>CM062810.1:244471878-245106700 GCA_031772625.1 Pinus tabuliformis | reverse complement strand
TAGTATGAGTAGTTTGAGACACTCTCTAGTGATATTGATCTGGGAGCAATAAAACTGACTTCAGGTTAGTAGAGAATGGTATGAGACATTCTCAATCAATTCTTCGTCTTCATGGTTCAGCAGAGCAGAGCTCAGTAGAGAAGAGTAAAGTAGAACATAGTAGATTAGAGCAGATCAGTGTAGGTCACTGATGGCAGAGATAGTACAGTCAGACAAATGGATCAGCGGATGGAGTTCTCCCTAGTTGAGAGGGAGTGTTAAAATTGGAAACTAGGGCCAAACTCCATGTGGGTCATCTTATTTATGGAAGCTAATATTTTTCTTGGATCCCTTTTGTCGAGAGGTGTAGGGTTGATCTAAAGATCACCGATAAGTATTCATGGAGTTATGAACTTATTTGTGTTATAAGAAAATTCGTCAAGGTCAGGCAACAACCAAATAAACCCCACATGTGCTCAACGTTTTAGTATAAAGGAGATGATTTGAGAGTCATTTCTCACACACACTTCTATCTTGATTTCTCTCCACTTGTCTTGGGTTTTAGTGGAAGAGAAATCTAGGAGTGGAAGCCTTAGACGTTGGAGGAAGAGAGGCTGCCCTAGACATAGATGGAAGGCAGCCCTAACACTATCCCAAGGTAGCCCTAACCTACGCTATCTCAAGGGTAACCTAGCCGTAGTCAAGATAAGGATATACACTACCCTAATAGGTCCTATCCACAGTAAAGTCATGGGTCTTATGGAGGACTGAGTTGTTGTTAGGAGGGCCTAGGAGCTGGGCTAGAAGGAAACAATCCAAGGCCTACTTCAGCGAAGGAGAGGGGCCATTAAGATCACCCTTGTGACCACTTGAAGAGGCAGTAAGGTCCGTGTGAAAGCTGCAAGCCTATAAGTATTGTTTTGATGTTCAAAACAACCCTCTACATGGAGTTGTAGGTGTCTCCTCAAACAGTGAGGTCACCTACCTTGTAAAGAAAGGGAGGCCACATAATTCAAGGTGAGTTATGGACTGATTGTTGGACTACAGTAGGTTACAAGAGGGTGCCCTATCCAGTGATCGAATTTTTTCCATGAACAGTAGTACAGAGGTGTTGGATACTGCCACATAGGAGCTGCAATGTCACTAACAAATAGGAAAATGGGACAACAGCATGTTGGTATCGAAACTTTGATGGGACAACCCAATGGCATAGGACAACTAAGACAATTGTGCAGCAGTGGCACAAATGGGACAACTGCTAACTAGTATAGCGAAGTAAATAGGACAACAAGGTACATAGTGTTGTATATATACATGGGACAACAAGGTACATAGTGTTGTATAGATGCATGGGATAGCAAGGTACATAGTGTTATATAGATACATGGGATAGCAAGGTACATAATGTTGTATAGATACATGGGACAGTTGTGACATGACAGCAAAGGTACATGGACAACAGCAAGCATGGACAATAGAAAGCATGGTGAAGTATGGAAAACATTGCAAGCATGGTGCTGCAAGCACATGAGACATGTTGTATGACACATGGGACAACACTTCAACATAAGGTGCAACAGTATGATGTGTACAACATGGTCATAAGGTCCAACATTTTGATGATGGGTACAACATGGTGCAACACGGTGAGGTGCAACATGATGATGAGATGCAACACAATGATAGGTGAAGGAGTCACCTTGGAGAATCAATTGAAGTAGCATGTCTTCAGTTGATCTCATGTATCATCTTCTTAGAGATGATCTATGCTCTTATCTAGATAAGTCAAAGTGTTGACTTCTGTTATAAATATACTCTCTCTCCTCTCTCTCTCTCTCTCTCTCTCTCTCTCTCTCTCTCTCTACTAAACTATTGAAGAACATATAAGAATAATTGATCAATGGTTTCCACACATTGGGGATTTTCCCTAGCTAGCGCCACATCTTGTGTCCTCTTGTCTTGGCTTGGCTTTTGCAATTTATGTTTATGTTCTATCTGCAATTTACTTTAATGCTGATGTGATTGTTAATCTGGAAAAGATATTGAGCTAACTGTGAAAATTGAAATAAATTTCTCTAAGCATAGAACATACCTAAAATTAACAATTATCATAGTATCCCTTTCCTCCTACGTACTAAGCCACCAAATTCCTGCCCCTATCAATATCCTTTTGCACAAAAGAATGAAATTGAAAAAATCATCAATGAACGCCTCGAAGTCAGTGTTATTCGTCTCAGCACAATCCCTTATTAATATCCATTGGTCATTGTTCTAAAGAAATATGGTGAATGGCGCATGTTTCCAAACTTCAGGGACCTTAACAAGCTCAGTATAAAGGACAAATTTCTTATCCTAGTAGTTGATGATCTTCTTGATGAACTGCACAGTGCCAAATTTTTTACCAAGCTAGACATCTGCTCGGGCTATCACCAAATACAGATGAAGGAAGTTGACATTCCCAAGACAACCTTCCAAACTCATGAAGGCCATTATGAATTCTTGGCCATGCCATATGGTCTCTCTAATGCCCCATCCACTTTTCAGAGCTTCGTGAACAACCTATTGAAACCATATCTTAGAAAATTCATCTTGGTATTTTTTTATGATATTCTCATCTACAACATAACATGGGAAACTCACCTCCAGCATGTTCACCAAGTATTGCAACTACTCAAATATCATAAACTATTTGTCAAATTATCCAAGTGTTCCTTTGGCATGGAAGAAGTAGAGTATTTGGGACACATTATGGGTCGTGAAGGAGTGAGGGTTGATCTGAAAAAGATTCATGTAATGCAAGATTGGCCCAACCAAAAACCTTTAAGAGTTTGAGGGTATTCTTGGGTCTCACAGGCTACTATCACAAATTTTCCCGAAATTATGGACGCATTGCCCAGACCCTTACTAATCTTCTTAAGAAAAATTCATTTCTCTGGACTAACACCGACAGAGCTTCTTGGTTCTCAAACAAGCTATGTGCTCCACTCTAGTATTTTCCCTACTAGACATTACAAAAACTTTTGTGATCGAATGTGATGCTTCAGGTACAAACATTGTTGCAGTATTAATGCAGGAAGGTAGACCATTGGCTTTCACAGGTCAACAACTCATTGGCAAGCATCTTGGTCAATCTACATATGAGAAAGAAATGATGGCCATCTTACACACAGTAGACACTTAGTGACCACACGCATTGGGGAATCGTTTCCAAATCCACACTCACTATCATAGTCTAAAATATTTCCTCGAGTAGCATCTATCAATGCCACAACAAAATTAATGGCTAGCAAAAATGTTGGGATATGATTATGAGATCATTTACAAGAAGGGGTGTTACAATGTAGTGGTCAATGCCTTATCACGCCAATTTTAGGATGATGACACCCTTTTATCCCTCTCTCTACCCATACCAGATTGGATTGAAAATCCCATCATGAATGTTTCTCCCACCCTTCTCTATCCCAACTCATTAATAGATTACGAGCAGATCCTAATTCCTTAGAGGACTACTCTTCGAAGGATGAGGTTCTTCATTATAAGGATCAAGTAGTACTATCCTCGACCTCCACCCTCAAAACCCACATCTTGGAAGAGATTCACTCCTCTCCGATTGCAGGACATTCAGGATTTTAGAAGACTTATGCACGAGCACACAGCTCTTTCTTTTGGACCGGAATGAAGAAAAACATTCTTAGTTTTTTAGTTGAATGCAGCATATGCTAGCACAACAAAGGGGAAACAATCAAGCTACCAGAAACCTTACAACCCTCACTACTCCTTGCTTTTGTCTCAACAAATGTTTCCATGGATTCAATTACAGGTCTCCCAAAGTCAAAAAACAAATTAGTCATCAGGGTGGTTGTTGAAAGACTTTCCAAATATGTTCATTTTTTCTCTCTACCACACCCATTTAACCCAACATTGGTGGCTCAAGTTTTCATTGACCAAATCTTCAAACTTCATGGCATGCAAACTTCTATTGTGTCTGATTGAGACCCCACTTTCACCAACAAATTTTGGCAATAAATTTTCAAGCTAGAGGGCATGCAAATCCAACCGAGTACAACTTTCCATCCCCAAACTGATGGTCAAACATAAACATTCAACAAATGTGTTGAGACCTATCTGAGGTGCTTCACTTGAGACAACTAACATCAATGGTTAAAGTGGTTTCCTTTAGCTGAATGGTGGTATAATCCTAAGTATAATGAAGCCACCAAAATGACGCCATATGAGGCAGTGTATGGCCTACTCCCATCTTCAGCAACTTCTTATATTCCAGGATCTTCCAAAGTACATGCAGTTGATCATCTCTTGCATAATTGTGTTGCCATGATCACTCATCTCAAAGATAATCTACATCAATTCCATAATAGAATGAAGTAACAGGTCGACCAACACCATTCAGAGAGGTCATTTGAGGTAGGTGACCAAGTGTTCCGGCGATTGAAACCTTATAAGAAGACCTCTCTTAAAGAAAACGGTTGCCAAAAACAAGCACCAAAATTCTATGGGACTTATGAGGTACTTCAACGTATTGGAGAAGTTGCATACAAATTGGCCCTATCGATTACTTCAAAAATCCACCCAGCCTTCCATGTATCTTGCCTCAAGAAAGTTGTGGGGAACAATTGCAAGGTTCAGACAAGTCTACTAGAACTAGATGAGGAAGGTTCACTTTGGCTTTGACCCAAATAGGTTCTTGATACATGTGAAAGACATCTTCGCAATTGCACGATCAAGGAAGTCATCATCAAGTGGAAAGACACCTCTCCATAAGATGTGACATGGGGACCAACCACTATTCTTCAACAGTTTTTGTAGCATCAACCTTGAGGACAAGGATGATTTTGATGGGGCATGTTAGGGTACATCCCTAAACCCTTTATCTATGTAATAAGCCCAAGAGGCCTAATGAGAGTCATAGTTAGTTACTTGAGTCAATAAATCCTGTAAGCGATTATGCACATTAATAATAATTGTAAGTGGTTGACTCACATTCTAGAAAAGGGACCACAATTAATTATAAATGGAATAAAGTTAATAAATAAAGTGGTGAACCCATATTATGCAAGGGATCACTAGTAGTTAGGGTTTTGGATGTCATAAGGTTATAAATAGTCTTAGATAGCAATGAAAGAATCATTGAGTTTTATTGTAATTGAGCTCTGCTCTGTCGGAGGTTTCCCCCTCAAAGAGGGAATTGAACATTGTATTCTGCTTCTGAATAATAAAATATCATTGTAGCTTATCTCAATTCATGTGATATTTTTGTGTTTTTGGCAATATTGTTTTGTATTTCTGGCATTTTGTTATTTTCGAGATCAAGTGCATAAAACTTCCTTTAGGATGAGCCTACCCTCCTGCTAAAATATGTTTTTGTTGCTATCCATCAATTCTTTCATCTTCTCCTCTTCTATGTCATTTTTTAATAACATTCTAAACCATCACTTGTATCTCTTGCTAACCAATTTTCTAAAAACCCTATTTTCTCTTCAAAATTTTCAAAAATTAAATCTAAATGTTCTACTTGAAGTTTAATCTCATCTCTAAGAAATAGTTTAGTTTATATTTATGTAATTACAATCTCATGTTCTTCATCACTTCTATGTCTGCGTTCTCATCATTAAATTGTAAATTACAATTTATCTTAGCTTTCTCAAATGGTGTAAACACATCTTCACCTTCACTACTAGGAATGTGTGGACAATTCTCTTCTTTGGTTGTAATTTTGATTGTCTCCATTAGTCAAGTGTCATTGCAACTCCATACCAACAATTTCATTTATGAATTGTACATGATCTTGGCTGTGATTGTTATTGATAGGCAATTATGTTTTTCAGCTATACTTTTGTAAAGTATATTTCTATCATTTTTATCCATGTTCATGACAACTTTATGATTAACCATTTAAAATTATCAATAAAATCATTATTATTATATAACATATTAATTACTTTTTCGATAAGACTTGAGAAGCTACACATTACACTTCTCGTTTAACTTTAATTTTTTTATAACTTTCTATATCTAGTAAATCCATTCTTCCATTAAAATTGAGAGGAGTATAACTCGTTACAATTTGATCAACCTAGTGTAAAACTAGTTGAGATAAATGCAGCCAAAACATGCCATGTATGATTATCAGGTTGTTACGTGGCGTTTTCAATGTAGAATTATCCTCTCTTTATAGCAAGGACTAAAGAATTCGCGCCCTATCTTATATACCATTTTGAATTCATTGTGCACTGCTTGTCAGCCATGACATAAGTAATGACAAAACTATTGTCAAAATGCGCCGATAATTTGGAACGTTAAGTTCCTTGCCATGTTTGAATTTCCTTCAAGGGATAATGCATGATATGCCCGTTAGGGATTATGACATACCAGCCAAAATTTAAATAGCAATTTTTGATATGCTTGAAATCGATGGCTGATTTGTTTATCTACATGGACCACAGTACTGTTTGAATGATAGTGCGCTATGCACATGGTTGGTCCCTTCGAGTCCCGCATTCATTCAATTCCCTTGCAGACTGGGCTGCTAGTAACAGTGCACTAACTACCGATAACACCACTGACCATTATTGGCCTTCCATAAATTAGGCCACGATCATCTGACCTTCTTGCATTTGAAATTTTGGCGAATTAACTGAAACGGAAAAATCGGGTTGTGGGTATTGAATACATCCGTGGCGTTCAATCCAATTTAATGTACTCATTCAATTCGCCATTCTATTGCCTTGCCTACCAATATTTTCGCCGTGTTTTGCATTGGATCCAAGTCACTACCTGGCCGTTCCATTAATACACAGTCTAACGTCTTTCCCGTTGGATTAATATTCCCTGCCTCGCGATTCCTGGAGCAGTACACAGTTTAATCCCACCGGCGTTGTCTACCGAGACGACAATTTCACACAGATTGCGCTTTTTTTTCACCTAAATTATGTTGAATTCAGCACTACGAAAAACCCACCGCATAGAAAAAAATTCCACCCAGTTTTGTCAAAATCGTGCTGAAATTACCATTGTTTTCGAGGTCCTCGTTCGACGACGCTAAACAGATCTGTTAGGTCAAATTGGACACGGCGCGCGTCTGCAGTTCAACGTGGACCTAATTAATTGTGGACCGGGCACACATTGCCAGAATAAGAATCTGGTGATTCCTCTCCATAGAAACTCAACATGAAATCTCCTAAAATTACAGATTTTGAGTGATAATGATCGTACTTCTGTCGAATTTCCATTTCCGCAAAATTATGATTTACAAATTATGATTTAACAGCTTATCAGAGCATGCGTTAGGTCATGTTTCGTTTCAGCACTCAAACCCAAAAAAAAAAATGAGAAAGAGGTAGTGCAAGCCATTGTTTAACTATAATGTTTGTATAAATAGGTTTAGTGTTTTTCAAAATTTATTAAGGTATTCAAATTGTGTGGAATACAGGGTTCAAATTTGTGATTCTAAATCTCCTGTGTTTTGAATAAATTTGACTAGATTTACAACTTTGTAAATTTGTAAATTTGAATAGTCAAGTTGTTCATCATAGTATTTATCTTATCAACAAAAAAAAATTCATAAACCAATTTAATATTTAACTTAATTATGACTTTAAAATCAAATTATTTTATTTTATTATTTGATTTCAAAGTTTTTGATCATGTCAAAATGTATCCTATTATAATCAAGCATACAATTAAATATACATATTTAGTTAATTTTAATAAAAAAAAAATATTATAAAATTTTAATAATGTCATATTTGGCCTCTCGTTTATTATATCAAGAGGGGTATTTGACAACCTATTATGAGAGATGCGTAATTCCTAACTTGAAATTGACATCTATTCATTAAAAATAAAAATAAAATACTCACTAAAAGGGAAAATAATATATATTCTTAATCTAACTTACAGAGGAAATAGTGGTATTTTTACAGGTTATTTTAATCAAAATTTGCCATAGATTTTTAATAAGTTGTGAAATCTATATAATTTAAAGACCATGAGAGTTTTTGTTGAATCCATTTATGCATTCAAAATTGTATTTTAAACTAAAAAATAAAATAAAATAAAATAAAGATCCTCCACCAAATTGTAAAAAGGCTATTTTGTTTATAAATTAGACTAGGCCTATATATAGTTTTAATCTAAAGTATTATAAATTATTATATTACAAATAAGTATAAAAGAGATTTATTATTATTAATATTATTATTATTATTATTATTATTAATATTATTATTGTCATTGTCATTGTCATTGTCATTGTCATTGTCATCGTCATGTCATCGTCATCGTCATCGTCATCGTCATCGTCATCGTCCTCGTCGTCATCGTCATCATCATCATCATCATCATCATCATCATCATCATCATCATCATCATCATCAGATAAATTTAGATATCAACTTTATATATACATATATAAAAAGAATCTATATATAAACCAATGATAATATTCCTAGCAATAGTTTTCCTCTCGCTTTAGAATGGGAGGCTTTGTTGGAAGTCAAATATCTCTGGAAATGTATAATGGATGTGGACTTCCCTCAATAGTTAGGCTCACCTAGACCATCAATTAAAAAAAAACTCCAAGCACAAGTAATAGTGTGTAAGGTTAAAGTGGAAAGTCATTCATCTCATGACATTCATGCTATGGAAGAGGTTGCTATAGTTGTTGAGTTTTCTAGTAAGAGGATGACCATGGACATCCGTTGAAAAATGTATAGAACATCACTTTCTGACCTTATTAGGTTACTCACCTAGATCCATGTTGTTGGAAAAGGTGTGGATGGAGTGGTTGACCAAATAAGAGGAGGGTACATAAGAATTTTTGGTGTATGGAAGGAATTGGGAATTACATCTGCTATTTCTCATAAAAAAGTTTATATTTTGATAATGGGATGGACAAAAATTGATTGTAATAATAATGTGGGTTAGTCTTCCTAGTCTCCTTCTCATCTTTTGGTTGGAATATATTTTTAAAGAAATAGGGAATAACCATAATTTATTTTATGAAGCAAACCTATCTTTTACGTAGATTGGTTATGTTGGTGTAGTGAAGATCTTGGTTGGGTTAAATTTTCCAAAAGGTCTAGTGGATTCCATTACTTTTTATGTTTGATATTGTGCACATAGGAAGTCTTTGGAATATGAGGGCATTATGTTTCATTATGACTAGTGCGACACATAAGGAGACTTAGGGAAGGATTTTCCTCTAGCTTGGAAGTGTAAAATCTGGGTTTCGATGTCTTTCATATTTTATTGAAGCAATCCTTGGGGTTTATTTTTGGTGTGATATCATCTCCTAAGGCCATTATGATTCCACCTAATTTGGAAAGATAATTAAAGGGGAAAGCTTCAACACTAGTGGAAGGTGAGGCCTTGGATGAGTACAATGTTCCTGTGGTCTCTTTGGTCACTCTAGTTATTACTATGGAGACCCCTCCCTATTAAGGTAGATAAAACATCGTCATCCCTCCATTTTTCTTGAATTCCCCATCAATATGTGGCTCTCTCAATTGTTCTACTAGCTTTTCTATCGAATGTGACTTGCCAAAGTAGATTTATTCCCATTCCCTCCCCTTTCCTCACATTTTTTCTCCTCTAGTCCCACCATTCCCATAAAAGTTTCAACCCCGTCTAGTTCCCAACCCTCACATTCCCTAGTTGAAGCTTCCATATCTCCCCCCTTCCTTCGATAAGCCATTTCAAATTACAATATTCAATCAACACCTAAACTCTCCCTAACCTTAGATATTGATCATCAGAAAACTTTCGTGAAACTTTCCTTCTATACACTTCGGTTGGAAGTGAGTTGAGTGCTTTTGGGGATCCTAATTCCAATCCTTTTACTAGAGAAAAAATATGTTATTTTTCAACAATGTAATGTTACCAAGCCAATGTTGAATTCCATTTAGGAAAAAAAGAGTCTATAATCGGGGTCCATAAAGAATTAGCCCTTGTAAAGGGTTCCTCATGAAAATTCTATCAAAAAATTGTTGAGGTTTGGCCAATCTTGAAAAAAATTAGCCATCAAGAGGCTAGTAAAGTCTCTCTCCCCACAAATTCTTTTTCTTTAAGAAATAATGATGGAAGGTGAGAAATAAACAAAAATACTTAAAGAGACTTGTCCCTCATAAAATTTATTGTCTTGTGACACCACTAGTAGACTAGGAATGTTTGGCTTTAAGATGAAAAATTAATGTGTTAAACCTTACATTTGACTCCTCAATTAATTTATGTCTAGAATTATAGGTATATTTTTCAAAGGATATGGATATTCACATTATGTGGATCATTCTATATGGGTCTTATTTAGACAAAAAATGAATTTTGGAATAATACTTTCAACAATCCATTACTACACTCTAATTGGCTCATTATACGAGGAGATTTAAATTTTCCTTTGGGATGCTATCAAGTATAGTGCTCTAAAACCGAATTGGATCCTTTGGCAGATTTCTTCCTAAAATCTTTGGAAGAGGTGGGTCTAGTAACATTCAACCTCCAAAACATCAACCAACATGGAGAAATAATATAATATGGGATGTTAAAATAACAAAGATATTGAATCATTTCCTCATTTTGGAATCCTTTCTATAATCCACCCAAGATATCATTAGTTGCTTACTATTTGAGGTGACTTATACCATTTCCTTCTTATCATAAAACTAACCCACTCTCTCTCTCTCTCAAAGTTGCACAACCCCTTCAAAATAAACCCTCATTGGTTTGAGGACCCAACCTTCAATAGTATGATAAAGGAAGGTTGGAGGAAAATCAATTTGGATGAGAAAGCCTCTCATGGATTACAATTTTAGAAAAAATTAAAGAAATCTAGCATGGTTATTATCTCTCGGGAAAGTGGAAAAAGAGAGAAGGACTCAAAGATATTTGATGAAATGGAGATGAAAAGCAAATAAATTCTAGACATTAATATGGAGAGTCCTTTGTCTGACTCACTTCAAGATGAGCATAAGTATCGAGAAGACAAACAAAGGATGATATTTTTTTACTTAGAGAAAGAGTGGAGGATGAAGAGATGGGCTATTTGGTTACAAGCTAAGGATGACAATTCAAAATTATTCCATCACTTTTCCAATCATTGGAAGGTTATTAATACCATTCAGGATATAAATGTAGAGGGTGGCTCTCATGCCATGAGTAGCTATGCTTATAGTTGGGTGGAGAGTGGGTATCCCTTCTTCAGTTTCCAACAAGCTAATGTCAATGAGATATGTCTATAAGCTACTTTATATTAATGAAATGATATTATTCTTTGATGTTTTATGACTAGAGCTAAGTTAGAATTTGATTTCAAGAGTGAACGATTAAATGTTGCCTCTAGAAGGGGATTGAATATAAATCTATGAATGAAATGTGGTCTTTTAGCATGGAAAAATCATGGAATGTCAATATTTTATAGTGAAGATTTAGTTGGAAAAACCTTCATAAAACATTTGAATAAATTTATGAAACTTGTAAGTATATTGCAAAATTAAAAGTTAGGATCTTTACATACCATCGAATTAATGTATGGTGAGTATTTTATGGCACAACCATGAAGTAGAGCACATGTTCTCTGAGGGAAGATTAAACAACCTTAAACTATCATGAAGTTTAAGAGCCTTTATAATCTCATGAATCTCATAATTATTATTTGTCTTTTTTTTATGGTAGCTAGTTGCATTTACCTTCAGGCTAGTACAAAAATGGAATATAGTTATAAGTGTAAGATCCAAATCCATTTGGTCTCTTATAAGCTTGGGAAGTATCATCTATCAAGGGAGCAAAGCATGGAATATGTGTGTAAATATCTTTCCATATTTTGGATGGCTTATTTTGTATTCTCTTTTACCTTGGTAAAATCTTCAGTATTATTGAGTTGAAATGTCTTAAGACATGTCAAAATTTTTGGGAGAAGTTAAGGCATATTATGACTTTCCTAACAAATTTATGATTGTCAAGGTTGTATGATGTCGTTAGCTTTAATTACCATGGACATATTATTTCTTTAGCTTTAAATTCCTTTGTAAGTTAAGTGGGAGCAATAAAAGTAATTATAAGAATGCAAGACAAATGCCTAAAATAGATAATTAGACTTAAATTTAGATCAATTATCTAATTAGAAGAATTTCTCAAATTCCGTGTATTCTACATGGAAATATTTGAAGTGGTAATTACACTAATTTAAGTCTATAAGTACAAGTATGTTAAGAAATCCTCACTAATTTAGCCAAAATAATTTTCTTTTTTCCTATATTTTTAAGGAAAAAAATTATTTATAAAAAAAGACAATATGTCTCGATGTAAATTTTATATTTTAATGTGTAATTTATATTATGAAATACAAATTTATTTTGTAAGTTAAGAAATCCTCATTATTTTAGCCAAAATTATTTTCTTTCTTCCGAAAAAATTTATTTATAAAAAAATGAATATGTCTCAATGTAAATTTCATATTTTGATGTGTAATTTATATTATGAAATACAAATTTATTTTCTCCTTGTTACTTCATTAATAAAATAAGACACTTACTTCATTAATAAAATAAATATTGATGTATTGATGTCTTAATGCTATGTGATAAGTCTTCTATACTCGGAAATTATACTAAATCTTAAGCTTGCATGATAGCCCATAGGGAAGTAAGTCTTTGCTCTAGAGTTTTTCCACACCAGCAACCCCAACCAGAGATTGAAAACAGATGAAGTATGAGCATGAGCACTGCACTGCAAAGTGGAAATTGTGGGTGCAAATTTGTTAATGAGACATGAATATTTTTGAGGTCTCCCTCCTACTAGCACGAACCTGTATGAGCGGAAAATTGGCCAAAGTGCGAGTCAATGCAGTGTAAGAAATGCCGGGGAAAAGTCTTCTGGAATAGCTATTCACACCACAAAGGACAGATATTAGAATATTATATAGTTTGTAAGTGAGGCAGAAAATAAATATTAAAATAATATTTGCTTTGAGAAAGTGGTCCAAATATTAATGTAATTTAGTAAATAATAAAGTTTAGGGGAATAATATTAAAAAGTGGGTATAAATTATTATTTTATTTAATTTTGAGGTCATTTATCTTTATTCTATTATTGAAAGTGGAGATGATATTATTTAAAGTGTACATGAGGTAATAAATGAATAAAATTTATGGAAATAAAAGTAAAAAGTCATTGAGTAAACATATTTGAAAAAAACGTAATTCAGAGAAGGAATGACCCATGTGGTTTTAGTATAATGTTGCAGCTTTGAGGTGAAATGTGGCCTAGTTTCCATGCCCCATATCTTAGTGTGCATGAGTAAGAATAAAATATGAATATAAAGCTTTCAACTAAGATGGAGACCTTAGAAGTGGGATTTGAAGTTGTTAAAAAAAATGAAGAATTATAGCCTCCACTCTTTAAGATGGTGTCAACATAGGAAACTTTGCCTAAATCATTGGAAAATAGCTAATGCCATTTTACAAAAGACAATAATATTAAAGGTATTATTAATTCAAAATATAAACAAATAAATGTGGTGCAAGAATAAACTTCAAAATAAAAAAATATTAATAGACAAGAAGAAATTGTTCAACCTTTTTGTAGAAGACCAAAAAAAGTTTTGACTAGTTTAAAGAAAAAAATTACTATTACTAAAATTAGAACCAACTCGTACTAATTACATAATTATCCAAAAATATAATAGAATAAGAGAAACTCTCATGAGTTGAAGATGACAAATACTTTCTCTCAAAATTTCCTATCCATATTCAAATTAGTTGACAATTTCAAAATATCTATCACGATAAAGAACTTATTAATCTTTTAAATTATTAATATTAGGATGGTTTTGAAACATTTTTCTTACAAAAAAATTATGATAATTTTGAATTTTTAATTTTTAAATAACAATTTTTTTTTTGAAAAAAATTAAGTAATATATTACCTTTTCAAAGTTTCAAATACCAGTTTTAATTTTAATTTTAATAAACATTAATCACTATTATATAATGGTTTTAATTTTAATTTTAATAAACATTAATCACTATTATATTTTTATTATAGTTAAACGAGCAGAGAAATGTTATCTATACACTTATAATTTTTATTATACTTAAATCAACAGTGAATATGGAATCTATACACTATTGTAGATTTTTGTAGTGTATATCTTTATAATTTTTAACATCGCTGTATAGAGTAAGAGACTCTTTAAAATAAATTTTTTTATTATCTTTAGACATATAAAATTTAGATAATACATATTATTATTATAAAATTTATTATCTTTAGACATATAAAATTTAGATAATACATATTATTATTATAAAATTGTTAGAATTTAAAATTCAAAGAGACAAATAAATTCGCTTTCCATCGACAATTTTATACCGAATTTGTTAAAAAAATTCCATCATGAATCATAATTTCTCCACAAAGGTTATATTGTGTACCAGGGTTTTGGCTATGTTTCCTATTTACCACAACCAAAAATTTGTCATGACACATCTTTAATGTTTGGCAACCAGATATCAAATTGATTGAAGCCATTCTGGTTTTACTCACATGTCCATCCCCCAAATCCGAGGCAGAAAAGCGGTAAACGAGGTAACGACACGGGGATTGGGACCTCTCGTCGTTGACAACATACAATTATTTCGATAGGTGTAGTTGTATATGTGACAGTGTGACAGACCCTTTTATTATTGCAGCCTGCGACTCTCGGCTCCGCACAAAGGTTTTTGCGATTTGGTACGTTGTGAGTTGACTCTAGGAGATACGATATCTTCTACCGCTTTTGTTATTTGCCTCTCCTCACGTACATGTGCATCTGCTCTCCTGCCAGACTGATCCCTAAATTATGATTTTAGGCCTAAACGTCCCATAATATTTTCGTGGAGGCGCTATAAAGAGTCGAATCATTAAGTGATCAAACCTGAACACTTTTCACTCTTTTTACAAAGTTCAAATCTATTTCAAAATAGCAATTAAAATTTCTTCTTCCAAAAATTGTGAATTTGAATATAAATGGGTTTCCTATTCGTAATATCAAAGAAAGAGTTGTTTCTGTACTGTATTTAATCTGTATAGAGAAAAGTCTACTATTCATTTTGCTCCGTATCTTTTGGATGCCAAATAATTTTGCTCCATATCTTTTGATGTCAGAATCTAAAATAGACAGAAGCTCACCGGTCACCATTATTGTAATAATATTGTAAAATTAAAAAAAAAGAAAGAAAGAGATTTTCTATAATCAATTATTATCACAATTTTCAATTTGCGAGGATTTGATGAAGATAAGGATGGATGTAATCAATCTCATGATTTAGGTTCAACACCCTTTTTACTATCTAAGAGCTAAAATAATCTCTATTCTCATTGAATGTGCTTTTAGTTTTGCGAAAATATATGCTTAATGACATCTTCTATGAATCACTATCAAAATTTAGGAATCAACAGCTGTTACTTATTTTTGGTATTTCTTGATTTTCATTAAGCGTGTTTCTGAACTAAAACTTATACAAATATGTCCCTTAATGACACTTTCTAAGAACTTATAATAGACGCCTAGCGAACCCAAAAAGCTGATGTTATTTCTAATTTTCACTTTCACATATTCTATTTCCCTAATGTATTTAGCTGGCTGGATTTTAATTATTTTGTTAAATTGGTAATCTATATACTGCAGTCATTTCTATTTTTTCACTTTCACATATTCTAGTTTTTCCGATGTATTTAGCTTGTTGGATTTTAATTATTTTGTTAAATTGGTAATCTATATGTTTATTTTTAATTGGTGATGACATGATTATAATATTCATGTTCAATATTTCATTACTATTTCAGTAGAACCAATTTTATTTTTTAATTACTTAATATGTAATTCATGGTATCTAATATTATAAAAGATATTTAATGACAACAAAATATATAATTAATGCTAAAAAATAAATATATCAACAACCCATCAATTTTTATAAGTTTAGTTGAGTCTATTTTCTTGACATAGATATATGTCAATGATTTTGTTTTATATATAAAAAAAAAAGTGTCAAATTTTCTGAAATTTTCTAATTTGTATATTGTTGATTATGTTTAGATGTGAGCTTACAAAAAAAGAATCTGCTTAACATCACATGATTTAAAATTGGGATGAACACAGTCATTTTAGCTTCACATGCACTGTATGAGGCCCTTTGTTTATGGGACAAGGAGGTTTCAACACCCCTCTAGCCCTTGACCTTGAGACACATGCTCTTAACCATTAAGCTCATTCAAGTTGTAGATATAGAAAATCCACTTATAACTATAAAGATATAAAGAATCTCTACTTAGATAGGTATCCACAAAAATATTTGATTGAAACATTTTGCTCAAAAACTTATATTATCATCTTTAATACTTTAAAATTTCTTTTAAAATATAATAATGACTCATCACTATATTTAATTTTGATTTGTTTTGTTAAGCTAACATCCATAATATCCACCTAGGATAAACATATAATCTATAGGGTCTCGATAATACAACTATTGACAATCAATCCAAAACCCCGTGCACCACATTACATTTAAAATTATAATATATTTATTGTGTGGATAGGTGCTCTCTAACTTAGTATGGTAGAAACGTTGTAATGTAATGTAAACATTTTAACTTAGTTAGAATAAAATAAAAATAATAAAAGAAAAATAACTTTATAAAAAAAATAAAAAATAAAAATAAAATGACCTATGATATTCATGTGGAATATAGTCTATTTAAAAGTGGAAATTAAATAAATTTAAATCCATCTTAACTTCAATCTAAAAAGCATGGAGACGGATCTCAAGACATGCAAATCTCTTTTAAAATAAAACAAATTTGATCCATCTTTATACTTAAGAGATCCAAAATTAAAATAAATCTAGACTGATTATTATTATTTTTATTATTAAAAAATTAATATATATATATATATATATATAAATATAAATTTTAACCAAATATATATATTATTTTATTTTATTAATTAAAATTTAACTATCTTATATTTTTTAAATTGAAAATGAAGAAATAACTAGACATTTGAAATTAAAAATATTATTTTTTCAAATAAAACAAATTGTATTGATTACTCATAACAAAACATGTAGTCATAACAAATTCCATCCATTATAACATTAGGTAGATAATAAATATATCTATTATAAAATTATAACAATTTTTTTGAATTCTTTTGAATTGTAATTTTTGTTGTTGTTTAAAATATAATTTAAAATATATAAATAAATTCCATATTTCAAACCAAATTTAAAATATTAAAATGGTGCACAATTAACCGTTCAAATTTGTAATTCTATCAAATCTCTGCAAAATTTTAATCAAATCTAGTGTAAAATATCCCATAAAAACCCCAAAATGTAAACCATGTGACTAAAACTGTTTTAGACATATCATCGAATCACCGTAAAGCTATGAACATCTTGAAAGATTAATTGTCATATGCCATATGACATCTTAATTGTACGCCCAGTCTCTCTCTGAAACTCCATTAAATGCCAACGGATCGTCGATATGCGAGGCATTGTACAGTGGCCTAATGGCCAATCCAATGAAACACTCTCGCTCACAACGAAATGGATTGATCCACCATTATAATTACCTCCCCCGCAACCTCATACACACCATCACAATTAATGCCAACGAATTTCATGGCCTCTTTTTCTGCTGTGATGTTGCTATCTAATGTCCTACACCGAACAGTAGGTAGCTACACTCTCTAGGTTCCGCTGGAAAATTCCATAGCTAAGAATCTTAACAAAATTTCATTAATGATCAATTACCAACTCACATTTTCAATAGTAATTGACAAGTGTTTATTGACATGGATTTTGGTAACAATATCTATCTGCATTTATATTTCAAAATAGAGCATTTTCCCATTCAATATTGAAGAGGGATGAGTAGATGACCTAAAAGAACAACATTGTCAAATATTTATTTCGATTAAAAATAAAGGAAAAATGGCTATTCTGGAATCGTTATAAATAAAGAAAAATAGTGATTTCATTCATCATTAAAATTGGAAAGAGAATTTGGCAAAATTTTAAATAAGCCTCACAGATCGACCAATATGAAACCGAAATTAACCACACAAAGTTAAAACGATCAGTCGTTTTCCAACGGGTACAATTAATGACGAAGGAATCCCGATGACAGTGTATTCTCATCGCATCGCATGCATAACTGATCTTGATTCGTGGCCCACAAAAGCGGAAATGGTGTGTAATATATCAGTGAATGCTGTCGACAGTGAGTGACTCGTGATAGATTTTTGAAAACATTGAACGCCAACGCCGGTGTGTGGCTTGTGATCTCTCGGCGCCTGTCACTTTGGTATCTGCCGAGAGTTTTGCCGCACATTATCTGATTTGTTCAATCACGTTCACAAGTTCCAGACTTGAGCATTGAATGCGAAGATTGTGCCGCTCCAATTCTTGAGCTGTCCTCTCGGACTCAATTCAAATTATTATGTTCAGAACTTAACTGACCATGTTCTGTTATTTTATGCTTATCGATCTAAAGCTCTTGCAATTTAACGCGAGCAAGTATATAGTTCACTTTTAATAGCAAATCGGAACGGACATTTTAGTTCACACAGTTTAGAATGGACATTTTTATGTTAATTGTAGATTTCTGAAATATCTTAGAATTTTATAAACATCAGTGATGTTAATCTAATTCCAAAATATTTAGAAAATATACCATTCCTAAATATTTCAAAAATCTACCACGCCAATAAATTCAAGTAAACAAGATTCATTTGAGACATAAATACTTGATCTTGAGAATGCTTGAAGTACTCTGGAATATTATCTCTCACTTGATGCAGGACTGAGAAATCACTATTTGAGATTTTTTAGTTTAATTTAAATATTTTCCATTTTTTTTAATCAGAACATAAAAATATTAACTTAGTTTAGACGTTAAATATATGTTGTAAATATTAATAATGAGACCATTATAATTAAAATGGATAATAATGATATCATTGTGCTTATTAAACATAATACTATTTTTATATTATTTTAAATATAAATATAAATATAAATATACTGAGATTAACCCACTAATATTATAAATGTTTTATAAATAAGATTTAATATAACATTTATAAATAAGATTTAATATTTTATATAAGATGTACTTTTTTCGGTATTGTTTTAGGTAGCATCTACTTATTAATTTCATATATTTATATTAAATAATATGAAAATAACATAATTTGATTTTGATAATAAGTTTTCATAATTTGATTTTGATAATATTGTTATTTGGTTGAGGTGTAGTAAGAGTGGGGAGGAAGTTAATATTTCAGGATTGGGTTCATTAAGTGATAATTAGGTTGAAGCTTATGCATTTCTTTATAGAGGACTCCACAATCCTTATTAATATCTTTATAAGAAATATTTTTCTTTCGAACACTAAGCTCCAATCTATCGTCAAGAGAATTCATCATAATCTACAAAAGTTTAGCTCTAAACAATTCTTCCACGTGTTATAACATAATAATAAGCAAGTAGATTGCCAAGCTAATATGGGGGTTAGCCTACCCACAAGTACTTTAAAGGTTGAGGAGTCCTCATCTCTCTCTCCAATCCCCTTGTAATATATGAAAGGCCCATTATGGTTTATCTCCCCCTTGTGAATGTTCATCACCTCACCTATTGTGTGTTTCTATTTTCAACAATGAAATCCTTAAAGGATCTAGTGTGTGGCAATTCAATCATTATACATGACATTAACATGGGCTTCATTCATCACCCTGTGCTCCATCCCACCTTAGGATTAATTGCGAGTATTGGGAAGTGACGACATGTGAGAGTGGGTTTATTATAGTTAAGGGGTATCAATGCTAGAATGAATGCAATAGGCCTAGGCTTCTAGTGCAAACATTCAGCTATGGGTTTGTGGGATGGTTTCCTCATAGTGAGGCCATCAAATAGGCTACTAAATTCATCAATAGAGGTCATAACAACGTGCTCGGATCTAGGTATTTTCATTCTTGGGTTTACTAGTGAAACTTTCAATCAAGGTTTTGACCCTCCTCTCTTGTTTTTGTTTCCTTTAGGTTCCTTCCTTGGGCTACCATGTTTTCTCAATGAGGGTTTTTGGGCTTTGTCTCTCCTTAGGACTAGTTTGGGGACCTTTGGCGCTTTTCATTTGTTCCTCAGTTTATGTCAGACATTTTGGTCTTTATGTAGTGTCGTCATGAAATTTACCTCCTCCAATGCGCAAATATCTACGTCTCCAACGCCTTCATCTCAGCCATGTCATAAGATAATTCACCCCTAGGTCTTAAGGAAGCAGTGAATTTGATGCAAGAAAACATAAAGGAGATTGTGAAGAACCATCATCTCAATGCTAGTTCGTCCAAGCCATTACTAAACTACAAATGAGAATTATAAAGCTAGAAGAGGACATTAAGGAACTCAGGCATGTGATGGAAGAGAGAAGAATCTCGACCCTCCATGGTGAACCCAACATCAAATGCATATTCCCACATTGTTTAAATTGTAGTCTCTATTCTTTTGTTAATAAGACCAATGTGGCTCCTCCTCGTGCAAGAGAGTTAATTTTTAGCTCATGTTATGTAAGTTTGTCTTCATTGCTAGGATTTTTTGGTGTAGTTATAGGTCAACAAACGTACTGGTTATAACATACTCTTTTTCCACTCCAAGGCATCGTTTTATTACATTTTGTGAGTTGTGGTCTTTATAACTCCATCTACCATCTGGTTATGGAATATTTTGTATCAGATGTATAGGTCTACCCCTAAAAAGTATTTCATAATATAAAAAATGTTTAGTTTCCACTAAAAAGTATTGTTACTTAGTTAAATTATTGAGGAATATTTAAAATTTTAATATTAATGAAAATAATATTTTAATTAAGCTTTAAATAAGAATTGAAAAATTATTTCATATGAAAATTAACAATTTTAAGAAAAAATAGTGTCTCCCATTTATAAGGAAATAAAATTAGTTTCCTATCATTTAATTAATGATTTCATGGAATATCTAAAATCAGAGACACATAAAATTGTGGATAGATGGCATCATGGGAAATATTTTCTTAGATGAAAATGTCACCTTCACTCTCGAAAACACGGGGAAATCATCCTTCATGGACATTTCAATTTGAGACTCTACTACTATGTGGCAAGCCTTAGGCACATACCCAAGAGCATTATCCCCTCATTTACCTTCTAGAGTCTTCATTGATAGGATCACCCCAAAATATATCCATAGAAAAGATAGTCCCTATTAAGAACCACAGGGCTACTCTGTAAAGAAAGTTTATGAATGGAAAATAATGAAACTAAATATCCCTCCAAATATTCTCTCGGAAAAAAATAACTTAATAATGCTCCAACAAAAGTTAACTTTTTTGTTGTACTTTGGCTCATGGAATTTTTTTAATAACATATAGGTTAGCTAGAAGAGACATTCAAGGGCCCTCTGGATGCAATATTTGTATCGCATCTTCACAGATAGTAAAACTCCTCTTCTTGGAATGTCCATATGCCAAATAGGTTTGAGTTTTTTATTTAAAAATCTACTTTATAAATTCTCAAAATCTTGGTGAGATTTATTTGTAAGTTGACATCATTGCTATCACAAGAGTTCTTCAAACGAAACTAGAAACCCTATACTTATGCTTGACACACAAACCCTTGATGGAATTTGAAAGGAAATGAATACTAGACCTCAAACTAAGACCGACAACCAAGATCTAAATAAATCCATAAGTTTAATACCTAAAATTCCCAAACCAACCACACATGCCTGCAAAAAGAAAAATGTTTAGATAAACTTATGCAACACATGAGAATTCACTCCACAAAATAGATTGAACACCAACCATGGCCCCGCTGCAGAGCATGCCTCTAACAACCATGCATCAGAACGAATCCTGAATTCTGGCCCCTTAGGCTTGCGCACACTAACATTCCTTGCTCCTGGATTACTAAAACCATGAACCCACCACACACATAGAAGAGGACTACCCTCACAATTAAAATTACGAAGCAAAATTAGGAAGTTGAGGTTTGATTGTCAACTCCTCTCCTATATTAATCAACTGATGTTTCGCTCATCCATCTCAAATAAATACGCTTCACCAACTTTAATTTGCATATGCATGCATGCAAACAAAAGCTGCAATCAACCTCTCTAAACAGATAATGGAACTATAAGATTGCAAACGTAACCTCTAAAGACCTCAATAAATCCTCTGTATTGCCAATCGAGGAAATGTCCCATACACTTTCATGAACATATTTCTATATGATTAAATTATTAAACATGTGATATTTTTATTTGGTTAAACTATTAAATATATTAAAAATGATATTTTAATCAAATTACTTAAAAAATATTCTTTTATAAAAATTAAATTATATTACCATTATTTTAATAAAAAATTATAAATATAATAATAATGATTCCACCCAAAAAAAATTATAAATATAGTAACAATGATTCTAGTAGTTTTACGTGGAAATAGGATATTTAATCAAACTTAAAATAGTTTGATATGTTTTTTTTTTATATATATATTTAAACGTTTAAAATAATTAAAATAATTTTTCCTTAAATACTTATAAAGGTAAATACTTATAAAGGTAATAGATATTTTAACTGAAAATGAAATTTTACTTTATTTTCAATCAATATTATATAAAAATAGTCAATATTTTATGTTTTATTTTCAGCCTATTTCATATAAAAATAAACAATAATTTTCTTAAGGATTAAATTTTGATCACCATTTTGTGTTGACATTCGATGATCTTTGTGATTTTTTTGAATGTTGGTGGTTAGATTTTTGGAAATGTTTAGTTTCCAAGTTTAATTGGTTAAAAGAAATTAAATATTATATTAAAGTTAAATAAGGTTGGCTTTTATTTTTATTTTTAGATATATATTGATAAGTTAGAAAAACATTTGGAAGATGCAAGGAGTGATGATCTATCTTTATTGGTATGGTCACAACCCTTCTTTATATTGATGATATTTTTCTTTTGGCAATGAGCCAGGATGATCTCAACAAGAAACTAAGAATCATGTAAGATTTCTACTCTAAGATCGGTATGATTGTCAATACCAACAAGACTAAAGTCATGATAATTAAATCCACAAAAATCACCTATGATAATTTCATTTATGATAATAACTACTTAGAGAAAGTTCCTTCACAGAAATATGAATCAACATCCATCATCAACTCAATTGGAATAACTATGAGCATGAAAAAAATTATAACTTGGGAGATATGTGGATTTGGAATAAAATAAATCTACTCTTTGAGAGTTTCTTCACCCCTATTATTTTATATGGATGTAGCATTGAGAAAAGAAGAAATGGAGGATGGAAAGCATACTATGGGCTTTAAAATAAGTGTAAGTTGGAAGATATTTGGATATTGAATTAAAAAAACTCTTCTTTGACAGTCCTATGGCCCCTAATATTTTTTATGGGTGAGAGGTTAGGGGTTGCACTATATCTAGAGAATCGTGGAGGAAGATTGAGGATATCCAAAGATAATTTATAACCTACAACATTATGATTAAAAGTAATACTCCATACCTTATCCTCTTTATTGAAGGTAGCATTTCCCCCATTGAAAGCATGATTTTGACTAGGTATCTCATGTATAAGAAGTTATCCAACATTGAAGCCAAGAGGTTTCCTAAAGTTTTTTCTAACTCTATCTGAAACCCCCAATAGGTATCTCATGTATAATAAGTTATCCAACATGGAAGCCAAGAGGTTTCCTAAAGTTTATTCTAACTCTATAGGAAACCCCCACCTTCAACTCAAGCTAGCATGGCACTAGGGTGCCCAATCTTGTCTAGGCCAATGGGGGGTAAAGAAGGAAATCATAGGCCATTGAGGGCTAAAGGAGGAAATAATCTTGAATAATACAAATAATATTAAAAATATTATTACTTCCAAATTGAAGGGAAATAAAGAGTTACAAGGATAAATGAAACTTAGATATTATAAGGAGGTGATCAACCCCAATATTGAAAACCAAAATTTTCTAGGTTGAAGATGAAAAAGCACTCTATTTGATTCTCTAACTTTTACTCACCTATGTTCTAAATTTCAAAATATTTGTCACTACCCACCTTTTTGAATTTTAAGTCAACATAACTATCGTGATCTAAGAACACTTCTCACTTATTTTCAAGCATAAAAATAAAAAGTTAAATAATCTCAATTAATCTTTCCCTTTTATCACGAGATGTTTCTCTCTACATCTGTTTGCAACATCCCCTATATCATCTTTCCACTTTTCTCTAGATAGCTTTCAAATCCACTTATTAGTTTTGTATGGATGGCCATCTTTCACCCCTATTGATCTTTTGTTTGGAAAAACATCTCTACATCTGTTTGCAACATCCCCTATATCATCTTTCCACTTTTCTCTAGATAGCTTTCAGATCCACTTATTAGTTTTGTATGGATGGCCATCTTTCACCCCTATTGATCTTTTGTTTGGAAAAACATCTCTACATCTGTTTGCAACATCCCCTATATCATCTTTCCACTTTTCTCTAGATAGCTTTCAGATCCACTTATTAGTTTTGTATGGATGGCCATCTTTCACCCCTATTGATCTTTTGTTTGGAAGAATCTCTTCAGTGTGCTAATGGCAGTGAAGTTACATCTAACACTGAAGTTTCTATGATTAACGTGATCTTTTGTTTGGAAGAATCTCTTCATTGTGCTAATGGCAGTGAAGTTACATCTAAGACTGAAATTTCTATGATTAACATACTATGTTTTTAGTAGAAACGCTAATATAAAAATTATACAAGTTTTCTATTGTAATCACTTTCTTTACTATAAATAAAAAAAATTTCTCCTAATTGGAAAAAAAAAACAATAACTTAAAATACTAGATAAACTATTTAAATTTAATTAATTATTTTTATCTTGCAAATTAAAATATTTTTATTATCCATCTAAATTTAATATAAAAATTATTATATAATTTAAAACTTGTTTTAATTATAATAATATAAAAAATTTCTTTTAAATAAATGATGTAACATTAAAATAAAATTATTTCATAAATTTATAAATTACTTTAATAGTGACATTGTTACTATTAAATAATTTAAACAAAAAATCCACCCAAAGTTATAATAATTATAAAAATACTTTTAAATCACAAAAAAAATTTTAATAGGATTTAATTATATATTAATAAAAAAATACATTTTAATTTATTTCACAAATCTTATTATTTTCTTTATATATCAAATATTTCTATATATTATTGTATTTTCGCTCGCAACAAAATATATTAAATTATTTATATTATGAATTACATTATTTATTTTCTTAAATTAAAATAATTAAATTATATTTATAATAATTAAATTATTAATTTAATCAAATAAACAATTCGTTACATTCTAATTAAGTTGTCTAGACCTTCCACGTTTTAGCCGGTGTTTAATATTTAATATTATAAATTTTCATTATTTATTATATATAAGAAAATACAACATTTAAAACATAAATAATATCAGTTAAAAAAATAATAGGTATTATAAATTTTCATTATTTATTATATTTAAGAAGATGCAGCATTTAAAATATAAATAATATTAGTTAAAAGAATAATAGATATTATAATTTTTCATATTTTATTATAGTTGAGAAGATACTAAACTTAAAACATAAGTAATATTGGTTAAAATAATAATAAATAAATAAAATGTATATGCAAAATAAAAATTAAAAATATTTTAACTAAAATTTTAGTTTAATTTTATATAAATGAATAATGTTTCACTTTATGATAGGTTAATCTCATTTAGATAAATTAATAGTGAATTAAATGTTTAAGGATTAAGGAAAGAGAAATATGATAATTATAATAAAATAATGAATTAAAAATAAATTGTTCATAATTTGGTATATAAATTTAGTAAGAATTTGTTAAAGTGAAAAAATAATATTAATTTTTCAAAATCTTAAAGACAAATAAACAATTTAATATATATATATATATAAATTCAATTAATATGTGAGTTATATATATATATATATATATATATATATATATATATATATATGAACATTTGATGGGAATTAATTTATTACAATCATATTAAAATATAAGAAATTTTAAAAGAGATTGACATTTAAAATATTACTAAATTGAAAAAATAATATAACAAAATATTTTTCTTCATTTTTAAAGTATATAACATTGTTTTGCATGACAATTAAAAAAGATTATAAATTCCAAAGGATAAAAATACTTCAATACTTTCAACATTTTAAATCTCAAGTGAGCTTCTTAAATTCCAAGTAATGCCAATCTAGTGAAAAAAAATCCTTAACAAAAGTCTTCCAAACAGTTAATCAAACAACTATATCAATTCTAAAACACTAAATTTGATTTTCTAACTTTTACTCACCTATTTTTTAAATTTCAAAATATTTGTCACTACCCACCTTCTTGAATTTTAAGTCAACATAACTATAGTGATCTAACAACACTTCTCACTTATTTTCCAACATAAAAATAAAAAATTAAAGAATCTCAATTAATTTTTCCGTTCTTAAGATCAGTTAGTGAATCACTCAATGGATTTGATCAATGGATGTTTCTCTGTACATCTATTTGCAACATCCCCTATAGCATCATCTTTCCACTTTTCTCTAAATAGATGGAGGCTTTCAAATCCGCTTATTTGTTCTGTATGTATGACCATTTTTCACCCCTATTAATATTTTGTTTAGAAGAATCTCTTCATAGTGCTAACGAAAGTGAAGTTGCATCTAATATTGAAGTTTCTCTAATTAACATACCATGTTTTGAGTCGAAAAACTGATACAAGTTTTCTGTTGTAATTACTTTCTTTACTATTAATAAAAAGAGTTTTTTCATATTGAAAAAAAAGACAATAGCTTAAAATACTAGATAAATTATTTAAATTTATTTAATTATTTTTATCTTGCAAATTAAAAAAAATTATTATCCATTTAAAATTAATATAAAAAATATTATATCAATTTTAGACTTATTTTAATTTTAGTAAAATTTGATTATAATAATTTTTTTTAAATAAACGATGCATATTAAAATAAAATTATTCCATAAATTTTAAATAAATGATGTAACATTAAATAAATTTATTAATAGTAACATTGTTACTATTAAATAATTTAAGCAAAAAAATTCCCCAAATTATAATAATTAAAATAATATTTTAAATAAAATTTAATTATATATTAATAAAAAAAATTACATTTTAATTTATTTCACAAATCTTATATATTATTATTATTATTATTTTTTTTATGATGATGATGATGGTTAACCTCCGCTGAGACCAAACAATGATCTATTGGACCTAAATAAACAAACTATTTATTTTGATTTAAGATTTATTCCTATGCTCAAAAAGCTTGGAGAGAAACCTCCCGAACTCACTATAATTTTGACATTGTAAAAGGCTAGGAAGGTCAGTATCGTAACAAAGATTGTGAAACTGAGATCTAATGTGGTTGTATGCAGGGCACTCTAAGAGGAAGTGGTTTTCATCATCGATGATCCTATTCTCACATATATGGCAGATCCTTTCCATCCATGGCATTTTAGGAATTGCCCAACGACCTGTTTCACTATAGAGCTCATGAGAATTCGTTTTAATCTTTGCTATATTAATTTTCTTATTTGAGCTAGTTAAAATAGAGAGATACTTTTGATCTTCTAGGGTGGGGTTGATGATCTTCTTATAATAACTTAATTTTCTTTTAGCCACTAAATCTTTCTCACACCACAATTTTTCTTTGAACTTAGAAGTAACAATATCTTTAATGTTATTTATGTTTTGCAACGCATCATTCTAGTTGATCTCCCAATAGTTTAACTAGGCCCTTGTGTCTTTATGCCACCCTCGTTGAGCCTTAGGTGGTTTTGGTTGGAATTTAAAATATTTCTTAATAAATTTATATATATTATTATATTAATAAATTTTCTATATAATATTATTTTTCGCTCCAAACAAAATATATTAAATTACTTATATTATGAATTACATTACTTATTTTCTTAAATTTAATTAATATTAAATTAAATATTTTCAATAAATTGTAAAAAATAATTAAATTATTAATTTAAACCAACAAACAATTAATTCCATTCTGATTAATGATTAAATTATTAATTTAAACCCATAAACAATTAATTCCATTCTGATTAAATTATCTAGATCTTAAACCTTTTAGCATGCATTTAACATTTAATATCATCAATTTTCATGATTTATTATATCTAAGAATATACCACATTTAAAACATAAATAATATCGGTTAAAAGAATAATAGGTAATATAATTTTTCATTATTCAACTTTCAAAACATTTAATATATATATATATATATATATATTAATATTAATATTAATATTAATATTAATATTAAGATTAAGATTAAGATTAGTTAAAAGATAATAGATACTAGATTTTTTCATAGTTTATTATAGTTAAGAAAATACAAAATTTAAAACATTAGCATGAGTTAAAATAACAATAAATAAATAAAACGTATATGAAAAATTAGATTATAATAAGAATATATAAATATTTTAAAAAATATTTTAGTTTAATTTCAATATATGAATAATGCTTTCACTTTATGGTATGTTAATCTGATTTATAAAAATTAATAGTAAATTAAATATTTAAAGCTTAAGGGAAGGGAAATAGGATAATTATAATATAATAATGAATTAAAATTAAAATTTTCATAATTTGATGTACAAGTTTTGTCAAAATTTTATTGACTATATATAATAGGTAAGTAAAAAAAATTAAATAATTAAACTTTTTGGATATGGATTAATTTATTACAATGTTATTAAAATATATGAAATTTTAGTAGAGCTTGACATTTAAAATATCACTAATTAAATCTCAAATAAATAAAAATTGAAAAAATAATATAACAAAACATTTTTCTTCATTTTTTAAGTATATAACTTCATTTTTAAAGTATATAACATTGTTTTCCATGAAATTTAAAAAACATATAAATTCCGAAGGATAAAAATACTTTAATATGGAACATTTTAAAATTCTCAAGCATGCTTCTTAAATTCCGAGTAATGTCAATCCAGTGAAAAAAAATCCTTACCAAAAGTGCTCTAGTCGGTTAATCAAACAACTATATCAGTTCTAAAACGAATGTCAAATAAAATATGTATTTAACTGCCACTGTTAATTACCACTGAACACAGACACTCTCAGGCTAACTGGAGCAAGGCATTTAATGACATTTAAAATTTTGGGATGGAACTTAATTTCATCGGTGAAAATGTTCAGTAATAGATACACTATTTCTGTTTAGAAGTCAATACCCGAACCATAACCCTTGCATAGTGGTAAAGCTCATGGACAATTGATTCAATCCCCAGAACAGAAGTTCTTTATTATGCTGGAAGAGTTAGGGGACTTTTGGAGTGTAATTGTGCTTTACCACTTGGCAAGGATATATGTGGTGCGCTCTTGACTCCCGAATGCATAACCAAAGCAACTATTACCCAATTGCTTTTGGAAATTCATTTTGCTATCGGTTTCCATCACAAATGATATCTTTCTGGGAACCTTAATGCTGCGTAGTATGGCCAATGTCAACCAAACATTATTGATATCCATCATCACCTCATCACCCATCCTTTGATATTGTTTTGCAGGTAGTGGCTGATCCTTTGCAGGTAGTCTAGATTGGAACAGATAAATAAGGAAAAAATGAAATACGGAATCACTTCAAAATTGAGAACTAGGAAGAATAGAATAGATTCTGTCAAGCATCGTCCAAAATCAATGCTGTTTTGATTTTCTGTACTGTGTAGGAGATCAATCGTTGCACCGCTTGCACATCTTCCATGGCAGGGCGGGGTGTTGTCATATTGGCTAACAATATTTGGAATGCAACTGTCAGAATAGATCCCCTTTTCTGCATACTACTTGAGCTACTTTCAATTTCAGTCAGTGTACCAAGGCCATCTGGGAGAATTACAAAGCCAGATGGCAAAACAGAAACATAATCAGGTTCACCTCCATGCATCACTGCATGCATGGAAGCCATATCAAAAGGAGCATAAACAATAATAGACCCCCAAGCATCTGTACAACACTCCTGTAAAATGAATGCAGTCTGATTCATATTGATACCCTGCAAATATTGAAATAAACAAAATGGACATATTAATCATAGGGTAAAAAATTCATGGCATTAATCATGCTTCTTTCTCATTCCTCATCTACTTCTGCATGTATGGAATTATTCAATATACTGTTATGGGACATCCATACTGTTGCGCTAACACTTACATTTGATGCGAGGAGGCTAACACTGTTCCGACGATCTTGTCCCATCACAATGCGGGTTATTTCTTGCTTTGGTTCGCCGGTAGAGAGCATATCCCACTGCATTATTTGATCTTGGAAATGTTAGCGACATGTTTTTAACATTATACATAAGTTGATTCACTGGAACAATTCTATCTATAACTCATGTAACCTGGCTTCGACGATTCAGATCTCGCAGGAAATCGAACGATTTCTGAGGAGTAACGGGAAGCCAGACTGAAGTGGCAGCACAGATCACAACACGGCCAGGAAACTCAGGGTTCTCCATGTTCTTCCGTGTGGACACTCGAATATCCTCATCACCATCACCAGATAACGTTGCCCAGTTGTTAACCATCGATGGACTCAGACTAGTACAGAAGTCACTCGTCATTCGCTGAGCAAGTTTCAGCAAGCTTTGCCGGCCTCTGGGATCTGGGAAAGCTGATCCAAAAAATAAATATTTTCAGATGAAAATAGCAGTCATCTTACGAACAGTAAAAACAAATTCATAGTAATGAAAAATATAAAGCTGAAGTTAAGGAATGCTTACCACTGGTATCTGCATTTATTTCCATGAGGAGAGCGAGACGTTCGCATTGGTGCTGCAGCGCTGACAGCCAACGCTGCGACCCAAACGCCAAACCGGAGCTGACCACAGAACGATACAGGCTGTGCACACCTCTATCGTCATAATCGATGTGCTCTACCCAGGTAACCTGTTATAAACAGTTAATCAGTCAGTCAGCAATGAAAACCTGTAGGCAAGGAACCATGGATATTAATTCGATAACATGGAATAATTGTTATGAGCAATTACATTTGAACAATTGCCAGGGAGGTCTTGAATTATTAATCCCGATGGCTGCCTCTTGCAATTCACCGGAATTGAGTTCTCCACTAAACTGTCTGCAGAAACATCTACGACGGCCCAGACTCCTGCACCAAGCTGCTGGCAGAACCTTAAGAAATAGAATTCTCTAAGTGGACCAAGCGGTGAGAGAACATGGAGCTCCATATACATCTGTTATGACATGAGAGAACATGAGAACATTTCAATACATTCGCCTTACATTTTCACAAAGACGAAAAAAAATTCCAGAGACCATTACTAGCCTTTAGAAAAGTGAAAATACTTAAATTTCTAATTCAAAGCTAAAATGTTTTTAATCTAATATCCTTGAATTAAATAATGAGGCCTAATCTGATTAGGTATTTTAGAGCACTTCACTTCCCTCTGTAACAATACTCAGATCTGAACAAGATTTAATGGAGTACAGTGCTGTTAAACGATTAACATACCAATTGGAGTTCACCGTTCCTGGTACCCCCTACACCACTGCATACGACCTCCATTGTCGTGGCTCTGGAAACAATTGATGGGAACATTTCCGCATAACGGTTCTGAGTTGTTTACAAAATTTCAGTTAGTTCAACAGTGAGTAAAGTATCAGTAATTACAAATCAAAGACAATTTGTTTACATACCGCACTCATTAGTATCTCCACCAGATTCTGACTATTCATAAGGACGGTGCCTGCATGCCTGTTTGCTTCAGTTCTGTATCCCAGCGGTTTAGGGCCGAGAACCCTCGTGAATTGTCGGAGGTATTCTTCATGGTTTAGGGTTTCCGTTATCCCATCTGCATGAGGATTTGAGATCCAGAAAGGTTGTTGCATTCCAGCCATTCTGATGAGTTCATTCATGGATGCCACGGCAAGTTCTTTTGCGGAGGATTTGTCGATCCCACTTGGACTTGCCGCTCGGCCTGCAACATCGACGGAAGAAAGCCCGTCCAGGAAATCTGAAGTGGGATTTATAGTGGAATGCAGGCTATCAAGATTGCTGACACCAGAGCCACCAGCTGTCAGATTCAACGAACCATTGTGTAGAGGAGAAAATGATAACATTTGTGAATATGGTCTCCCACACAATTTTCCAGTAATCGCAGCAACTCTCTCCAGCTGCAGAACCAGGAGAAAGAAACAGAAAATTATTGTGGCCACAGACATGAAAATATTATATAACCACCAACAGGCATAAACACATAGCCCACTGCACATAAGAAAATTCACAGGTTCACAAAAAATATGACTCGAATGTCATCGAACAAAAGTTGGGAGGAGCCTGCTTTGCATTAGCAGGACCAAATGGCAAATATAGGTTTAAAGACCTAGCTCAACATCATACCAGAACACTAAAACAACAAATAAAAGAGATTCGAAACTGAATAAAAAGCTTAATTTTAATAAATGTATGAAACAGATTGTTGCATTCCGAAAATGCCCTTGAATATTAATATTTCAAGGCTAAAATAAGTTATAGGGGCAGCGGAACGAAACCTCGTTTTTTAATCGACTGTTCTCCAGCCGCAGCTGTTGCTCCTCAAAAGGCATCTCCGTGAGCATGGCAGGTCCTCCACAATTGTAACAGCTGCAGTTCGTCATTGCTTCTTTAATAGATCGGTTTTCCATTTTCAGTCTTTCGTTTTCTCCCCTCAATGTTGCGTTATCGTGACGCTCTTGTTGAGCCTATCAATCCAAGAGTTAGCAGATCAGAGAAATGAAACAGAAAGAAAAAGAAAAATATAAAGAGTTCAGTGAATTTCCATGACTTTGTGCACAGTGTTTTAACCCCAATGGTGATTACAAATATCGCAAACCTTCATCTGTGTGCGACGGTTTTGGAACCAAAACTTTATTTGACGGGGCGCAAGATGCAATTTTTTACTGAGTTGTTGCCGCTGCTTTTCATCGGGATGGGGGTATTCCTTGAAAAACCTGAAAACAACGAACACAAATGAATTTCATCCGGAAAACTAACTATGCTTGACAGAAACCCAAATAAAACAAGAATAGTTTCAGAACTTACGCCTCCATTTCCTGTATCTGCTGAGGAGTGTGCCTGTGATAAGGCTTCTTTCTTTCAGGTTGACCGTCTTCTTGATCATCCCCCGATCTGCTGCCCTCCACATTATCGCTGCCCGACTTACTCTCATACTCATCATCTATTCTATTCTTCCCAAGCTCTCTATTGCTACGGTTCGTCTCACCTTTCGAATCTCCTCCACTTGTCTGTCAAACATGCCCATCTCAAATCTGATAAAAATACCCCTATATGGCATCTCATGCCTATTGAATAATAAACTAATTCAAGAATTTTACTGTCATCACAATTCAAAAATTTAGTACATACCAGCGTCAAAGCCAGCTTTGGTGCAGTGGAGTTGTTTTTGTCCATAACTTTGTTCGGTATCTGTGAAGGAGCATCAACCATTGCAGCATAAGACATGTCATCGAATGATATACCAGAAAATGGTCTTTTATTTGAACTTATCTTACTATTAACAGTGGCAGCACCAGCCATGGCCAAGCTACCAAAACCAAAAGTCATTACTGGAGAATCAAAATCGATACTCATTCCCGACTAGGTATGGGGGACTGTAACTTAATCCCGTTTCCCTTTTTCCTGTCAGTGTCCTTCAATCAAAAGTTACCAATTCCCTCTAGGTTTCCATTAGTAACAGAGAGAAAGAGGGAGAAGAAAGGCAAGCAAACCTTATGGCTAGCTCTCCATTCTCACTCTCTCTCCCGTCTTGGTCCTCCTCAAACCAAACTAAATTCAGACTCAGATCACTGTGTTAAAAAGTGCAGGAGGTGAAGCCAAAGACAGACAGGGCCTACCTGGTATTATGTCAGCGAAAGAACAGGATGATTCTGTAACAATGGGAATACAAAAACATAATTACTGTAGCTTGGCAGTGCAGCACTAAAAGCTATGGCGTAAGCTCATGCACGGGCAAAAATCAGGGCTTATGACAGACTTGTCGCTTTAGAGGACCACTAAACTACCCTAGCCTATACCAAAGAGAACCCTAGACTTTGCCACTGCAAGCTTTCATACAAAATCGCCACGAGTATGATGGCAGAAACCCAATTCTTTTTTGGCTTCATGCACAGTTACTCATATCAAATAAACCCAGCAAACAAAGGATGAAGAAAGATCTGAAATTGGCAGAGCCTTTGGTTAGGAGTGGGAACATGTACTGCAGTGGCTGACTTTTTGATGTATGATGATGATAAATGTTCATCATCCTGGCAACTCTTCATCCATACCCCAGCAAGTACTACTCACAGTACTGCTGCTGCAGCTACTGCCAGCCTATGTAAAAACTCAACATCAAGCACAGCATTGAGATTTGTAAAGGATAAAATGATAACAAATACCAAATTAAAACAGAACTCCTCACTATAAAAGGGAAAACCTACTCTACCAAACCTCAACACAGTAAAATAAGGGAAAACCTACTCTACCAAACCCCAACACAGTAAAATAAGACTAATTACTACGGCAACCCAGCCTGATAACCATTAAAAAGGCTTGACAGATATGATGATTCTAATCAGCAACCTCTCCCAAGTGCTGCCATTGAGAAAAAGCTAACCCTAATGAATGCAATGTTGGTGTATACATAACTGGAGACTGTGGGTATCTTAAAAGGATAAATAGGCAGAGAACAGGTAACAACAACCTACAGCTGCTGGTTACTGAGAGGTAAAGAATGAAACCTGGACTGCCCTAGCATAAACCCCAGACCCATGCCCTATTCTCGGAGACCGGCGGAAATAAGAATATGATGACACCTGGGCTTTTCCTTGACTTTGGATTCTGTATTTTCTGACTTATGTATCGACAGTCAACCTATCATTATTCCCTTCGCACTGGAGAAATGGAACTTGCCAGATACGGCATCTTCATATTTCATGGTTTATAATTTACAAGGCATTTAAATTGATTCAAAACAATGTTACTAGTTCCTTGGCCTTATTTATTTTTTGAAAAAATGGACAATCTAAAAGGTTTCTAGAAATTTAAATTTATTAAAAAAAATTTTACTAGAGAAATTGAAAAAAAATGGACAACCTAAAAGGTTTCTAAAAATTTAAATTTATTAAAAAAAAATTGTACTAGAGAAATGGAACTTGCCAGATACGGCATTTCCATATTTCGCTGTTTATAATTTACAAGGCATTCAAATTGACTCAAAACAATGGGGCTGGTTCCTACCGTTTATTTATTTAAAAAAACAAATATTTAAGTTTATAAAAGTTTAAATTTATTTTAAATAAATAATATATACATTGAAGTTTATAAAAGCTTAAATTTATTTTAAATGAATAATATATACATTGAGTTTATGGTTTTTAAATTTATTGTAATTATTAATATTAAAAAACAAACATTTAAACTAATGCAATAAAATAATATTTTTTATTTAAATTATTATTATTTAAAAAAAAAAATTCACCACTCATTGTAAAATGATAGTCACCTATAAAAAAACACATTTAAATTAGCTACATTTAAATTAATTTGCAATTTAAATTAATTTGCAATTTTATAATAATAAAAATTAAAAGATTTGGAAGAAAAATAAAAAACTATAAAAAATTTAAAATTATTAAAAAGAATGTGAACTTACAGTGGTCGTGGAAATGAAGTCTTACTAAACCAGAAGTCTTGGGTTCAAATATTGTGCTACCCTCCCCTCGTAGCGAGATAAATAATAAACATGTAAACAGGGAGATCTAAAAATCCTACCAAACATACAAAAAATCATTAAAAAAATATTAATTAATTCAATATAATAAAATATATCTATTTATCAATTCATTGTAATTATTATTTTCAAATAAAAAAATAAATATAAAAATGAAAATTTCATCAAACGTTTAAATGATTCTTAATATAAATAAATATCAATATGTAAGAATTTATACTAGTAAAACTGAAAAAAAACACTCAATGCAGAGACAAAAACCTTATAAATCAGTTATATTCATTTAAAATAAATAAAATTTAAATTATTTTTATATATTAAGATTTATCAACTTAAATTTAAATTTAGTATAATGATTATAAAACATTCAAAATACAACTATAAATATAAATAAAAACAAAAACATTTTCTATAATAATAATTAGAAAATTTAATTTAAAATATGTTTTTTTATAATAATAATTAAAAAATTAAATCTAAAATAAGAAACAATTTTTTTTACTTTAAATTCATTAAAAAACATTCAAACTAACTCGATAACATTCACTATCAACAATTAATTCAAAGTGAGTAAATTGAACATATATCTCACTTATTGTTGAGCAAGTTAATTTTATTTATTAAAGAGAATATCAAAATACTATTTGTATCTCCAATAAAATTTATCAAAAGACTTGTAACCACATATGCTGACAATGTAAATCAATATTTTAAATATAGTGTAATTGTTATTATTAAAAGTAATCAAAACTAAATAAAACATTTAAATTCATTTAAAATAAGAAAATATTTAAATATATCCAATATAATGGGTTGTTTAACTAAACTTAATGTGAAGGAGCTCTGCAGTTCTTTGCTCTCGGCGGTTATGGCTTCCCTAGTCGCAGCGTTAGCTAGTTGAGAATGTAGTGCTGGGATCTTGGAATTCATTTTGTGAGTTGGTGGCTGAAGATTAGTTTTGGCAGAAAGAGATCTTGGTAGCTGTAGTTGCGGTTCCTATAAGGTTTAAGCTTGCATTTGGTAGCTGTAGTTGCGGTTCCTGTAAGGTTTAAGTTTGCATTTGACAAACGTACCACAATAGGCTTCTCTGATCTGATCTTGCAGAGCGATTTTCCTTTGCTCTTTATGGAGGAGGTGGTTGCACTTAGAGCTTTTCAGAGGTGCAGAAACTGAGGGGTCCTCTTTCTCCCCCCCTCCCCAAAAAAAAATTTAATAAATTACCTGAGGTTCTGGACGTGGAAATCTCTCCATGAGATCCATGCAAGAGAGCCTTAGCCCTTTGAAAAAGGCATTTGTTGGCAAGTTTATGGGCTTACGGTTGAATCCAAAAGATGTGAAATCCTGGATCAAAGAACAATGAATCCCAAGCTTCAAGGCTAGGTAAGTTTCTTTGCATTTGTTGGCAACTTTGTGGGCTTATGGTTGAATCCAAAAGATGTGAAATCTTGGGTCACAAAACAATGAACTCCCATGCTTCAAGGCCACTTAACTTACAATGAACCCCCAAGCTTCAAGGCCAGGTAACTTTCTTTGCAACAGGGGTTTCTATGTTTTCCTATCTATGAATTAATTGGAAAGAGATCTAATTTTCCAATCAAGGCCATATTTTATTGGGACCAGAGGCCTCTTTATCTCCGCATGGACTCTTAGATTTCAATCCAAATTTTGAAATTACTTTCTGGTCGATGTGTATTTGGCTGCCTCACCTACCTCTCCATCTCTAGGGACCTGATGCACTAAAAGAGATTGGAAATAAGCTCGACTGCTATATGCACAAACCAGAACCAAAGGAGACCAATTTTCTTGTGCTCGCATTTTTGTCAAAGTAAATCTCTCTAAAGGTTTACCCGAGGCCCTAAAAATAAATATAGGGGAATGGAGTCATATTCACTAATTGGACTATGAGCAGATTCCCTTCAAATGCATCATTTGTCATTCTCATGGGCACTTTGCTAAAAATTTCCTTCAATAAAAAATGATGAGTAAACCCATGCCCCTGCCTCTAAAGTCGGCCTACCCATACCCCCATATCTAATGAGGGCAATTTTCAACTAGTTCAAAAGCAAAAGAAAAATCAACAGAACAAGGTTGCACCTTGAAAAAATCTGCAATAGAAGTTCCTGAACCTTCCCTAAGCAAAATTTCTTTTGAGGCTTTTCAAGATCCAAAACAAAATGAAAGCATCCCTATGGATGAAACCCTAAAGGAGGATCAAGGAAAATTAGCAGTGGGGGGAGAATGAAGAGAAAGCTCCTTCGAGGGTTGTCTCTTCAAATACAGAATCACACATTGCGGCAAAAGTATCAACAATTTTAAATTCTAAGTTTGTGGAGATGAGTAGATCAACTCCAATGTTTTACAAACAAGCAATGGCAATTAAAGCACCTCACAGTAAATCAAGTACAAGAGGCAATGCCAAAGAGTCACTCTCCTCAAACAACAAAACTGCTTTTCACAAGAGTTCAAAAATCCAATAAAAAAAAACAAGAACGTGAAGCAGATGTCAATTTAGCTTCAAGATCCCAACTTCGTGTAGACTCCTTGTTGTAAAAGTCTCCCAAATAAGTCGATGTATTGTTTCATATTATCACGTTTGCAATTTGTAAGAATTTACTTTTGTAATAACGAGGAAAGTCTTAGTTGTAAAAACTGTGGAAGATACTGGGATTTGTCTCCTAAAAACTTAGTCAATTTCTCAATAAAAATCCTTTGAAGATGGTGCAAATGTAAAGAATTTCCAAAATTTCTTTGCGTGCCAACTCAGAGTTAATAAAATCCTCTACTCATTCTTGTTTTAAAAAAACAAAATACTAAACTTATATAATAATTATTATTGAAAAAATAAATAGAAAATTTAGGTGGTATAATAAAACATCTAATAAAAAAAATTAAAAAAAAATTAAAAAAAAAACTTTTAACTTAATATAATGGAATTGGGCCATTTAAATTTAATAAAAAACTCAATTAACTTTTCTAAATTACTGTCGTTCGTAACACTCAGAAAATTTTATATATAACACTGCCCGAACGCTGATTTAAAAATTGGAAAAGCGAATATTTTTTCTTTTTTCGCGAAGGAAACTCAGACGACCAAAACGGTCACTGCCAAAGCTTAGCTAAGGAAACTCAGACGACCAATTTTAATAGCTGATTTTGCAATTGGAGATTAATGATCTTTTCCTGCATTTAGAGAGTTACAGAATGTCCGCTTAAGAATATTGGTTTTGGTTTTGAGTTTTCCATCTTCGCATGCAAATGTCGCTGGCATATATTTTACTTGACCCTGAAGCAAGTCTATTACAATATTATTTATTTCTCCAATGACATTTATTAAAATATTTGTAACCATTCATCTTCGAACAACATAAATCCATTACTATACCATATTTAACGAGTGTCCTTCTATTGTGACATAGCTATTTGCAATTTCTTTACGGTGTTAGTTAAATTAACACTATACTATATTACTGAGTAAATTATATTTTTGTATTTAGGTAGTTAATATAAATAGAGTTTACTGGCATAAATTCAATGTAATAATTATTATTGAACAAAATTAAAAAATAAATGTTCACAGGGTATAAAAGTAAACAAATATATATATATTATTATTATAATAATAAAAATGGAAAATATTATTGATGACTTTGTAGGTAGAAATTGAGGTTGAGCTCATTTTAATGTAATTGGGGCTGGGTATAAAAGTAAACAAATATATATATTATAATAATAAAAATTGAAAATATTATTGATGACTTTGTAGGTAGAAATTGAGGTTGAGCTCATTTTAATGTAATTGGGGCTGGGTATTTAATGATGTGAGATAACTAAGGAAGCACAGCAGCTCCAAGCAGAATGAGTAAATTGGGTGGGGGACTTTGGCATGGCTATCTTCTTTCTAGGTAGGGATATAAGGATAATATAACAGGTTAAAGAGTTTAAATGGTTTTTTGAATTTTTTTTCATATTTATTTTGTACTATGCTCTCATATATCTACATGTTTTTTTTCTTCTGACTAGGTTATGTTCTATGATTTTAGGTTTGTTCAGTGGATGGGTCTAATTACAGTTCTACCATGATATTTAGTTTGTTTAGTGGATGGGTCTAATTACAGTTCTACCAGTTTAATCCATCTAACTTCTAATCTAACATGAGTTAAGAGGGATCAAATTTCTTCAGGTGAAACCTTTTTTTAGAGTGCAAAATAGAATGTGTAAATAAATTGATATTGACATAAGTTAGTTAACATAGATCTTCAAATAGTTTATTTAAATTCCACGTTGAAATATTTTTGAAAAATATAAGGTTTAAACATCACACTCACACATTTTTTCTACTTCTAATTTCTTCACATGAAATTATATTAAGTCATATGGAAAACAAAGTAAACATATATTATAGCTGACATTACTTTACTATTTAGAGAATAGTTTATTTTTATTTTTATTTAGTAATAGTTTATGTTGTAGAATGAACTTGAGAATGAGCCTCTCCATCATACTAGGTTGTACAATGAGCATCTAGGCTCAATGAATTTCCTTGCCTCCAAAAGAACGGGTTGTAGAATGAGCCACTCCATCATAGTGGGTTGTACAATGAGTCTCTAAGCTCAATGACTTGCCCTGCCTCCAAAAGAAATTTTGGCGAGGGCTGAAATGTTCAAAGTCGAAGTTGTGTTCGTGGGCATAGGGAAAGGAAGACCCAGATGAAAAGGCCATCAAGATATGGTTGGAAAAGCTAGAGATGCTATCGAGGTTTATTATAGCAGCACCCATCCCCGTGTTTGTCAACTAATACAAGGGTGGGAAGTAGAAGTAAAGGACAAAAGTGAAAATAATGACCCTAACTTTGGAGAGTGGCTATCTTTAGTGCAAGGCCCAATTCGAGCACTTGGTTTATTTATACGAGATTATGAAGAATATTGTTGCAAAAGCTATAGGGTCTAGTCCATCTAAACCCAATTTTGATCTCTAAGAAGTTCACAAGGAAGTTCGATTGATTCAATGTCAAATCCAACTTCAGAATGTTCATCTCAGCGGAATTGAGAAGCATATCCTTTGTCTTCCATAGACAGAGTTGTCGAGTTTTAGTGCCAAAGATCCTACACCTATGGTCTTCAAACCAGTCATGGTCAGACTAGCATGGTTGCTCTGTTTGGAAAATTTTGAGTAATGTTCAGACTAGCATGGTTGTTCTGTTTGGAAAATTTTGAGTAATGGTTGCTTGTTGTTGTAGTTATCTTAGTATTAGAACTATTAAAGATATTCAACTCTATATTGCACTTCTCGATATTTTGAAAACATTTGAATTTTGGACGACTTATAAGGTAGTTAGATAGTCAATGGATCTGGTTTCTAGTGGGTGGGTTGAAGCGATCTAACCTATGTTGGATATGTTTGTCATGTCTACTTTTTGAAATGAAAAAGAAAAATCCTACCCAACTTAATTTTTTTTTTTCAAAACATTAAAAAAAAAGTTTTACATTTAAATTAGCTTGACACAATATATTTGTCCACCTAAACTTAATGTAATTATTACTACTAAATTTTTTATAATAAAACTTGTTGACTTAAACTTAATTTAACTATTATTACTTAAAAAAAATCAAAACAAAATCAAATTTACTTAAAAATAAAATTAAAATTTTATAATAATGAAAGTGAACAAGATTAATTTCCACATGTATAGAACATTTAAATTCATTCAAAATAACCTAAACATTTAAATTATCTTAATACCATGCTCTTTTTTTTTGCATACACTAAACATAAATAAAAGTTTATAAACATCGAAATCTATTCAAAACCGGGATAAAAATAAAACTACCCAAACACTCCTTTTTAAAACTTACTTACCCTTCCTAATATACAGTTCTCTTTTCAAACAAAAACAGTATAACATACCTGATATCCGGTTCAAAGGCGGAACAATCCTCACTGAGGAAGCTCGGAAGACCCCACCACTCAATGCCAACCTTCGCCCAGGAAGATGGCGCCACCCATTCATTTGAAAAGTAAACCAGAAATTTCTTAAGAAAGCCACCGGACTTAAGTTTGAGCGGAACAACCTTCACGAACGAAGCTCAGAAGATCGAACTGTTCACTGCCAACCTTCACACGTCGCGCGACCCAATCATTCAAAAACTAAAGCAGAAATTTCTTAAGGAACCCTCTGCACTTTCAGCTTCGATTGGTAAGCCTCGCAGGTATTTATACAAGTGTGAGCCGCGTCCCATGGAGCTCATGCGTTATTAAAAATTTAATTTTTAAAGATGGTATTGTTATTTACGAAAAGAGTAGTTTAAAAGATGTTTATCTACACTGACATCAATGATGTTTTCAAGGGAGTTATTTAAAACATGTTTATCTATTAGGAAATCAATATTGTTTTTAATGGAATTGTTTTTACTGTGATTTTTTAAATTTTTTAGTATTGGAATTTGGACGAAAATTTTGAGATGAAATTTTGATTTGTGTTATTTAAATTAGTTTTTTGTGTTATTTAAATTAGTTTTTTCATTGTATATATGGATTCAGTGTCGTGAAAAAACCCCAGGGCATGTCTATTGTGCAAGGGTTATCCATCATCAAGCTTGTGATTTCAATAAATTCATGTAGGTTTTAGAAAAATTAGACTCGAAAAATCCACCACAAAAAGTTCGCTTCAAATTTTTCTGCCAAATTCTAGCACCAAAAAATAATAAAAAAATCGCACTAAAAACAACTCGGTTTTTAAATAAAGAAGTCCATTTGAATATATTGATTTTGAGTTATAATAGTTATGTCTATCGTGACAACGCATTTATCCCAAAAATTAATTTTATTTAAAATGGTTTGGTTTTTCAAAATTTAATATTATAATATTATTTATTTCTCCAATAAAATTACAACTTAATGGATCACTTATAGCTTATTTGACTAGTATCTTTATTTTTTGTGGCCGTAACTATTTACAGTTTCTTTTCTAAATTACTTAATAAAATATATTATTTAGGAGTTTTCTCACTTATTATTCTTCTTATCAGATTTTAGAAAAATTAGATCAGAAAAAGTCATCGCAAAAAATTTTCAAAAAACTCACTAAACACAACTCACATTACTTATAAAATGATTTAATAATTTATTAAAAATTAAATTAATTATTAATATTATAATAAATAATTGTGACGTGGTAAAATTTATAGACAAAATTACTTTTTCACTAAAATTCAAACAAGATTCATTGAAATCACAAGTTTGACATATCTCTTTTTTTAAATTAGAATTTATAAAATTTAGTTAAAAATAAAACTTTAAATTGTAAAAAAATAATTTTAAGTAAATATTTTATTAAATAAAAAAATAATGTATACAATTTTATTAATAATTTCATTAAGAGTGTGAGCAGATAATGATTATATTATATAATTTTTTATGCTACTTTTATTACATTTGTGATTTTATTTTTTTTAATTATTATTTTATGGTTAATATATGTGTGGGGGTTATAGAATGGTTAGAAATTGTGGTTTTTGTTTGCATTATCTATATGTTCCATGATTTAATTTAGATTTCTCAATTATAATTATAATTACAATTATATAATTATATATATATATATATATATATATATATATATATATATATATAAACTTTTAGATCTTAATTTTTCTCAACACATTTAATAGATCTCAAAATAAAATAAATTAAACTAATCTATTTATAAAACACAATTTTCAAAAAAAATTATTACTTAAAAAATAACTATTTAATTATTCTATTAATCATTTTATAAATTCATTTTTTTGATCTACCTCCTTCCCAAAACCACATAGTGTTAGCAATCATAATAATTTAAAATTCTCTCCATTCTATAGAAATGATCTTCATCCTATGGAAATTCTGATGGATACATGTTAATCCAAAATCCAAAATATCTATCTAAAAGTATGTGAATTGCCTACCATTCCCCAAAATAATAAGATATAAAGTTTGTCAACCATTAATTATCTCATCTTCCCAAAATATTTGGATGGATGTCATCTAATTTGATGTTGATATATCTCTATTTTACCTAAAACTTATAGATGGAAGAAATTCCAACCATCGATCATAATAGCTATGGGATCATCCCTTTCTCTATAATATATAATTTATGATTATGGTTTTTCTTTTAAAACTGGGTTTTAAATCAATATTAAAAAAAAAAAAAAAAAACTTATTTATTTAATAAATATATTAATTATAAAATATAAAAGAACAAATTAAATATTAATATTAAATAAAATCATTATTATTAAATAAATAAACATTTCAAAATAAATAATATACTAATATTATTTAAAAAATAAATAATTATTTTAAATAATATTTATTTAAAAAATCATATTAAATAAAACAAAGAAATTAATATTAATATATTAATAAAACAGTTTGAGTGGGCATAATGGTTAAGAGTATGTGTTTTCTCCTAAGAGGTCACAGGTTCAAAACCAGAGGGATAGAGGAGGTAGGTCTCTTGTCCCACAAACAAGGGGGTCTCATACACCAATTTGGTTTCTCATTCATTTAGAATGGTTGCCATTTCATTTCTATTTCACTAGTATGTTTAAAAAGGTCTAACTATTGATGAGTGGTTTAACTACTAAATTTCACTAACCATGGGGGCTATTGTCAAATTCATAGCGATTGAGGGTGTTTAAATTAGGCATTTTTGAAGAAAATTAACTCGTAGTCTAACAAGGTGGAGGAGTTGCCCGGAAAGTTATGGAAATTTAGGTCATATTTAGAGAAAATCTGGCAAATATTTTTGTAAATCCAAGTTATAGTTGTTAAACTTCAAAATTTTAGATGTCCTTGATGTTTGTAAATCCAAGTTATAGTTGTTAAACTTCAAAATTTTAGGTGTCCTTGAAGTTTTTGATGGTGCTGAATCTATTTCCACCATCGAAAACACGATTCAAACATTGTTTCTACAAAAAAAATTGAAATTTTTACGCCCAGATTCCCGCCACTTTTTATGGTCCGGGCAATTCCTCTACCTCATTAAACAACTCTGTAAATTAATAATTATTATTTTTGTAATAATAATATTTATTAAAATTAATATGATTTTTTTGAAAATTAATATGAAACGGGTACCTTTATCACCGGTGTTACGCTTTTTCAACAAATCTAGTTTATAATTTAAAGTTAGGAAAAATATTATTTTCGCGTTTTATTTTTTATATATTCAATAAATTTTATATTATTTTAATTTTTTTTTAATTGGCACTTTGATCTATAACCTAACTCATTACTATCAAGGTGATAGTTTTTCAAACTACACATAATCTAATTGAATTCAAATATATGAATATAAGGGCTTGCTGGTATATATATATATATATATATATATATATATATATATATATATATATATATATATATATATAATTTAATAGCTATTTTTATTTATTTTAATATATTTAATAAATTAAATATTTTTATATAAATTAAGTAAATTTTTTGAGTAAAAATCACTTGATATTATAATAATAAATAAAAAATTTAAATTTAAATTAATTTATATGAAATTTAAAAATCTTAAACTAGAATTATCTACAATGCTTACAGAGTATGAACTCAAATTATCTATCATGCTTATGGAACATAAATTATAAATATTCATAAGGTCAACAACTACAAATTGTTAGAAAATAAAATGATAACACTTGAGATTGAACTCCAAGGAATGAAATATGATGCAAGAAATAGAAGAAACACAATAAATGATGGAAGAAAATTGCATCCTTGAATGAGATTAAAGAATTAAAAGAAAAACTAAATAATAATTCAGCCCTAAGTAGCACAAAGAATAAATTAGGTATCAAACCCATAAAAAAGTAAATGAATAAACTAATTGAATTAGATCACGAGTGTCACAAAAGAGACATGAACCTTATAGTTTATGGTATAATAGAGAAAAACAACAGGGATGCATTCGAAATAGTAAAAGAACAACTGAAAACGAAGTCATAAATTCAAACAACTTATCTAACAGAAGAAAAAAGGGTGGGAAAGGTACTTGAGCATAAACATAGAGTGATCCATGGTAAGGTAATTTGTAATGACCATATATTAAATATACTTAGTAAATCTCCAAGCCTAAAAGAGTTAGGAATCTTTATAATGAGGATCTTATTCTAGAAGACCAAGTTGAAAGAGGTCCAAAAGGCAAACAAGGAAAAAAATGAAGGAAAATAAGAAATCATTAGAAACATGAAAGTTATTATTAGAGATAGTCTGAAATAAAAGTGATAAATAGGAATTGGGAACATTCTAGATCCCCTTTTGTAACTATCATGGTTTTCCATAGTGTAAAGATCCTATGTTAAGTTGGACCTTGAGTGATATTTATCTTATTTTCGTAGTTGAAACTTGGGAGCATGATGAATTTAGCATCCCCCACATTTATGGATTCATTCTTTAGTTAACCTGGAACACGAAATCCTCTCATAGAGGTTTTGGTGGTATAGATTATTATAAAAAAAAATATTTTCTTCTCACATCTGGATTCATAAGATTGACGCCCTAAATCAATACATTTGGATCAAAAATTTGGCTCTACCACCAATAGAATTTTTCTCGCAATTTGTTATTTTGATCTTATCAAATCGACCTCCTATAAGAATAACAACTTGGATAAGAATTTCCCCTTCAATACCTTAGAATAGGATATCCACAATATAAGGAATGAAGGTAATATCCTTTTTCTTAGGAACTTCAATGCTACAACCACTACTAACCCTAACACCCTATGACTAGATGAGAACTTTGTCTTAGCTAGTAGATTCAAAACAAATTCTGAAGAAATGACTAAGAACCTATTTGGTACTGAGCTAATCAAATTTTGTAGTTCCTAAGACCTAATATTTGTAATGGAATTAATAATTTTCCAACCTCTTGCCATATGAATTCTATTCATGTGTTTGGTAGTGATGTTGTGGATTATGCGATATCTGATACCCATTTTCTCAACTATATTGTAAATTTTGACCTCCTAAATGACCACGAGCTTGATTGTTACCACAAATCTCTATCCTTAACACTAAACCTTGATATGCATACTAGCCACATGTAAAATAACTGTGAGAGCCAAAGGCACATTCATTTTGACTAAAATAAAATGGATCTATTCTTAAATGTGACACCCCTAGTAAATTTATCCTTATGACTTTGTATTGGACGTGATTGAAAAGTCATGTGGTACAAGTAATGTGTTATGAGATTTTAAATATTTATTTTAATTAATAAAAAAGAAAAATTGTTTGTGTATTAATATTCTTGAAAATATATTAAAGGCTATAACGTGAGAGATTAGATTCTTAATTTCCAAAAAAATTATGGGAATAAGTTATGCCCAAGAACAGTCAGGAACAAAAGAAGAAAAATCGACTTTTTTCATTCAGAAGGAACTATGGGCTAAGCTGACCACCAAGAAAATGCATGATTGGAGATAAATGTCATGGGAAAAAGATGATTTATAAAGGACCAAAACATATAAAGGAATTCATATTAAAAGAAAGGGACAATGGGAAAGAAAGGCTAGACCTAAACCTAGAAATTAGTTGGACACTACTAAGGATTAAGGATGTGTGAATTGATAAAGAACTCTTGATTTGTTCTTCTAGTAGGCAGGAGTTGGAGCTCGGGGGGAACTACTAAGAAACATAGCTCATGGTTTGGAGGAACATGGTATCCTTTAATATATTTCCAAGAAACCTTTATATAAGTATATGAATGTCTAGATGATTCTGTGTTAATTATGTTATTTATGGTTGGTCAATTTATGAAAGAAAGGAATAAGATGTTAATATGATGTTGAAGTATAATGGCTATTTCTCAGGAAAATGAATGGATAACCCTACTAATTTTTTGTGAGTGAAATATAAATAGGTGTATGTGAATTTGTATTGTTTTTTGTTGCAATAAAACTTGTGGTTATAGGTAAAGAGTAATTGTTCCCTCTATTGGGGAGGATTGGGGAAGAAACCATATCCAGATGTTGAGAAATCTAGGGGAAACTAGATTAGGTGATTTCTCTTACTTTGTTAACTGCTTGTGATGTATTTTTACTTAACTTGATTATCTTCTTCTTACACTTGATTATTATTAGTGTTCTTTATCATTAAACATTGACTACCCAATAATTAAACCAATGAGGCAATAGGACACAAGACGCAGGTGATTAGCTAGGGCCAAAACATCTCCAACTGATTAAAAAACCCACAATAATTCTTCTCTTCTTATAGAACTTCAAATGTCAAATTCCAAGACCTAAGAACCTTGACCAAGACCCTCCAAGGCCAAGTCAAATATTTCTTCTAGTAACTTCTGTAATTTCAACTTACCGAGTAGATTCTTTTGGAACTTTGACCTGCCCAGCAAATTCTTCTGCAACTTTGACTTGCCTAGCAAATTCTTTTTTCTAGTAAATTCTTCTTCCCAACAAATTCTTCCGCTCAACAAATTATTCTACCCAACAAATGTAGAAACCCTAACACAAGAGAGAGAACCCCAAAAAATTTGATCTAGTTCTTCTCTTTCTTTTTTGTCCTTACTAGCTTCTATCTTGAGAAGATCGAACTTGGTTAAGTGAGTTTCCAAATGAGGTTGAGTTCCTTCTTATTTATAGGCTTGTGAGGTGTACAAATTTTTATCTTTAGGTCATCTTGACATTTCATGTAGACCGACTTGATATTTGTATGATGACGAGGTATTGGAGGGTCTTTGACTCAATTTTGACTCAAATAAATTATATTTACAATATGTAACATGCCTAAATGGGTCATTCATACATGACAGTGACTCTACTGAATATATGACAAACCAAGAAGCACTCAATGGGTTCTTGAACTAAAAATAAATTTCCCTTGAGCATGAAACCCATGCCTCAAGAATAACAATAATAAATTTATTTTTCTCTTTTCATTAAATACATAAAATCATGATTACATATGTCATTATCAATACCAAACCTAGTTACATATTTCAACACTCCCTCTTAACTATGGCAGTATTCATAATCCATACAAGGTACTTGGACTTTCTCAATCTGAAGAATTCTCATAAGAAGAATCAGATTCGTAACCCATATGTATAGAATCATATTAACCAACATTGCCACATAGAAAGGCCTTGACTAACAAATCTATCTCTCCATGACATCAGAGCATAATGATGGATAGAGAAATGATTTATAGACACCTCATTCATTTTATCTCAAGGAACATACCCCACCTGGGTGTTGACAAGGTATGTCCTTCTAGGACTATTATTATCTTAGATTCCTAGTCCTCAAAGAATATATGTCCTCTATGACTACTCTTATCTTGGATGCCCTACCACGTCCTCAAAGAATATCGAATTCCATATGCTTACCCAATCCCCCACTCTTTCTTCCCGAAGTGAAGACAAGAATAATGTGTCTATCTCTCCCTCTCAACTAGGGATGATATACTCATTCCTATAAAGGAATGCACCCATTTATGTAAAAGGAATGCACCAAAGATCCCTCATATCCAGGGACTTACTTCCAAACTCCCTCGTAACCAGAGATTTGTTTCCAATAATAACTTTCTTCTTTAGTGGAGATCATGGGACTTTTAGTTTCTTGTTGAGCTCCTCCTTTCGATGTCATGAATTTTATCCTCATTATTATGGAGCCTTCATCTTGTAGGGCATCAACCATCCATCAATTTCCTCAATTTAGTCATGTTATCATTCCCCTTATTAGAAAGTGATTTTCTAGTCGACATCTAGCTTTCCTTCATTCCACTACCTCTTCCACATCATGTTTCCTTTAGGATATTCCATCCCACCACATGAGTGATAGTTGTAGGTGAAATCCATAAGGATTTTTTATGTAGCCCTACATTAACCCATCTAGATGTTAATCAAAAACAAGAAATGAACATCAAATAGAAATTACCTTTTTTTTATGGCCTTTCATCATGACATATGCTGCTAGAGACATCAACATCCTGCATATTCATAAATAAATCTCCAAGACTTTCAATTTTAAAGGTCTTCTTCCTTTTCAGACTTTATCAAGGTATTCATACTTTTCCCATGGCAATATCACATCAGATTCATTGGATGTTCATTCCTTATGACCTGAGTTGCAGCTTTCATGATCTCTTTTTTTTTCCTTCACACATTGCTCCTCAGGAGCATCCATATGTAGTTCCATCGTCTTTTTTAACCACCTCATATTCCATGTGAGGACATATTATGTTGATTTCATCTTGTCAATATGTGAACCATGCCTTCATACATATTTCCAATGAAAGATATCCCTTTTATTTGATTATGCTCATGAGGTAGAGCATTCATTCATGCTATCTACAACTATATTATGACATGAATCAAAATATATGCATAGATACCTCATTTCTTCTTTTTTCTCATCTATACTTCCTTCAGTAGCTTCTTTGATTGAAAGTAGTTCAACCATATTGACCTGTTGTACTCCTTTGTCATCATACCATCATCACATTAATCCCATACAAGAGGGAATTCTCAAAGAGACACTTTCTTCTTCCAAGAGAGGTGAACCTTCAAATGAAGATTCCAACAGAGTATCTTGATTATCCTCATCCTGCAAATGCTCCTTCCTAATGATAATGATACTGATGATGAGTTCTTTATATGCTAGATGAGTCTTCTTTTCCCATAAGTATTACTTGTGCTTTTAATGAGGTTACCAAGAGTTACTTCCTTTTATGATGAATACTACAACCATGTAGACTTCTACTTCAGTCATTCTTTCAATATTTGAGTGATGTCATGAGCTCTTGCTTCAATGACATGCTTTTAGTATGATACTATCTTCTACTAAGCTACATCTCATCATAATGCTTCTTGTCTTGACTACCATGGTGGAGGTATTTTCACCTCCCACTTCTCCTTGCTATGTATTGGGGAAACCCTAATAGTGAAGATCTATCGCTTTGGATTTCTTCTCATTAGGTTCTTCCAATTCTTTAGTGATATGATACTAGTTTATTTCTTTCCTCTTGTTGTCCTTATTGAACTTATAACAATCTCTCTTGTAGTGCCCATATTCTCGAAAACCATAGCATTGGATATTTCTCATATTCTTCTTCCTTTTTTGTGGACAAAATTTCCCAAACTTTCCTTTTCTCTTAGCCATGGCAGTAAATTCTTGAACTTATTTGTTTGATCCCACATCACTTTTTGGCTTCAACCTAGTTTCTTCAATCTTACATAATGACCAAAGTTCATTGAATGGGGTGGCTTCCTTCTTTCCATAGATTCTTGATGTAAAGTTGTCCCATTCCTCTCGTAGTTCATCGAACACTATGGTGGTGACAATGTTAATATATACATGGATGAATTCACTCCTTATGGATGTGAATTTCGATAATCTCTTTCTAATTTATGCAAAGTATTAAAGAAATGCATTGAAATGAATATTTCATTGAGTCCTGAGAAATGTGAATTTTGATGAATGTAGGGACTGTCCTTAGCCATTCCATATCCAAGGAAGGGATACAGGTTGACCCCAAAAAAATTGACATCATTAAAAGGGTCCCTATCTCTCAAAAGTAAAGAGATGTCAGGAGCTTCCTTGGATTGTTTGGGTACTATTGAAAGTTCATTCAAGACTTCAGTAAATTGGCTTGACCTTGTTTGGACTGCTAGCTAAAGATTCAAACTTTTGCTAAAAAGGAAATTGTCAAGAGGCCTTCGAAGTGCTAAAATAAAAGTTGACCACTGAACCCATTCTTAGAGGTCCCAACTCAACATTACATTTCCATATAAACATAGATGCATTAGATAAAGTTGTAGGAGCATCCCTAGGAAAAGTGGAAGAAAAATTGCCTTATGCTATTTATTTCATCAGTAAGAACCTTTCTAAATATGAGCTAAATTATACAGTAACTGAAAAGGAGCTCCTAGTTGTGGTACACTCTTTGAACAAGTTTAGGAATTACATCACTAGTTATCAAACTTTTTCCACACTGATCATGCAACAATTAAATATTTAGTGAATAAACATGATGTCAATGTTAGGATAATTAGATGGTTGTTATTATTGCAACAATTTGATTTGACTATTATTGACAAACCGGGAAAAGAGAATGTAGTTGTAGATTTCTTGTCAAGCCTAACCTTTCTTGTAGACAAGGATGAAATGGTATATGATTAGCTTCCATATGAACACCTCTTTGCCATCTCGGTGATCTCTCCTTAGTTTTCTAATATATCCAACTACTTGGTTGTTGGTACGTCCCCTCGTAATCTATCCTCCAAGAAGAAAAGAACGAATATTAGGAAATGTTCCCCATTCACTTGGATTGGGGGAAATATTTTCAAGTTGGGGCTAGATCAGATCTTGAGTAGTTGTGTGATGGAATAGGAGGTCTTTCACATCCTCTCAGCATGCCATGATGGACCTCATGGAGGCCATTTTGTTGCTAAGAGAACAACCTTCAAGGTTCTACAATTAGGTTACTACCATCCCACTCTACATCAAGATGAAAGAAGATACACCACCATGTCTGATCAATGCCAAAGGATGGGTAAGCCCACACCTAAGGATGAAATTCCCTTACAACCTCAAGTGACTCTAAAGCCCTTTGAGAGATGGGGCATGGACTTCATTGGGCCCATTGATCCCCATATGAACAGAAGAAGTATATCATTGTGTGCACTAATTAATGGGCAAAAAAAAGGAATTTAAGGAAGAAACACAACAAAATGTGGTTGAGTTTTTGAGGGAGAACATCATCTACAAGTTTGTTTTTCCAAGAGATTTTCTCACTGATCAAGGGACACAATCCACCTCAAATATAATTGAAGACCTCATGAAGTAGCACCACATCAAGCATAGGACATCCACTGCCTATCAACGTCAAGAAAATGGGCAAGTGGAGGTCACAAAAAGGGCATTGGAGAAAATTCTGACCAAAGTTGTTAGCAGTAGCAGAAAGGATTGCGTAGAAAGACTTTTATAAGCCACTTGAGTCTGCAACACCACTTGGAAGACCAACACTCGATTTCCTCTATTCGAACTAGTCTATAGGAAGAAGTCCCTCTTGTCATTTGAATTTAAATACAATACCTGAAGGATGGTAGCTCATTTAGACTTGGACCTCACTGCAACACAACAAGATAGGTTGCTCCAACTCAATAATTTATATGAATTTGGGTTGCAATATCTCCTACACACTGAGGTAATCTAGCTACAAAGGAAGATTTGTCATGACAAACACATTAGGGAGAGGAATTTTAAAGAAGGTGATTAGGCCCTAATGTATGATTCCAGATTCAAATATTTTAAAGGAAAATTAATTACAAGATGGTTGGGCCCCTATCTAGTGGAAATATGTCATGAGAATGGGTCTATCCAAATAATAAAAATTGATGAGGAAGGTATTCCCTTACTTGTTAATGGTTACACGTTAAAGTTGTACAAAAGACATTTGTCCAAAGAAGAGTTTATTAGTTCAATTAGAAATGATTTGAATGTGATTGGGAGGATCACAACCCTCACTCCACCAAGCTTCTAAAAAAAAAAAAAAAAACTAAAAATAAAGGGCCTAGATGAAAACCTCCATGAGGAATCTAAGGCCAACTCTAGGGTTGAAAATCTCTGTGAGGCAACCCAAGAGAAAAAAAAATAAAATTAAAAGATCCGCAGGTGAAAACCTCCTCTGAGGTGCCTAGGGCATGCATGCAGGTTGAAAACCTCACTAGAGGTAGCCTGCATGTCTAAAAAACAAAACAAGAAAAAAGAAAATGAAAAAAGAAAATAAGACATAAGGAGGAGCCCTTACATTAATTATGCTAACACTTGTTTTTGCAGGACTCTAGACAACCAAAGGGATATTGGTTATAAAACAGAGTAAACAACCCATTTCTCCATTTTTCCCAACCATCCATTACATTCTCATCCTCATTCAACAACCTCCCTACCTCTCTCCATCATCTACCAAGCAACTGAATCATATTTTACCTAATTCTTACAATGACACATGACTGTCATGAACTGCTATAAGATTGTCCTAAATTTCTACAAGAGTAACCTGAAATTCTACAAGAGGGAGATCAACTTGAAAAAGCATCCAAAAGGTCATGCTTTTCCTTGGAAAATTTTGGGAGAGGTCCACCCAAATTCCTTCACCCCTCACCCACTTAATGTATCCAAATTCATCCTCAAGAATCCACTTCTGCATATATATAAGAAAAAAACACAAAAAATGGACTTTGCCTTCATCTTTTTATTTTTCGCCCATTTCACCACCTTCCGGATATTTTGTTCATGTCCCTATATCGATTATGATTTTTCCTAGTCCTTGAATGCAATATTATATCTTGAGGAGGAACTGAATGACTACTATAGGAAGGAGATAAGTCTTGTAACAACTTGCACAAAGTGAACAAGACCACACACAAAAAATTCTTGTAGCTCCAGAATGAATATTTTTCCACCCTGAGGCTTCAAGAGGCCATTCTTGAGGTCTAGAGAAGTCACGCCATCTCTGAGGAGAAGTTGTATGGTCATCAATCCACTCCAAGAATAGAAGATCAAACACTAGAAAGAGGCCTGCATGGAAGATGGATTTCATTAAACAACTACATCATTATGTTGTGAAGACTCGTGCATAAGAAAACAAAGAACGTCAACAACTCCAGGGGTCAGTTGATCGATCATCAACTCAACAACATCTTCCATGCACATCCAGTAATTCAATATCACAGGTAGGCTCAGGTATGACACCCCTCACCTTTTCCCTATGCACAAATGGTAAAAAAATGTTTTTAATGATATAGAATGGGGTTTTTGTTGGTTGGAGGTGGCCAATAAACTCAACCCCCTTTGATTAGTAAACTACAGTTCACTCAGCCACACATGAAATGTGGAAACATCAAATTGGGGGATCATAATTACAAGGAGTGGGGACAACGACTAGAAGAGGAAATTTGTGTGAGAGCCAAGTCACCAAAGAACTTTGAACCATTACCACAAAAGGGAATAAAAGTACAAATCTTATTTCCACTTGCACAATTTATCATTCTAATAAAATAGCTAGAGAGACCCACCAAGGTATTGAAGGAAGAGCTAGATTCTACCAGAGTTTGTCTAGGGTGCCACTGAATTGTTATACGCTAAGTTTTCAGGTGCTATAGGAGGTGCTACAAAACTAGATACCACTGCTATAGGAGGACTTGAAGTACTACAGGAGCACAAAAAAGAAGTTACATGGATTAATTAAGGGGATAAAAGGAGCCAAAATCACCAGAATATTTCTTCAAACCCTCATGCACATAAGAGAGTCATCTTGGAAATGGTAAGTGGCCTCCTCCCTCTCTAATTTCATACAATTACATGAAAAAAATTCTTAATAAAGGTACCCTATAGCAACCCCTTGTGCAAATAATTTCCCATGAAGACTTATCACATAAGAATGCAAGACAGGAGCAGAGAATTTTTTTTTCCCATAGTCAAGAGTATCACCCTTCTCCTCCTCTGACAAAAAGAAAAATTAGCCACTACCTCTGCACCCAAGAATTCTTAGGCAAAAATATTGAAATAATCCCCTCAGATAACCTAGAAAAGGAGAAGTAGGAGTAATGGGAGGAGGTTTCAATAAAATAGAACCCACAAACACCAAAAGAATCCATCAGCATCCCCCTATTATGGACATTTTTCTGAGACATTAGTGGATGGGATTCTTTGAGTAACCCATGAATTTTCCATGGCACTCAATTCTCAAGGAGAAAATAGTGCCACTACTTTTGTTAGAGGGCTTGTAAACCATTTGAACGCAGAGCTGATAAGAAGATTAACCACCATACCCTTAGGATTTTCATGGAGCAAGGAGGATAAGGTAGTAGGTGTTACAACCAAGAAAGACTTCCTCCTCCATAAGAGAAGTTTGTCAAAGACAAAAATGGAGTAAGAAGAGAGAGCCTCCCTTACCCTTGGGATGAAGTTTCCAATCAAATCCTCAAGTACATATTATGTGAGGGGAGGTTGAGAATTGTTTATGCCTATCTATTTAGGCTACTCTATGAGCTAAGATTCTAGAAATAGTTACCAATTCAAAAAATAATCAATGTCCTAGATTTCCTCTTATAGTCCATCATTGAAATGAGCCAGAAAATGAGGGGAGGGAAGCACCAACACATTTCCCATCATGGCCTCATCAATCTCATTATCATGGATGCCTTCATCCACTTAAGGAATCCTATGTTGTGGATTGACTTTGTGGACATGGACAGGTAGGCCTTCATTGAAACACAAGCCTTTACCTCCACACAGTAAGAAGAAACACCAACATCTAGTACTGAGGGTATGGGAGAAAAGGAAGAAGAGAAGGGCAAAGAAAGATTGGACCTAAACCTAGAAATTAGCAGGACACTACTAAGGATTAAGGATGCTTGAACTGAGAAAGAACTCTTGATTTGTTCTCCTAGTAGGGAGGAGTTGGAGCTCAGGGGGAACTACTAAGAAACATAGCTCACGATTTGGAGGAACATGGTATCCATTAATATATTTCCAAGAAACCCTTATATAAGTATATGAATGTCTAGATAATTATGTGTTAATTATGTTATTTATGGTTGGTCAAGTTATGAAATAATGGAATAAGATGTTAATATGATGTTGAATTATTATGGCTATTTCTCAGGAAGATGAATGGATAACCCTACTAATTTTTTGTGAGTGAAATATAAATAGGTGTATGTATATTTGTATTGTTTTATGTTTCAAGAAAACTTGTGGTTATATGTAAAGAGCAAGTGTTCCCTCTATTGGGGAGGATTGGGGAAGAAACCATATCCAGTTGCTGAGAAATATAGGGGCAGCTAGATTATTTCTCTTACTTTGATAACTGCTTGTGATGTATTTTTACTTAACTTGATTATCTTATAATTACACTTGACTATTATTAGTTTTCGTTATCATTAAACAACTACCAACTAATAAAACCAATGAGACAATAGGACACAAGACGTAGGCAATCAGCTAGGGCCAAAACATCTCCAACTGATAAAAAAACCCACAATAATTCTTCTCTTCTTATAGAACTTCAAATGCCGAATTCCAAGACCTATGAACCTTGACCAAGACCCTACAAGACCAAGTCAAATATTGCTTCTAGCAACTTCTGCAATTTCAACTAACTATGTAAACTTTGAAACAGGAACTATAAACTCAAAACGGGAACTCTAGCCAAAAACCCCGAAAAAACATCAAAAATAGTGCTAAAAATGAAAAGTGTGTATACTGGAATGATGATTTTATTTTTTAGGGGTCAATTTTGAACATGTTTTAAAAATGGCAGTGACTACGAAATTTACTACAAAATTTTCGTACAAAATATAGCTTCAAAACAAAAGTGATGATACTAGAACAATGATTTTTTTTTTTAGGATCAATTTTCAAACTTTTTAAAAAATGCTAGTAAAACCAAATTTTTATGTGCCAAAGAAAGTTGTTTATGAGGGAAAAAACACATTAATTTTTTTGGTAGAATATCATTTTTCTTTCCTAAGTATAAATTCAACATGTTTTCAACCATAACATGCTAGATACAAAAGAAATTGAAATTTTTTCAACTATAAAACTAAAAAACCAACACATTATGAACAAATTACATCACTAAATGAATTTAAAAGCCATTATTTGTATATTGAATAAAACATACATTATATCTCTAATTTAATATTGCATTATAGATATTTTAAACAATAAAAATTACCGTAATTAAGACATATAATCCAACAACATAAAAATGCCTCACAACTTCTCATTTAACACCGTATGGAAATCATCAATTTTATTTCAAGATACGATGCATACATCAGTTATATAAATTGTCTTAAATAATTATTCAAAATCACTCATATTTTCTTGCACACCATCAAAATTCACATCTTCAGATGAGTTACTGGATGCTGATGAAGATGTTCCATATTCCTCTCTTTCATCAACTAGTGCCCCATCTGAGTCCACATGCATGCCCAACATTTCAGGTTTCAAAATTCTTCTAGATCTTCGACTGGTTTCAGCAGACTCCCATCTCAACACTGTTCCTTCTGGTAACAACCTTTTCAGAATCTCTATTGTCTTGAAGCGAAGAGTTCCTCTCTTTGTTAAATTGAAGTCATAAACAAGTATGTCAACATCTTCCAATTTTAATATGTCTGTACGGCGGCGATTTATATTTGTACCCTTTCTTTTTCTCTTTCCGCCATTTTTTTGTCAACTACCATCTCTGGCTTATACACACCATTGAATGGGTGTGTATTTGTGGCATACCAATGTACTTCAACACTTGTAACATCCTCATTTTCTGTAAAGACCTTTATAACTTTAGCAACCGAGAATGGATAACCATTGGGATCTCCACCTGCTAGCATTGCAATCAAGCAACCCTCTTTAATATCCTATACTGAACCCCTATAAAGGTCTTCCATGGCTTAACATTGTGCATGAGATCTTTTGGAACCAATATACATCTTGTGAAGAATTAATAAAACCTTGAGATTGTTGTTGTTCAACAATGTTTATTTCCTCATGTTCATTCGACACATTTTGTGGCCAAATAAATGGATTTTTCAAAGGTATATCTTCATTTGTTGTTGTTGAAATGATATCACTTTGATTATTGAAAAATGACTCCCACCAAACTGAATTAGCAATGTCAAAGTACTCATATGTATATCTAATACATTTTTTAATTTCTTCTAGGCAATTAGAATAATTTATATCTCTATTTTTTCTGCATGCATTATGAACTTCACCAACTGGTTGTAATAACAATATTTTTGATGAAAATATTGGATGATCTGGAATGAACTTCAAAAATTGCAAACCTGATGATGGTGCCCATTCTATAGTAGTTGAATACTTCTTGCCCCATATTAGTATTTTCCCATCAGTTTTTTTGATACGAAATTGATGTTGAAAGCTAATGTCATTAAGTTGTTCAATGCATTTCCCCTCACCATATGATCCCAAAATAAACCTTTGCATGTCAACAGTTTCTTCCAACACATCAAAAGTAGGCTCTGGCACGTATGATTTCTTAAGACATTCAATTAGTGATGGCAAGCTCCCAACTTTCTTCCTCCTCAATATGACTGAAAAATGACTGAACATCTGATCAATATGGTCATGAGTGTGCCCAACAAGAAGGAAACCAGCCTTTACCTTTTAAAAAATTCTCAATTGAACAAGCATGTTTAGATATCCAAAAACAACCTAATTTTTGTTTTCACGGCAAGTGTTGTCCAATTGTAGATACAGAACTTCAAGAAGATTACCAGACCAATGAGAAATCACATCATGAATTATGGTTATGGTTAGATTTGCATCATTATGAATATTTGGAGCTTTGAAGTAAACCCTTGGCAACATTTTCCCATTGAAGACCATACAACTGACCAAGTGAAACTGATAAAATTTTCCTCCTGTAAATTTTTGGGTGTGCGAACAAAATGTGGTAAAAGTGTTTTCTTCTGGTCCACACCATCAATTATCAAACCCCAAATATTTATTTGGATTATCATAACACTTCTTTCGATGCTTGTACAACTTCTTCCTTTCTTTTGTTTATTGTTCGTGATGCTCCTGAAGTTCTTTGACATTTAAATCTACACAACATAAAAGAAATTCATTAAGAAATATGTTTTTATAGTTGATGACTATACAATTTTAAATTTTAAAGTTATGAATGCTTACCTCTTTCTGACCCTTCACATTTGTCCCTTTTTTATTTAAGAGAAGCACATGTACTGCAAATCCCCATCCTTGTCTTCTTAGGAATATGGACATTGTTGAATTATTTCTTCCATACTTTCACAAAATATTGACATGTAATAAACGTGCCATGTCCCTCAGTAGCTTCTGCATAATCTTTATATAAGTTGTAGATTTATCGTCTTGAAAAATTATCTAGAATATGTATTGTCTCTCTATTTGGCATATACTCTCCATGCTTTGAAAAGAAATCTTTCATCCATGACATTGTAGTATTTGATAATGGCCCAAACTATCTTTTATGATGTACTTCTAAATAAAATGTGGGATCCTTTTCCAAATTTTCTTGAATTATCGAGAGACGAAAATTCCCAATCGAATGAAACATTTTGAAATCTTTTCTACAGATAAATAAAGTCCTAATATGATAATCATAACCTGACAATGTAGATTGCATGCACCCAACTAAATATGAATTTTGCATGCTTTTATTCAGTGAAAAATATATCTTCCTGCTTTCTAATGTAGATTTGAAATCCATATGTTTCAAGCAATATTTTTGGCAACATTCACTTGAAATGAGAGCGCTGATAGAACTTCTTCTCGTCAGATATTCTTCTCTACCCCTTGTATAACTAGAATAGCTTGCATTGATACGAAAAGGTCTGCTCCTACTCCTCGATACAATATTTCTTGGCAACATCTCCATCATTGGATCATCATTTGTATAAGGATTTTCATCATCATTAAGATGAATGTTATCCACACTATGATCAGCTGTACTTTTCAAATATTGACTTGGAGGATATTTTTCATCTTCCCCTTCTGCAGTGATACTATCATAGTCCTTAGAATTTGGACTAAATGGAAAATTTGATTCGATGTTTAATGGATATTCTTCCTCATGTGCATTGTCAGTGCTACTCTCATAGTCCATAGAATTAGGAATATGTCGAAAATGTGACTGTTTACTTATTGAAGATGCTAAATCATGTCCTTTTTCACTACTGCCTTTATACTCATTAGAATTAGGACTAAGTGCATCATCCTATCCTTCATCACTGCTGCTCTCATAGTCCTTAGAATTAGGACTAAGAGGACACTGTGAAACTCCATTCTTTTGAAATTCATCATCACACTCTTCATGACTATTTCTCTCATAGTCCTTAGAATTAGGACTAAGTGGATACTGTGACACTCCAATCTTTTGAAATTCATCCCTCTCTTCATCATTACTACTCTCATAGTCCTTAGAATTAGGACTAATTGGACACCGTGACACTCCATACTTTTGAAATTCATCATCATGATCTTCATCACTACTGCTCTCATAGTCCTTAGAATTAGGACTAAGTGGACACTTTGACACTCCATTCTTTTGAAAGTCATTATCACGCTCTTCATCGCTGCTGCTCTCATAGTCCTTAGAATTAGGACTAAGTGGACACCGTGACACTCCATTCTTTTGAAATTTGCCATCATGCTCTTCAAAACTGCTGCTCTCATAGTCCTCAAAATTAGGACTAAGTGGACACCGTGACACTCCATTCTTTTGAACTTCACCATCATGCTCTTCAAAACTGTTGCTCCCATAGTCCTTAGAATTGGGACTAAGTGTAAATCGTGACACTCCATTCTTTTGAACTTCATCATCGTGCTCTTCATCACTACTGCTTTCATAGTCCTTAGAATTCGGACTAAGTGGAATTTGTGACTCTTTATTTATTTGAAATTCTCCATCCCCTCTTTCATCATTGCTACTCTCATAGTCCTTAGAATCAGGACTAAGTGGAAGAATTGACTTTCTATTCATAGTGGAAGAATTCCCGCTATATTCATCAATATGAATAGAGTTGTTAGGTGATTAAGATGTTGATGGTATGTAAATTGAAACCTCACTATCAGAACAATCCATCCTTTCAAATAGAAGATGTTGAATGATACAAATGGAGAGTCTCCTAAAGATATTATATAGCTTAAAGAATGAAATTTTCCCTCCAAAATGTTTCGCGAAAATATTTCCCTCCAAAAAGTTTGTTAGATTTATTTAATTTCATTATTTTATTCTACAATTTATTGAAAAATGTAAACTAATTTTTTTTATGAAATAAATCATTAAAATTAAAATTGTAAACTACAACTTCTACATTAATTATTTTAATAGTTAAAGTATATAATATTTACTAAACAATTGATTTTTTTTTTATAATATATTCTAAAATAAAATAATCCCACATTCAACCCGTTGTAAAACAATTCTACAATATTCACTTTATAATATTTTAAAACAAATTATCCCACATTAAGTGTACTGTAAAACATCTCCGTAATTTCACTTATATATTAAATTTCATTATCACTGTTACTCACATCACATCTAGGTTTTCTGAAGTTCATTGAAAGACTCGTGAATTTGTGGAGCAGCTACATTGTTATCAACAACATATTCAACGAAGAATTCTCGCGATTAAAAGGTAAGTTAAATTTTTTCCTTGAAAATTTTCATATCAAATTACTTTAATGAACAAGATTTTTTTTTTAAATTAATAATTTATCTTAGCCAAAATAACAATTACGTCCATTGTGAGCATGGTGGGCCTAATCAAACTCAATCGCCAAATAGCCGTGGGTGGGCCGCTATGGTGTCGAAGGGTGGGTGGGGAGGTCGGGCGAGCGGGTGGGATGTGAGGGTGGGGTGTGAGGGTGGGGGGGGTGGTAGGGGGTGTGGAGGTGGTTTGGCATCTCGCTTTTCTATCGCAGGGGTTGGGCGATTATGAGAATTGCCTAACCCCCGCGGTGGACGGGCGAGCTGTCGGGCTGGGCGCTACAACCCAACTCGCCCCCTACCACCTTCCCCCCTTCTCGACACCCTCAGCCCCTTCACCCACACCCCACGCCCCTGCCCCGTTAACCCCCCCTCCACATTCCGACCCCACATCGAACCCTCATCCACCCCCTAACCCGCATGCCCTCCCCCTCCTAACCAACCCTCCCCCTCACTCGCCCCCCACGCCCTTCTCCACCTTCCCCAACCCCTCACCTTCTCCCCCTCACTCGCCCTTCTCCCCCTCCCCCTAACCCCCTCCCGCCTCCCCACCCTCCCCCTCCCGCCTCACCCACTCCTCTCCCCCTCCCCCTTCCCTCACGCCTCCCCACCCTCCCCTCCCCCTCACGCCTCCCCCCCCCTCCCACTCTCCTTCCCTCATGCCCACCCTCCCCTCCTCTCTCCTCCCTCCCTCCCCCGAGCCCTCCCCCTCACCTCCGCCTTGCCTACCCCTTGTGCCCTCCCCTCCACCCTACCCATGCCCCCCCCCATGCCCTCCCCCTCACCTCCGCCCCGCCACCCACCGTGCCTCCCCCCTGGACCCCACCTATGGCCTCTGCCCCCGCCCACGACCTCCACCTCCGCCCATGCTCACAACCCCTATCCATGGCCTCCGCCCACGCCCCCTGCCCACAACCTCCACCTCCACCCTCTGCCCCCGCCCACGGCCTTCGCCCCCTCCCATGGCCTCCCCCATCCACAGCCCGCCCTCGCCCAGGCCCACCTCCCTGCCCGACTGGTGGCAGGCGATTCCGGGAATCGCCCGCCACCAGTCGGGCGGGGAGGTGGGCCGTGGATGGGGGGCAGAGCTAGAGGCCGTGGGCGGGGGCGAGAGGCGGAGGTCGTGGGCGAGGGTGGGTGGCGGAGGTGGAGGCCATGGGCGAGGGCGAGAGGCAGAGGCCGTGGGCGGGGGTGGGTGGCGGAGGCGAAGGCCATGGGTGGGGATGGGAGGCGGAGGCTGTGGGCAGGGGTGGGGGGCGGAGGCGGAGGCCATGGGTGGGGTCAGAGGCAGTGAGCGGTGGGCAAGGGTGGTGAGCGGTGGGCGGAGGCAGAGGCGGTGAGTGGTGGGCGGGGGCGCACCACCCCGGTGGCCCACCCCCCCGCCTGACTGGTGGTCGGGCGGGGAGGCGAGCCATGAACGGGGGGCAGAGGTGGAGGTCGTGGGTGGGGGCGGGAGGCAGAGGTCGTGGGCGAGGGCGGGAGGTGGAGGCCATGGGCGGCGAAGGCGGAGGTCGTGGGTGGGGGTGGAGGCGGTGAGCGGTGGGTGGGGGCAGTGGGCGGGGGCCATGGGTGGTGGGCGGGGGAGGGGGCCATGGGGAGGGCACAGGGCAAAGGTGAGGGGGAGGGTGGAGGGGGGGTGGTCCGTGGGCGGTGGGAGGGGAGGGGAGGGGAGGCGTGAGGGGGAAGGGAAGGGAGGGGACGGGGAGGGGAGGGGAGGGGTGGCAAGGATAGGAAGGGTGGGTGGGGAGTGTAGGCGAGGGGGAGTAGAGGGGAGGGATGGCGGGGAGGGGAAGGGTGGGTGGGGTGCAGTGGGGTGGTGAGGGGAGGGGAGGGGAGGCATGAGAGGGACATGGAGGGGAGGCGTGAGGGGGAGAGGAAGTGTGGGTGAGGTGGTGAGGGGAGGGGAAGTGTGGGTGGGGTGGGTGAGGTGGTGAGGGGAGGGGAGGGGATAGGAGGGTGAGTGGAGTGGGTGAGGGGAGGGTGGATTAGGGGAGGTTTTTCATTTTTTATGCTATTTATTGTTTTTCAATTTTTATGCTATTTCTAGATGGTGATATTATACTTGTCTTTATATATAGGTCCTACATCTACAATAATTGTTGTTTTTCATTTTTTTATGCTATTTATTGTTTTTCATTTTTTTATGCTATTTCTAAATGGTGATATTTAGTTAACTTATAGGCCCCACATCTACAATAATTGTTGTTTTTCATTTTTTATGCTATTTATTGTGTTTCATTTTTTATGCTATTTCTAAATGGTGATATTTATTTTATTTGATATTTAGTTAAATTATTTGATGTTTAATATATATATATATATATATATATATATATATATATATATATATATATATATATATATATATATATATATATATATATATATATATATATATATATGCTATTTCTAAATGGTCGTATTTAGTTGCTATTTCATCATTTAGTATCATAGGCTTGGTGATATTTAGTTGCTATTTCACCATTTAGTATCATAGAGTATTTCGTGATATTTAGTTGTTATATCACCATTTATTTGGTGTTTCTAAATGGTGATATTCACCATTTAGTATGGAAGGAGGGGGAGGGGAAGGGTTGTTGGGGTGGGAAGGGTGGTGAGGGGAGGAGAGGGGATGGGAGGGTGAGCGGAGTGGGTGAGGGGAGGGTGGGTTAGCGGGAGGGGGAGGAGGTGAGGGGTTGGGGAAGGTGGGTTAGGGGAGAGGTGGAGAAGGGCATGGGGAGGGCGAGTGAGGGGGAGGGTTGGTTAGGAGGGGGGGAGGGCGTGAGGGTGTGAGTGAAGACGGTCGGTGTGGGGGTGGAAGGGGGCCAGGTGCAGGTGAGAATGGGGAGGTTGGGGGCCGCCCCCCCCCCGCACGCTCGCCCCCACCCACCGCCTACCCGCCCACACACATGCACCCATCTCACTCACACCCACTCGGCCCACCCACTAACCCTGCCCGGTCTCACTCGCCCGGCTACCCACCCCACCCCGTCGTCCCTCACCCGACCTCCCGTCCACCCACCAACCTGCCTGCCCGCCCGTTAGGGGTGGCTGGGCAATTCTGATTATACAAATAAGAAATTTATGATATATTTTTGTTGTTAATTTAAGTTAATATGTTTTTTTTATTTACTAATTTATGTGTTTCTATTTTTCAGGAAAATGGGATCAAAAAAATTTATGTGAATCTTTCTGGACCAAAGACTCTTAAAGGTGCATCTTTAAGAAACATTGGTGAACGAACTCCACCTAAGCTCATGGCTAAAAATCTTTCAAGTGCCTCAGTGATAAGAAGATGATTTCAGACTGGAATAATTCAAAAGAGGTGAAATTTCCATCAAGAATCTGGTATGTGAAAGAAAAAGAAAGCACAAATGTGAATATATATCTATATATTGATATACCAAATGATAATGGAATTTTTGAGGTGATGGGAAGAGTCATAGATATGTGTTCGGTACCGGACACTGAAGTTGTTTACATACTTACAAAAGCTCCCAAGTCACATGAAAGGATTAAATACCGACTATCATATTCAATGCATGACACGAGAGAGGTATCTACAAAGTTGTGTAAATAAATTGTAAATGAGATGACACAAAACATCATAAGTATTGTTATTTATATTTGTATTTTGTGTTCTTGAAAGTGTCTCGCTATATTTTTTTAACTTTGTTTTTATTGACATATGATATTTTGTTTGGTAGAATTTTGTTGAAAGTTGTTCAATTAGGTTGGGGGGCATTCATTTCATAGAGCATGATATCATGAAAGTTGTCAGCAATTTTTACTCAGTGTTAGAAGAAGATATGGAAAATAAGCAAAATGTAGTAATTGATGATGCTACAAAACTACATCCAAAGAATCAGAAAAAAAAGGCCTGTAGTGGATAAATCTAGCAAGGGTAAAATAGTTACTTTTGGGGACGATGAAGTTGAAACTGACAGTGAAGCATATGTTGCCATTATTGAAGATGACATTGGAACTGAGAAGAGCCATAAAAGACCAAAAGTAAAAATGACCAAGAATAAATCTGTTGAGAATGTTATGACGAAGAAAAGTAAAGTCAAAGATTTTGAAGTAGTCATTACCAACAGTCAAGAACCTAGTGAAACTTGAAAAGGAAGCAGAGAAATCATTACACCAGGAGCTGATTTAGATGATGGCATTATCAAAACAAAACAAAATTCCATTCGATAGAATTTGACAAAGAGAAACTTAATTGATGGTGGTCGTACATTTTAGCTTAATGTCAGACAAACCTATAAGGCAAGTGAAGGACAATGTTAATATCATGTCAGAAAGCCACATCATCTGCATGTTCACAACTTGAAGACATTGATGAGGTACAATCCATATGCTCATGTGGTTAGTTATGTGTTTCTTGTTGATCCACTTCAAGTTCCCAACAAAGAAGCATTTGATAAGTCAAGATGTTTTGAAGACAATTATTATGTGCTTGGGGCGAAACCATTCTGTAGAAGCTCAAAGACAATTGATGAAGGAATATCATAATAACCCACGTTTTGAAACAATGAAATGTATCATTTATGCTGGTTTATCAGATACAGAAGCAAAGTTAGTGGCATGGGATCATAATTCAGATAATGAATATAGGATGTCTATGACTTTCATCCAAAGGGTTAGATTTATTCATAGTGAATTTCAAGAAAAATGTGGTGGGGATAGGATAAATGTTACTGCAGATTTCCGAAAGGAATGTTGTATGGAAATATGCTATCAAATTGAAGAGAAAAGCAATTCAAAAGGTGGAAAAGGCAACAAAAATAGTGATTTATTCAGAGGTGTTTATAACATTTTTCAATTGGCATTTCGAACTGGAGATGTTTGGAAGTTGATTGATGAGATTTTTAGCATGTGGGAAGACATTGCCATTAAAATCCAAAGGATCAAAAAGTCTAAGCCATTGATATGTAGCAACAGTAAATCAGCTCCTGAAATGAAGCAGCTTCCAGACGATATGACTATCACACCTTGGAGGGTGATGCAAGGAGTGAAAGATGAAAAAATTGTCAAAAAAATATTATCTCGTGTGAGGTCAGGGGAATTATCATTGGAGGAAATGTCTGAAGAATTTCAAAAGTAAGTTTGTTGTTAGTCACAAAGTTTACATGAAAATTCAAGAACAAATGGTTAGATTGTTGAATGAAGATATTTGGGATGATGTTGTACACAACTATCCAGATTCAAGTTCTACATCAACATTAAAAGCTTTTTATCTTGCATTTAAAAAGGTACCTTGATTTATACATTCATTTTTATTCATCTGTGTACTATTTTTAGTTTATAACTTACACATATATTTGTTTATTTTATAAAATATGAGGAAGGATGATAATGGAGTGCCAGATAGTTTCAAAACCTTTATTGAAAAAATAAAGATCGAAAGACTGAGGAAGAACCATATTAAGAATGTTGAACTTGATCCAACTCTTAATCATTTCATTTGGAATGGGCTAGACACTATTCAATATCAAGTAATACAAGGCAACTGTGAAGACATTGCTAAACTCATACCTAAAAGGGATTATGCCCTAGTCATTATAGATATTCCCCATGGTTTCAATATTCCAAACATTGACTATGATAGTGACCCTTATACTTATCAAGCTCTTAGTAAAGTGGTTGCGGGATTTGTAAAAGTCACGTCATCACCATTATGGAGATTTGTGATATTTCATTTAGACACACAATTGGCAATGATATTGTCAAGCTTAAAGGGAAAAACAAATTCAAGGATGCAGCTTACATGGTAAGACGTTTAAAATGTATATTTGATTAATGTTGAAAAATTCATTTATGTACAAGTTAATTGAACTTTTACTATTTCATGTTACAGGCAAAAGTCAAATCTTCTTAAAAATGAAGATCAACAATTCATAAATGATTGTGGGTTCATTCATATTGATAGTTGGGCAAAAGATGATAGCCATATGTCTATGATTTTTAATCAGGTAGACGGAAAGGGTCATAGCCAAATATTGACTTATGATGCTGTTGTGAGAAAACTAACATATGAAGACAAAGAAGCAAAAGGAGAGATAGTTAACATTTATCAAAAACCACTATTATTGATTAACTATCTTATAAACATATGTTCAAATGAAGGAGATTGGGTTCTGGATTTATTTTCTGGCTCAAGTAAGTTTTATTATATGGAATTGAATTTCAATATGTTATTTTTCAATTAATATGTCATTGTACTAATTTAGTTCATTATTTCTTTTGTGCTTGATAATTAGGTACAACACTAGCATGTTGCCTTCAAAAAGGAAGAAATTGCATTGCAATTGAAAAAGATCCAGTACAGTGCAATTTTGTTCAGCAAAGAATTAATGCTCTTCAATTTCTTCTAGATGCAGTGCAAGAAATTGGGTTGAAGAAAGGGGACTTTAGTGAATCATGTGTGGCAAAAAAGGCAAAGGAACCCCAACCACCATTACATGGAATGTTTGGAAAGACATACATTAGGAGATTCACAAACATCAAAGATCCATTAGAAGAGGAATATGAGCAAAAGAAGTAGAAAATATTGTGGAAGAAGACAATGATAAAACACTAGAGGACGAAGAGCTTGGATTACGTGACATCGTTGATTAAATTTAGGCTATGCTTGGAAATCAAGCTTTGCAATGTTTTGACTTTGACATTTTATGATAAGAATAAACACTCAATTAGGGTTGTTATGAGTTCAATATTTGTAATATGTGATTTTCACATTGATTTGTAAGTTAATCATTATTTTTTGAAAAAAAAAGTGATTATTATTATTTTTTTTACATGAAATTCATTAAAAAGAAAACTATTATTTAACCATTTTTAGTCAAAATTTTCATATAAAAATTGTGATTTTGACATGTCAATTCTAGCAAAAAATTATCAAAACGTGTAGTTATTTTGTCATATTTATGTTAAAAATGGTTATTTTTATGTCCATTGTTAAAAATATTGTTTTTTAGAAACAATTATTTCGTTTGGATTGAAAAATTAATTAAGGATGTATAAATATGTAGAATATCAAAAATTCAAAATATCGACCTTCTAATTTAAAAATGCAAAACAATAAAAACTTCACTACAACAAAATATATATATATATCTATATATATATATATATATATATATATATATATATACATATATATATATATATATATATATATATATATATATATATATATATATATATATGAAAAAAATGACCACTTCAACAATTATCAAATTTACAAAATAATTATTTACATTTTATACATTAGAAAATTTAAAGCCAAAAAACAGGTCTTTTAAAAAAAGGGTCTGATGCAGAATACCCAATTTTTCAAATCAGCATGAAAATCACTACCATTCTAAAACGTAATGTACATAAAAAAATTGAAGTGCCAAAAACTATGCTCTAAAAAAAAACATGTGTGTTCTGCATCACCCCTCTTCAAAATTAGGTCACTTTTTTGTTATCTCTACGAAAAGGGTAGCAGTATCAGTTCCCGTTTCAAAGTTTACATTGATAACTTACCTAGCAGATTCTTCTGGAACTTTGACCTGCCCAGCAAATTCTTTTGCAACTTCGACTTGCCCGGTAAATTCTTTTGTCCAGTAAATTCTTCTTCCCAAAAATTTCTTCTGCCCAACAAATTATTTTACACAACAAAGGTAGAAACCGCAACACAGGAGAGAGAAAGCCCCAAGAAATTTGATCTAGTTCTTCTCTTTATTTTTTGTCCTTTACTGACTTCTATCTTGAGAAGATAGAACTTGGTTAAGTGAGTCTCCAAATGAGGTCGAGCTCCTTCTAATTTATAGGTTTGTGAGGTGTACAAATTGTTATCTTTAGTTCGTCTTGAACTTTCATGTAGACCAACTTGATCTTTGCACAATGACGAGGTCTTGGATGGTATTTTGACTCAAATAAATTATATTTACAATATGTAACATGCCCAAATGGGTCATTCATACATGACAATGACTCTATTGAATTTATGACAAACCTAGAAGCACTCAATGGATTCTTGAACTAAAAGGAATTTTCCCTTGAGCAGGAAACCCATGCCTCAAGAATAAAAATAATAAATTTATTTTTCTCTTTTCATTAAATACATAAAATCATGATTACATATGTCATTATCAATACCAAACCTAGTTACATATTTCAACACTCCCTCTTAACTATGGAGGTATTCATAATCCATACAAGGAACTTGGACATTCTCAATCTGAAGAATTCTCATAAGAAGAGTCGGATTCGTAACCCACATGTATAGAATCATATTAACCAGCATTGCCACATAGCAAGGCCTTGAATAAAAACTATATCTCTCCATGACATCATAGCATAATGATGGAGAGACCAATGATTTATAGACACCTTCATCATTGTCTCTCAACGAACATACCCCACCTGAGTGTTGACAAGGTATGTCCTAGGACATTCTTATCTTAGATTCCCAATCCTCAAAGAATATCTATCCTCTATGACTACTCTTATCTTGGATGCCCTACCACATCATCAAAGAGTATCAAATTCCATATTCTTACCCAATCCTCCTCTCTTTCTTCCTGAAGTGAAGACACAAATGATGTGTCTATCTCTCTATCTCAACTAGGAAGGATATACTCATTCCTATAAAGGAATGTACCCATTTCTGTAAAAGGAATGTATCAAAGATCCCTCTTATCCACGAAATTGCTTCCAAGCTCCCTCTTAACTAGGGACTTGTTTCCAATAACAACTTTCTTCTTTAGTGGAGATCATGGGACTTTTAGTTGCTTGTTGAGTTCCTCCTTTCAATGTCATGAATTTTATCTTCATTATTATGGAGCCTTCATCTTGTAGGGCATCAACCGTCCATCACTTTCCTCTAGTTAGTTATTTTATCATTCCCCTTATTAGAATGTGATTTTCTAGTCCACATCTAGCTTTCCTTCATTCGACTACCTCTTCCACATCATGTTTCCTTTAGGATATTCTATCCCACCACATGAGTGCTAGTTGTAGGTGAAATCCATAAGTCTTTCTTGTGTAGCCCTACATTAACCCATCCAGATGTTATTCAAAAACCATAAATGAACATCAAGTAGAAATTACTTTTTTTTATGGCCTTTCATCATGACATATGTTGCTAGAGACATCAACATCCTGCATATTCATAAATACATCTCCAAGACTTTCAATATTAAGGGTCTTCTTCCTTTTCAGACTTTATCAAGGTCTTCATAATTTTCCTATGGGGATGTCACATCAGATTCATTGGATGTTGATTCCTTGTGACTTGAGTTGCAACTTTCACGATCTCTTTTTTTTTTCCTTCGCACATTACTCCTTAGGAGCATCCATTTGTAATTCCTTCGTCTTTTTCAACCACCTTGTATTCCATATGAGGACATATTATGTTGATTTCGTCTTGTCAATATGTAAACCATGCCTTCATGCATATTTCCAATGAAGATATCCCTTTTCTTTGATTATGCTCATGAGGCAGAGCATTCATTCATGCTATCTGCAGCTATATGATGACATGAATCAAAATACATGCATACATACCTCATTTATTCTTTTTTTAATCTATACTTCCTTTGTCATCATACCATCATCCAATTAATCCCATACAAGATGGATTCTCAATGAGACACTTTCCTCTTCCAAGAGAGGTGAACCTTCCAATGAAGATTCCAACAAAGTATATTAATTATCCTCATCCTACAAATGCTCATTCCTAATGATGATGATGCATGATGAGTTCTTTATACGCTAGATGAGTTTTATTTTCCCATAAGTATTAATTATGATTTTAATGAGGTTACCAAGAGTTACTTCCTTTTATGATGACTAATACAACCATGTATACTTCTACTTCAATTATTCTTTCAATATTTTAGTGATGTCATGAGCTCTTGCTTCAACTATATTCTTTTAGTATGATACCATCTTCTACTAAGCTACATCTCATCATAATGCTTCTCACCTTGACTACCATGGTGGAGGTATTTTCACCTCCCACTTCTCCTTGCTATGTATTGGAGAAACTCTAATAGTGAAGATCTATCCCTTTGCAATTCTTCTCATCAGGTTCTTCCACTTCTTTAGTGATATGAGTCTCATTTATTTCTTTCCTCATGTAGTCCTTATTGAACTCAGAACAATCTCTCTTGTAGTGCCCCTATTCTTGAAAACCATAGCATTGGATATTTCCCATATTCTTCTTCCTTTTTTGAGGACCAAATTTCCTAAACTTTCCTTTTCTCTTAGCCATGGCAGTAAATTCTTGAACTTGATTGTTCGATTCCACATCACTTTTTGCCTTCATCCTAGTTTCTTCAATCTTACATAATGACCAAAGTTCATTGAATGGGGTGGCTTTCTTCTTTCCATAGATGGTTGAGGTAAAGTTGTCCCATTCCTCTCGTATTGCATTGAGCACTATGGTGGTGACAATGTTGAGATATACATGGATGAATTCACTCCTTATGGATGTGAATTACAAGAATCTCTTTCTAATTTTTGAAAAGTATTAAAGAAATGCATTGAAATGAATATTTCATTGAGTCCTAAGAACTATGAATTTTGATGAATGCAGGGACTATCCTTGGCCATTCCATTTCCAAGGAAGGGATACAGGTTGACCCCAACAAAATTGACATCATTAAAAGGGTCCCTATCCCTCAAAAGTAAAGAGAGATCAGGAGCTTCCTTGGATTTTTTGGGTACTATAGAAGGTTCATTCAAGACGTCAGTAAATTGGCTTGACCCTTGTTTGGACTACTTGCTAAAGATTCAGAATTTCGCTGAAAAAAATTTGACAAGAGGCCTTCAAAGTGCTAAAAGAAAAGTTGACCATTGCACCCATCCTTAGAGATGCCAACTCGGCATTACATTTCCATATAAACATAGATGCACCAGATAAATTTGTAGGAGCAGCCTTAGGACAAGTGGAAGACAAATTGCCTTATGCTATTTATTTCATTAATAATAACCTTTCTAAAGATGAGCTAAATTATACAGTAACTGAAAAGGAGATCCTAGTTGTGGTACACTCTTTAAACAAGTTTAGGAATTACATCACTATTTATCAAACTTTTGTCCACACTGATCATGCAACAATTAAATATTTAGTGCATAAACATGATATCAATGTTAGGATAATTAGATGATTGTTATTATTACAACAATTTAATTTGACTATTATTGACAAACTAGGAAAAGAGAATGGTGTGCCTCAAATAGCTTTGTAGACCACCTATATACTTCAACAAAGTTTTAGGTGAGTCTAGAGAAATTCCTAGAGTTAAAGCTCTTTTTCTAAATTCCTGGGTATAGCTTTGTACACTTTGGCCCTTTAATTGGCAAAGAGTTTTCCAACTCATCATTGTTTGTTGCATATAAGCTTGAGGATAGAAATGTTTTTTAATGGCAGAAACAAATTCATTCCGGGTAGAAAGAATTTTACCATGCTTCTTCAAATCAGCTTGTGTCCTGCCTTCCCACCACACTAGTGCAATTCCTCCAAGGTGAAGGCTAGCCAGCTGAATCTTTCTTCTCTCTGAATCAATGTTCTGCACCCTGCAATATACATCAATCTGTCTAATCCAATTATTTAGCTTTTCTGCATTTAGTTCTCCATCATAGATTGGCAAATCAAACTCTACATCTAATTTAATCAAAAATGTTTTCTTCTTTTTCTTTCCAGAGCTAGAAGGAGGTGTTAAGGGATAAGGCTCTTCCACTTTCCTATTGCCTTCTAAATGTGAAACTAGAAGAGGTTCCTCTACTCCTTTGCCTTGTTCGGGTGTTGAGGTGCTTTCACCTCGATCCTTCTTAAATTCCCAATACATTTCTTGCACCATGGCTCTCATGGTCATGAAATTGTCCATGAACTAAGATTCTGATTCTAATGGGACTTCTCCAGCCATTATCCTCTGAGCGTAGACTCTTCAAATCTCCGGATTAGTCTCAACAAGTTGTCCTTCTCCTAGTTTGAGCTTTGACCTAGTTAGCATTCAAAAAGCCAGCACAAGCTTGTTTAACCTTAGCAAACCTAAAGCTCTGATACCACTTGATCTGAAAATGGAGATCTTAGATTACTTTTAAGGTATTACAGACTCATGTGCATGAATTTTCCTATATTACTTAGTGCAACAGATCGATAAGATTGCAAATAATATAGACAATGAGAAGTTAGAGAAACATAATAGACAAACACACATAAAAACAGCAAGTTTAATATGGAGTTCACCCAAAACTCTTGGGCTATGTCTCTTGGTCTAGTCTTCAGTGGTTACCTATCTATTATGTCTTCAAGAGCATAGTTTTACAAAATGTGAGCTCAAATTGAGTCTCAACACAATAGATACAAAATAGTAGGAGTTTGCTTGATTCCCTCAAGCCTATCTAAGTACACAGACTCTACCTCACTCTCTGTCTCTGTCTTTGCTCTGTATAAGCACTGCTTGTCTCTGTCTTCTGTCTTCTATGGCTTTTAAGCAAATCAGCATTGTCTGCTTGTTTCCTCTTCTGGGATCTCTGGCTCCCGACCTCTATCTACTCAAATCCCCCTTTGAGCATTAGTAATCATTACTAAACACCTTCAAGGATGGTGGCCACCTGTTCTATAACGGAATGGACCATCATCACCTTTGAAATCCCCAGAATAGTCATTCTCTATTTACATAGAGAAATACACTAAAACACAGTGAAAATCTGCCAAACTGTCATTTATTGGACTTGAAATATTATCAATTCTGCCCTAGAACTCCATCAGGTCTACCTTTATATCGTTATTGCATATCCACTATTGATCTGAGTGATATTGATCCAATGGTTAAGATTCGTTTCGGGAAGCTAAGGCGTATGAAGATTACCCGCCTGAAAAGGTGGTTTTCTCGAGCCACGTGTCGATTAGTGGATGGGATCGGGCGGAGCCCATCCAACACCACTTACTGCCTAAGGCCTGCCTGAAATCCCGCTCATTACGGAACTCAAAATGTATATATCTACATGTATAAACCCTTTCAGGTCCGGATTCATTGCTTTATTCACATTTCCTTTGTTTTTAATTTATTTAACGAAAATGTGAAATACATTGAAAAAGCCCTTTTTACGGATCTCAAAGTATATCAAATATCATCCATAATCTTATCAGGTCTGGATATCACAGTCACATTTTATCAGCCCCGCTCCTTTGTATTACTCCGATGCGATACTGCGATGCAATGATGTCGCATAGTCCTCGGGCCCCGGTAGTCCTTCTGTGTGTTTTGGCAATGTGATGGCGCGAGTAGATCTGAACAGTTGATCTATGCACATAGATCAATGACTCTCATTTAATCGCTCTGATTGCTATCGCAATTTCTCATAAGGTCAGTTACAATGGACTCCACCTATCAACGCCGATTGCGATATGTCGATCAGATCTGGACCATTGATCGGCCAAACCCAATGACTCCTATGCATTGTTTCTTTGACTTCCGATGACTCTATTTTTGGCCATTTATTCTTGTTTTTCCTTCCCGAGTGTAATCTGCCCTTTTTTAAAGTATTTCCCCTTATGCGATAGTTTTTTATTTTGAAGACTTAGAGGTTGTTTTGGATCCATTTTGGATCACCGCAGGAATCAGCCATTCGATAAGGTGCATAAGGAGATCTTATACATTGATAACTCAAATGACTAGTATGAAATCTTTTGGTGAAAAATTCCCTGAGGACATGTACAATTGGTTGAGGGAACTGAAGAGGTAAAGTCCTTCGAGCGGAGCAGCAAGAGCCTGCCATAGTTGGACTTTGTATGAGACTGCGCTATTACAATAGCTGGATAATGAGCGGACAAGAGTAGTTGATTTCTATGTGAGAACTACAATGGAAGGATACGTAGCTGAGTTTGCTGCAGAAAGCTATCGGTCCTACTCAAAGGCGGAGGCGGTGTTCAACTCCGAGCTAAGGGGGGAATTGAAAGGGGAAATCTCGATGTGGATTAATATGCTTTTGGTAGAGGAGGGACTGTTATCTCTATCCACTACCGGTATGGAAGCGTAAAACCCCCAGTATACGAAGTGGTTAATCTTTATTGAATTATTTTCTCATAATAGTTGAATGATCTTTATTACCAATTGTTATTTGAAATCATTTTAGATCGCATAACAGAAATATTACACCCTGGGTTAGTGTAGACTTAGATATTTCTGCTTATTAGAATACAATTTGCATGTTATTAGATTAGAGTTAGAATTAGAGCATCTCACTTAGGAACTTTTAGAAAGAAAATATCAATTCTTCACACACACACACACATAAATTGGCAAACTGGTCCCATATCCCCAGTCGGACCCACTATACCAAATGGAAAAGGAGCTACTAACCAAGGTCCGGACTGGGTGGGTATCCCCCTTGTTGTAGACCCAATTTTCGGGGCTTCAACACATCCCAAGGCAGGCAGGAACGGAGCACGTGCCAAGGAAGGAGGAAAGGGAGGACAGCTAGTGATAAAATCACGAAGGGGAAATGGAAAAGGGATAAAACTTAAGGAAAAGGAAAAACAGACACTTTGGATGCAGACGAACAAAGAGAAAGGTGGTGAGAACGAAAGAGTGCATAGCAAGAGGGAGCAGAAGGTGGCAGCGAAGCACATGATGGTAAAAGGGTATGTGACACTTCTTACCCCACTCTATGAAGAAGTAATCAGTCTAAAACATAGAGTAGGAATGAAGAATGTCATGCAGATTTGGGTTGATAATAGAAATTTCTATAGAAATCTTAGAGATATGAAAGAATTTTACATTGAAGAGCTCCTAAGGGCCAAGGCCGGAGAGAAAGATAGAATTAAGGGTGAGGAGTGGGAGAGTAAGGGCTCACAGGGCCCAAATTCACAGGACCCCCACTGTAGAATCAAAGTATTGTCAAATCACAGTCCAGGAAGAATGCATGTTGTGTTGAACAACGACAGAGGGAATGGGAAAATCCAAAACCCGTGGAGGAAGGAGTTGCACCTCATGGTGAGAGGAAAAACTGTAATTAGCCATATTCTGGCTAACTATACTGAAAGACCCATAACTAGGAAATGGGCTTGCAATCAAATTCGAGTGAGGAGTGAACTCTTAAGAAAGATTGTGCACTCGATCCAGGAGTGGGATTTTAGTATGAATAGGGTAAGTCTGAGTAAACAAGGGTACCCCAAAACGAAAAGAACCAGAGAGGCTATAGCTATGCCTAAAAGGGAGGGAAACCAAAGGGCGGAACCTCAGAGGGAGGAACATTGTAGGAGTGGAATCAAGAAGAGGGGGGTCAGAAATTCCCTGGATAAAAATGCAAACTTAATTGATAAGACTGACAATTGTGCTTATTCTATGATAGGTCTCACCCCAGAATAGGACAAAACTGCAAACCAGAATGAAAAGAAACAGGAAAAAAGAGCTAAGGATCAAAAGAAAAGAAACATGGCTCGGAGAGAAAATGAAGAAAATCATAGACTCCTACATGGAGGGAAACCCAAAGGAGGTCAGAGATCAAATTTGGAGCTGGGAGAGAGATTTAAGAAATAACCTCGAGTGCAGAGACTTACCCATGGAAGAATGGGAAGGAATGTTGCAAGACCCGGGGACATCAAATAATAGGAAATCGTTCTTCAAAAAGACCTTGCAACAATATTGGATCATGAAACACATCGTAGCTCGAGCCATGACTCTACACCAAGAATACATGGAATGAGAAGTTCTGGAAAAACAGGAAAGAAGAAAGGAGCCAAACCCAGTCCGGGGGGGAATTCTGAAAGATCTTGCCACTATCCAGATCCAAAACTACAGGAACAATCATGCACAGGGCTGGATTGAGCAAAATTTGTCAGAGATAAAGTGGAAACTGACAAAGGGATGCGAGCTTCTAGGCCCTGGGGTGAAGGCTACAGGTTTCGGTGCCAAGGCTTCAGTTCAGATAGCATCCTTTGATGAGGATTAGTTTCAGTTTAGAGTGTGTGTTTTGTCTTTGAACTGTTTTAGATGAAGAAAATAAGTAATTTTGTTATTCTGTGTAAATATAGTAGAGATACGCTCTCGAGGAGTAGATGGTTTCTAAAGAACTTATTCAAATTTTAGAGTGGGTATAATGCTGACCGATGGTCACCTAGTTTCCTTCGGGCAGGTGACTATCCGGAGGACATGGCTGTAAAAATTTCTTCTTAAAAAAGTAAATAGAGAGTTCTACAATGTTTACAAAAAAAAATAATGATTTCATTTATTTAGAGATTTATAATGTGTTCATTTGAATATATTGGTTTTGAGTTTTTAACTACATTGATTTTTAACATATTTAGAGATTTACAATGCCTTCACTTGAATATATTAGTTGTGGGTTTTTAACTATATTGATCGAGATCAATAATGATTTTACATATTTAAAGACTACAATGTATTCACTTGAATATATTGGTTTTGAGTTTTTAACTATATTGATCAATATCAATAATGATTTCTTGTATTTAACAATTTATAACGTTAATGTTTTCCTGTATTTTTTACAATGCGTTCTCTTCACTATATTGGTTTTCAGTTTTCAACTATGTTGATCTTGATAACACAATTGTTTTCATGTACTTTTTACAATGCCTTCACTTCACTATATTGGTTTTGAGTTTTCAACTATGTTGATCTGGATAACACAATTGTCTCTAGCAGATATCTCACTTGATTTTTAAGAAAATTTCATCTTATTTGAAATTGCATTTAAAAGAAACTATTATAAGATATTATTTCTCTAATCAAATTTATTATAAAATTGTAACTACATCCTTCCAACAACTTAAATTGATGAGTTAAACTAACCACCTACTTCCGACAACTCAAAGCCATCACTTATACCTTATTTGTCCTTATTTATTGTTAACTTAACTACTCACAATTTCTGTCCCAAATTAATTAATAAAATATATCACTTATAAAAAAATTAATAATTTATTAAAAGTCAAGTTAATTATTAATATTATAATAAATAATGATTTTTATATGAAAATTTTATAATAATTTATAATTTAGTTAAATTATTTAATTTATATTACAGTAGTTTTTAAGTAGATTTTTTGAAAAGTTTTTCCTTTCATCTAATTTATCTAGAATTACAAGTTTGACTCATGAACTCTTCATAATAGAAGTCTAGCAGGGTTTTTGAGAGTGTTGAATTCATATATACAGTAAAAAAAGCTAGTTTAAATAACACAAATCAAGATTTTACCACAAAACTCCAAAAAATCGCATTTAAAGACTACATTTATAATTATATCAACTACATTATTCATCTAAATAATTATATGAACATAATCTACAAGATAATTTTTTATATTTTAACTTATTTATAGATATAATAAATTATTATTATTTATATAAAAATCAATAATATTTTCAGTCCGCAGTGCTGATGGAAATGAAGTCTCAAATCTTGGGTTCAAAACTTGTACTATAATGGACATGTAGTCACAAAAATAGGAGAATCCTACCAAGCTTACAAAATATATATATATATATATATATATATATATATATATATATTCAAAGTTAATTCCACTAAACTATATCTAAATATTATAATATAAGCACAATTTTCAAAATAATTTATTCTATTTTAAATGAAATATTACAGTGGATAATGAGCATTTAAATTAACATCAAATATATTTTTAAATTTATTTTTTAATACATATATGGATTCAACATTCTGTGAAAAACTTGGGGACATTCAAATTTTACAAATTAAACAACTTAAATTCAAGTGTTTAACCAAAAATATCAAATTCATGTTTTTCAAAATATCTGTCCCATTTTAGTTAAAATTAGTTAAAAAAAAATGTAACCTGAAAAAAGATATATCACCTATAAGTTAAACTAAGCCTAAAATAATTTAACAATTTTTAAAAATTAAATTAATTATTAGCATTTTAACAATATAATAAATAATTATTATATATATATATGAATGAAAATTTAAAAATATTTTTAAATATAATTAAGTTATTTATTATTTTGTTCACATATATCATTAAAAATAAGAATTATGACCCAAAAAAAATTAATGAACGAATGCCCAGTCATGAAGAAAAACATATTTTTTTTTAAAGGTATAATGTTTTATAATAATATAATTTCTCTAATTCTTTTGTAGGTGGTCACCAATATTACATGAAAAACATATTTTTCTTTTAAAGGTATATTTTTTTTTAGTAATTATAAAGTGAAATAAAAACCTTAAAAGTAGAAATGATATATGTAAAATGTAACGTAAAATGATATATGTAATTTCTCTAGAATAACAAGTCTTTTTCAGGGGAGGAACAATATTAGACTATAAGGCATTTTTTCTTATTCCATCTATGTTTTAGTTACAGAGTGGTGTTGATAAATGCAATGATCTAACCATGTAATTATATATTGTACTATAGTTTAATTAATTAACGTAAACTAATATAAGCATTAAATTATTTAGAAAATAATTAACATAAAAAATAATTACTAAATTTATTCTTAATTATAATAACATATTGTTTATAATAATTAGCCATTATTATTTTCAAAATAACAACTACAAAATACCAGCATGGAAAAAAATATTCTAATTTTAAGTAGTAATATTAAGAAAAAATGTTATTTCAATGAAGAATACAAAGTAAAAATAAAAATTGGGTTTTGTTGCTTATGAAAAAATAGTTTTTAAGGATGTGTTGATGATGCTAGGCCTGCCAACATGTCAGGGGATCTCCCCGGTAAGAAGTCCCAACTAGTCCTCAAAACGTTTAGAGTAGGAGTCCCAGCAGTGGGTAGTACGATATTCCTTGCCTGCGGTTGTGCACAAATGTAAGTAAGATGTCCTTGTTGGAAGCAAGGGTGTGACATTGCAGCAAGTCAAGGAAGGTGCATGAAAGACTCTTAACACATGGAAGGGCAGAAGAGTGCACCCCTTAAAAGTTTTGGCTAGCATGTATCTTGAAAGGGAACACACGAGCATAAAGTCATCACGAGATGGAAAGCAAGATAGTTGATGATCCAAAGTTATGGATTATACCAACAACACGCTTCGATTAGATTCATGAAAACACATACGGAATAGTCCATGCATACATGTGTAAATTATAGCTACATACATCATTAGAATAACCAGGATAGCCGAACTACAATAACAATATATGCATGAAATGTGTTGGATCTTGTTATATTAAAAGAGTGAAAGATCTAATCATACATACATGCATGACAACCACTAGCCCCAATAGTGGAACATTACAATCACTGTCACCTGGTCCTCCAAAGAGATGTACTATCTCTACACTGTGGAGAAGCCAAAGCTCGCTACAATAAACTCCAAGCTTTCTCTAAGTTATACCTATAGGAAGCTTGGCTCCCAAAAGCCTGCACAATGAGTTATGAGGCTCTATAAATATCAAAGGGTGGGGTGACCCTTGACATTCCCCTTTGTGACTCTTAAACTACCCTCATGACTCTTCAACCTACACACGACTGTTACATTCTATTATTGAAACTTGGTCTTTCACTTTCACAACATGTTTACAATACAATATGCACATGTATCCATGTGAGACAAAAATGGGCTTGAGTAAGCCATGCAAGACATCATTAAGACTCGGACAGTTGTGGGAATATTAACTCTTCAACATCCTCTTAGTGATCGACGATGGCGAACTGATGCCAAGCTTGGTAGTTGTTATGGTGTTTGGGTACACTAATTTGGCACCTTTGTCCAACTCGTCAGATAGCATGTGCATCATGGTCTTGAGTTCAGCAGGACTAGTGACATACTAGTGCATAGTTTCTATGCTCATATGCAAGTCTATTCTGGTGGCTATGCGCATCAACTGATCAAAGTACATGTTCAGCTCTAGTCGGACTTGGTTCTTTTTCTTCGCCTCGATGAGTGTCTCAATGGATGGGATCACATGCATGTGCACAATGACATCCATGCTCTTGAACACTTATCCCTATGAAACCTATAAGCTAGTGATAAGCTGCGAGAGTTCCTCATAGTTCCAGATTTTACTGGATGTGTGCCTTCAGCTCCACTACTTTTGCCTTCATCATCTTTGGTAAGCGCAATGGGGCTCCCTTGTACCTTATTGTCCATATCTGCATGTGATCGACAACAGTGTGTATGTCTGACAAGATGCGTGCTCTCCTAGCATAGTGTTGCTTCCAACCATTAAGATGGACAACTGACTTATGCATGGTGACAAACCTGAAGTACAAATTATGCATGACTATCTTTAGAGACGATACTTCATCATGTATCGCTTTCTTCAACTTTGTTTCTGGCGGATGTTGTATATTTCTCTTCTCCCTGCTTGGCCGCTTGTAACTCCTTAGCCATGCACTCATTCTTAACTATCAAGAATCTAACACTTGAGTTGGTGTCTTCGGCATATGCCTCCGTAGCATCAGCCAATGCAACTGGATGTCTATGCACCTTGGACACGATCACTGGTTCTTGAAACTATGCAGGAGATACATGGACATCTGGAGTGGGCACTCTGCATGACTACACAACTCTGTGTTGTGACTCTTCGAAGGATAAGTTGTGCACATCTGCTTTTGGATTGTCCTCAAGGATTTCACTATCTCCTTAATCGCTTGGGACTCTCTCTGCTCCCAGATCTGGTGAAGCCAATGGAGTGACCTCTTGGTTCTAAGGCATGAGGTTAATGTCCTCATCTAACTCTAGATGAACCACATCCTTGTCCATATGTTCCAAATTTTTTTCAATCTCCTGAGAAAAGTCCTACTCCTCTGACTACTCACCCTGTCTGCTATGTGCCAGCTCTTTGGATGAATCAATAACCTATATAGATGCAGTTTCATCAATATGTGCATGTTTTGCCTCCTGTTGTTCCTATTCCTGTTGCGCTTCCTTGTCTCTTCTACACAACTCTTGTTCTTCCCTAAGTTGTTTCTTCAACTGATCCAAAGTAGGTTTTGGATAGACTTCTAAGTCTAAGTGTTCCTCACAAAGGAAAATTAAAGTCCAAGGATGCTCTTGGAAATAGTCCCATTGCGTGATCTTCTCATCCTAAATCTATTGCAATTTGAATGGGCTAAAATGGACTTCAGATGCAGAAGTTATCACAGAAAGAAGATTGCCTTTTTCCTTTGCAAAAGGAGGCATTTCTCCTAAAAATGGCATAAAAGGCCTTATAAAGAAATCGCATCACAAATAGCCAAAAGGGAGGACTTAAAGCGGAGGCAGAAGGGATCCCCGACCGTGACCTCCGACTTATCACATTAGAGATAGGCCCGCATGCGATATCGGGACCCTGGGCTATGCGATGGAGCGATTGCAATCGGCCAATCGGCGGATCAGTGATTAGCACACCCAAAAGGGAAGGACCTCAGGCCAATGCAACATGCGATTGTCGATTATCGACATTGGTAGATTGGCATCGGTGTATGGCATATGAAAAGACCTGGGCCATTGCGATTGCAATTAGCAACCAGGACCCGGACCTAATAAGGATTATAGATGCGATTGTATAAATTTTGAGATCTGTATTTTTGGATTTTCTATGTATTCCTTTGTATTTGGGGTTTTGGCCATTACGCCATGCGATAGCGATTTGCGATAGAATGGCGGATCCGAAAGGTTTATAAATGCAGCCCTATAAATTTTAAGTTTCATGGTAAGTGGGATTTCGGGCGGACCACAAGCGGTAAGTGGTATTGGACGGGCTTCACCCGAACCCATACACTGGCTGACACGTGGCATGACGCAGGAGAGAGAAAATCTCCTTTTTAGGTGGGTAATATCCATGCACATAAGCCATCAGAAACAAATTGTCAGTCGTTGGATCAGAGATCACGCAGATCGACGGTGGGCTTGCGATAGCCATAAAAGGCGGACTTGAAAGGGTTTATAGGGGCAATTTAATGGAATTTGAAGTCCAGATTTTGTGCATAATAGTGTATTTTTCGAAAAATCTCTGTGTATTGGAATTTTTTTCCATTTTTGGGTTTTTTTCCTGGAAAGAGGCCCCGATTCCTTTGTAACAGCCCCTGATCATTGTGCCATGTGGCAAGCAGGCATTTTATAAGCAATGATGTGTTTGTAATGCGCAGAGCCACAGAGCCAGAAGCCAGAGGGCCAGATGAAGAGACAGAGGAATGATTATACATATAGAAATGGACAAGAAGCCATAGAGCTGGAAGAATGCCTCAAAGAAGCCAGAGAGCTCAATTGATGGGGCAGAGCTGTAGAGAGCACAATTGACAGGAAGCAAAGCTACTAAAGGTTGTTGGAAGGTTGCTAAAGGTCGCTTGGAGGTCGAGCGAACCATTGATGCACAAAGAGGCCAAGAGAGAGCTTAGAGAAGCTAGAGCCGAAGAGCTAGAGCTAGAGCCGAGAGCTAAGAGTCAGAACTAGAGCCGAGAGCCAGAGCCAGAGCCAGAGCTAAAGCTAGAGCTAGAGCCAGAAAACCAAGATCTTCAGAGCCAGAGATAAGATGGTGTTCTAAGCCCATTGTGTTCTATGTAAACCAGTGGACTTGAGCATGGAGCTTGTAAAAGAACTACTTCCATAATCCTAGAGAGCCTAATTGAGTTTACTATAGCTCAAGGAGATGTAGCCCAAGAGTTTTGGGTGAACTCCATATTAAACATGCTGTCTTATGTGTTTGTTATTTGCTATAATATTTTACTATTATATGTATGTTATATCAGCATAAAAAACAGAATTTTAAAGCACGTAAACAGTAAAAAAATAAACACCAACATACACCTTATTTTCAAGCACATTATTAATTCCACATTTGGTTAATCACTAGATCTTGGGAACATCTAAGCTTTGGAAGTGGGAGAGGTTATTGTAAGCTTGACAAGAAGCCTTTAGTGCCCCATTTTTAAATCAAGTCATATCAGAGCTTGAGATTGATTAACCCCACCTTCAAAGAAGTTTATATCAGAATGCTTGATTGACAGAGCAAAGATTGCATGTTTGAAAGGTGTTTAAACAATCAGAGGTTGATTGTATGCTTGTTTGCAGACTGACTATTGTTTGAGTTTGCAGAGGTGAAGGGAAAGCCATTGATAGCTCAGTCTAGGAAGGACAAGAAGGAAGAAGGGCTGAAGGCATTCTTCTATCCCAAAGGACCTCAAGGCAATCCTTGAAGCAAAAGAGGTTTGTTGCAAAAGCGTGTTAAATAAGCTCTTTATTAATCTCGTTTGAAGTTCTTTTTTTCATTGGCATAGTGATTACTTCTACAAGCGAGTCCTCAAATTCTTCTTTCTTCACAAAAATTCTTTGATGAAGACATGAAGCAAGGCTTGGCCATCATGATGGATATGGTGAGAGAAATGTATGAGGATGGAAGGAAGAGCAACATACTTAGAGAGAATTTGAATTCTGTGGAGGAAGGGAAGCAGATGCTTTCTGACAAATTGTAGGAAATGGAGAGGCAACTTCATATTGCAAATATGAACCTGAAAATGATGCATGAGTTGGAGTCACAGCTCTTTGTTGCCAAAGAAGCCTTGGTCAAGTATCGGCTTGAAGAAGAGGTAAACCATTCCAGTTTATCTTCAAATTCTTCTAAGAATGCTTATATTGGTTCTTTTGAAAAGCATACCTGAGGCATAGGTTCCAAGCTAATGTCCAAGATGGGCTATGAAGGAAAAGGCTTGGGTAAACATGCACAGGGTATTTTTGAGCCAATAATAGTTGGGGAAAGGCCTAAGTATTCGGGTCTTGGCTATGGACAAGCTTATGGAGAGAGTTCCAAAGCTGCCATGAAGACCACTGAAACAACTCCAAGGAGGAGTTGCATTGCAGGTCTTCCACCTCAAGAGTGTAAAGATTGTATTCAGGAGGAATGCAATAGCTTGAAACATCATTTGTAGGATGCAGGTGTTCAGAAGCACACGCTTGAACCAGGGAGTTTTGGAAACTCTAACACCCTTGAAGAGATTGATGGTGTTCCAAAGGGAGCCACTTCTTCATTCAGTTCACCTCCTCATGAAGGCAATAAAGGTGAAAGAGAAAGGTATAAATCTAGTTCTAAACATTTTCCTTTTGATTATGTTCAGTGTGGTAAATTTTCATATAAGTATGGGAAAAGAATTGCTTGTTCCTTTTGTGGTTTGGATAACTATAATGTTTCTAGATGTTGGAAGAGAATGGCCACATGCAGGAAACTTTTGAAGGAAAGGAAGCAAGAAGCCAAAGGTCCATTGGACAAGGCAAGTCATGCTGTCAAGAGGATGCACATGCAGTGCACTTACTGCCATAAGCAAGGGCATCTTGCTGAGAAATGCTGGATTCTGACTCCAACAATGCTTCCAAAAAAGCTGAAGAAAGTGGAAAGAGAAGATAGCATAAATGGAAAGGAAGATTCCATGATTGATGTATTTCAAGATGATTCACATGTTGATGCTGATGTGCAGACAAAGGTAGTACCTTTGAAAGGGATTGGTGAGAAATGATTAGAGTTCTTATCCAATTAAGATTGCATGTCTATTGATGCATCTATTTGCATTTCTTTGTTAATGAGATGCAAGTTGCAGGTTTCTACCAAGAAGGTGAATGGAGAAGTTGAGTAGGAGACTCACTTTGTTGTTGCAAAATTATATTTCATTTCAACTTTGAAAGTATAGTGTGCTTAAGTGAAAGTTGAAGCATGAAATGCATGCATGAGAATGATGTGCATGAACACAAGGATGTTGATGTTTTCCTTGTATTTGAACCTGTATGTGTAATTAACTTGAAGGGTTGATTGCTTTGTTGTAACATGCATGTAATGTTGACTTGGGAAAAGTTAACTTGGTCTTCAAGATGGAGATAATGATGAAGTGTTTCATCTTTTGAAAAAGAGTCCTAATGGTCTATTTCTACATACTTGACTGGAAGGGTCATTTTTTTTAAAGGCATGTTTTATCTTGTTATCTAGTCCATCATTTGTATGTAGATGTAAGACATGGAGGTATTCACAAGATGTGAAATCTATTTCTTTTGTTGAAGTAGGAGTTTAGTCCATCCAATTGTTGTCTATGTTTATGTTGTTGTTGACAACTTTTCAAACATGTACAAATGAAAATTTTGTGGAGCAGATGTAATTCATATTTGTTTGAGCCACCATGGATCAATGATCAAGGCAAAAAAGTTCAAACTACCTTCTGTGACCATCTCAGTAGGAGTTCTGCAGGAAGGCAAGGAGGAAGGCAGTTCTTCCCAGGAGGACCAGCACGTCCAGGAGGAAAGTGGTCAAGAGCTTTGGTTCATAGGCACTATGCAAGGCAAGTGTGTGGGGGCTGAAAGAAGAGGGTGATGTTACTCTCATTTACTATTCAGATTACTCTATTAGTCTTTTGGAGACCAAAAGTTCTTTAGTGAGAGAGTGGGAAGGTATGGATAGACTTCTAAGTCTAAGTGTTCCTCACAGAGGAAAATGAAAGTCCAAGGATGCTCTTGGAAATAGTCCCATTGTGTAGATATTTTCATATTGAATCTACTACAATTTGAATGGGATAAAATGGACTTCGGATGTAGAAGTTATTGTAGAAAGAATATTTCCTTTGTCCTTTGCAAAAGGAGGCATTTCTCCTAAAAATGGCATAAAAGGCCTTTAAAAGAAATCGCGTCGCAAATAGCCAAAGGGGAGGACTTAAAGTGAAGGCGAAATGGATCCCCGATTATGACCTCTGACTTATCACATCGGAGATAGGCCCGCATGCGATATCAGGACCCTGGGCTATGCAATGGAGCAATTGCAATCGGCCCACCCAAAAGGGAAGGACCTCGGACCAATGCGACATGTGATTGTCAATTATCGGCGTCGGCGTATGGAATATGAAAATACCCAGGCCATTGCGATTGCGATTAGCGATCAGGACCCGGACTTGATAAGGATTATAGATGCAATTGTATAAATTTTGAGATTCGTATTTTCGGATTTTCTATGTATTCCTTTGTATTTGGGGTTTTGGCCATTACGTCATTTGATAGTGATTTGCGATAGAATGGCAGATCTGAAAGGTTTATAAATGCAGCCCTATAAATTTTGGGTTTCGTGGTAAGCGAGATTTCGGGCGGGCCTTAGGCGGTAAGTAGTAATGGATGGGCTTCACCTGAACCCATACACTGGCCAACACGTGACATGGCGTAGGAGAGAGAAAACTGCCTTTTTCGGTGGGTAATCTCCGCACACTTAAGCCACCTGAAACAGACTATCAACTATTAGATCAGAGATCATGCAAATGGATGGTGGGCTTGCTATAGCCATAAAAGGCAGACCTGAAAGGGTTTATAAGGGTGATTTAATGGAATTTGAAGTCTGGATTTCATGCTCGATAGTGTATTTTTCGAAAAATATCTGTGTATTGGAATTTTTTCCATTTTTGGGTTTTTGCCTGGAAAGAGGCCCTGATTCCTTTGTAACAACCCCTGATCATTGTGCCATGCGACAAGTGGGCATTTTATAAGCAATGATGTGTTTGTAATGTGCAGAACCACAAAACCAGAAGCTAGAGGGCTAGATGAAGAGACAAAGGAATTATTATATTTAAAGAAATGGACGAGAAGCCACAAATCTAGAAGAATGCCTCAAAGAACCTAGAGAGCTCAATTAATGGGGCAAAGCTACAGAAAGCATGATTGACAGGCAAAAAGCTGCTAAAGGTTGCTAAAGGTCGCTTGGAGGTTGAGTGAACCCTTGATGCACGTAGAGGCTGAGAGAGAGCTCAGAGAATCCAAAGCCGAAGACCTAGAGCCAAAGCTGAGAGCCAAGAGTCAAAGCCAGGGCTGAGAGCCAGAGCGAAAGCCAAAGCCAGAAAACTGAGAGCTTCAGAGCCAGGGATGAGATGGTGTCTTAAGCCCATTGGGTTTTGTGTAAACTAGTGGAGTTGAGCATGGAGCTTGTAAAAGAATTGCTGCCATAATCCTAGAGAGCCTAGCTAAGTTGGCTAGAGCTCAAGGAGACGTAGCCCAAGAATTTTGGGTGAACTCCATATTAAAGTTTTTGTCTTATGTGTTTGTTATTTGCTGTAATATTTTACTGTTATATGTATGTTATATCAGCATAAACAACAGAATTTTAAAGCACGTAAACAGTAAAAAATAAACACCAACATACACCTTATTTTCAAGCACATTATTAATTCCACATTTGGTTAATCACTAGACCTTAGGAACATTTAAGCTTTGGAAGTGGGAGAGGTTCTTGTAAGCTTGACAAGAAGCCTTTAGTGCCCCATTTTTAGATCATCTACTCCTGCAACTCCTTTTCTCGCTCCTCCAACTTCTGCTTCTCCCTTTATGTCTGTGCGATCCTCCTATCATGTGGTCACCCCTTTGCCTCAATTTCTAAAGTTTCTCTTAACACAAGTGGGTATTCTTTGAACTTGTAGTATTTCTCTACCTCTGCGCTGTCGGTAAACTTCCTCTTAGCTTTTTCAAGCGTAGTTCTATTGCCCTCTGCTACTACTAATTATGCTTCTCTCTGAGATGTTGCTGCATTTTACACTGCTAACCACTCTATAGCCATTCTGACTGGTTCATCGCACCTTTATAAGTTATAGGAGTATCTCCATGGGTCTTCCTCAAACCAATGACGTGCCCCATGGATCCAACAATGATACACTCTCACACAGTGGTCCTTCACTACGAAATGTGAGTCACATGGATTGAAACTTGTGGTGGTGAAGGTGAACCTCTTGAATTCCTTCGTCTCGGCATCAACATGCTTGAGATTCTAGATCTTATACAACCCGATCTGCAGAGGAAGAGCAGGCCAAGGTTCCTTCTTCTTCCTATGGAGTCTCGTTGAAAACCTTGTTGAGATGTGCTATGCAACCTCTTGCATGACGAGCTTATCCATGGAAAACTTTGGCAAAACATGCATAGCCTTCTTCATGTTGCACATCTAGATGAAGGTGCCAAGGGGTGAGGCATACCAATCTGATACATCAATCAATTCCCCCATTGTTGCCTGCGACATGCAAGGCAGATCCCACTCAAATATAATCCTGTACACCAATGTGACAAAATCATCTGATATTTGTATTACAACTCCATAGAATATGCACTCGGAGAACAACTTGCAATAAGTGTGCATAGAGGTTTCGGAAGGTGTCCATGCCCAACCCAAGCCAGGGAACTACTGATGGGAACAAATTACATCAAGTATGTAAGTGAACATGAAAATATTTTCTTCCCTTAGGTGGATGTCGGGCTTCTGTTACTTGTCCCTTCAGCTAGAGATCCAACATGTCGAACCAATTGAAAGCTCTCCCTTTGTTCGCTGGTTGATCCAAAACAATCACCCCACGCTGTGGGAATGTTTTTGTACTCTCTTGGCCATATAAGTGGGATGTGAAGATGACCAAGAGATGATAAGCCTTCTGCAGTATCCTTGTCTTGTAAACTTGGTTGGGTGTTGTCCTGAACTGAGATGGCTCTCTCACCCATCTCTTCAATATTTCTCTTCAGTTTTCACTACTGTTGGGTCTGTTGAAGGGTGCTTCCATTCTAGCCACTGGCTGTGGTAAATGATACATCTCCTGAAGTCCTATGCCCTGAAGGTATAAATTTTTGTTCCACTGGCACTGCTCAAAACCATTGTCTCTAGATCAGTATGCAAGACAATCCAGTGGATCATGTCCGTGCATGGAAATCAGGGATACCTCCATGCAACCCAGTATAAGCCAGACTTGTGTATGTTGACATAGACGGTGTCCTTTGACCCTGTTTTCTTGGAAGCCATTGTACCTATACTTCAGAGAGTATTGAACACCTATGATACCTAGGAATAGAGAAACACTCATGGCAAGAAAATGTTCATTTGAAAACCAAAAGAAACTTGAGGACTGACATGTAACATACATGTGTGACTGACTAGAAGATTTGTGCAATTTTCACTAGGAGGCTGGGAGACTGACTGCCAGAACTGCGTAGAATGCAGTCGAAACTATCAATGAGCTAACTGACTATTGGAACTATGCAGAGCATATTTTATCTTGGTCTACTGAGGACTGAAACTATGCAATGTACAATTTTAGTCAACATGACTACAACCTAGTAAAACTGCATTACGCAATTTCGGGGGCCAACAAGGCTTTCCTCTCAGATTTGTGTAGAGCAAGCCTGGAAGGCTAGTGTGAGATAATATCTACACAATTTCTTAGATGAAGGCAAGGTGTTCCATCCTAGAAATGGGTAATGCAAGCCAAGCAAGGCAAGGTTTGGGCCAAGGCAACCTAGACCCACCGACGGGCAACTGAAAATAGTAAGTAATGAATGCATGTGTGATGCTAGGTGTAGACATGATTGAATGAACATGCATGCAATTAGTTAGTGCAGGATTCAGTAAATAGGAAAACAAGTAAGTGTGTGAAGCGAGTCTCTGCAATGACGACCATTAGTGCAGAAATAGTGCTATGCATGCATCAGCAAGGAGATGCAATGCAAAACTTGAAACAATTCTTCTACAAGCTAACATGCATTAAAATGATAGAAATAATTCAACGAACAAAGAAAACAACACTCACACAAATCGAAATACAAAAAGCGACAAAAAAGAAGCAAAAGACATGAAAAGAGAACTTACCGAGAAAAATATGAGCTGAGCATGCCAAAGGTTCCTAGATGGGATGGGGGATGCCAGAGCTCCAAGATCAATGTGAAGAATGAGCTTGGAAGCATTGAATAAATAGTTTTGATAAGACATTGGCTTATGATGCGCATGCCACAAATCTAGGAAAAAGTAGCACTTGGCGGGAGGTTTCTAAAACGGATTTTGCATGTAACCTCCAACTGCTAAAAATAGATCCCTAAAATTTAGGGTTTTTTTTTTACTTTTTTCTTTCTTCCTTTTTAGGAAAAAGAGCCCAAGCATGCAATGCAAGATTTCTCAGTCTTATAGGGAACCCATCAACTTGGGAGCACATGCAACACACTGCAAGCCTTTCGATGACTTATGTATAGTTTCTGGGCTGAGTGGCTCTGGCTACCCCTCAAGCTCTATAGGATTTCTAGAATGAAGCCAAGGTTATGGGCCAGATATACACAATTTTTTAGAGCAAGCTCTATCATGGGTTGCTCTGCGTAATTTTCCTGGGGAAGGCAACCTTCTTGCTCTGTGCATTTCTGGAGAGCAATGGGCTCCCTTAATACTCTACGCAACTTTGAATAGGAAGGCCAGTTTCCTTCCAGTTTTGTGCAAATTTCCAAGTGAGCACAAGATCCAATTGAAAACCAAGTCTTATGATGTCATATTGCAGGTGCATGGAAAACAAGTTAGCGAGCACAAGCTAATAAGCCAAAGAAACTCAACTGAAAGGATATGTGCCTATTAGTGCAAGACATGCTTCTAAGGATGGTTGGTAGGGAGGCTCCAAAACGAAGCTAAGGAAAAAGTTTGGAGGATAGTTGTAGTCTCTACAACATTGGCAACACATTAGTAGAACTCCAGCTCTCTGAATGGACCTTGTTTCATAAAAAGCAAGTCTAACTCCTCCAGAAGTATTCTTCGATTCTTTGATCATTGTGTTTTCAACACTAACTTGATTGAAATATGTAGCACCTTCCATGTTCTTGATCAGTCAGCACACATTCCAAGCCAAGTCAACTTAGTTGTTTCAATTGGAGATGAGGGGTATACTGGTGCACAAGCAATATGACTATTAGATTTTAAGTTCCATCTATGGTGTTGCTCCATTGCCAACAGGCCTAGAGAATACCCTGACGGGGTCATGCAGGAACACAAGCATTTCTCCACTACCAGAGACCCTGTTCAGTACCCCGGCGGAGTTACTTGCATCACCTCTCTGCATAGGAAGCCTTTCTCTTCTTTCACCTTTTTCATTTTTTCAATATTTTTCACATTTTCAATATTTTTTTTCATTTTCAAGAACTGTGCATAGGCACTTATTTACTTCAGAGGCTGAAGAGTGATCTCGACTTATTAAGAGTAGACGAGTTTGTTCCTTCAGAGAAGTATGTTATGTATACCTATGACATACTTGTTAAGTTTTTCCGCCCACCTCACTCTACTTAACTGAGTTGATAAGGATTAACCCAAAACAACTAACTAGAGTAGGGGGTACTAGTTAGAGCTCAAGTGTTGTGTTTTCACCAAGATTCACTTCGAACAGAATGTATTTTCCATTGGTGTATCATTGAATGAAGACAACAAGTCCTACATAAAGAGAAAAGACAACAGATAACCAAGTGTTGATAGTTGTATAAGTTCTCTTTTACTTTACCCTACTTGTCTTAACAATCACACATGGTTTCATGTGAAACTAACCAATGGATGTAAACAAGAAAATAAAATAATAAAGAAAAGAGCGAAAGAAAATGTGTAAGCAAAGAAAGTAAGAAAAGCAGACAATCAAACAAACAAACAAACAAAGTAAAAAAGAAAGCATGCATGCAAGCAAATAGACAAAATCAAACACTACTCCTACTCCTACGCTAATGGTGCATGGGTCTTCTCACGTGAAGTGATATTTCCAATGTAGCCATCAACGCATTGGTTGACCCATGTTGGTGAAGGCATGGTTCGTGAAAATCACAGTCAAGTGAACCAGAAAAACATGAAATATATAACAATGAACACCAACACACTCCAAGTTTAAACATGTCCACGGAAAAGAAAAGAGCGAAAGAACAAGGTAGGCACTCTGTGGTCTTACCATAGTGCTGTGACACACTATGTGTAGATGATAAGCATATGCACTTTCTTGACTGTGACTGATCTGATATTCACCCTATGAGTGACATCAGTTAAAGATTTATTAAACTAAGGTATTACAGACTCATGTGCTGGTGTGTGTTCTGTGTTATTTAAGCAATGGATTGATCAGATTGCAAATACACAGACAATAAAATGGAAAGACAACAGAGAAATACAATAATCAAACACAAAGACACAAGCAATTTTAATAAGGATTTCACCCTATTATCCAGGGCTATGTCTCTAGTCCAGCTTTCAGTGGTTGCCTTGTTTTATTGTGCCTTTGGGCAGAGAATTTACAATATAGGGACTGAATGTGAGTTCTCCTGAAGCAGGTTTGCTTGGCAGGGTGGTGCTTGGATTCCCCAAGCCACTGGAGTTCACAAACTCTTCTTCTTCCTACCAGCTCTGTGACCTTCTGGTCTACAGTGGAAAGAGCCAAATGTGATGCTCAGTCCAGACAGATTACCCTATGGGATGGCTTGAATCTTCAAGCTCTCTGGTGCTCGATGCTGCCTCTGGTAATCTTAGCCCTCTGTCCTCTTCTGCTTTGCTTTACTATTCTCTGTGTTCAGTCCTCCTCTCTGGGTGCTTCCTCCCTATTCGACTGTCTCTGTTCATGTCTTTTAGCCATTCTATCCCTATGCCTATTCAATTCCTCTTCTGCCTCTGTCTATTCACCTTCTATAGCTACACTTGGAGTTCCCTGTTCGGCATCATCATGTATGCTCAAGGAGTGGCCACTTGCCCTCTTCTAAACGGTGCCAACATGTGTCGTTGATTCATTTCTTTAGTTATGTCATGGATTCATTCTTCCTCCATCGTGGTGGTCAAACGGATTTCAAATCCCTTTAAAATGCGGCTTAATTCCTTGTCGATTCTGCTTCTTCCCATCGCGCGAGATCTCAGCCATCCGATCTAGGTCCTCCATATCCGATGCCATATGCACGTTTCACGCGGTTGACTTGCTCGACCGGTAGCACACGATCAACAACAGTTTTCTTTCACCTCCACTTGCCACGCATCGATTGATGTATGGAATCACTCCGCTCTCGTCCAAAACCTCTTACCATTTTAGGGCACCCCTATCAAAACCGACGGTTTTCCAGAGCATGGGTCCCGCCTTTGTACGTTTAGCACTTTTTCCTTTTTTGCCCGCGGTCCTCCAGTTCCCCCATGTGACCGAGTGCTCGGGCTTTCCCATTTTGGCCCTGTTCGCCTAGCGATACGTGATTAGTGCTATCAAAAATCACCTCTGTTTCTTGATCCGGGGCTCCCAGGGGCCAATTCAGCCTCCCGCACAGTCTCCATGGGCCTCGGTCAACGTGCTTTGACCGAGGTCATCGTCGTTCCACGTTGGATGCCATTGCCACTGGTTCAGGGTGTTTTTGATTGTTGTTTTGGATTCTTTAGAGTTTTGTTCAACCTGATACGGGCATGGTTCTTTGACAGTCTTCTATGGATCTGATTCGGATCATGGCCTTCCCACTGAAAAAGCTTTTGGACCACCAAAAGTTGGTTTTTAAGCATCGACTAAGTGAGGGTATTGCTTTCTCACTTGTCCAATCTCAATCCACTTTGCACTGCTCGGCTTTGAACCCTTGAACCTAATCCTAAGGTACTCAACATCTCCTCTGCACGTTGTCCTCAGCTTCCTGTCCAACACGGTGTCTTCCTACAACTCATTGAGGTATTTAGGTAGCAGGTCATCAATAGAAGACAACTGACTTTGTTCTTCAAGGTCCTCAATCATTGAAGGCTCAAACAATCTCAAGCAATCTGCATTTACAACTGAGTAGATGTGCATGTAAGCTGGTAAATCAAGGAGAAAAGCATTTTCACCAATCTTCTCAAGTATCCTAAAAGGTCCATACCTGATAGGCTTTAGCTTTTTACCTTCACCTTGCATCCTGTCCTTGCTGATACACAGCCAGACTTGGTCTCCAACTTGAAACTTTGCTCCATCTGATGCTTATCATGCCTAGCCTTGTACTTGGCCTGGCTCTTTTCCAGTTGTTCCTGTACTGCCTGGTGGATCTCCTGGATTTGTTCAATGAACCTAATTTCCTTGTCCACATCACTGTGTCCATGAACCATGGTATCTTTACCAAAGACAAAGTCCAAAGGAGACCTTGGTATGAAACCAAAACACGTCTCAAAAGGAGATCTCTATGTGGAAGAGTGTTTGGCTCTCTTGTAAGCATGCTACACATAACACAAGTGTTCATCCCAAAGTTTAGGATGTTTGCTACAATATCCTCTCAGCAACTGGATCACTGTCCTATTTACTACTTCTGTTTGGCTATCTGTTTGTGGATGAAAAGTTGTGCTTTTCTTCAGTTTGGTGTCCATCAATTCCCACAAACTCGACCAAAACTTCCCTATAAATCGGGTGTCTCGATCAGATACAATGGAAGTGGGTAATCCAAAATGAACCCATACATGTTCAAAGAACAATTTTGCAGTCTGTTCAGCTATAATCTGTTTACTACAAGGTATCAAAATACACGTTTTGCTGAACCTATCCACAAAAACATATAGATAATCATGAACTTTCCTAGATTTAGGCAGTCCTCCAACAAAATCCATGGAAACACTTTCCCAAGGGTGAGAAGGAACTAGAAATGGAGTGTACAAGCCTGGTTTTCTATTGCTGGGTTTGCTTTTAGCACACATGACACACCCTCTTACATATCTAGAAACTATCTCGTTCATTTTCAGCCAATAGCAGAACCTTTGTAGCTATGCAACTATTTTACTTACCCCAAAGTGACCTGATATCAGAGAAGTGTGTGCTTCCCTAATTATCTTTATCCTCTCAGTTTGTGGAATGCAGAGTTTCCCACAACGGTATAAGATTCGGTCCTTGATATGATAGTCCAATTCTTCTACTCTTTTGCCTTGACTCAAGGTTGCATATACATATTTAAAGTCCATATCTTGAGCATATTGTTCTATGTAGCTCTCATGTAGCACAGAATTATGCTTAAGTATGGTAGATGCATTTATAATGGGTCTAGATAACATGTTTGCAACCTTGTTATGTATTCCCTTTTTATATCTAATGACTAAATGAAATAGTTGTAGAAACCCCATCCATCTATAATGCCTTGATTGCTGCAACTTAGTTTGGGAGTGTAGATATTGAAGTGGTTGATGATCAATATGTATTACTGTCTCTTTGCCCATTAAATAATGTTTCCACTTTTTCACACTTTGAACTAATACATAAATTCCTTATCATATGTAGGATAGTTAACTACTGTAGGATTAAAAGTCTCAGAATGATAACAGATGGGTTTATTGTGTTGTGTCAACACTGCTCCCATGGCATAGTCACTGGCATCACTTTGGATCTCAAATGGTCTTTGTAAATCTAGCAGTGCTAGTACAGGTGCTGTACTTATTTTCTCTTTCAAGGTGTCGAAGGTTTTATGATGTTTTCCTCCCCACTGAAACACCTTATTCAATCCTATTAAAGCATGTAAGGGAGCTACAATTGAGGAAAAGTTAGAAATAAACTTCCTCCAATATTGTGCTACTCCTAAGAAGCTTCTCACTTCTGTAGCAGACTTGGGTTTAGGCCAGTTCACAATGATTGCCACTTTAGAGGGATCTATTTTCAATCCACCTCCCCCTACTATATGACCCAAGTAGTTTAGAGATGTTTTACCAAATTCACATTTTGAGAGTTTAACATAAATTTTTTCTCTTTTCAAAACATCTAATGTCTGCTTAACATGCTTTAAATGTTCTTCCTAGAATTTACTAAAAATCGGAATTTCATCCAGATACACAATAACAAAATCATCAAGAAAAGGTCCGAGTACATCATTCATTAATCTCATGAAAGTAGCAGGAGCATTTGTCAAGCCAAAAGGCATAACCAGCCATTCATACAATTCTTGATTTGTTTTGAAAGTAGTCTTCCATGCATCTTGCTCTGCAACTCTGACCTTATGGTATCCACTATGCAAATCTAGCTTGGTGAAATAAACAACTTCTTTTAATTGATCTAGAAGATCATCTATGCGAGGAAGGGGATAATGATTTTTGATTGTCATCTTATTCAGTGCTCGGTAATCAATGCACATTCTCCATGACCCATCTTTCTTTCTCACCAAAATGATTGGTGACCCACATGGTGATGTGTTAGGCCTAATGAAGCCCTTCTCAAGCAACTCCTGCACCTGCTTCTTGATTTCAACATTCTCTAAAGCAGACAGCCTATACATTCCAATTTTAGGCAATGGAACATCTTGATGCAAAATAATATCATGTACTATTCCCTTTTTGGGTGGCACACCTTTAGGTTATTGAAACAAGACATCATACTCTAAAACAACCTTTTCTGTATTAGCTTGTTTTTTAGCATTACAACCCTCAAATACATTGGTTTTATCAGGTTTCTTTTCCTTTACAACCATCAATAAGAATTGTTTGCATGAATTAATCATTCTTTTCATCTGTCCTAAGTTTATGAGTGTGTAATTATTCTTGAGCTTATGAGCTCTTACAAAGTATTCAATTCCATCTTTAACAAGTAGATACTTGTTCTCAGCCCTATAGAAAATAGCCTTTCTATCATACAAGTAAGGACTTCCGAAAACAATTCCACATATATCCAAACGAATTATGTCTAACTCAACCTCATCTACAAATGCTGACCCAAAATAAAACTTGAGTTTTGTCTAGTCACTTGTAGCTGTGCTTTATCATTCAACCATCCTAATGGGTATGGTTTCTTGTGAGGTGCAGTTGCTAATCCCAATTTCTTTACAATTGCTTCAGAAATCAAATTTACTTGTGAGCCACTATCAAACAAAGTATCAATCTTTTGATCTTTGGAAATAACTCAAATATGGAAAAGCTCATGTCTTTTTCTCTCATTTTCTTCAACAATTACAGATTGAGCAGAATTACTAGTAGATGCTTTAGAATTCTTACCTTTTATACCTATGACTGCTATAGTTGTTTCATCTCCCAAGTCTAACCCCAAATCTTTCTCAATAGTTGCAGTTGTCTTCTTCTTCTTGCCCTCGAACTTCTTAGGTCTTAGCTCTGGATGCAGAATCCAACAATGCTCATCATCATGCCCCTCCTTTTTACAGTGAGTGCATGAAGCTTTAGCTTCCTGTGCAGTGTTAGCCTTCCTTGCTTTCCACTTCTGCTTTCTTTTCTCCTTGCTCTTGCTTACAGTGGGTTGGGATGGTCCCCAACTTCTGGATTTCCATTCTTTCCTCTAGCTTCTAGATGAGTAGCTTGTACAGATACCTCATCTATACTAGTGGGATTAAACATGAGGATGGTATGCCTCATGTAGCTGTGTAGACCACCAATGTACTTCAAAAGAGTCTCTGGTGAGTCTAATGAGATACCAAACATCAATGCTCTCTTTCTGAATTCTTGAGTATACCCTTGCACACTTTTCCCTTTCAACTGTTGAAGAGTTTGCCAACTCATCATGGCTTGTTGCATGTAGGCCAATGGATAGAACTGCTTTTTGATTGCAAAAACAAAGTCACTCTAGACAGAGATGGTCTTACCATGTCTTTTCATATCAGCTTGGGTTCTGCCTTCCCACCAAACCAAGGTAGTGCCTCGTAAGTGTACACTTGCTAGCTGAATCTTACTCTTGTCTGAGTTTATGTTTTGTACCCTGCAATACACATCAATTTGTCTAATCCAATTGTCCAACTTTTCAGCATTTAGCTCTCCATCATATATAGGCAAATCAAATTTAACATCTTACTTAATCAAAGATGGTTTCTTATTATGCACAGGGCTATTATGAGGTGTGAGAAAGCTTTCCTCTTTCCCCTTTCCTTTGTAGTTGTCATGGAAGTGAGACTCATCTTCTTCTTTCTCTTGCTTAGAGCCTGATGCATCTTCCACCTTTTTCTTTCTAAAGTCTTTGTACATTTCTTCAACCATAGACTTTATAGCTAGGAAACTCTCTAGGAATTGAGGGTCTGGCCCTACAGAACCTTCTTCTGACATTGTCTTTCAAGAATAGAGTCTCCCAATTTTAGGATTAGTTTCCACCAACTCTCCTTCTCCTAATTTTAGCTTTGATCTTGTGAGCATTCACAGCTTCAACCAACACAAGCTTGTCTAACCTTACAGCCTAGTGCTCTGATACCACTTGATCTGATATTCACCCTATGAGTGACATCAGTTGAAGATTTATTAAACTAAGGTATTACAGAATCATGTGTTGGTGTGTGTTCTGTGTTATTTAAGCAACGGATCGATCAGATTGCCAATAAACAGACAATAAAATGGAAAGACTGTAGAGAAATACAGTAAGAAAACACAAAGACACAAGCAATTTTAATAAGGAGTTTATCCTATTCTCCAGAGCTACGTCTCCGGTCCAACTTTCAATGGTGGCCTTGTTTTATTGTGCCTTTGGGCAGAGAATTTAAAATACAGGGACTCAATGTGAGTTCTCCAGAAGCAGGTTTTCTTGGCAGGGTGGTTCTTGGATTCCCCAAGCCACTGAAGTGCACAAACTCTTCATCTTCCTACCAACTCTGTGACCTTTTGGTCTATAGTGGAAAGAGCCAAATGTGATGCTCAGTCCAAAAAGATTCCCCTATGGGATGGGTTGTTCAAGCTCTCTGGTGCTCGATGCTGCCTCTGGTCAGCTCGGCCCTCTGTCCTCTTCTGCTTTGCTTTACTGTTCTCTGTGTTCATTCCTCCTCTCTGGGTGCACTGTTCCACTTCTTCGACTCTCGACTCTTGTTTTCTTCTTCACTTCCTCCCTATTCAACTATCTTTGTTCATGGCTTTTAGCCATTCGATCCCTATGCCTATTCGGTTCCTCTTCCACCTCAATCTCTTCACCTTATATAGCTGTGCTAGGAGTTCCCTGTTCGGAATCATCATGAACGCTCAAGGAGTGGCCACTTTTCCTCCTCTAAATGGCGCCAGCATGTTTCGTCGATTCATTTCTTCAGTTACGTCGTGGATGCATTCTTCCTCTACCATGGTCATCAAACAGATTTCAAATCCCTTTAAAACGCGGCTTAATTCCCTGTCAATTCCACTTCTTCCCATCGGGCACGATCTCAGCCATTCGATTTGGTCCCTCCAGATCTGAAGCCATACGCACGTTTCACACAGTTGACTTGCTCAACTGATAGCACGTGATCAACGGTGGTTTTCTCTCACCTCCACTTGCCACGCGTCGATCGATGTATGGAATTTCTCCGCTCTCGTCCAAAACCTCTTACCGTTTGAGGGCGCCTCGATTAAAATTGCCAGTTTTCTAGAGTGCAGGTCCCATCTTTGTACATTCAATGCTTTTTCCTTTTTCGTCCGTGGTCCTCTAATTCCCCCACATGACGAGTGCTTAGGCTTTCCCAATCTGGGGCTCCAAGCGGCTAATTTGGCCTCCCGCGCAATCTCCATGGGCCTCGGTCAGCGCGATTTGACCGAGGTCCTCGTCATTCCACGTTCGATGCCACTGCCACTGGTTCAGGGTGTTTTTTATCGTTGTTTTGGATTATTTAGAGATTTTTCCAACTTGATACAGGCATGGTCCTTTGACAGTCTTCTATGGATCCGATTCGGATCAGTGATAGACAAGCAAACATGAGAAAAATAGACAATTTATGTTTTGCAAGTGTGCTTGTTGTGTATGATTCCTCCAATGCATGAGTTATGGGATCATGTGATTCAGGTGGAGGAAGTGAAATTTGTGTGTTGGATTGACATTTAGTGCATATATATGAGTGATGAGGAACCTTGGGTGGTTCAACAATTTCTTTATCGAAAATGAAACTAACCTCAGGACAATGACGGCTTGGCATAACCATCAGCTCGAGCTGAACTGCCTCGAAAACCTTTGGAGTTTTGACTTCATTGACAAATAGATCATCATAAACATGTGGATTTTAAAGATTAACAATGATTGAATCAACATCATGATCAAATATAGGAGTACATATATCATGATGGCTATGATCAGAAAAATTAATGAGTTCATCGACATCCTCATGATCTGATAAATCATACATAGGGGTAGATGAGAAGCAAGAATGTTCACCCTCTACATTTCTGGAAAACGTAGATGAAATATCAAGTGGATTTTCAATGAAGAATTTGTCCTCTCTATTTTCAAATGATGGATTGACATCGGGTGTGTTCGTCGAATGATTGGAAGTAGATGCATCCATGGATGGATTTACACAAGGAAAATCATAGATAGAAAAATCATTGAAGATGTCACGGAAAAGCGAAGTAGGTGCGGACAGAAGGGGGTCATCCTTCACCGCGGGTTGATGCTCATATTCCCAGTGATACTCATCGTCAATGACATCGTAGGTTAGTTGTGCAAAATCAACCCTGTCGATGGCTTGATCCTCATTCATAACTGGTGTAGAGTTTGGAATGGAAGAACACAAGACATTGCAATCTAAAGGATCAACAAAATGTAGAGATGGAGGTTGAGGTCACAAGTGTATATGACAACCCATGGGCTTCCCAACCAAATCTACACAGAAAATGAGAGTAGTGAGGGTGGAGACATGTACCAGTTGAATAGTCTTATTGACACTCTCTCCCACATCACTCTATGGGGGTGGAGTTGTTTGATGAGGGGAAGGTGAACAATCTCTTGTGACAGGAACTGTGTCTGTTTGAGATTGAACAACTCCATCACTGAAGTATGTTAAGCAGGGTTTGAGTTTTTTCTTCACTTTGGGACACATTAATTTGTGACGGACATATTCAAATCTATCCATAAGATATTGAAATTTCATTTTAATTTTCGGAGCTTCAAACATGAGTAAACGGAAGTGTTTCAAAAAATCAATAGGAAATTCATGCGGGACCTTTCATTGTTTTAACATTTGTTTTTCAAGAGCTTCAAGATCAAAATTATGAAAAACATATTCGATTAGATTGCTAAACTACTTAAATGAGTGCATGCAATTGGGAGGCAGTTTGTGGCACCATACCTCCGGGAATTCGCGAAGTGTGTGTGAAAGAATCATACAAACTTCTACTTCATAAAAAGCTTCCTCATTCTCCAAGAATGCAAGGAAGTCATGTAAGTTCTCAGGCTAGGCCACTTCAACTTCAACATCATATCTGAGTTCAAACAAATGATCGAAGAACTCCTTCGTGACTTCAAAGGGATGTGCATTAGACAAACATCGCAAATGGTTCAATATAACAATATCCATGGTAGATGTGCGAATATTCAAGAAACGATGTGAGGAATCAACTTTTCATCTGGCCCTCCTTCTAGCACCAGAAATGTTGACTATGCTGGACCCGCTAACATGTCATGGGATCTCCCTAGTAGGAAGTCCCAACTAGACCTCAAACCATTTTGAGTAGGAGTCCCAGCAGTGGGTAGTATGGTATCAACTTGACTACAGTTGCACGCAGAGGTAAGTAACATTTCCTTGTTGGAAGCAAGGGTGTGAGCTTGCAACAAGTCAAGGAAGGTGCATGAAAGACTCTAACACATGGAAGAGGAGAAGAGTGTGCCCCTTAGAAGTATGTGCTAGCACACAGCTTGAAAGGGAACACACAAGCATAAAGTCATCACGAGATGGAAATAAATATAGCTAACGATCCAAAGTGATGGATTATACCAAGAACAAACTTCGATAAGATTCATACAAACACATACGGAATAGTCCATGCATACAAGCATAAATTACAGCTACATACATCATTAGAGTAACCAGGATCGCTGAACTACAATAACAATATATGCATGAAACACCTTGGATCTTGTTATATTAACAGAGTGAAAGATCCAATCATACATAAAAGCATGACAACCACTAGCCTCGATAGTGAAACATTACAGTCACTGCCGCCTGCCCCTCGAAAGAGATGCATTAGCTTTGCACTATGGAGATGCTAAGGCTCGTTACAATACACTCCAATATTTCTCTAAGGTATACCTGTAGGAAGCTTGGCTCCCAAAAGCATGTACAATGATTTATGAGGTTCTATAAATAGAAAAGGGTGGGGTGACCCTTGACATTCACCTTTGTGACTCTTCAACTACCCTCATGACTCTTCAACTTACACATGACTATTACATTCCACTATTGACACTTGGACTTTCACTTTTACAACATGTTTACAATACAATCTCCACATGTACCCATGTGAGACAAGAATGGACTTGAGTAAGCCATGAAAGACATCACTAAGACTCAAACACCTGTGGGAAGAATAACTCTTTGACATCCTCTCGATGATCGATGGTGGGGAAGAAATGCTAAGCTTGGTAGTCTGTTATGGTGTCCACGTACTCTGTGGTGACATCTTTCTAAAAGCAAACTCTTTCCTCTCTTGCATTTGGGTACACTAATTTGGAACCTCTGTCTAACTCATCGGATAGCATACACATCATGGTATTGAGTGCAACCGGACCAGCGACATACCAGTGCATAGTGTTTGCATGCATATGCAAGTTTGTGCTGGTGGCTTTTCATGTCAATTGATCAAAGTACATGTCCAGCTCTAGTTGGACTTGTTTCTTTGTCTTTTCCTCAATGAGTGTGCCAATGTATGGGATCACATGCATGTGCACAATGAAATCCATGCTCCTAAACACTTGTGCATGTGAAGCCTATAATCTGGTAATGAGCTACGCGAGTTCCTCATAGTTCTGGATCTAACTTTGAATGCATGCCTTCAACTCCATAGATTTTGACTTCATAATCTCTAACTAGTGAAATGGGACTCCCTTGTACCTCATTCTCCATATCTACATGTGATCAACAATAGTGTGTCTATCTGACAATATGTGTGCTCTCCTAGCACAACGCTACTACCAACCGTTAATATGGAAAACTGACTTATGCACGGTGATGAACCTGAAGTATAGCTTCCGCATGACTGTCTCTAGAGACGATACTTCATCAAGTATCATTTCTTCAACTCTTCTCTGGCAGATGTTGTAGCTCTCTCTTCTCCCTACTTGGCCACTTGTAACTTCGTATCCATGCACTCATTCTCAGCTATCAAGAATTTAACACTTGAGTTGCTCGCTTCAACATATGCCTTGGTATCATTGGCCAATGCAACTAGATGTCTGTACACATCAGACACGATCACTCATTCTTCAAACTGCGCAAGACATATATGGACATCCGAAGTGGGAACTCTGTGCAATTTCAAAACTTTGTGTTGTGACTCGTCGAAGGATATGTTATGCACATCTGCTTTTAGATTTTCCTCAAGATTTTTAGTGTCTCCTTGATCACTTAGGACTTGCTCTACTCCTGGATCTGGCAAAGCCGATTAAGTGACCTCTTGGTTCCAAGGCATGAGGTCAATTTCATGATCTAACTCTAACTTAACCACATATGTGTCCATCTGTTCAATCTCCTGAGCAAAGTCCTGCTCCTGTAACTACTCACCATGTTTGCTATGTGTTAGTTGTTTGGATGAATCAATAACTTGCATAGGAATAGGTTGATCAATATGTGCAATTTGTGCCTCCTGGTCTTCCTGTTCTCATCGTGCTTCCTTCTCTCTTCTATGCAGCTCTTGTTCTTCCCTGAGTTGTTTCTTCATCTCTTGCAACTCCTTTTTTGCCTCCTTCATCTTACTCTTCTCCCTATATCTATGTGTGATCCTCCTATCACATTGTCTCCTCTTTGCCTCAATCTCCAAAGCTGCTCTTAACACAAGTGCATCTACGTTGAACTTGCAGCTTTTCTTTGCCTTTGCGCTGCCAAAAACCTCCCTCTTGCTTTTGTCAAGCACAATTCTACTGCCCTCTAGTGTTGCTGATGATGCTGCTCTCTGAGATATTGTTGAATTCTGTACTACTAACCGCATTATAGCCATTCTGACCAGTTCATTGAACCTTGAGAATTTATAGTGGTATCTCGATGGGTCTTCCCCAAGGCAATAAAATGCCCCATGGATCCAAGGATGATACGCTCTAGCACAGTCATCCTTCACTAAGTAATATGGGTCATATGGATTGAAACTTCTGGTGCCAAAGGTGAACCTCTTGAATTCCACCATCTCGACATCAGTATGCTTGAGTTTTTGGATCTCATACAACTTGATCCATAGAGGAAGAGCGGGCCAAGGTGCCTTCTTCTTCCTATGCAGTCTCACTGACAACCCTGTCGAGATGTGGTATGAAACATTTTACATGACCAGCTTATCCATGGAAAAATTTGGCAAACCATGTAGAGCCTTTTCCACATCGCACATCTGGATGAAGTTTCCAAGGGGTGAGGCATACCAATATGTTATGTCAATCAATGCCTCCATCACTGCCTATGACATGCAAGTTGGATCCAGCTCAAAGATCATCCTGTAAGGTGGGGTGATGAAGTAGTCTAATAGTTGTATTATAACTCTATAGAAGCTACACTCAGAGAGCGACTTGCAATAAATGTTCATAGATGTTTATGAAGGTGTCCATGGCCAACCCAAGCCAAGGAACTGCTGACGGGCACCGATTGCATCAAGTATGTAAGAGGACATGAAAATATTTCCTTGCTGACCCTTGGGTGGATGTTGGGCTTCTGTTACTTGTCCCTTCAGCTGGAGAGCTAACATGTCAGACCAATTGAAAGGTCTTCCTTCATTTTCCAGCTGATCCAATACAATCACCCAACTCTGTGGGAATGTTTATATACTCTCCTGGCCATATAAGCGGCATGCAAAGATGACAAAGAGCTGATAATCCTTTCGAAGTATCCTTGGTGTTGTCCTGAACTTAGATGGCTCTCTCACCCAACTCTTCAAGATGTCTCTTGAGTTTTTACTACTGTTGGGTGTGGTGAATGGTGCATCCATTGTGACCACCGGCAGCGGTAAATGATACATCTCCTAAAAGTCTTGTGCATGGAAGGTAGAAATTTATGTTATACTAATACTACTAAACACCATTGTCTCTGGATCAGTATGTGAGACAATCCATTGGATCATGTCCGTGCATGGAAAAGAGGGATACATGCATGCAATCTGGTATAAGGTAGACTTGTGTATGTTGACATAGACTGTACGGTCCAGCAGATTTTCCTTGAAAGTGGCTGAAAAAATGTCATTGATGTCCTGTCATTTCATCTTAATCTCATTGTCTATGAACAACGTAGTGTCTTCATAGATGGGCAATATCATAGACACTTGCTCAACCACATCTCCAGTTGTACTCTCAATGGTGTCCTTTGACCTAGCTTTCTTGGAAGCCATTGTACCTGTACTACTGAGAGATTGTTGAACACCTGTGATACCTATGGTTAAAGCAACACTCATGGAAAGAAAAATGTTAGTTGAAAACCAAAAGAAACTTGAGGAGTTGCACGCAACACACTCAGGTGACTGACTAGAAGATTTGGTCATCTTCGCATGCTGCTGATATGGCCAAGAGGGTATATAAACATTCTCACAGAGTTGGGTGATTGTGTTGGATCAGTTGGAAAATGAAAGGAGAACCTTCAATTGGTCTAACAAGTTAGCTCTCCAAGTGAAGAGATAAGTAACAGAAGCCCGACATCTGCCCAAGGGTCAGCAAGGAAATATTTTCATGTCCGCTTACATACTTGATGCAATCTATGCCCACCAGCAGTTCCCTGGCTTGGGTTGGCCATGGACACCTTCATAAACATCTATGCACACTTATTGCAAGTTGTTCTTTGAGTGCAACTTCTATAGAGTTATAATACAACTATCAGACCACTTCATCACCCCACTTTACAGGATGATTTTTGAGTGGGATATGCCTTACATGTCATAGGCAGTGATGGGGGAATTGATTGACATAACATATTGGTATGCCTCACCCCTCGGAACCTTCATCTAGATATACGACGCAGATAGGGCTCTGCATGTTTTGCCAAATTTTTCCATGGATAAGTTGGTCATGTAAGATGTTTCATACCACATCTTGACAAGGTTGTCAGTGAGACTACATAGGAAGAAGAAGGCATCTTGGCCCACTCTTCCTCTATGGATCAAGTTGTATGAGATCCAGAAACTCAAGCATATTGATGCCAAGATGGTGGAATTTAAGAGGTTCACCTTTGGCACTAGAATTTTCCAACCATATGACCCATATTACTTGGTGAAGGACAACTGTGCAAGAGTGTATCATCCTTGGATCCACAGGGCCTTTTATTGCCTTGAGGAAGACCCATCGAGATAGTGCTATAACTTCTCAAGGCTCAATGAACCAGTTAGAATGGTTAGTAGTATAGAAGGCAGCAACGTCTCAGAGAGTAGCATCATCGGCAACACCAGAGAGAAATATACATGTGCTTGACAAAGGCAAGAGGAAGGTTTTCGATAGCACAGAGGTGAAGAAAAACTACAAGTTCAAAGCAGATCCACTTGTGTTAAGAGAAGCTTTGGAGATTGAGGCAAAGAGGAGACAACGCGATAGGAGGATCACACATAGATAGAGGGAGAAGAATAAGATGAAGGAGGCAGAAAAGGAGTTGCAAGAGTTGAAGAAACGACTCAGGGAAAAACAAGAGCTGCACAAAAGAGAGAAGGAAGCACAACAAGAACATGAAGAACAGGAGGCGCAACTTGCACATATTGACCAAACTGCACCTATGCAGGTTATTGATTCATCTGAATAGCTAACACATAGTAGATAGGGCGAGCAGTCGCAGGAGCAGGACTTTGCTCAGGAGATTGAACAGATGTTGGAACAGATGGACACAGATGTGGTTAAGCTAGAGCTAGATCATGACATTAACCTCATGCCTTGGAACCAAGAGGTCACTTAACCAGCTTTGCCAGATCCGGGAGCAGAGCAAGTCCCAAGTGATCAAGGAGACACTAAAAATCTTAAGGACAATCCAAAAGTGGATGTGCATAACATATCCTTCGATGAGTCACAACACAGAGTTGTGAAATTGCACAGAGTTCCCGCTTCGTATGTCCATATATCTCCTATGCAGTTTGAATAATGAGTGATCATGTCTGATGTATGCAGACATCTAGCTACATTGGTCGATGCTACCAAGGCATATGCTGAAGCAAGCAACTCAAGTGTTAAATTCTCGATAGCTGAGAATGAGTGCATGGATATGGAGTTACAAGTGGCCAAGTAGGGAGAAGAGAGAGCTACAACATCTACCAGAGAAGATTTGAAGAAGCGATACTTGATGAAGTATCATCTCTAGATATAGTTGTGTGAAAGCTGTACTTCAGGTTCATCACCGTGCATAAGTCAATTTTCCATCTTGACAGTTGGTAGCAGTGCTATGCTAGGAGAGCACACATCTTGTTAGACAAACACACTGTTGTTGATCACATGTAGATATGGACAATGAGGTACAAGGGAGTCCCATTGCACTTGCCAGAGATGATGAAGCCAAAAGCTATGGAGTTGAAGGCACACATCCGAAGTCAGATCCGGAACTATGAGGAACTCCTGCAGCTCATCACCAACTTATAGGCTTCACATGGACGAGTGTTTAGGAGCATGGATTTCATTGTGCACATGCATGCGATCCCATCCACTGGCACACTCATCGAGGAAAAGACAAAGAACCAAGTCCAACTAGAGCTAGACATGTACTTTGATCAATTGATGCACAAAGCCACCAGCACAAACTTGCAGATGCGCACAGACACTATGCACTGGTATGTCACTGGTCTAGTTGCACTCAAGACCATGATGTGAATGCTATTTGACGAGTTAGACACAGGTGTTGAATTAGTGTACCTGGATGCAATAGAGGAAAGAGTTTTCTTTCAGAAGGATGTCACCACAGAGTATGCGGACACCATAACAGACTACCAAGCTTAGCATATGTTCGCCACCATCGATCATCGAAAGGATGTCAAAGAGTTAGTCTTCCCACAGGTGTCCGAGTCTTAGTGATGTCTTGCATGGCTTACTCAAGCCCATTCTTGTCTCACATGGGTAGATGTGCAGATTGTATTGTAAACATGTTGTAAAAGTGAAAGACCAAGTGTCAATAGTAGAATGTAATAGTCATGTGTAAGTTGAAGAGTCATGAGGGTAGTTGAAGAGTCACAAAGGTGAATTTCAAGGGTCACCCCACACTTTTCTATTTATAGAACCTCATAAATCATTGTACATGCTTTTGGGAGCCAAGCTTCCTACAGATATAACTTAGAGAAAGATTGAAGTGTACTGTAATGAGCCTTAGCTTCTCCATAGTGCAGAGCTAATGCATCTCTTTCAAGAGGCAGGTGGTAGTGACTGTAATGTTCCGCTATTGGGGCTAGTGGTTGTCATGCTTATATGTATGATTGGATCTTTCACTCTTTTAATATAACAAGATCCAACACGTTTCATGCATATATTGTTATTGTAGTTAGGCTGTCATGGTTATTCTAATGATTTATGTAGTTGTAATTTACGCGTGTATGCATAGACTATTCCATATGTGTTTGTATGAATCTTATCGAAGTGTGTTGTTGGTATAATCCATCACTTTGGATCGTTAGCTATCTTTCTTTCAATCTCGTGATTACTTTATTCTCGTGTGTTCCCCTTATAACTGCATGCTAGCACATACTTCTAAGGGGCACACTCTTCTCCCCTTCCATGTGTTAGAGTCCTTCATGCATCTTCCTTGACTTGATGCAAGGTCACACCATTGCTTCCAAGAAGGACATGTTACTTACCTCTGCGCGTAGCAAGCAATCAAGGTGATACCGTACTACCCACTGCTGGGACTCCTACTCCAAATGGTTTGAGATCTAGTTGGTACTTATTATTAGGGAGATCCCATGACATGTTGGCGGGTCTAGTAATGTCAACATTTCTGGCACTAGAAGGAGGGCCAAATGAAAAGTTGAGTCCTCACATCCTGTTTTGAATATTTGCACATCTATCATGGATATTTTTGTAGTGAACCCTTTGCGATGTTTGTCCAACGCACATCCCTTTGAAGTCATGAAGGAGTTATTCGATCACTTGTTTGAACTCACGTATGATGTTGAAGGCGAAGTGGCCTAGCTTGAGAACTTACATGACTTCCTTGCATTCTTAGAGAATGAGGAAGATTTTATGAAGTAGAAGTTTGTATGATTCTTTCACACAGATTTCATGAATTCTCGGAGCTATGGTGCCGCAAACTGCCTCCCATTTGCATGCACTCATTTCAGTAGTTTAGTGATCTAATCGAATCTGTTTATCATCATTTCGATCTTGAAGCTCTTGAAAAAAAATGTTAAAACAACGGAAGGCTTCGAATGAATTTCTTATTTATTTTTGGAAACACTTCCATTTACTCATGTTTGAAGCTCCGAAAAGTAAAATGAAATTCCAATATCTTATGGATAACTTTCATATGTCTGTCACAAATTAATCTGTCCCAAAGTGAAGAAAAATCTCAAACCTCGCTTAACATACTTCAGTGATGGAGTTGCACAATATCAAGTGGACACAGTTGCTGTCGCAAGAGATTGTTCACCTTCCCCTCATAAAACAACTCCACCCCCGCAGAGTGATGTGGGAGAGCGTGTCAATAAGACTATTCAACTGGTACATGCCCCCACCCTCACTACTCTCAATTTCTATGTAGATTTGGTTGGGAAGCCCATGGGTTGTCATATACACTTGACATCAACCTCCATCTCCACATTCTGCTGATCCTTCAGATTGCACTGTCTTGTGTTCTTCCATTCCAAACTCTACACGAATTATGAATGAGGATCAAGCCATCGACGTAGTTGATTTTGCACAACCAACCTATGCTATCGTTGACGATGAGTATGACTAGGAATATGAGCATCAATCTGCGGTGAAGGATGACTTCATTTTGTCCATGCCTACTCTGCTTTTCCATGACATCTTCAATGATTATACTATCTATGATTTTCCTTGTGTAATTCCATCCATGGATGCATCTACTTCCAATCATTCATAGAACACACTTGATGTCAGTCCATCATTTGAAAATAGAGAGGAAAAATTATTCATTGAAAATCCACTTGATCTTTCATCTACATTTTCTAGAAACGCAGAGGGTGAACATTCTTGCTTCTCATCTACCCGTTTGTATGATTTATCAAATCATGAGGATGTCGATGAACTCATTGATTTTTCTGATCATAGCTATCATGATATATGTACTCCTATATTTGATCACGATGTTGATTCAATCATTGTTAATCTTTCAAAGACACATCTTTATGATGATCTATCTGTCAATGAAGTTGAAACTCCGAAGGTTGTCGAGGCACTTTAGCCCGAGATAATGGTTATGCCAGGCCCTCGCTGTCCTGAGGTTAGTTTCATTTTCGATGAAATTTTTGAACCACCCAAGGCTCCTCATCACTCATCTATATGCACTAAATATTAATCCAAAACACAGATTTCACTTCCTCCACCTGAATCACATGATCCCATCACTCATGCATTGGAGGAATCATACACAACAAGCACACTTGCAAAACATAAGTTGTCTATTTTTCTCATGATTGCTTGTTTGTCACAGTCAAGAAAGTGCATATGCTTATCATCTGCACATAGTGTGTCACAACACCATGGTATGTCCATAGAGTGCCTGTCTTGTTCTTTCACTATTTTCTTTTCTGTGGACACATTTAAATTTGGAGTATGTTGGTGTTCATTGTTATATCTTTCATGTTTTTTGGTTCACTTGACTGTGATTTTCGTGAACCATGCCTTCACCAACATAGGTCAACCAATGCACCAATGGCTGCATTGGAAATATCACTTCATGTGAGAATATCCATGCACTGTCAGCTTAGGAGTAGGAGTAGTGTTTTCTTTTGTCTATTTGCTTGCATGCATGCTTTCTTTCTTACTTTGTTTATTTGTTTGTTGCCTACTTTTCTTACTTTCTTTGCTTACGAATTTTCTTCTACACTTTGCTTTATTGTTTTATTTTCTTGTTTACGTCCATTGGTTAGTTTCACATGAATCCATGTGTGATTGTTAAGACAAGTATGGTAAAGTAAAAGAGGACTTATACAACTATCAATACTTTGTTATCTATTGTCCTCTCCCTTTATGTAGGAATTGTTGTCTTCATTCAATGATACACAAATGGAAAATACATTCTATTCGAAGTGAATCTTGGTGAAAACACAACACTTGCGCTCTAACTAGTACCACCTAATCTAGTCAGTTGTTTTGGGTTAATCCTTATCAGCTCAGTTAAGTAGAGTAAGGTGGTCGGAAAACCTTAACAAGTATGTCATAGGTATTCATAACATACTTCTTTGAAGGAACAATCTCTTCTACTATTAATAAGTTGGGATCCCTCTTCAACCTCTGAAATAAGTAAGTGCCTATGCACAACTCTTGAAAAATGAAAAAGAAAAAAATTGAAAATGTGAAAATTTTGAAAAAATGAAAAAGGTAAAAGAAGAGAAAGGCTTCATATGCAGAGAGGTGATGCAAGTAACTCTGCCGAGGTACTGAACAAGCTCTTTGGCAGCGGAGCGATGCTTTTACTCCTGCGTGACCCTGTTGGGTATTTTCTAGGCCTGTTGGCAATAGAGCAACACCATAGATGAAACTTAAAATCTGATAGTCATATTGCTTGTGCACCAATATACCCCTAATCTCCAACCAAAAAAACTAAGTTGAGTTGGCTTGGAATGTGTGCTGACTGATCAAGAGCATGGAAGGTGCTACATATTTCAATCAAGTTGGTGTGGAAACCACGATGATCAAAAAATTGAAGAATACTTCTGGAGGAGTTAGACTTGTTTTTTCTGAAACAAGGTCCATTCAGAGAGCTGGAGTTCTACTAGTGTGTTGCCAATGTTGTAGTGGCTACAACTATCCTCCAAATTTTTTTCTTAGCTTCATTTTGGAGCCTACCTACCAACCATCCTTAGCAGCATGCCTAGCACTAATAGGTACATATCCTTTCAGGTGAGTTTCCTTGGCTTATTAGCTTATGTTTGCTAACTTGTTTGCCATGCACCTGCAAGCTGACATCCCAAGACTTCGTTTTCAATCGGATCTTGTGCTCACTTGTAAAATTGCACAGAACTAGAGGGCAACTAGCCTTCCTCTCCAAAGTTGTGTAGATTATCAAGGGAGCCCGCTGCTCTCCAGAAATGCACAGAGAAAGCAGGTTTCCTTCCCTTGGAAAATTACGTAGAGCAGCCCATCACAGAGCTTGCTCTCAAAAATTGTGTAGATTTGGTCCATAACCTTGGCTTCAGTCTATAAATCCTACAGAGCTTAAGGAGCAGCCAGAGCCACTCAGCCTTGAAATTGCACATAAGTCATCCAAAGGCTTGCAGTCTATTACATGTGCTCCCAAGTTGACCGGTTCCCTCTAAGACTGATCAATCTTACTTTGCATGGTTGGGCTTCTTTTTCTTGAAAAAGAAAAAATAAAAAAGTAAAAAGAATCTATAGATTTTAGGTATCTATTTTTAGCAATTGGAGGTTACATGCAAAAGTTGTTTTAGAAACCTCCCACCAAGTGTTGTTTTTTCGTAGATTTGTGGCATGTGCATCATAAGCCACGATCTTATCAAAACTATTTATTCAATGCTTTTGAGCTCATTCTTCACATCGATCTTGGAGCTCTGGCATCCCCCATCACATCTAGGAACCTTCAGCACACTCAACTCATCTTTTTCTAAGTAAGTTCACTTTTCATGTCTTTTTCTTCTTTTTTGTCACTTTTTGTATTTCGGTTTGTGTGAGTGTTATTTTCTTTGTTTCATTGAATGATTGCTATCGTTTTAATGCATGTTAGTTTGTAGAAGAATTGTTTCAAGTTTTTCATTGCATCTCCTTGCTTATGCATGCATTAACGGTCACCGTTGTAGCAACTCGCTTCACACACTTACTTGTTTTCCTGTTTACTAAATCCTGCTCTCACTGATTGCATGCATGTTCATTCACTCATGTCTGCACCTAGCTTCACACATGCATTTAGTCTTTAATATTTTCAGTCGCCCGTTGGTGGGTTTAGGTTACCTTGGCCCGGACCTTGCCTTGCCTGGCTTGCACTACGCATTTATGGGATGGAATGCCTTTCCTTCCTCCAATAAATTGTGCAGATCTTGTCTCACACTGGCCTCCCAGTCTTTCTCTATGCAAATATGAGAGGCAAGCCCCATTGGCCCCCAGAATTGTGCAATTCAGCTTTACTGGGTTGTAGTCATGTTGACTGAAACCACACATTGCATAGTTTTAGTCCTCAGTAGGCCAAGATAGACTATGCTCTGCACAGTTTCAGCAGTCAGTCAGTGCACTGATAGTTCAGACTACGTTCTACGTAGTTCTGGCAGTCGATCTCCCAACCTCCCAGTGAAAATTGCGCAAATCTTCCACGCAGTGACACATGTATGTTACATGTTAGTCGTTAGGTTTCTTTTGATTTTCAACTAAAAGTTTTCTTACCATGAGTGTTTCTATGTGCCCAGGTATCATAGGTGTTCAACACTCTCTGAGAACTATAGGTACAATGGCTTCCAAGAAAACAGGGTCAAAGGACACCATCTATGTCAACATACACAAGTCTGGCTTATACCGGATTGCATGGAGGTATCCTCCATTTCTATGCGCGGACATGATCCACTGGATTATCTTGCATACTGATCTAGAGACAATGGTGTTGAGGAGTGCCATTGGAATAAAAGTTTCTACCTTCAGCGCATAGGACATTCAAGATATGTATCATTTACCGTAGCCAGTGGTCAGAATGGATGCACCATTCACCAAACCCAGCAGTAGTGCAAACTGAAGAGAAATATTGAAGAGATGCATGAGAGGGCCATCTCAGTTCAGGACAACACCCAACCAAGTTTACAATACAAGGATAATGAAGAAGGCTTATCATCTCTTGGTCATATTCACATCCATCTTATATGACTAAGAGAGTACAAAAACATTCCCACAAAGTTGGATGATTGTTTTGGATTAGCTGGTGAATGAAGGGAGACCTTTCAATTGGTTTGACGTGTTGGATCTCTAGCTAAAGGGACAAGTAATAGAAGCCTGACATCCACCCAACAAGAAAATATTTTCATGTCCACTTACATACTTGATGTAATATGTGCTCGTCAGTAGTTCCCTAGCTTGGGTTGGGCATGGACACCTTTCGAAACCTCTGCACACACTTGCAAGTTGTTCTCTGAGTGCATTTTCCATGGAGTTATAATACAAATATCAAATGACTTAATCACCCTGATGTACAATATGATCTTTGAGCGGGATCCGCCTTGCATGTCGTAGGAAATGATGGAGGCATTGATTGACGTATCAAATTGGTATGCCTCACCCCTTGGCACCTTCATCCGGATGTACAACGCGAAGAAGGCTATGCATGTTTTTCTAAAGTTTTCCATGGATAAGCAGGTCATGCAAGAGGTTTCATACCACATCTCAATAGGGTTTTCAGCGAGACTGCATAGGAAGAAGAAGGAATCTTGGCCCGCTCTTCCTCTGCAGATCGGGTTGTATGAGATCTAGAATCTCAAGCATGTTGATGCCGAGACGAAGGAATTCAAGAGGTTCACCTTCACCACCAGAAGTTTCAATCCATATGACCCACATTTATTAGTGAAGGATCACTGTGTGAGAGTGTATCATCGTTGGATCCATGGGGCATGTCATTGGCTTGAGGAAGACCCATGGAGATACTCTTATAACTTACAAAGGCTCGATGAACCAGTCAAAATGGATGTAGAGTGGTTAACAGTGCAAAAGGCAGCAACATGTCAAAGAGAAGCATAATTAGTAGCAGGAGAGGGCAACAAACCTGCTCTTGACAAAGCTAGGAGGAATTTTACCGACAATGCAGAGGCAGAGAAATACTGCAAGTTCAAAGAAGACCCACTTGTGTTAAGAGAAGCTTTGGAAATTGAGGCAAAGAGGTGACCATGCGATAGGAGGATCATGCAGACATAAAGGGTGAAGTAGAAGCTAGAGGAGGGAGAAAAGGAGTTGTAGGAGTTGAAGAAATAACACAAGGAAGAAAAAGAGCTACGTAGAAGAGACAAGGAAGCACAACAAGAATAGGAACAATAGGAGACACAACATGCACATATTGATGAAACTACATCTATATAGGTTATTGATTCATTTGAAGAGCAGGCACATAGTAGACAGGGTGAGCAACCGGAGGAGTAGGAATTTTCTTAGGAGATTGAAAAAATATTGGAACATATGGACATGGATGTGGTTCGGCTAGAGTTTGATGAGGACATTAACCTCTTGCCTCAGAACCAAGAGGTCACTCCATTGGCTTGACTAGATCTGGGAGCAAAGAAAGTCCCAAGCGATTAAGGAGATAGTGAAATCCTTGAGGACAATCCAGAAGAGGATGTGCACAACATATCCTTCGACGAGTCACAACACAGAGTTTTGAAGTCACGTAGAGTGCCCGATCTGGATGTCCATGTATCTCCTGCATAGTTTGAAGAACGAGTGATCGTGTCCAAGGTGCATAGACATCCAGCTGCATTGGCTGATGCTAGGAAGGCATATACCGAAGCCACCAACTCAAGTGTTAGATTCTTGATAGCTAAGAATGAGTGCATGACTAAGGAGTTACAAGCAGCCAAGTAGGGAGAAGAGAAATATACAACATCTTCCAGAGCAAAGTTGAAGAAAGTGATACTTGATGAAGTATCGTCTCTAAAGATAGTCATGGGGAAGTTGTACTTTAGGTTTCTCACCATGCATAAGTCAGTTGTGCATCTTAATGGTTGGAAGAAGCGTTGTGCTAGGAAAACACACATCTTGTTAGACATACACACTATTGTCGATCACATGCAGATATGGACAATAAGGTACAAGGGAGCCCCATTGCGCTTACCAAAGATGATGAAGGCAAAAGCAATGGATTTGAAGTCATGCATCCAAAGTCAGATCCGAAACTATGAGGAACTCCCGCAGCTTATCACCATCTTACAGGCTTCATAGGCACAAGTGTTCAGGAGCATGGATGTCATTGTGCACATGCATGCGATCCCATCCATTGAGACACTCATCGAGGTGAAGACAAAGAACCAAGTTCGACTGGAGCTGAACATGTACTTTGATCAGTTGATGCGCATAGCCACCAGAATAGACTTGCATATGAACATAGACACTATTCACTAGTATGTCATTGGTCCTATTGCATTGAAGACCATGATGCACATGCTATCTAACCAGTTGGACAAAGGTGCCAAATTAGTGTACCCGAACACCATAACAACTACCAAGACTGGCATCAATTCACCACCGTCGATCATCAAGAGGATGTCGAAGAGTTAGTCTTCCCACAACTGTCTGAGTCTTAATGATGTCTTGCATGGCTTACTCAAGCCCATTTTTTTTTCACATTGGTACATGTGCAGATTGTATTGTAAAGATGTTGTAAAAGTGAAAGACTAAGTGTCAATAGTAGAATGTAACAATCATGTGTAAGTTGAAGAGTCATGAGGGTAGTTTAAGAGTCACAAAGGGGAATGTCAAGGGTCACCCCACCCTTTGATATTTATAGAGCCTCATAACTCATTGTATCGGCTTTTCAGAGCCAAGCTTCCTATAGGTATAACTTAGAGAAAGCTTGGAGTTTATTGTAGCAAGCCTTGGCTTCTCCACAGTGCAGAGATAGTACATCTCTTTGGAGGACTAGGCAATAATGACTATAATGTTCCATTATTAGGGCTAGTGGTTGTCATGCTTGTATGTATAATTGGATCTTTCACTCTTTTAATATAACAAGGTCCAACACATTTCATGCATATATTGTTATTAGTTCGGCTATCTTGGTCACTCTAATGATGTATGTAGCTGTAATTTACACATGTATGCATGGATTATTCCATATGTGATTGTATGAATTTTATCGAAGCATGTTGTTGGTATAATCCATCACTTTGGATCATCAACTATCTTGCTTTCCATCTCATGATGGCTTTATGCTCGTGTGTTCCCTTTCAAGCTGCGTGCTAGCACAAACTTCTAAGGGGTGCACTCTTCTCCCCTTCCATGTGTTAGAGTCTTTCATGCACCTTCCTTGACTTGTTGCAAGGTCACACCCTTGCTTCCAACAACGACATCTTACTTACCTCTACATGCAACCGCAGTCAAGGAGATACCGTACTACCCACTACTGGGATTCCTACTCCAAACAGTGTGAGGACTAGTTGGGACTTGTTATCGGGGAGATCCCCTGACATGTTGGTGGGTTTAGCATCATCAACACATCCTTAAAAGCTATTTTTTCGTAATCAACAAAACCCAATTTTTATTTTTACTTTTTATTCTTCGTTAAAATAACATTTTTTTCTTAATATTATTACTTAAAATTAGAAGATTTTTTTTCATATTGGTATTTTATAGTTGTTATTTTGAAAATAATAATGGCTAATTATTATAGACAATATGTTATTATAATTAAGAATAAATTTAGTAATTATTTTTTATATTAATTATTTTCTAAATAGTTTAACGCTTATATTATATTTTTTTTAATTATATAACGTTTATGTTAATTAATTTATTATTTTCCTTTAATGCTCATTTCTATAGTACAATATATAATTATATGATTAGATTAGTTCATTCATCAACGCCATGATGAATCACTCTATAACTAAACGATAGATGGAGTAAAAAAAAAAATGTCTTATAATGTAATATTGTTGATCCCCTACAAGAGACTTGTTATTCTAGAGAAATTACATATTTCATTTTACATTACATTTTACATATATCTTTTCTAATTTTAAAGTTTTTATTTCACTTTATAATTACTAAAAATGGTTATACCTTAAAAAAAAATGTTTTTCATGTAATATTGGTGACCACCTACAAAAGAATTAGAGAAATTATATTATTATAAATCATTTTACATATTGTAGTTTTAAGACCTTTATTTTACTTTATAATTACTAAAAATCGTTAAACCTTTTAAAAAAAATATGTTTTTCTTCATGACTGTGATTTTTCATTAATTTTTTTTTGTTTGTCATAATTCTTATTTTTAATGATATATGTGAACAAAATAATAACTAACTTAATTATATTTAAAAATATTTAAAATTTTTCATATATAATAATTATGTATTATATTGTTAAAATGTTTTTAGGCTTGGTTTAACTTATAGGTGATATATCTTTTTTCAGGATACATTTTCTTGTATTTTTTTTATTTTTTTTTTGGCTAATTTTAACTGAAATGCGGCCTACATGTTGAAAAACTTGAATTTGGTATTTTTTTAGTCTATTAAGTATTTAGATATAGTTTAGTGAAATTAACTTTGAATATATATATATATATATATAGAGTAAGCTTGCTAGGATTTTCCTATTTTCGTGATTACATGTTCTTTATACTACAAGTTTTGAACCCAAGGCTTCTAGTTTGGTGAGACTTCATTTCCATCGCCATTGCGGACTGAATATTATTGATTTTTGTATAAATAATAATGATTTATTATATCTATAATTAAGTTAAAATATAATAAATTATCTTGTAGATTATGTTCATATAATTATTTAGATGAATAATGTAGTTGATATAACTAAAAATGTAGTCTTTAAATGCGATTTTTTGGAGTTTTGTGGTAAAATCTTGAGTTGTGTTATTTAAACTAGTTTTTTTCACTATATATATGGGTTCAACACTCTCGAAAACCTCTGCTAGACTTCTATTATGAAGATTTCATGACTCAAACTTGTGATTCTAGATAAATTAGATGAAAGGGAAAACTTTTCAAAAAATCTACTTAAAAACTACTGTAATATAAATTAAATAATTTAACTAAATTATAAATTATTATAAAATTTTCATATAAAAATCATTATTTATTATAATATTAATAATTAATTTGACTTTTAATAAATTATTAATTTTTGTTATAAGTAATGTATTTTATTAATGTATATTAATTCAATTGTGAGTAGTTAAGTTAACAATAAATAAGGACACCCATTAAATAAGGTATAAGTGATGGATTTGAGTTTTCAAAAGTAGTTGGTTAGTTTAACTCATCAATTTAAGTTGTTTGAAGGAGGTAGTTACAATTTTATAATAAATTTTATTAGAGAAATAATATCTTATAATTTTTTTTTTAAATGCAATTTCAAATAAGAATAACTTTGCTCAAAATATCTCCTAGAGACAATTGTGTTATCGAGATCAACATAGTGGAAAACTCAAAACCAATATAGTGAAGTGAAGCCATTGTAAAGAGTACATGAAAACAATTGTGTTAACAAGATCAACATAGTTGAAAACTGAAAACCAATATAGCGAAGAGAACACATTGTAAAAAATACAGGAAAACATTACCGTTGTAAATTTTTAAATACAAGAAATCATTATTGATCTCTATCAATATAGTTAAAAACTCAAAACCAATATATTCAAGTGAACGCATTGTAATCTCTAAATATGTGAAATCATTGAAATCATTATTGATCTTGATCAATATAGTTAAAAACCCACAACTAATATATTCGAGTGAACACATTGTAAAACTCTAAGTACGTTAAAAATCAATATGGTTAAAAACTCAAAACCAATATATTCAAATGAAGACATTGTAAATCTCTAAATACATGAAATCATTATTAATCTCCATCAATGTAGTTAAAAACTCAAAACCAATATATTCAATTGAAATTATTGTAAATTTCTAAATACTTTAAAAATCAATATAGCTAGGAACTCAAAACCAAAATACTCAAGTGAACCCATTGCAAATCTTTAAATACGTAATATAGTTGGAAAATCAAAACCAAAATACTCAAATAGACCCAGTGTAAATCTTTAAATACCTAAAAACATTATTGATCTTGATCAACGTAACTAAAAACTCAAAACCAATATATTCAGATTGAGACTAATAAATCTCTAAATATGTGAAAATGTTATTGATCTCCAAGTATACATAAACATCCTTAAAATCTATTTTTTCGTAAACAATAAAACCTAATTTTAAAAAGATTTTTTTAACGGTTGGGTTGCATGGAACACAACGCACATTTATAAATACCTGAGGCTTACCAATACAAGCTAAAAGTGCAGACGATTCCTTGCAAAATCTGTGCTTTAGTTTTTGATTGATTGGGTCGTGCGATGGTTCAGTTCTTTCAATCTGAGGTTAATATTTTGTTGTTTACTTGTTTTTGATAAAAGAAGTTTATGCTTTTTTTTTTATTTTTTTAAATAAAAGAAGTTTATGAACATTAAGAAGGAAAGAGGTACCAAGTTGTCTCCTATGGCTAGGCCTCTTGGTAGAAAAGATTCTTTCTCACTAGAATCTCTGGATCCTTTTCTACTTTCATTTCTTTGGTCGTTGCCCCTGCTACTCACCCCTTCTGTTTTTCTTCTTTTTTCCCTTTCTCTTTCTAACCTCGTTTTCTCTTCCTCTGTCCTTTTCTCTTTCTAACCTCTTCCATAGAAGAATTTACCAAAATATAATTCTACAAGAACAAAGGTATTACTCCCATAATTCATATATTACCTTCACTTTGCGATGGATGTATAGTTTCATTTCAGACTCTATTCAATTGATTAACAAAACCCTAAACTTTGCTCCCACTTCTAGACTTGCATAAATAAATTTCAAAGACCAATTTTACCTCCTTACCATAGGGTCTTCTCCTCTTTCCTAGATGTACTCTGCTTCCAACTTTTATTTGACATCTCCTCTTCAACTCTTTGCATTTTTGTTGTCTCCTTCTAATGCAAATTCCTTTTCCTCCTCTACCACAGGTTTCTTCGATGTCTTGGCCCATCCATTTTTCCTTTTTTTCATAAAACAAACATCATAGGAAGATATGGACAACTCTTTTCCCTTACTAAGATCATTTACCTCTAGCGAGAGGAAATTTGGGCAAGCAAGTTCCATCAATCCCTCCGGGCAAGAAACTTCCATCAAACCAAGGCCTTATAGCCTTTCACAATTGTCGACAACTGTCTAGTATGTTAAATTTATCTTTTAGCACTCTTTCCCACAATAATTTACATAATGAACCATATGCACATTATCATTAACAAAAGAAACATTCATGTACACCATGGATTTATACTTAACCCTCAACATGGTTCCACAATATCTAGATTGACAGGAAACATAATTGTCATACATGTTGTATGCATTTTGATTTTCCAAGTAACATAATCATGCATGTCATATAACATTATAATTTCTCATTTACGATTGCAATTCACATTGCAACATTTTACCTTGGTAGGTTTTCTTGTTTCCATTAAGCTACCACTACTTAATCCCATCAACAACAGTAGTCATAAATATGCATCATTTAACAAGTATTCACTTTCCAAATCATTTTATTTTTATCCATAAAATTATTTGAAAATATTCATTAATGGGTAAATGACAATAATATTTGAGGTAACAATCTAAACATTTCCAATTTCCCACAATGTATTGTCATCAACAGATCGATACCTGAAATAAATACCATAATCACTTGTTTACGAATTGTAATAAGTGTAAATAAAATTCAATTCATGCATATGATTTTATTAGTTAGTCATGCAACACTAACCAATCACTGCCTACCAACCATCTTAATGTGTAGTGAATTGTAACTTCAGTCATGTTCATTAAATGTATCATTAATATTTCCATATTTGCAAAAGTTGGTAGTTGATTATCACTTTCCTTAGTAAGTGTTGAAAATTATTCATGAGCGTGACAAAGGTTTCATTGGATTTCAATACCATTCATGAACATAGTTTTGAGAAAACTTTATTACTTACTACTCAATGCAGTTATAAACATGAATCACACATATTATGTCAAAAGTAGTGTATTGCATAAATAAATAAATGTATGATGTAATCTTGCATCCATTTCAAGATTCCCTTAACCACATTAATTAATCACATACTTGACATTATTAAAATCACATTATGTAAGGATTCACATCATCAAACTGACATAATAAGCAATCACATCATAAAACATTGATATACCTAGAAACCTCGTAGGGTGAAAACCAACAAACGTTTAATTTTATTATTAAACACTCGAGAGGGTGTTCACCCCTCACTCAATGACTTATAAGGGATCCCATCCCTTATCCATTGTTATAAACATTTACAATGAAATATAATTAAAATACCACATACCTAGCTAACAACTATTACAATCGTCATGAAACCATTTACCAGCGAATCACCACTCTCTATATCCTTGTGGCATGATTCTTCCATCAGTGAGCCATCTTGCATCTCGTACTCATTAGCATGCACCATCAGTTCTTATCTTCCACAATGTTAAACATAATTTGTCTTTCACACAAAACACCATCCTCTCCTATCATTGTTGTCATCACAAAGCTTTAGTAACACAACTAACACGATTAGATAAAGTATTAATCAATTAATAATCACTCTTTAAAAGCGATCTTTTAACATCTATTCATGTGAATACATGAGATCTAAATATAATATCACAACATGCTTCTTCTAACAACATCGTGCATGTATAAACAAATAATTATTAAGCATGTCAAAATAATTACCCCATTACTATGATCATTCTCGCACCGGCACACATCTATATAAAGGAAACCACTATAACCATCCATTTCACTTAAAGGATACTAGAAACTTATCTTTTTTTGCATGCATGTAATTAGATAAAAACTTATTCAAAGAGAGCTAGCCCCTTAGCTTCTTTTTTATGCATGTAACTAAGTAATCTTTCTAATATAGTAGATGTTACCTTCTAAGGGGATGCTAACATGATAGACATTATTATCATGCATGTAAATGTAAGTCCCTTTTCGAAAAACATCTTTTCCAAGATAGAGCTATTTACAAAACCTGTTGTATGAAATAGCATTAGCTTATATATAATCACAATCTTTATCTACATGTAGTAATATATTTTCTTTACCAAGAAAAATATATAATATAAAGTTTTTTACCAAGAAAAATATATAATCACAATCTTTATCAATATATTTTCTTTACCAAGAAAATATATGCAGTAATAATCTTTAATACAATTTATTTACCAAGACAAAATATATAATAATAATCTTTGTCTACATGTAGTAATATTTTTTTTTCAAGATATAATATGTATTTCTTTCTCCTACATGCAATCTTAAGCTATTTCAAATGAATATAAAAATGAATATATATTTATTTCTTTTTCCAAAAAAAAAACCTAAGTTCTTATCTTATCTTTGTATGCATAAAACAAACTCACCTTTGTATTCACAGAATTTATAAAACTATCTCAAGAAAACTCATAACCAATCAAGTATTTTCAAGATTTGAATTACCACTCTCTTATTTTCTTAAGAACTCATGCCAGTTTTTCCAAGAATTAAACAAATTAATTCACCTACCTCACTTACGAAAAGGAATTTGGTTCAACATACCATGGACAAAGGGAGGAAAAGAATTATTACACAAGAAATGAAACATTTTCTGCCAATCTTGTCATCCGACTACAAGAAGACTTAAAAAGTTCAACCACATAAGGGTCGAGCCACTGCTCCAGACTGGCATATTTGTCCCAGGTCTTCTTTAATGAAGCGATCCTCGGCCTCGCTAAATTTCTTATGCAAGGCATGCTCAACTGTCATTAATCAACTATTCACCTCTATATATTTATTTTGCAACGATTTCGTTAAGGAGAAAAAACCCTCCAACCATTGGAACACATCCAACCCAAGAAAGCAAACTGAAGTTCAATTATCAAGAATTGAACCCTAACTAAATTCTAATTCAACTGTCATGTAAAAAAGGATAAGTAAATTTTAATTAATATTCTTTGTGTAACATAACATGAAATAGGGATATTACATACTCCCCCCCTTAAAGAGAACACCATCCCCGGTGTTCATCTATCATTGGGACTTAATTTCTACTCATTGTAAAGAATCCAAACCACTAAAAACGAAATCCTTTCCCTTCGAAATGAAGGATTCCATTTCCAAGTAATACCAGTAAGAAAAGGAAATAATGGTTATCTATAGTCATAAGCATTTATAACTGCAAAACTAAGCAATTTCTAATTTCCATAACTTAGCCACTATTCAATTATATAGAAACAAAAAAAATCTCTACCAACTTACTGTTACTTACCAATTAATCTTACAAGTCATGGTCACTGTTATGCAAACACTTGAATAGTGATTGGACAACCCATCAACACTCCATGGCAAGTAATCTGTAATGTATGACTAACAAATTCAATCACATTAGTCACAACATTTTGAATAAAATGAAATGCTTTTAATTATCAATCAATTATGCAATGTCAAATGATAATTAAATCATAGTACTTTTACAAGTACTTAGAGATCACTAACACTCGAATCATCAAAATGATCAATCGCTGCACCACATGCACATTGTCTTAACTTCCGCTAAAAACATCCACACAATACTTCTAAAAGTACCCAAAGAACACCTAGCTCTCTAATCATCAAAATAGTCAATAACTGCACCAAGTGCAAATTGCCTTAGCCCCTACTAAGACGTTCACAAGATTGGTAATACAATAAAGGAACTAAAATTCCAATAACTCCATACTAATCACTAATCTCCTTTATGTTAAAATGTGCATGACATATTTTTCACAATTATATATAAAATTCATTTTAACACAACACATAACTAATTAATTAATTTGTTCTCCTACGAGAACCATAGTGGCAAAAGAATACTCCTCCCAACCCAGGGGAACTGGTTTCCATAACCAAATGAGTCATTTTCGCATCCAGATAGTCCTTTGACAGAGACCATACCAAGTCTAGTATGGAATTCCACTAGCCAACCAACTCAAGAATTCCATTGACCACATAGGGTCCAATATAAGATTCCTCTTGGCATCATCTCGCTTATTCCTCTGACAACGTCTCATCTATGAGGAATTTTCGGCCTCCTCCAACATGCTCCAAATCAACAGAGTTTCCTCAGGCTTTTTACCCTCTTCACCATCTTGGCCAAATCTTTTCCCTTAATGAGATCATTTATCTCTAGGGAGAGGAAATCTGGGTAGGTAAGTTCCATCAACCCCTCTGGGCAGGCAACTATCATCAACCCAAGGCCTTCTAGCCTTTCACAATTGTCAACAACTGTCTGGCATGTTAAATTTATCTTTTAGCACTCTTTCCCACAGTAATTTACATAATGAACCATATGCACATTATCATTAACAAAAGAAACATTCATGTACACCATGGATTTATACTTAACCCTCAACATGGGTCCACAATAACTAGATTGACAGGAAACATGATTGTCATACATGTTGTATGCATTTTGATTTTCCAAGTAACGTAATCATGCATATCAAATAACATTATACTTTCTCATTTACGATTGCAATTCACATTGCAACATTTTACCTTGCCATGTTTTCTTGTTTCCATTAAGCTACCACTTAATCCCAATCAACAAAGTTAGTCATAAATATGCATCATTTAACTAGTATTCACTTTCAAAATCATTTTAGTTTTATGCATAAAATACTGTCATGCATAAAATTATATGCAAATATTCATTAATGGGTAAATCCCAATAATAGTTGAGGTAACAATCTAAACATTTCATGGATTGTTGCTAACTATCAGCGTCAATAACCAGGAGTGACATGCAGATGATGCAAGGAGATCAACACAGCTAGGGTTTCTGCGCTTCCTGGCCTTCTCCCCCAAGGTGCTCTCGGCCTCCAGACTCTGGTACTTCTACTAACGCCGCCATGAATCCACTCTCCGGAGGGGCGGGCACGACCCCTTCCCCCCCCTCCGATCCCAATCCTGACAAGTCAACTAGCGCAGAGAAAAATGCCAGTTCTGGTTCTGATCCGCTGGCAGAGCAGGTAGCTGATCAAGCCAGAAATGATGAAGGAGACTTCGCTACCAGACCATCGATAGCTAAAGACAAAGGTTCTGACCAGAACAACTATACGACAAGACCCACAACATCCTATGCAACATGCATCCCCAAAATGGCAGAAAGAATTAAAATAGATCTCCCCAGTCAGCGCATCAACAACGAGATTCAATATATGAGGGATCATGCCCTCATAGGCAAGTTTCTAGGATTCTGGCCTACTGAAAAAGCCTTGCAAGGTTGGATTGCCTCCAAGTGGAAGCCAAAAGGACAAGTTTCCCTGCACCTTGGTCCTAAAGGCTTCTTCACCGCTACTTTCAACTGTCTGGAGGATAAAATGCGTATCTTCGAGGGTGGCCCATACTTCTTCAACTCTGTTGGCCTGTACCTGCGTGACTGGGTTGAGAGGTTCAATCCAGATAAGGAAGACTTCAACTGGGCTCTAGTATGGATCTGAATGTACTCACTTCCCTTGGAATACTGGAACGAGGAAACCCTGAAGAACATAGGCAATAGCCTGGGGGTCTTCATCAAGGTCGCAGAGGAAACAAAATGCCGAAGATACACCTCTTACGCCAGGATCTGTGTCCACATGCATCTAGCCAAAGCTCTGACTGACTCGGTAAGCTTATTTCATGATGATTATGAATGGGTTCAAACTATAGACTACGAGCATATTCCCTTTCGTTGTAGGAAGTGCCACGAACATGGCCATCTCTTTAGGGATTGTCCTCTGAATCTGCAGTCCAAAACCCCTGTCACTGAAGCAAGTAAAGATGCTGAGGGTTTTACAAAAGTCCCAAGTAGAAGAAGGCATGCCAAGAAACCCCCTGTGGATCCTGAAAATCTCAAGAAAACTACAACCCGAAATAGTTTTGACATCCTGGCTTCCACGGATAGCATGAAGGACAACCTCTCAATCCCCCCTCAGATCCATCTCCCTCGTCTCCCCCTCATGCGGCCAAGTCTACAGATCCCCTCCAGACCTCTGAACCCATCATCACCCCCGCCTCCACATCCAATACAAATAAAGACAAAGACATAGCTCTACAATCCTCCAGCATGGAGATAGATGCTGCTCTGGCACTGAGCATGCAACAACATTCAAAGGAGGGAGAATAGAATACATCGATACATATGGAGGAGGAACCAGAAAGTGTGGATCTGGCAGGTTTGGACATATTAAAGCTAGAAGTAGCATGCAGACAGAAGGAATACAGTACTATACACACTCAGGAAATAGAAAGACTAGAAGAAGTGTTAACCAGAGCACAACACAACAAATATCTTGGTATTCAGGCAGGCAGTCCTTGGGATGGGAAAAAAATCTTGAAGGAGACAAAGAAGCGCGGACGCAAAACGGATCTGCAGAGGACTATCATCATTGGAGAAATGCTAGTGGATTCTGGTAGATTCCCTAAGCTGACCAAGTTCTACAAAACTCTTCCCCATTGTTCCCCATGAAGCTTGTCTCATGGAATGTGCGAGGGTTCAATAGCCCTGCAAAACACAGGATGATTAAAAAATGATCCAGCAAGACAGGCCTTCAATAATTTACCTTCAAGAAACAAAATGCAATAGTACAGTTCTGGAAAAAATACTAAATAAAGCCTGGCCGGGGTGCCAGTCAGTCTCAGTGGATGCTTCTGGAGCTTCTGGAGGGCTCGCAATCATATGGAATCCTCAAGAGCTCCACCTTCATGACTTCCATGCCTCCCATTTCTTCATACAGTCCACCTTCCACCTTATAGGAACCAATATCCATGGTCATCTATCCAATGTGTATTTTCCGCAAGAATTACAAAAAAAACTAGATCTGCTTGAAACTATTTCAGAGCTCAATGCTAACAGATGCTTTCCCCTCTGGATATGTGGGGGTGATTTTAATATCATCACCTCTTTGGAGGAAAAGTCCGATGGACGTCAGAGGCTGGATGAAGACAGCTACAGCCTCAAAGACTTCATTCATGGGAATCAATTAATGGACCTTCAGACTTCCAATGGCATCTTTACTTGGACCAATAAAAGAAGGGGTTCACAACAAATCGCATCCAGACTAGACCGATTTCTCATGTCGGATAACGCTATTCACATGGGGGGAGACTTTCACGCCTCCATCTTGCCTCAGGCAGGCTCTGATCACTAGCCCATAATGTTACAATGGTCGCGTCTGGGTGCCAAGAGCAACAAACCCTTTCGCTTTGAAGCATTTTGGTTTTCACATCCTAATTTCAAAGATATGGTAATCGATGCTTGGAAATATTTCAATCCCCCAGAAGGAGCCAAAATGTACCAGTTCCAGCAGAAGTTAAAATTTCTCAAACAAGCAATCAAATCCTGGAATCGCACTCAGTTTGGAAATATTTTCGACCATCAGAAATTATTGGAGGAGCAAATGAACACATTGCAACAACGCATTATCTATGAGGGCAGAACTGAAGAATATGCGCAACAGGAGAAATCACTCTTAACCAAGATTGAAACATGATGGAAGCAAGAAGAAACGTTGTGGCGCCAAAAATCCAGGGTCAGATGGCTAAAGGATGGAGAGAAAAACACCAAATTCTTTCACAGAACCACAGTTCAAAGGAGAATGCACAATCACATCGCCTTCATCAACAATAAGCAAGGAGAACGTCTGGAAGCGCATGAGGAAATGGAACAAGAATTCAAAATGCACTTTCAGGACACCCTGAGAGAGCCCCCAGGCAGCAGAACATTGGCAATACAGTCTATCACGCAACACATTCCAAAGACCATCACGGAGGACCACAACAATATGTTTCTCCAGCCAATATCCATGCAGGAAGTGGAGGAGGCGTTAGCCCAAATGAAGGATGGCAAAGTGCCAGGACCTAATGGCTTTACAGCCAATTTTTTCCACGCCTTCTGGGAGCACATCAAAACAGAGGTATGGGAACTTGTGGAAGAAGCAAGATCGATGCACTGGATCCTCCCCTCTCTAAATACAACCTTCATAGCGCTTGTACCTAAGGTGGCATATTCAAGCACTCCTGATAAATATAGGCCCATCGCTCTTTGCAACGTAATCTACAAACTTATCTCAAAAATCTTGGAAAACAGGCTCAAACCTTTACTCCCTCTCCTCATCTCTCTAGAACATATAGGGTATGTTGAAGGGCGCCAGATTCTGGATGGTATCATACTTTCACATGAATTGATTCATTCGCTTAAGGTTCTAAAAAAGCCAGGTATGATTCTCAAGCTAGATCTTTCCAAAGCATTCGATAAACTCAATTGGTCCTACATCAATAAAATGCTCTTAGATTTTTGATTCAGCGCCACCTGGACGTGTTGGCTCATGAATCTTATTACCTCCCCTAGTTACTCTATCCTTCTGAATGGCTCCCCCTCCTCACCTTTCCAACCTTCCCGAGGTATTCGCCAAGGGGACCCTCTCTCTCTGTTCCTCTTTGTGCTCATGGCCGAAGGTCTCAGTTGTCTCCTACACTCTACTATCTCTTCTCGCTCTCTAAAGGGCCTTTCTCTTCATGAACTTTCCCCCTTCTCTCACCAACAATTTGTTGATGACACTATGCTCTTTGGCCATCCGTCAGTGCATGAGGCTTCTACCCTCCTTGACCTTCTTAATCTCTTCTCTAAAGCCTTAGGCACCCCCATCAATGATGCCAAATCCCAGCTCTTCTTCTTCAATACTCCCAGTCTTACTTAAAAGAATATAGCCAGGATCTTAAGGTACCCTATAGCTACGCTTCCCTCGAAATACCTTGGTGCTCCCTTGATAGTTTCAGCCATCAAAAATTCCTCCTGGAGAACACTCCTTGATAATCTTGAAACCAGGCTTTCCTCCTGGACCTTCTGCTCTCTTAATATCGCCAACAGGCTCATACTTATCAAATCTATTCTCCAAGCCATTCCTTTGTACTTATTATCCATATTGGCTGCTCCCAAATGGGTCCTTAAGGGAATTCACAATATTCAGAGAAATTCCTTATGGGGCTCCTCAAGACTCAACAGAAAATGGGCACTTGTCAAATGGCTTGAGGTCTGCCTTTCGAAGTCAGCTGGTGGGATTGGTTTAAGGGACCCTCTCCACAGCAACAACACCATGGGCGCTAGAATCTGGTGGAAATGGGTCTCCAATCCCCACTTGCCTTGGGCTCGTATCTAGCATGCCAAATATGCTCTAGGAAGGCCCCTAGAGGAGCTCATTCGCATAAGCATCACCAACCCTAGATTGTTAATTTGGAATGCTGCTAGAAAACAAAGTGTCTTTATTCAAACACATAGTTTTTGGGAAATACACTCCGGAACCATAGCAAGATTTTGGGAAGACTCCTGGCAGAAGCTCCCCAAACTTGCTGCTCTCTTCCACAAACCCAAATGGCAAGCTACCAAGAAACACAGTGATCAAACTCAAGTTTTTCAATTTTGGCAGCAGCACTCCCTTCAAGGCTATCAACAATGGAGATCAAAAGACACATGGCAAGCCAACTCGCAAGAGGAAACCTTTGAAGAGATTGACCAAGAGCTCAAACTAAGGAAAATCAAGTTCTCGGATCAGAGGGACAAAATCCGGTGGGGATATACACCAAAAGGGACATTCACCACCAAGGAGGCATACCAAATTCTCTATCATCCAGAGCAAATAATCAAAGATTAGCTTTGGGACAGGATCTAGCATCCAAGCATCTCACCAAAAGTCTCCACGTTCCTGTGGCTAAGCAAATAGCGGATCCTCACTTGGGATAATCTTCAAAAGTGAGGTTTCATAGGGCCTTCCAGATGCCCCAATTGCAACCTCCACCCAGAAACCATTATGCGTCTTTTGGATACCTATCCGCTAGCTACAGAACTATGGGAGAGAATTGATCTGTACAACAGAAGATCAGGAAGACGAGAAGGAGACATCACAAATACAATCAGGTATTGGCCTCAGTAACCCTTCCAAATTCCAGTCCTCAACTGCCTATCGATCCTTATTCCGGGCTTTGTCTATTGGATCTTATGGAAGGAGAGGAATAACAGGATCTTTAAAATTCTCCATTCGCCCCTGGACTCCCTTTTGCTTCTTCTTAAACAGAATATTCAAGAAACTCTTTCTCTGAAACACTAGCAAAATTTGTACCTGCCAACCTCTCCTTAGGAATGCCTAGTTCTGGAAAACTGGAATTTGAATCTTACTTTCTCTGCTCATGCCACCCTCAATCCCTCCATTCACTCTGATTCCCCCCATCACTGGTCTCCTCCTGTCTCCCAGACTATAAAGTTAAATTTCGATGGTGCTGCCAAGGGCAATCCGGGGCCGGCTGGATATGGAGGCATCTTCAGAAATGCTGAGGGCTCGGCTCTCCATATATATCATGGCTCGCTAGGAAGAGATACCAATAATGCTGCAGAGCTTGAAGGTTTATGGCAGGGCATTTGCACAGCTGTCACTGAAAATTTCTTCCCCCTGGTGATAGAAGGGGACTCACAAATCTTAATTGAGGTGGTTTCTCGAATCTAATCAGGCACTTCAGCTGGAAAGATCGCCTCTAGTTGGCGGCTCCTAAGCAGACTAGAGCAAATTGAAGATTGGCTCAGGTCTCCCCGCAGCGTTACCTTCCAGCATGTTCGGCGATCTGCTAACAAAGTAGCGGATAGATTGGCTAATCAGGGGTCTGATCAGCAGCTCCCTTTCTTCTCTGGTCCTCTCAGCAGATCTAATGATGAGCAACTCAAACACGATTGCACTCTTCTGGTGCAACAAGATCTATCCCTCCCGGATGCGGGTGAACGGGACAGGTAATGGGTCGAAGGCGGCGGGAGGAGCAGGCGCGTGGCGTATGTACTGCGGCACATGGCCTCACCTGCTGTCTATCTTCAATACCTTGGATAGCACATTCATAGCAGCGTTAATGAGGCTCGACATTCCAAACAGGCTCCCTCGCTCAAATCCGATGGCGCTCCCCCAATTCAGTTATGTTCCTATCTCGCATTTGTCTGGCCTCCTTGCAGGTGCAGTGCTCTGCTCTGTGGATGATTCAGGATTCCATAGCATTCAGGCTCGCGAAGTAGTTTCTGTGTGGGCTTTCCTAGATCTCCATAGCCCCTTCAGCATTCTCTTCAGTTGTATGCCCTCCAGCTCTCTCAATTCTCTGGCAAACTTGATAACTCTCCCCCTTCCAGTCTCCCCTGTTCTGCAAAGAATTGCTGGCTGTCCTGCTCTTTATGCTCTGAGTAATATGACTATCCTGCGACAAAGAATGGGTTGCCGTCGGGGCGGCGTCCGTGGTCGTCCTTTACGACAGGCTTCTTCCTCTTCTGTGGACACATTCACTGGCTCTTCTTCTGAAAGTCATCCTGCTCCCAAACGCGGTCGTGGTCGTGGACGGGGAAAGCGGGTCGCAATGTCGAACCCCCTCCATACTCATGAGCACTCGGCCCGCTTTCGAATCCCCTGCACGCTCAGCAATCATTCTTTCATTGTTACTGTCACGATTCAGCTAAGCGATAGCACAGAAGGCATGGTTTCGGCAACATCAAAGCCAAGGGTGGAAGACTTGCCAGGCACCTCTCAGAATCCTAGCCAGCAGGGCGATGTTCCAAGGAATTCTGCTTTCCAGGTTAAGCCTGCTTTGGCGTGCTCGAACATTCCAGGTGAAGGGGATCTGCCAACAGAAGAGGGCCATCCCTCTGATGATGACGACTTCTCCAGTTTCGGTTGTCGGATTGTGGAAGAATTGCCTTCCACGGCTCATGATGCTTGATCAGGTTGTCGTTCTCTTTTGTAGTCATCGTGTCTATTCAAGGGGAAAGGCTCAGTTGCATTCTGTCTATGTTCAGTTGTTTTCTGTCTATGTTAACAGTTCGGGTCAAAAGCACCACCTTAGTCAAGCAGTTTTGGCACTCCAGTTAGTCTGCATTTTGTCATGGTGGTTCCTGCTTAAATGTTCTGGTAATAGTCTTAGTTCTGGTCAGTCTGCTGCTAGTTACTTTGGGTTATCTTTCAAGTATGTCATGTGAGTAAGCCTTCTTCCAGGCTAGACCTCGTGAGGCTACTGCCTCGTTGTAAAATATTTTGTATCAATATAGGAGTAGACTTATTCAAAAAAAAAAAACAATCTAAACATTTCCAATTTCCCACAATGTATTGTCATCAACAGACCAATACCTGAAATAAATACCATAATCACTTGTTTACGAATTGTAATAAGCTTAAATAAAATTCAATTCATGCGTATGAGTTTTATTAGCTAGTCATGCAACATTAACCAATCACTGCCTACCAACCATCTTAATGCGTAGTGCATTGTAACTTCAGTCATGTTCATTAAATGTATCATAAATATTTCCATATTTGAAAAAGTTGGTAGTTGATTGTCACTTTCCTTAGTGAGTGTGCAAAACTATTCATGAGTGTAACAAAGGTTTTATTAGATTCCAATACCATTCATGAACACAGTTTTGAGCAAACTTTATTACTTACTACTCAATGCAGTTATAAACATGAATCGCACATATCATGTCAAAAGTAGTGTACTACATAAATAAATATGTAGATTGTTAGACTCATATCTGAGTTGATGCTCACTAGTAGCATACCTCGATTTCCTTTCTGCTTAAAAATTCCCAAAGGTGCCAATGCTGAGCTCTGATACTACTTGTAACATACCCCAATAGTCTCACATGAAAATGCAGGGAGTTAGAAAATTTTTACACAAATTACCCACCGGTAATTATGTAAACTACTATTCCACATTCCTCATTAACCATTAAATATAATTTTCATCAATACATAAAGTAACTTTAGTAGAGGAATAGTAAGTTTCGTAACCATTAACCACCACTCTTGTAGTATATTAACATAAATTGTATGATGTAATCTTGCATCCATTTCATGATTCCCTTAACCACATTAATTAATCACATACTTGACATTATCAACATCACATTATGTAAGCAATCACATCCTCAAACTAACATAATAAGAAATCACATCATAGAACACCAATCTATCGTGGAAACCCAATAGGGAGAAAACCAACAAACGTTTAATTTTATTATTAAACGCTCGTGAGGGTGTTCACCCCTCACACAATGGCTTATAAGGGAGTCCATCCCTTATCCATTGTTATAAAAATTTACAATGAAATATAATTAAAATACCACATACCTAGATAACAACTATTACAATCATCATGCAACCATTTACCTACAAATCACCGCTCTCTATATTCTTGTGGCATGATTCTTCCATCAATGGCCCATCATGCATCTCATACTCATTAGCATGCAACATTAGTTCTTATCTTCCACAATGTTAAACATAATTTGTCTTTCACAAAAATCACCATCCTCTCCTATCATTGTTGTCATTACAAATCTTTAGTAACACGATTAGATAAAGTATTAATCAATCAATAATCACTCTTTAAAAATGATCTTTTAACATCTATTCATGTGCATACATGAGATATAAATATAATATCACAACATGCTTCTTCTAACAACATTGTGCATGTATAAACAAACAATTATTAAGCATGTCAAAATAATTACCCCATTACTATGATCATTCTTGCACCAGCACACATCCATATAAAGGAAACCACAGTAACCATCCATTTCACTTAAAGGATACTAAAAACTTATATTTGGTTTCATGCATTTAATTAGATAAAAAATTATTCAAAGAAAGCTAGCCCCTTAGCTTCTTCTTTGTGCATGTAACTAAGTAATCTTTCCAATATAGTAGATGTTACCTTCTAAGGGAATGCTAACATGATAGACATTATTATCATGTATGTAAATGTAAGTCCCTTTTCGAAAAACATCTTATCCAAGATAGAGCTATTTACAAAATTTGTTGTATGAACAAAGACATGCATTGTTCTAAATAAGAACTAATATGTTGGTCATTATTTCTTGCATGTAGATATTATATGTATTTTACATAGGAAATATTGTACATTTATTCCAAGTAACTACTTGTTTTACTTTCCATAATACTTACTCTTTTCTACACACAAATCCATATTTCACTTTAAAAGATCTAACACAATATTTCTACAAATACATGTTTCTCTTTAAAATATCTAACACAATAGTTATATCTTCATACATGTAATGAACTATTGTTTCTATGCTTCTGCATATGTGTTTTCTTCACATAGTTATTTTTAAGAACCCAACATAGTTTCTCTATCATTTATGTACAAAGTTATTATGCATTTGTTCCCAAGAAAGTATCATAACAAAGTTCTTGGGCATTTGTTTTCAAGAAAGTATCATAATCAACCTTTCTTTTGGGCATAAGAACTAAGATAATAATAACGGTAACCTTTTAGGCATTAAACCATGCAATTAAATAAAACTATCCAATATGAAACACACAAATCTTTTACCTTTTTACTCACCAAAACATGTAACTTTTGCAAATATTGCAAATGAATTAACACCATTAACTTATCTTTCAATCACAAAGAAAAACATATTCTTTCGAAAGAAGATTGCTATGACTTATATTCTCTATTCAATTCATCTATGCATAGGTTATTATACTTTCTCATAACTAAGTATTATTTTTCAAAAGAACTCTCTTACCCATGAGAATATTTCACAAATTACCCTCTTTAATCTATATTCACTTTTAGGAAAATGACTTGGATTTGTTATTATTTTATCACCATTAAAGTTTTGCAAATATTGCAAATGAATTAACACCATTAACTTATGTTTCACTTCGAGCAAAATGACTTGGATTTGTTATTATTTCATCACCATTAAACTTTTGCAAATATTGCAAATGAATTAACACCATTAATTTATCTTTCACACACAAAGGAAAACATATTATTTCCAAAGAAGATTGCTATGACTTATATTATCTCTGTTCATTTCATCTATGCATAGATTATTATACTTTCTCATAAGTATTATTTTTCAAAAGAACTCTCTTACCCATGAGAATATTTCACAAATTACCCTCTTTAATCTATATTCACTTGCAGGAAAATGACTTGGATTTGTTATTATTTCATCACCATTATGAAATCCAATTTTTAAGAAAATATTTCTCATAACTAAGTATTATTTTTCAAATTAACTCTCTTACCCATGAGAATATTTCACAAATTACCCTCTTTAATCTATATTCACTTAGAGGAAAATGACTTGGATTTGTTATTATTTCATCACCATTACGAAATCCCTTTTTAAGAAAAGAGTTTGCATCCTATCTCTTCTTACATAAAAGACATATGCAATGTTATATAAAGACAATAAATGTTACTAATCTGCAATATATATAATAACAATCTTTATCTATATGTAATAATATATATTTTCTTTACTAAGAAAAATATATAATAACAATCTTCATCGCATTCATTAATATATTTTCTTTACCAAGAAAAATATATAATCACAATCTTTATCTACATGTACTAATATATTTGCTTTACCAAGAACCACAATCTTTATCTACATGCATTAATATATTTTCTTTACCAAAAAAATATATATAATCACAATCTCTATCTACATGCAGTAATATATTTACTTTACCAAGAATCACAATCTTTATCTGCATGTAGTAATATAATATTTTTTTCTTTACAAAGAAAAATATATAATCACAATCTTTATCACATGCAATAATATATTATCTTTACCAAGAAAAATATATAATAAAAATATTTAATATATTTTTTTTTTACCAAGAAAAATATATAATCACAACCTTTATATATTTTCTTTACCAAGAAAAATATATAATCATATTCTCTATCTATATGCAATGACATATTTGCATTACCAAGAATCACAATCTTTATCTACGTGCAGTAATATAATATATTTTCTTTACCAAGAAAAATATATAATCACAATCTTTATCTACATGCAATACTATATTTTCCTTACCAAGAAAAATATATAATCACAATCTTTATCTACATGCAATAATATAATATATTTTCTTTACCAAAAAAATATATAATCACAATCTTTTATCACATGCAGTAATATATTTTCTTTACCAAGAAAAATATATAGTCACAATATTTATCACATGCAGTAATATATTTTCTTTACTAAGAAAAATATATAATCACAATCTTTATCACATGCAGTACTATATTTTCTTTACCAAGAAAAATATATAATAAATATTTTTTTATCAAGAAAAATATTTAATATATATTTTCTTTACGAAGAAAAATATATAATCACAATCTTTATTTTCTTTACCAAGAAAAATATATAATAAAAATATTTAATATGTATTTTCTTTACCAGGAAAAATATATAATTACAATCTTTGTCTACATGCAGTAACATATTTGCTTTACCAATAATCACAATCTTCATCTACCAAGAAAAATATATAATCACAGTCTTTATCACATGCAGTATTATATTTTCTTTACCAAGAAAAATATATAATAAAAATATTTAATATGTATTTTCTTTACCAAGAAAAATATATAATTACAATCTTTATATACATGCAGTAATATATTTGCTTTACCAATAATCACAATCTTTATCTACATACAGTGATATATTTTCTTTATCAAAAATCACAAACTTTATATAATATATTTTCTTTACCAAGAAAAATATATAATCAAAATTTTTATCTACATACAGTAATATATTTTCTTTACCGAGAAAAATATATTATAAAAATCTTTAATATAATTCTTTTACTAAAAAAGTATATAATCCTAACTTTTATCACTATATTTTCTTTACCAAGAAAAATATATATAATAACAATCTTTAATACTTTTTCTTTACAGAAACAAAATATATAATAATAATTTTTGTCTACATGTAGTAATATATTTTCTTTTCATGATATAATATGTATTTCTTTCTCTTACATGCAACCTTAAACTATTTCAAATAAACAAAAAAAAGTAAATATATATTTATTTCTTTTTCCAAAAAATAATTTTAATTCTTATCCCATCTCTGTATACACAAAACAAACTCATCTTTGTATTTACAAGATTTATAAAACTATGTCAAGAAAACTCGTAACCAATCAAATATTTTCAAGATTTGAATTACTACTCTCTCATTTTCTTAAAAACTCATGCCAATTTTTCTGAGAATTAAACAAATTAATTCACCTACCTCACTTATGCAAAAGAATTTGGTTCAACGTACCATGGACAAAGGGAGGAAAAGAATTATTGAACAAGAAATGAAACGTTTTCTGCCAACCTTGTCATCAGAGAGCAAGAAAACTGAAAAAGTTCAACCATATAAGGGTCGAGCCACTACTCCATATTGACATATTTGTCCCATGTCTTCTTTAATGAAGCGGTCCCTGGCCTCGCTGATATTATTTTAATCAATATTATAACCATGAAATAGAGATATTACAAAAATAGAGTATTTAGTTTATAACGTAGACAACTCCAAAAACAATATAAAAAATTAATTATAGTTATTATCCATTCACACTCCTAAAATTATTAATAAATTTTTATATTTTATAATTTTTTTCATTGAAATTTTATCGATTTAAAACTATTTTTATATTTTATAATTTTTTTCATTGAAATTTTATCGATTTAAAACTATTCTATTATAGTAATAATTTCTAATTTTGACGAGATTAATAATTTTTTATATATTATAATTTTTTCCATTGAAATTTTACCGTTTTAAAATTATTCTATTATAATAATAATTTATACTTTTTACGAGATTTTGTAACTAATTCTAATTGAAAAAAATTCACAGCGCTAACAATGTTTTATAACTAAATTAAAAAGAAATCAAAATATTTTATGTTTAAATAGCACATACACAAAAGTAATGTACAATAGATAAATTTAGCGGGTTATGAAAATTTGAAAGGCTAAATTGGGCAAAATTAAAATTTAACTTTAAATTAATTAATAAATATGATTTAAATTTTTATATTTAAGTTATTTATTATTTTAATAATATATAATTTTACTCATTATTTTTTAATTTATATATTTTTTATTTTTACTTTTTATTCTTCAGTGAAATAACATTTTTTCTTATCAAAGAGATTTAGAATAGTCAATGAAGGAGCGTGCTGTTAAGGCACTCCATAAATAAAGGTCACCAGTTCTAGTCTCTCCGATACCAAAAATCTAGTATGGCTTTTGCTGGTGCAGCTCAGGCCGGGTGCCACTGACTTTGATGGCTTAAACGCGGGTAAAAGTGATTTTCAAGATTCACCCACCTATCAACAAAAAAAGGTAAATTTTTTCTTAATATTACTATTTATTAAAATTAGAATTCTTCATTGAAATAACATTTTTTTCTTAATATTACTACTTAAGCTCCTTTTTTATATTAGTATTTTCTAGTTAAAAAAAAATATGTTATTATAATTAAAAATAAATTTAGTAATTCTTTTTTATATTAATTAGTGGCTTAGCTATTATATTATATTTTTTAAAATTATTTAACTTTTACATTATATTTTTTAAAATTATATAACTTTTACATTAAGTAATTATTATTTTCTTTTTAATGTTCGTTTCTATAGTACAATATATAATTATATGGTTAGATCACAGCATTCCTGAGCACTCTAATAATGAATCACACTCACTTACTGAGAGGTTCAAATGCGTAGATCAAAAATATTGAAGTGTGATTTAGTAGTAAAAATTTTCAATTACTAATTATAAATTAGTCACTTTATAACTAAAACATAGGAGATCATAGACTTCCTAAGCTAGCTTTAAATTCCAACCAAAACCACCTAAGGCTCAAACTAGGTTGGTATAAAGACACCAGAGCCTGGGATATCGATGAGAATGTTGCATTGCAAAACATTAATAACATTAAAAATATTGTTCTTTCTAAGTTCAAAGAAAAATGTGGTGCGAGAAAGATTTAACAACTAAAAGAAAATTAAGATATTATAAGGAGGTCATCAACCCCACCCTAGAAGATCAAAAGTATCTCTCTGTTTTAACTATCTCAAAGAAGAAAATTAATATAGCCAAGATTAGAACAAACTCTCATGAGCTCCATAGTGAAACAGGTCATTGGGCAGTTCCTAAAACACCATGCATGGAAAGGTTTTGCCATCTTTGTGAGAATACGAACATCGAGGATAAAAATCACTTCCTCTTGGAGTGCCCCACGTACAACCACATTAGATCTTAGTTTCAAAATCTTTGTTGCAATACTGATCTTCCTAGCCTTTTACGTTGTCAAAATTACAATGAGCTTGGGAGGCTTCTCTCCAAGCTTTTTGAGCATAGGAATAAAATCTTAAATCAAACTAAATAATTCATTTCTTCATGTCCGATAGACCAAAGTTTGGTCTCAATGGACATTAACCACCACCATCATCAAAATAAAAGTATAAAAAGTTGAACACCAAGAAATAGAGAAGTAGTATCTTAATCTAATATTGGTGATCACGTACAAAAAAAAGTCTTATTCAAGTTTGGTCTCAGTGGACATTAACCACCACCATCACCACCATCATCAAAATAAAAATAAAAAAAAGTTGAACACCAAGAAATAGAGAAGTAGTGTCTTAATCTAATATTGGTGATCGCCTACAAAAAAAAGTGTTATTCTAAAGAAATTATATTATTATAGAACATTTTAGTCACTTGAAGTGGGAAGGGCATTCATTCATTAATTTTTTTTTGTCATAATTTTTATTTTTAATGATATATGTGAACAAAATAATAATTAACTTAATTAAATTTAAAAATATTTTTAAATTTTCATGGAGATAATATTTATTTATTATATTGTTAAAATGCTAATAACTAATTTAATTTTTAATAAATTATTAAATTATTTTAGGCTTAGTCTAATTTATAGGTGATATAGGTTTTTTAGGACACATTTTCTCGTGTTCTTTGGCTAATTTTAACTAAAATGCAGCTGATATTTTGAAAAATTTGAGCTTGGTATTTTTTGGTTAATTTTAACTAAAATCTGGGAGATATTTTTAAATACTTGAATTTGAATTTAAGTTGTTTAATCTGTATAATTTGAATGCTCCAAGTTTTTCAGAGTGTTGAATCCATGTATGTATTGAAAAATTAATTTAAAATATATTTGATGTTAATTTAAATGCTCATTATCCACTGTAATTTTTAATTTAAAATAAAATAAATTATTTTGAATATTGTGCTTATATTAAGTATTTAGATGTAGTTTGGTGTAATTAACTTTGAAAATATTATTGATTTTTATATAAATAATAACTATTTATTATATCTATAATTAAGTTAAAATATTATAAAATTTTCATATAAAAAATATTATTTATTGTAATATTAATAGTTAATTGACTTCTAATAAATTATTAAATTGTTTTATAAGTAATGTATTTTATTAATTAATTTGGGAAATAAATTTTGAGTAGTTAAGTTCACAATAAATAAGGACACCCATTAAATAAGGTATAAGTGATGGATTTGAGTTGTCGAAAGTAGATGGTTAGTGTAACTCATCAATTTAAGTTGTCAGAAAGAGGTAGTTACAATTTTATAATAAATTTTATTAGAGAAATAATAATTATAAAATAGTTTTTTTTAAATGAAATTTCAAATAAGATTAACTTTGCCTAAAAATCAAGTGAGATATCTCTTAGAGACAATTGTGTTATCTAGATCAACATAGTTGAAAACTCAAAACCAATATAGTGAAGTAAAAGCATTGTAAAAAGTACATGAAAGCAATTGTGCTATCAAGATCAACATAGTTAAAAATTGAAAACCAATATAATGAAGTGAAGGCATTATAAAAAATACAGGAAACCAAAACATTATTGGTGGAAAACTCAAAACCAATATAGTGAAGTGAACGCATTGTAAAAAGTACATGAAAACAATTGTGTTATCAAGATTGGTTGAAAACTCAAAACCAATATAGTGAAGTGAATGCATTGTAAAAAGTAAATGAAAACAATTGTGTTATCAAGATCAACATAGTTGAAAACTGAAAACCAATATAGTGAAGCAAAGGCATTGTAAAAAATATAGGAAAACATTATTGGTCTTGATCAACATAGCTGAAAATTCAAAACCCATATAATCAAGTGAACAGGTTGTAAATCTCTCAATACGTGAAATCATTACTGATCTCAATCAATATAGTTAAAAACTCAAAACCAATATATTCAAATGAAACCAATATAATCAAGCGAACATGTTGTAAATCTATAAATACGTGAAATCATTATTGATCTCGACCAATATAGTTAAAAACTTAAAACCAATATATTCTGATCTCAATCAATATAGTTAAAAACTCAAAACCAATATATTCAAATGAAACCAATATAATCAGGCGAACATGTTGTAAATCTATAAATACGTGAAATCATTATTGATCTCAACCAACATAGTTAAAAACTTAAAACCAATATAGTTAAAAACTTAAAACCAATATATTCAAGTGAACGCATCGTAAATCTTTAAATACCTGAAATCATTATTGGTCTAGAACAATATAGTTAAAATCTCAAAACCAATATATTCAAGTGAACGTATTGTAAATCTCTAAATACATTAAAAATCAATATAGTTAAAACCTCAAAACCAATATATTCAAGTCAACATATTTTAAATCTCTAAATACATTAAAAATCAATATAGTTAAAAACTCGAAACCAAACTCAAAACCAATATATTCAAGTGAACACATTGTAAATCTCTAAATAAACAATATAGTTAAAAACTGAAAACCAATATATTTAAGTGTGCCCATTGTAAAACTTTAAATATGTGAAATCATTATTGATCTAGATCAATATAGTTAAAAACTTGAAACCAATATATTCAAGTGAACATATTGTAAATCTCTAAATACATTAAAAATGAATTCAAGTGAACATAATGTATATCTCTAAATACATTAAAAATCAATATAGTTGGGAACTCAAAACCAAAATACTAAGTGAACCCATTGTAATCCTCTAAATATCTGAAAACATTATTGATCTCGATCGACGTAGCTGAAAACTAAAAACCAATATATTAAAGTGAACACTGGTAGATCTCTAAATACGTGAAAACATTATTGATCTCCAAGTATACGTAAACATCTTGTTGTAGCAGCTACAACCATCTTCCAAAATTTTGCCTTAACTTCATTTTCGATCCTCCCTACCAACCATCCTTAGTAGCATGTGTTGCACTGAAAGGTACATAACCTTTCAATTGAGTTTCTTTGGCTTATCATATTGTGTTCACTAACTTGTTCATCGTGCACTCGTAAGCTTACATCTTGAGACTTGGTTTTCAACTGGCTCGTGTGCTCACTTGGAAAATTGTGCATAACTGGAGAGAAACCAACCTTTCTCTCCAGAATTGCGCAGAGTATCAAGGAAGCCCACTGCTCTCCAGAAATGTGTAGAGCAAGCAGGCTACCTTCCCCTTGAAAATTGTGAAGAGCAGCCCATCATTGGACTTGCTCTCAAAATTTTCACAGATCTAGTTGACAACCTTGGCTTTAGTCCAAAAATTGCATAGAGCTTGAGGGGCTTCCAGAGCCACTCAACCCAGAAACTGCACATAAGTAATCCAAAGGCTTGTAGTTTGTTGCATGTGCTCCCAAGTTGACCGGTTCCCTCCAGGATTGAGCAATCTTGCTTTGCATGCATGGGATGCTTTTTCTTGAAAAAGAAAAAGGAAAAAAAAAAAGAAAAAAGCATCCCTATATTTTAGGGATCTATTTTTAGCAGTTGGAGGTTACATGAAAAAGTCATTTTAGAAACCTCCCACCAAGTGTTGCTTTTTCCTAGATTTTCGGCATGCACGTCATAAGACTCTATCTTATAAAAACTATTTATTTAACAATTCAGATATCATTCTTCACTTTGATCTTGGAGCTATGGAATCCCCCATCACATTTAGGAACCTTCGACACACTCAACTCAATTTTTTCCAGGTAAGTCCTCTTTTCATGTCTTTTGCTGCTTTTCTGTCGCTTTTTGTATTTTAGTTTGTGTGAGTGTTTTTTTCTTGGTTTTGTTGAACGCTTGCAGTCGTTTTAATGCATGTTAGGTTGTAGAAGCACTATTTTAAGTTTTCCATTGCATCTCTTTGTTGTCACATGCATGACATTGTTTTCGGACTAATGGGCACCATTGAAACGACTCGCTTCACACACTTACTTTTTTTCCTATTTATTGAATCCTGCACTCACTGATTGGATGCATGTTCATTCACTCATGTATGCACCTAGATTCACACATGCATTCAATCTTTACTTTTTTCAGTCACCCATCGGCAGGTCTGGGATGCCTTGGGCCAAACCTTGCCTCTGCTCGGCTTGCACTACACATTGATGGGATGGAAGGCCTTTCCTTCCTCCTTGGAATTGTGCAGAGATTGCCTCACATTGGCATCGCGGGATTTCTCTACACAACTCTGAGAGGTAGTGCCCCGTTGGCCCTCGGAATTGTGCAATGCAGTTTTACTGGGTTGCAGTCATGCTGATTGAAACTGCACATTGCACAGGTTTAGTCCTCAATAGGCCAAGATGGACTATACTTTGCACAGTTCCAATAATCAATCAGCTCACTAACAGTCCGAATTGTGTTCTGCACAGTTTTGGTAGTTAGTCTCCCAGCCTCCTAGTGAAAATTATTCAAATCTTCTAGTCAGTCACCTGAGTGTGTTGCATGCAAGTCCTCAAGTTTCTTTTGGATTTCAAATAACGGTTTTCTTTCCATGAGTGTTGCTTTATCCATAGGTATCACAGGTGTTCAACAATCTCTCAGCAGTACAGGTACAATGGCTTCCAAGAAAGCTAGGTCAAAGGACACCATTGAGAGTGCAACTGGAGATGTGGTCGAGCAAGTGTCTATGATATTGCCCATCTATGAAGACACTACATTGTTCATAGACTAGGAGATTAAGATGAAATGACAGGACATCAATGACATTTTTTTAGCCACTTTTGAGGAAAATATGTTGGACCGTAGAGTCTATGTCAACATACACAAGTCTGCCTTAAACTAGATTGCATGCATGTATCCCTCTTTTCCATGCACGGACATGATCCAATGGATTGTCTCACATACTGATCCAGAGACAATGGTGTTGAACAATGTTAGTGTAACATAAATTTCTACCTTCCATGCATAGGACTTTTAGAAGATGTATCATTTACCGCTGTCGGTGGTCATAATGGATGCACCATTCACCACACCCAACAGTAGTGAAAACTCAAGAGACATCTTGAAGAGTTGGGTGAGAGAGCCATCTAAGTTTAGGACAACACCAAGGATACTTTGAAAGGATTATCAGCTCTTGGTCATCTTCGCATGTTGCTTATATGGCCAAGAGAGTATATAAACATTCCTGCAGAGTTGGGTGATTGTGTTGGATCAGCTGCAAAATGAAGGAAGACCTTTCAATTGGTCCGACATGTTAGCTCTCCAGGTGAAGGGACAAGTAACAGAAGCCCGACATCCACCCAAGGGTCAGTAAGGAAATATTTTCCTATCCGCTTACATACTTGATGCAATCTGTGCCCGTTAGCAGTTCCCTGGCTTGGGTTGGCCATGGACACCTTCATAAACATCTATGAACATTTATTGCAAGTTATTCTCCGAGTGCAGCTTCTGTAGAGTTATAATACAACTATTAGACTACTTCATCACCCCACTTTACAGGATGATCTTTGAGCGGGATCCACCTTGCATGTCATAGGTAGTGATGGAGGCATTGATTGACATAACATATTGGTATGCCTCACCCCTTGGAACCTTCATACAGATGTACAATGTGGAGAAGGCTTTGCATGTTTTGCCAAATTTTTCCATGGATAAGCTGGTCATGTAAATGTTTCATACCACATCTCAACAAGGTTGTCAATAAGACTGCATAGGAAGAAGAAGGCACCTTGGCCCACTCTTCCTCTATGGATCAAGTTGTATGAGATCTAGAAACTCAAGCATACTGATTCCGAGATGGTGGAATTCAAGAGGTTCGCCTTTGGCACTAGAAGTTTCAATCCATAATACATATGACCCATATTACTTAGTGAAGGATGACTGTGTGAGAGTGTATCATCCTTGGATCCATGGGGCATTTTATTGCCTTGAGGAAGACCCATCGAGATACTACTATAACTTCTCAAGGATCAATGAACTGGTCAAAATGGCTATAGAGTGGTTAGCAGTACAGAAGTCAACAACATCTCAGAGAGCAGCATCATTAGCAACACTAGAAGGTAGTAGACATGTGCTTGACAAAGGCAAGAGGAAGGTTTCTGGCAGCGCAGAGGTAAAGAAAAGCTGCATGTTCAATGTAGATGCACTTGTGTTAAGAGCAGCTTTGGAGATTGAGGCAAAGAGGAGACAACGTGATAGGAGGATCACAAATAGATAGAGGGAGAAGAGTAAGACGAAGGAGGCAGAAAAGGATTTGCAAGAGATGAAGAAACAACTCAGGGAAGAACAAGAGCTGCATAAAAGAGAGAAGGAAGCACAATGAGAACAGGAAGACCAGGAGGTGCAACTTGCACATATTGATCAAAATACACCTATGCAGGTTATTGATTCATCCGAACAACTAACACATAGCAAACATGGTGAGTAGTTGCAGGAGCAGGACTTTGCTCAGGAGGTTAAACAGATGTTGGAACAAATGGACACGTATGTGGTTAAGCAAGAGTTAGATCATGACATTGACCTCATGCCTTAGAACCAAGAGGTCACTTAACCAGCTTTTCCAGATCCGTGAGTAGAGCAAGTCCTAAGTGATCAAGGAGACACTAAAAATATTGAGGACAATCCAAAAGCAGATGTGCATAACATATCCTTCAACGAGTCACAGCACAGGGTTTTGCAATTGCACAGAGTGCCCACTTTGAATGTCCATATATGTCCTACGCAGTTTGAAGAATGAGTGATCGTGTCTGATGTGTGCAAACATCTAGCTGCATTGGCTGATGCTACCAAGACATATGCCGAAGTGAGCAACTCAAGTGTTAAATTCTTGATAGTTGAGAACAAGTGCATGGATACAAAGTTACAAGTGGCCAAGCAGGGAGAAGAGAGAGCTACAACATCTACCAGAGAAGAGTTGAAGAAGCGATACTTGATGAAGTATCGTCTCTAGAGACAGTCATGCAGAAGCTGTACTTCAGGTTCATCACCGTGCATAAGTCAGTTTTCCATCTTAACGGTTGGTAGTAGCGTTGTGCTAGGAGAGCACACATATTGTCATACAGACACACTGTTTTAGATCACATGTAGATATGGACAATGAGGTACAAGGGAGTCCCATTTCACTTGTTAGAGATTATGAAGCCAAAAGCTATGGAGTTGAAGGCATGCATTCGAAGTCAGATCCAGAACTATGAGGAACTCTCGCAGCTCATCACCAGCTTATAGGCTTCACATGCACGAGTGTTTAGGAGCATGGGACCTTCCGTTGTTTTAACATTTATTTTTCAAGAGCTTCAAGATCAAAATGATGAAAAACATATTCAATTAGATCTCTAAACTACTTAAATGAGTGAACGCAATTGGGAGGCAGTTTGCGACAACATAGCTCTGGGAATTCGCAAAGTGTGCATGAATGAATCATACAAACTTCTACTTCATAAAAACATTCCTCATTCTCCAGGAATGCAAGGAAGTCATGTAAGTTCTCAGGCTAGGCCACTTCAGCTTCAAAATCATACGTGAGTTCAAACAAGTGATCGAAGAACTCCTTCGTGACTTCAAAGGGATGTGCATTGGACAAACATCGCAAAGGGTTCACTACAACAATATCCATGGTAGATGTGCGAATATTCAAAAAACGATGTGAGGACTCAACTTGTCATCTGGCCCTCCTTCTAGCACCAGAAATGTTGACTGTACTAGACCCACCAACATGTCATGGGATCTCCCTAGTAAGAAGTCCCAACTAGACCTCAAACCATTTGTTGTAGGAGTCCCAGCAGTGGGTAATATGGTATCACCTTTACTGTGGTTGCGCTCAGAGGTAAGTAAAATTTCCTTGTTGGAAGCAAGGGTGTGACCTTGCAACAATTCAAGGAAGGTGCATGAAAGACTCTAACACATGGAAGGGGTGAAGAGTGTGCCCCTTAGAAGTATGTGCTAGCACACAGCTTGAAAGGGAACACACAAGCATAAAGTCATCACGAGATGGAAAGAAAGATAGCTAACAATCCAAAGTGATGGATTATACCAAGAACAAACTTCAATAAGATTCATACAAACACATAGGGAATAGTCCATGCATACATGCATAAATTACAGCTACATACATCATTAGTGTAACCAGGATAGCCGAAGTACAATAACAATATATGCATGAAACGTCTTGGATCTTGTTATATTAACAGAATGAAAGATCCAATCATACATACAAGCATGACAACCACTAGCCCCAATAGCGGAACATTACAATCACTACCACCTGCCTCTCAAAAGAGATGCATTAGCTCTGCACTATGGAGAAGCTAAAGCTCGTTACAATACACTTCGATCTTTCTCTAAGTTATACCTGTAGGAAGCTTGGCTCCCAAAAGCATGTACAATGATTTATGAGGTTCTATAAATAGAAAAGGATGGGGTGACCCTTAACATTCACCTTTGTGACTCTTCAACTACCCTCATGAGTCTTCAACTTACACATGACTATTACATTCTACTATTGACACTTGGTCTTTCACTTTTACAACATGTTTACAATACAATCTGCACATGTACTCATGTGAGACAAGAATGGGCTTGAGTAAGCCATGAAAGACATCATTAAGACTCAGACACCTATGGGAAGACTAACTCTTTGACATCCTCTCGATGATCGATGGTGGGGAACAAATGCTAAGCTTGGTAGTCTGTTATGGTGTCCACGTACTCTGTGGTGACATCCTTCTGAAAGAAAACTCTTTCCTCTTTTGCATCCGGGTACACTAATTTGGAACCTCTGTCTAACTCATCAGATAGCATGCACATCATGGTCTTGAGTGCAACTGTACCAGCAACATACCAGTGCATAGTGTCTGCATGCATCTGCAAGTTTGTGCTGGTGGCTTTCCATGTCAATTGATCAAAGTACATGTCCAACTTTAGTTGGAATTGTTTCTTTATCTTTGCCTCAGTGAGTGTGCCAATGGATTGGATCACATGCATGCACACAATCCATGCTCCTAAACACTCATGCATGTGAAGCCTATAAGCTGGTGATGAGCTGCGAGAGTTCCTCATAGTTCTGGATCTGACTTCGAATGCATGCCTTCAACTCCATAGCTTTTGGCTTCATAATCTCTAACAAGTGAAATGGGACTCCCTTGTACCTCATTGTCCATATCTACATGTGATCAACAATAGTGTGTCTGTCTGACAATATGTGTGCTCTCCTAGCACAATGCTGCTACCAACCGTTAAGATGGAAAACTAACTTATGCACGGTGATGAACCTGAAGTACAGCTTCCGCATGACTGTCTCTAGAGATGATACTTCATCAAGTATCGCTTCTTCAACTCTTCTCTGGTAGATGTTGTAGCTCTCTCTTCTCCCTACATGGCCACTTGTAAATTCGTATCCATGCACTCGTTCTCAGCTATAAAGAATTTAACACTTGAGTTGCTCACTTCGGCATATGCCTTGGTAGCATCGGCCAATGCAGCTAGATGTTTGCACACATACGACACGATCACTCATTCTTCAAACTGCACATGACATATATGGACATTCAAAGTGGGCACTCTGTGAAATTTCAAAACTCTTTTTTGTGACTCGTTGAAGGATATGTTATGCACATCTGCTTTCGGATTGTCCTCAAGATTTTTAGTGTCTCCTTGATCACTTAGGACTTGCTCTACTCACGAATCTGGCAAAGCTGGTTAAGTGACCTCTTGGTTCCAAGTCATGAGGTCAATGTCATGATCTAACTCTAGCTTAACCACATACGTGTCCATCTGTTCCAACATCTGTTCAATCTCCTGAGCAAATTCTTGCTCCTGCAACTGCTCACGTCAATTTTAACACTTTATATGTCCTTAATATGTTTTATTTGGTATGAAATTTTTGTGTAAGAATCATGAAGGAACTGGCCATTTCTTCTAGAGCACACTTATGTTTTCTTTGTACCAAGTTTTTTACAGGTTACAAGATAATCAAGTATTCATTAAGGAGATTACATTGTGCGCACAATTGGTCTTCAAACGACTAAATTCATGAAAAATTCTAAAGACAAATCCATGTCCACAACCATTATTTTGCACTCCCTTTTTGCAAAAGATTTTCCACCAATTGTCAATCCATAAAGCATACAATTTCCATGTCCATTTTTCACAGCAAGGGTATTTATTACCGTGCATTTCCTTACATCCATTTTGTACAAGCTTATTGTCATTTTCCATGTCATTACCATTCCCCTTCATTTCCGCCAATAAAACCCTGCTTGAGTCAAAGTCCTAGAGTCTAAGTATCATTGAAAAAACACCTAGAGGCTTGCATGCCTTAATGGCAAGTACTCTTGCCAATGAACAATGGGAGTACATTAATATCCCTTGTTCATTGGATCTTGTAGGTGACTCGAACACGACAAATTTATTCGTACCTACCAAGATGTGTTAGGCATCCTGACTCCCATTGGAATCAATGGTGGGAGCTCTTGTGTTGGCTAGGGGCATTCATTAACGGCCACTAAGTCAATAACTTCTTGCTATGTTCGACATCGACACATTTAATCACATAGTAAGATTTGTTCCATCGAGCGTTGAAGACTTGAAGACCCATACTTTGTAGCAGATGAAGCCAATTTCCTTTCATTGTTTTTCACTTTGTCATCACTTGAGGACAAGTCAATAAATAAGGCTGAGGGGGAAATGTAACTTATATATATGATGTATACCTTCCAAGCCTTATACATTTTCAGCAGCATTTAGTAGTAGATTCTGAACATTCAGTAGAAGATCCAACAACAGATTCAACAGCAGATGCAGCAACAATAAAAGATTCACTTTTTCGATTTCATCCACCCTTTTCACAACCAAGTAAAGAAGACTATGAACAACAGTTTTTGCAGCCACACGTACACAACTCTCATCCATTTTTGGTGTTAAGATATTCCGACACATAGGATATAGTTAAGTTCAACTTGGTCTAGTGTAGAGTTAGGTATAGAGTTAGGTAAAGTGTGTTTCTTTACCGTTGTACATTTTGTAACTTACAATCTGATGGTCACGATATGTAGTGATCCGACGGTTCACTCTCTCCTCGGTATTACCGACACTTGATCCGTGGCTTGACACCCGATTGGTCCATGAGTTCTATTTAAAGCGCATGGAGGGTCATTGTTCGGGTAATCCGTGCATGAGAGAAGCTTATGTAAATTTTCATTCTTTGATTAATAAATTGCCTGTAGTAGCCACGTTGGCACAGGCCGTGGATTGTTTCCCTCTTTGAGGGTTTTAACCACGTCAAAAATACTGGTGTATTGATTTGTGATCTGGTTGTGAGCGGTGTCCTTTTGGTGTTCTTTCTGAGGAACTTACCCTGTAAATTCCTACATGGTATCAGAGCTATTTGAGGGCCGCATCCGTTGGTGATCCAAATCTGAAGCCGGTAGAACTGCATCCGACTGCTGTTTCCTAGATCTACTGTTTCTGACTATTGTCGGGCCGAGAGGACTGCTCTGTTGTGTTCGGAGCATCTGTTCCAGTGAGGAACCCCTTTCGTTTCACGCGAAAAGGTTTCCGGTAGCCCTAGCTGCGTCTCTTTTAAGATCTGGAGGTATACAGTGTTTATTTGCAGTTTACTGTTATTTTCTCTCTGCTTATTTCGGTTTCGGTTTATTTAGTTTTTTTTAACCGGATCTATACCTTTCATTTCTGTGTATTCTCTTTGCCCTGCGACTCTGTGTGATCTAGGCAAATCAGAAACAGAAAGGAAGGATTTTTCTCATGCGTATGCTCTTTTCCCTACACCTTAGTGTGATCTTGGAAAATCAGAAACATTGAGAAAAATATTTAGCTTTTCGGCTAAATCTAACTTTGAGCCACAAGGTTCTTTTTTTAAATATCTAGTTTTTTGGCTAAAGCTAACTTCGAGCCATAAGGTTCGTTTTCTTTGCATGTCCGTGTTGGGTTTTGTGTTTTGTGTTTTGTAGGGAAAAAGAGCTTTCTCAAGGCAAGCACGCAAACCAAGCCCCCCCCCCTCTCTCTCTCTCAAATTTTTTGTATAGATCAATTGGTTCAAAGCTATTTTAAGAGAGTAGAGGTCTTGGGTTCAAGTCTCCATTTTGTGGGGGCGGATTTTTTCATTTCCGCACATTCGCGCACTTTGCCGGCAACTTCAACAATTGTTTTTCAAAAAAACCATAACTTCTTCATCCGGAAGCCTTTATCAGAGCCGTTTTTTTTAAAACCGCCTAATTTTTCGAGATCTATCCATTGGAACACTTACTTTCAGCATCTTCAGCTTCAGTTTAAAAAAAAAAAAAAATGAAAAGTCCATGCCAAGTCATTCTTGACAGCACTAACTACTTCCAATGGATATCCTACATGGAAGATTTACTTAGAAGTAAAGGTCTCTACAGAATAGCCACAGACCAAGAGAAGAAACCAAAAGATGAAGACAAGGCTGCAAAATGGGAAAATAGACAAGATCAAGCACGTGGTTTGATAGGGATGTCTATTTCTCCTGATCTTAGATTCCATATTGCAGAACTTGAGACTCCTCATGAAGCATTGGAACAAATCACTAAAGTTTTTGGGATTAAAAATGAAATTAGAGCCCATCAACTTGAAAATGAGTTGCTTACATTGGATCCTAATAATTTTTCTTGCATTGAAGATTTCTTGTCCAAATTCAAGACCCTTAGATATCTCTTGGAAGGTGTTAAGGTTAAGAAAGAAGATAGTAACCTTATTTATTCCATCCTTACTAAGTTGGGACCAGCCTACTCTGTATTTGTTTCCACCTTCCATTCTACAAGGGAAGCTTTCATTTGTCAGGGAAAAGACTACAAGGCCCCTTCCTTTGACTCTTTTTGTGATTCTTTAATAAGAGAACAAGAAAAACTCTTACACCTTGGTCTTCTTAATCTTGGAAACTCTTCCAAGAAAGCGTTAGCCGCCCAGCAGCAACCAAATTCAAAGAATCCTAAGAAGTCATATCCTAAAAAGAATGATCCTAAACCAAACAAGGGTTCTAAGCAAACTCAGCGTCAAAATGAAAGATCATTTCAGCAAAATGATAGGACCAATAAAAACAAATGGAAGAAGACTAATAGACATTGTAACTTTTGTAATCGAGATGGCCACTTAGAATCTAAATGCTTTAAGAAGATGGAAGCCTTGGAAGCCGCAATGAAGAAACATAACATCCATGTGGAGCATTCTTCAACTTCAACTTCAACTTCATCTTCAGGAATGGCACTTTCTGCATGTCATTTTCAATCATCTCAGTCTGGTTATGCATTAAATGTATCTTCTTCTTCTTCTCATTCTCATGAGTGGCTCATTGATTCTGGAGCCTCTTATCACATGGCCAAAAAAAAAGCCATGTTTTCTTCTTTAAATGATTGTAACACCAAAAATATATATGTTGGTGATGATAGATCTCTTAATGTTGTAGGGACTGGAACTGTTCATCTAGACAATGGTCAGTTTAATGATGTATTATGTGTTCCAACCTTATCCTGCAACCTTCTATCTGTATATCAGATAACTCATTCAGGTGAAGGTAAAATTGTTGAATTTTCACCTCATGATGTTGTAATCAAGGATCTAAGAGATCCTAAACAGATTCTAGCTACTGGTATTGCTGATGATTCCACAAGGTTGTATAAGTTTCACAACTTTGGGTCATCAAATCTTCCCTCAGTATTTTTTGCTCATAATGATGAAGTGAGCAAACTTTGGCATGAGCGATTTGGTCACTTAAACTATCGCTCCCTTCAGCATCTATGTAAAGAAAATATGGTGACAGGTCTTCCTATGGTATCTTGCAGAGATGGTGTTTGTTCCGGATGTGTACTCGGAAAACATCATCGGGACAGTTTTGAAAAACGTGCCTCTTGGCACGCCTCAGCCCCTTTACAGCTTGTGCACAGTGATTTATGTGGTCCACTTCCTGTTGCTTCATTCTCTGGCTGCAAGTATTTCTTAACTTTCATTGATGATTTCTCCAGACGCACTTGGGTATACTTCTTAAAACTCAAGAGCGAAGTATTTAACACATTTTTGGCCTTCAAAGCCTTTGTTGAAAAACAATCTGGACATCAAATTCTTAAGCTAAGAACTGATAATGGTGGAGAATATGTTAAAAACACATTCATCAACTTTTGCACCGAAAATGGAATTCAAATGCAACATACTGTTCCATACACTCCACAACAAAATGGTGTAGCTGAAAGGAAAAATCGCACCTTAAAGGAAATGGCTAATTGTATGCTGCAATCTAAAGGACTCAGTCTTAGTTTTTGGGCCGAAGCAATTAATTGTGCAAATTATATAATAAATCGCACTCCTACTAAGGTTCTAAAGAATATCACTCCAGAAGAAGCTTGGAGTTCCATTAAACCAGATGTAAGTCACTTTCGTGTTTTTGGAAGTGAAGCATGGGCCCATATTCCAGATGAAAAGCATAAAGCTTTAGAACCTAAGAGTGAGAAATGTACTTTTGTTGGATATTCTGAAGATGTAAAAGGTTATAGACTTATTCCATTTAAGTCCAAAAATGTTATCATTAGAAGAGATGTAAAATTTGATGAAAATAAATCGGCCTGCGAGCCTAGTCCGGCGGATGTGCCACCTCTTCCTATCTCTTCTACTTTTGAAAACATTTCTTCTTCAGATGATGAAAGTGAGGATGACAATCCTCCCCCACCTCTCAGGATCCTCAACTTCCAAGATGGGTCCGTGCTACTCGGGATGCAGCAGGTGATCTTGCCGGTGATCCTACAGATCAGCGACGTACACGTTCTCAGTTTGAAAGAGCCTCTTCTTTACTGGCTCAAGCTCCAGTAAATCATGATCCTGACACTTTTGCAGAAGCTTCAGGCCATCCACATTGGGAAGCAGCTATGAATGAAGAATATCATTCATTGTTGACAAATGATACATGGGATCTTGTTCCTCTACCAAAGGGACGCAAACTTGTTAGATGTAAATGGGTTTACAGAACCAAGTATGGACCAGATGGGAAAGTTGATAAACATAAAGCTCGTCTTGTTGCTAAGGGCTTTTCACAGGTTGAAGGCATTGACTACACTGAAACCTTCTCCCCTGTTGCCAAAATGAACTCTATCCGCCTTGTTCTTTCCCTTGCTGCCTCTTTAAAATGGGAAGTCCATCAGATGGATGTTAAATCTGCCTTCTTGCATAGGGACTTGCATGAAGAAATCTATATGGAACAACCCATTGGCTTCATCCAAACAGACTCCAGCCTTGTATGTCGACTTAAGAAATCTCTTTATGGTCTCAAGCAAGCTCCTCGGGCTTGGTATGCCAAAATGGATAGCTTTCTTTTAGAATCTGGCTTTTCTAGGTGTTATTCTGACAATACTGTCTACACCAAGAAAGTGGGCAACTCTCTTATCATCCTTGTTCTTTATGTTGATGATCTTATTCTTACTGGTAGTGATCCCAACCTTATAAACCATGTGAAGTCCAGCCTTAAAAAGAAATTTGAAATGACAGACTTAGGACACTTACACTATTTTCTCGGTCTTCAAGTCTTGCAATCCAAGGAGGGTATTTCCCTTTCCCAGTCCAAGTATGCTTGTGATATTCTTCGTCATTTTCACATGGAAGACTGTAAGCCAGCCCCTTCTCCCTTTCAGTCTGGAGTCAAACTTTCAGTCTCTTGTACTTCTCCTGAAGTTGATGCTACCTTATACCGTCAACTTGTAGGAAAACTTTTGTATTTAACCCATACTCGTCCTGACCTTTCCTTTGTTGTTGGCCTTGTTGCTCGTTTTATGCAAAACCCCCGTGAAAGTCATTGGAAAGCAGCTAAAAGAATACTTCGTTATGTTCGAGGTACAGTACAGTTTGGGATTCATTACAGTGCCAAAGCAGCTCCTCTATTAGTTGGTTTCACTGATTCTGATTGGGCTGGTGACCCTGATGATCGGAAGTCTACTGCCGGTTATGTCTTCACTCTTGGTTCAGGACCTATTACATGGGCTTGTAAGAAACAGGCTGCCATTTCTCTTTCGTCAGCAGAAGCAGAGTATCGTGGTGCCGTGGAAGCTAGTAAGGATGCCTTGTGGCTTCGTCAGATCCTATCAGAGTTTGGCTTTGAGCAGCAGCATCCAACCACACTTTGGTGTGATAATCAAAGTGCCATTCAGCTATGCAAAGATCCAGTCCAGCATCAGCGCAGCAAACACATTGAACTACACATGCACTTCATCAGAAAGCTCATTCATGACCATGTTCTTGAAGTGCAATATTGTTCAACAGATGATCAGGTTGCAGACATCTTCACAAAGGCTCTCACAGAGGCGAAGTTCACTAAACTTCGATATATGCTTGGAGTTCAGGAAGTTGTCACTAAGGGGGGATAGGCTCTAGTGCCTCCTTCCTTCTCCTATTGTGTCATATTTGTAAATCCTTCAATCCTATCCCAAGTTGTTCTTAAGGGGGGATGTTAGGATATTCCGACACATAGGATATAGTTAAGTTCAACTTGGTCTAGTGTAGAGTTAGGTATAGAGTTAGGTAAAGTGTGTTTCTTTACCGTTGTACATTTTGTAACTTACAATCCGACGGTCACGATATGTAGTGATCCGACGGTTCACTCTCTCCTCGATATTACCGACACTTGATCTGTGGCTTGACACCCGATTGGTCCATGAGTTCTATTTAAAGCGCATGGAGGGTCATTGTTCGGGTAATCCGTGCATGAGAGAAGCTTATGTAAATTTTCATTCTTTGATTAATAAATTGCCTGTAGTAGCCACGTTGGCACAGGCCGTGGACTGTTTCCCTCTTTGAGGGTTTTAACCACGTCAAAAATACTGGTGTATTGATCTGTGATCTGGTTGTGAGCGGTGTCCTTTTGGTGTTCTTTCTGAGGAACTTACCCTGTAAATTCCTACATTTGGAAGGGTAAGTAAAGGTATAATATTTTCTAACTTTTAACCATTAAATTCCTTGAAAAGTTAGAATAATAATTTTTGGAAAAACTTCACTTCCTTTCCCCTTCCTTTCCCCATTTCACATAACTGCCCAAACCATCCATTTAAGGGGAAGGATACATTTACATACATACCTTGTCACATTCATATATCACATTCTAAACCCCACTTACCTTCAAAATATATTCACTATTACATGAACATACAAATGGCTTTGTCAAAAGTATTTAAAAGTTAATTGGATGCCAACACAATCATGGTTGTTATACAAGAACCAACCATGATGCATTCCAACAAAAATACTCTGCAATAAAAATCACATTATCAATATGCAAAGATCATACATTGAATGCAACAAACAAAATATGGTTGAAACACAAGAACCAACCAAGTTGTAGTTCATCAAAATAACATTTTGCAAAAGTTAAGTAAATGATATCATGCAGAGTTTAAGCCAAAGCTCAAGTACCAAAAAGTAATGTAATAGATTGCATGAGGACATGCAATACCTTCAGTTTGGGGGTATGTTGGGCTTCAAAATTGTCCTTATTTTCACTCCATTATTCACCAATATCTTCACATTCTACCTTCATGTCACCTCCATTCCACCTCCACATCATTACATTTACCTCATTATTGGGTTATAACTATGTTTTTCCAAACTTTATTAATTCTTAACATTTTAAAGTGGATTTATGGCTAAACTTTAGAAAATAATATGCTTATACTTATTCCTAACAATTAGAATGAGTTTGTTGACATGTGTAGGAACAAAGGAAGCTTCCAGGGCATCTTTATGTGGCCTTGAATGATCAAATTCGAATTTGATAAGATAAGCCTCATGGAAAAGATCATGATCTCATGGAGAAGATCATGGACCTCATGGAGGAGATCATGGAGGATAGGGTTATGTGTCTAGATGGTTGAGAAATGTATGGAACTAAAGAGAGATTAGTGGATCATCATTATGAGTTTGTTATCTCATCCCATTGTATAAATAGGAGTACCTCCTCCATTCCAAAGGGAGGACTCTTGGAGCATGTATCCAACTTATGATGGAATAGAATAAAGCCTCATTTTACATATTTTTCCATTATGTAGTTTTAGATATAAATTGTTTTAGTATAGTAAATGGAATAATTTGTCACTTTGTTCTTAAGAGAATTGAGCTCACTCTAAAAGGATGAAAGAAACATTTTATTTCATAATAGATCTTATTTCATTGCTTAGATGTTTGAGGATTTGTTTGTGATTGATGAATGAGTTTTTAATCAGCATATGAGGGAACAACCAAGGGTCTAAGTTAGGCTCTCTCTCCATTTGATTTGCATGATAATGAAACTCATTCTTTTTGCTTTTATGTTTCAAGTATCATATGAGGGGATAACCAAGGGTCTAAGTTAGGCTCTCTCTCCATTTGATTTATATGATAATTGAAATTCATTCTTTTTCTTTTATGTTTCTAGTATTTCATTTCTTATCCTTATGAATGAATCTTAGTTTAGTTTGGATTAGTATATGAGGGGACAATCAAGAGACTAAGTTAGTCTTTCTCTCTCTTTGAATCTGAACAACAATTAAAGTTCATTCTCTTGTCTTCATTTCAAGTTTTTGGTTTTATGTAATCAATGATTTCTCTATGATACTATAGAGAAGGACAACCAGGACCTCCTTAATTAGGAGCCTCTTCCCTTCCATATTATATTGAATCGTAAATAATTTAGTTAGACATAGAGTTAGTTGCCTACTCCTGCATATATTTTGTTGGCACCATCACAAGCTTACGAGTTTCCCTGGTCGATAATTTAATGAAAGCAATTTAAGCATTTAAATTGCCCAACATTTTGGCGTCGTTGCCAGGGATGGTGCTAAGGGATCAACATTAGGAATTTAATTTAGTATTAGTTTTTTTCTTTGGAAAAACTAACTTGTGAAACCTGGTGACAGCAGGACCTTCACAAAGGAGTTCAAGTTTGAGTTTTCTGATGTTTTAGTATTTAGCTAGTTTTAAATTTAGTCCTTTTTAAAAACCCCCTACATAAATAAAAACAAATCAAGAGATTAGTATGCTCTCTTCCCGCGCTTCGTGCGATCTAGAAGATCAGAAAATCTATTGATTTATTTCAAATAAAAATACTCTCGCTGGAAAATTGATCTGCAATATGACAATAAAGAATTTTGTGAATGAGAAAAAAAAAACATCTTAAAATTTTTAGATGAAATTTAGTTTTTTAATTTTAGATTTAAAAAATAAAAATTTCTGCAAAATAATAATATATATATCTATATATATATATATATATCATATATATACATATTATTATTAAAAAATAAACAAATAAAAAAAAACTAACCATTTTTCTTAGATATTTTTTAAAAAATGCAAAAAAAAAAATTTGGGTTTTACTGAACGATGGAGCTGATTTCTTGAAAGGTCCTTGAGAAGCTGTGACATGATGCCATCACAGAAAGGCAGCATCTTGTCATCCAGTACTCGACAGATATCACCAACCACCCCAACAGTGATAGCACAAACCTGATATTCTTCGAAGTTCTGAAGACCCATTTCCAAATATCTATAGAACTCTTGCATATACTTGCCAAATTCCACGCCAATTGCATAAGCAAGTACCCCAATGGCTAACATTGCTTCCTCGTGAACCATGGCGCTCCTACAAGAAAATATTCTCAAGAAGATATTCATCATCTGATCAGAGTACTGTACAATTCCATACTTGGTTGACTGAGAAGCTCCCAGTTTCTGAATAATAACCTGCAAGCAGCCACAGAGAAGGGACTGCAGCTCACTCTGTTTCTCCCTATCTTCCGAAGATAGTTTTGGTGTCTCAAGGGTTTCATTGAGCTTCATTAGCATGACTGGAACAAGCTGCATTACTATGGGTGCAGTCTCTTCGGTCGAACATCTTACAACTTCATTCAACTTCTCATAAGCAGATACCCTAAGCCTAGAATCAATTGCATCTTCCCTGTGGGCTGCAGCAAGAAGAGAATGTACAATGTTGTGGAAAAAAGGAGAAAGTGGAGAAGAACTCACTGCTGCATCTCCATATCCCTGGGCCAGAAAATACAAAGCACCGCAGACTTTCTCTGCCACATTGGAGAGAATGGGCGGTAGATTTGATTGCGTGATTATAGGAGTCTCCACTGCCGGACCATGGAGAAACTCAAAAATCCTGCCAAGTGTCCAGGTCGTGGTGTCCTTCACATGACTATTCTCATCCTTCATTGCATTAAGCATAAAGCTTAGAGCAACATTGACAAGCGGACTAACCTTCTGAGGTGATGGACCTTCCAGAATTGAACCAAACACATAAGTAGCTGCTTCCCGGCATTGCAATTGAAGAAGAATCGTAGCAAGCGCAAGGAGCCGAATGAATCTATGAATGGTTTAAATAGTGTCCGAAATTTTCTTTTGTTGTGAATTTGCGGAAAATAGCTGTTTCTTTTGGAAACTAGCCAGGGTTTGATCTTGATTTTTAGTTGTGTAATACTGAAGACTGATCCCGGAACGCTTGGCGGAGGCAAATGAGGCTTTGAATGGTCTGAACGGGTCCTTGTGGTTGCTGGTTCGGTTAACCTTGTAAAGCTGGAGATAACAGGTAAATTTGTGGCCAGAGTTTGATGAGATTGGGGCTTGAAGTTTCTAGGTTTTGGAGGTGAGCGACCAAGATCCTGAAGCAGCCCTCATGGAGGACTTTTACAGTCGCTCAGGGGAAGAAGACCTCTTGAGGGACTCGAATGCAAATGCTAAGCAATGTGGACCGGAACTGGCTTCCTTGGGGTCTTCGCTGACGCCTTCAGCGTCTTTTAGAAGGGATGTCAAGGGGAGCAAGAAGAAAAACACGATAAGGCCCAGTCTGGAGGGGGATGACATCTTTCATTATTTACATGCCTCTGATCCAGTTAAGGTTGAGCTTAACCGGCTTGAAAATGAAGTGAGAGATAAGGATCGTGAATTAGCTGAAGCTCAAGCAGAAATCAAGGCTTTGAGGTTGACAGAGCGCATGAAAGAAAAGGTAGTGGAAGAGCTAATGGATGAACTGGTGCAAATAGATGAAAAGCTGAAGAACTGTGAAGCTTCTCTTGAAAGCAAGAACCCTGAAAATCTTTAGAACTAACAGGCTAAGAGACTGAAGTAAATCAAGGGTTTGAAGGAGAGACCTGTAATTATAATGTCATCAAACGCATGTTCCACCAACGAATACGCAGAGCTCTGGTCACAACTCCATTTGCCTCACTAAAATGCCTCCTCTATATTCAATTTAGTGATAAAAATTGGACTTGGCTTATCTTGGAGAGATTTGGCATTTGCATTATCTCCCCTTGATTTTTAAGATAAAAAGCCAGATTTTCTGGATTTGACTTATTTTGAGTTAATTTATTTTTAGAAATTTTCTTTATTAGTTTTTAATAGAATTTGTTTTTGTTGATTTCTTAAAAAAAAAAAAAAAAAAACTAACTCAAAATAAAAAACAAATTAAAAAAAAAAAAAAATTAATTTTAAAAATATATAAAAAAATGAATTACATTTTATTTGTTTTTTATATAAATAAAAAAATTTCCACAAATTCATGTAGGTTTGAAAATAAATAATGGAACAATTGGAAACAAATTTTGAGGATCGATTTATCAAATAGTTGGAGGATACTATAGATCTTTTGAATACTTTTATTGCAGAACACAATAGATCTTTCTAATGCCAATCTTTTTGCCAAACATATTTCATCTGACACCAATAGTGAGTGTTACTTTTCATGGTTATTTTACGAATGGATTGATTTTAAAATCATGATTACATCAATTTTAACACTTTATATGTCCTTAATATGTTTTATTTGGTATGAAATTTTTGTGTAAGAATCATGAAGGAACTGGCCATTTCTTCTAGAGCACACTTATGTTTTCTTTGTACCAAGTTTTTTACAGGTTACAGGATAATCAAGTATTCATTAAGGAGATTACATTGTGCGCACAATTGGTCAAACGACTAAATTCATGAAAAATTCTAAAGACAAATCCATGTCCACAACCATTATTTTGCACTCCCTTTTTGCCAAATATTTTCCACCAATTGTCAATCCATAAAGCATACAATTTCCATGTCCATTTTTCACAGCAAGAGTATTTATTACCGTGCATTTCCTTACATCCATTCTTTACAAGCTTATTGTCATTTTCCATGTCATTACCATTCCCCTTCATTTCCGCCAATAAAACCCTGCTTGAGTCAAAGTCCTAGAGTCTAAGTATCATTGAAAAAACACCTAGAGGCTTGCATGCCTTAATGGCAAGTACTCTTGCCAATGAACAATGGGAGTACATTAATATCCCTTGTTCATTGGATCTTGTAGGTGACTCGACCACGACAAATTTATTCGTACCTACCAAGATGTGTTAGGCATCCTGACTCCCATTGGAATCAATGGTGGGAGCTCTTGTGTTGGCTAGGGGCATTCATTAACGGCCACTAATTCAATAACTTCTTGCTATGTTCGACATCGACACATTTAATCACATAGTAAGATTTGTGCCATCAAGCATTGAAGACTTGAAGACCCATACTTTGTAGCAGATGAAGCCAATTTCCTTTCATTGTTTTTCACTTTGTCATCACTTGAGGACAAGTCAATAAATAAGGCTGAGGGGGAAATGTAACTTATATATATGTTGTATACCTTCCAAGCTTTATACATTTTCAGCCGCATTTAGCAGCAGATTCCGAACATTCAGCAGAAGATCCAACAACAGATTCAACAACAGATGCAGCAACAATAAAAGATTCACTTTTTCGATTTCATCCACCATTTTCACAACCAAGTAAAGAAGACTATGAACAACAATTTTTGCAGCCACACGTACACAACTCTCATCCATTTTTGGAAGGGTAAGTTAAGGTATAATATTTTCTAACTTTTAACCATTAAATTCCTTGAAAAGTTAGAATAATAATTTTTGGAAAAACTTCACTTCCTTTCCCCTTCCTTTCCCCATTTCACATAACTGCCCAAACCATCCATTTAAGGGGAAGGATACATTTACATACATACTTTGTCACATTCATATAACATCCACATTCATATATCACATTCTAAACCCCACTTACCTTCAAAATATATTCACTATTACATGAGCATACAAATGGCTTTGTCAAAAGTATTTAAAAGTTAATTGGATGCCAACACAATCATGGTTGTTACACAAGAACCAACCATGATGCATTCCAACAAAAATACTCTGCAATAAAAATCACATTACCAATATGCAAAGATCATACATTGAATGCAACAAACAAAATATGGTTGAAACACAAGAACTAACCAAGTTGTAGTTCATCAAAATAACGTTTTGCAAAAGTTAAGTAAATGATATCATGCAGAGTTTAAGCCAAAGCTCAAGTACCAAAAAGTAATGTAATAGATTGCATGAGGACATGAAATACCTTCAGTTTGGGGGTATGTTGGGCTTCAAAATTGTCCTTATTTTCACTCCATTATTCACCAATATCTTCACATTCTACCTTCATGTCACCTCCATTCCACCTCCACATCATTACATTTACCTCATTATTGGGTTATAACTATGCTTTTCCAGAGTTTATTAATTCTTAACATTTTAAAGTGGATTTATGGCTAAACTTTAGAAAATAATATGCTTATACTTATACCTAACAATTAGAATGAGTTTGTTGACATGTGTAGGAACAAAGGAAGCTTCCAGGGCATCCTTATGTGGCCTTGAATGATCAAATTCGAATTTGATAAGATAAGCCTCATGGAAAAGATCATGATCTCATGGAGAAGATCATGGACCTCATGGAGGAGATCATGGAGGATAGGGTTATGTGTCTAGATGGTTGAGAAATGTATGGAACTAAAGAGAGATTAGTGGATCATCATTATGAGTTTGTTATCTCATCCCATTGTATAAATAGGAGTACCTCCTCCATTCCGAAGGGAGGACTCTTGTAGCATGTATCCAACTTATGATGGAATAGAATAAAGCTTCATTTTACATATATTTCCATTATGTAGTTTTAGATATAAATTGTCTTAGTATAGCAAATGGAATAATTTGTCACTTTGTTCTTAAGAGAATTGAGCTCACTCTAAAAGGATGAAAGAAACATTTTATTTCATAATAGATCTTATTTCATTGCTTAGATGTTTGAGGATTTATTTGTGATTGATGAATGACCTTTTAATTAGCATATGAGGGAACAACCAAGGGTCTAAGTTAGGCTCTCTCTCCATTTGATTTGCATGATAATGAAACTCATTCTTTTTTGCTTTTATGTTTCAAGTATCATATGAGGGGATAGCCAAGGGTCTAAGTTAGGCTCTCTCTCCATTTGATTTATATGATAATTGAAATTCATTCTTTTGCTTTTATGTTTCAAGTATTTCATTTCTTATGCTTATGAATGAATCTTAGTTTAGTTTGGATTAGTATATGAGGGGACAATCAAGAGACTAAGTTAGGTTTTCTCTCTCTTTGAATCTGAACAACAATTAAAGTTCATTCTCTTGTCTTCATTTCAAGTTTTTGGTTTTATGTAATCAATGGTTTCTCTATGATACTATAGGGAAGGACAAACAGGACCTCCTTAATTAGGAGCCTCTTCCCTTCCATATTATATTGAATCGTAAATAATTTAGTTAGACATAGAGTTAGTTGCCTACTCCTGCATATATTTTGCTGGCACCATCACAAGCTTACGAGTTTCCCTGGTCGATAATTTAATGAAAGCAATTTAAGCAATTAAATTGCCCAACAGGAATAGTTTAATCAATATGTGCAAGTTGCGCCTCCTAGTCTTCCTGTTCTCGTTGTGCTTCCTTCTCTCTTCTATGCAGCTCTTGTTCTTCCCTGAGTTGTTTCTTCATCTCTTGCAACTCCTTTTCTGCATCCTTCATCTTACTCTTCTCCCTCTATCTATGTGTGATCCTCCTATCACGTTGTCTCCTCTTTGACTCAATCTCCAAAGCTTCTCTTAAGACAAGTGAATCTACATTGAACTTGTAGCTTTTCTTTGCCTCTGCACTGCCAGAAACCTTCCTCTTGCCTTTGTCAAGCACAGGTCTACTGCCCTCTAGTGTTGTTGATGATGTTTCTCTCTGAGATGTTGTTGACTTTTGTACTGCTAACCACTCTATAGCCATTCTGACCAGTTCATTGAGCCTTAAGAAGTTATAGCAGTATCTCGATGGGTCTTCCTCAAGGTAATAAAACGCCCCATGGATCCAAGGATGATACACTCTCGCACAATCATCCTTCACTAAGTAATATGGGTCATATGGATTGAAACTTCTAGTGCCAAAGGTGAACCTCTTGAATTCCACCATCTCGGCATCAGTATGCTTAAGTTTCTAGATCTCATACAACTTGATCCATAGAGGAAGAGTGGGCCAAGGTGCCTTCTTCCTATGCAGTCTCACTGACAACCCTATCGAGATGTGGTATGAAACATTTTACATGACCAGCTTATCCATGGAAAAAATTGGAAAAACATGCAGAGCCTTCTCCACATTGTACATCTGGATGAAGGTTCCAAGGGGTGAGGCATACCAATATGTTATGTCAATCAATGCCTCAATCACTGGCTATGACATGCAAGGCGGATCCCGCTCAAAGATCATCTTGTAAAGTGGGGTGATGAAGTAGTCTAATAGTTGTATTATAACTCTACAGAAGCTGCACTTGGAGAACAACTTGCAATAAATGTTCATAGGTGTTTATGAAGGTGTCCATGTCCAACCTAAGCCTGGGAACCGTTGACGAGCACAAATTACATCAAGTATGTAAGCGGATATGAAAATATTTTCTTGTTGACCCTTGGGAGGATGTTGGGCTTCTGTTACTTGTTCCTTCAGCTGGAGAGCCAACACGTCAGACCAATTGAAATGTCTTCCTTCATTCGCCAGCTAATCCAACACAATCACCCAACTCTGCGGGAATGTTTCTGTACTCTCTTGGCCCTATATGTGGCATGTGAAGATGACCAAGAGCTAATAATCCTTTCGAAGTATCCTTGGTGTTGTCCTGAACTTAGCTGGCTCTCTCACCCAACTCTTCAAGATGTCTCTTGAGTTTTCACTACTGTTGGGTGTGGTGAATGGTGCATCCATTGTGACCATTGGCAGCCATAAATGATACATCTCCTAAAAGTCCTATGCATGGAAGGTAGAAATTTATGTTACACTAACACTACTCAACACCATTATCTCTGGATCAGTACGTGAGACAATCCATTAGATCATTTCCGCACATGGAAAAAAGGGATACATGCATGCAATCTGGTATAAGGCAAACTTGTGTATGTTGACGTAGACTCTACGGTCCAGCAGATTTTACTCGAAAGTGGCTGAAAAAAATTTCATTGATGTCCTGTCATTTCATCTTAATCTCCTTGTCTATGAACAACCTAGTGTCTTCATAGATGGGCAATATCATAGACACTTGCTCGACCACATCTCCAGTTCCATTCTCAATGGTGTCCTTTGACCCAGCTTTCTTGGAAGCCATTATACCTGTACTGCTGAGAGATTGTTGAACACCTGTGATACCTATGGATAAAGTAACACTCATGGAAAGAAAACTATTAGTTGAAAACCAAAAGAAACTTGAGGACTTGCATGCAACACACTCAGGTGACTGACTAGAAGATTTGAATAATTTTCACTAGGAGGCTGGGAGACTGACTACCAAAACTGTGCATAACACAATCTAGACTATTAGTGAGCTGATTGATTGTTGGAACTATGCACATTATAGTCCATCTTGGCCTATTGAGGACTAAACATGTGCAATGTGCAGTTTCAATCAGCATGACTGCAACCCAGTAAAACTGCATTGCACAATTCCGGGGGCCAACAGGGCACTACCTCTCAGAGTTGTGTAGAGAAATCCTGTGATGCCAATGTGAGGCAATCTCTACACAATTCCAAGGAGGAAGGAAAGGCCTTCCATCCCATAAATGTGTAGTGCAAGCCGAGCAAAGGCAAGGTCTGGGCCAAAGCATCCCAAACCTGCCGACAGGCGACTGAAAAAAAGTAAAGATTGAATGCATGTGCGAAGCTAGGTGCATACATGAGTGAATGAACATGCATCCAATCAGTGAGTGTAGGATTCAATAAATAGGAAAATAAGTAAGTGTGTGAAGCGAGTCGCCGCAATGGCACCCATTATTGCGAAAACAATGTCATGCATGCGACAGCAAAGAGATGAAATGGAAAACTTGAAACAGAGGTTCTACAACCTAACATGCATTAAAATGACTTCAAGCATTCAACAAAACCAAGCAAAAATCACTCACACAAACTAAAATACAAAAAGCGACAGAAAAGCAGCAAAACACATGAAAAGCGGACTTACTTGGAAAAATTTGACTTGAGTGTGTCGAAGGTTCCTAAATGTGATGGGGGATTCCATAGCTCCAAGATCAAAGTGAAGAACGATATCTGAAGTGTTAAATAAATATTTTTTATAAGATCGAGTCTTATGACGCGCGTGCCGCAAATCTAGGAAAAAGCAACACTTGGCGGGAAGTTTCTAAAATGACTTTTGCATGTAACCTCCAACTGCTAAAAATAGATCCCTAAAATATAGGGATGTTTTTTTCTTTTTTTCCCTTTTTCTTTTTCAATAAAAGGCATCCCATACATGCAAAGCAAGATTGCTCAATCCTGGAGGGAACCGGTCAACTTGGGAGCACATGCAACAGACTACAAGCCTCTGGATTACTTATGTGTAGTTTCTGGGTTGAGTGGCTATGGCTTCCCCTCAAGCTCTGTGCAATTTTTGGAATAAAGCCAAGGCTATCAACTAGACCTGTGCAAATTTTGAGAGCAAGCCCAATGATGGGTTGCTCTACGTAATTTTCAAGGGGAAGGCAGCCTGCTTGCTCTACACATTTCTAGAGAGTAGTGGGCTTCCTTGATATGCTACGCAATTCTGAAGAGAAAGGTTGGTTTCTCTCCAGTTATGCACAATTTTCCAAGTGAGCACACGAGCCAGTTGAAAACCAAGTCTCAAGATGTAAGCTTGCAAGTGCATGATGAACAAGTTAGTGAACACAAGATGATAAGCCAAAGAAACTCGATTGAAAGGTTATGTACCTTTCAGTGCAACACATGCTACTAAGGATGGTTGGTAGGGGGACTCGAAAATGAAGTTAAGGAAAAATTTTGGAAGATGGTTGCAGCTGCTACAACAAGATGTTTACATATACTTGGAGATCAATAATGTTTTCACGTATTTAGAGATCTACCAGTGTTCACTTTAATATATTGGTTTTTAGTTTTCAGCTACGTTGATTGAGATCAATAATGTTTTCAGATATTTACAAGATTACAATGGGTTCACTTAGTATTTTGGTTTTGAGTTCCCAACTATATTGATTTTTAATGTATTTAGAGATTTACATTATGTTCACTTGAATTAATTTTTAATGTATTTAGAGATTTACAATATGTTCACTTGAGTATATTGGTTTCGAGTTTTTAACTATATTGATCTAGATCAATAATGATTTCACGTATTTAAAGTTTTACAATGGGTACACTTGAATATATTGGTTTTGAGTCTTTAACTATATTGTTTATTTAGATATTTACAATGCCTTCACTTGAATATATTGGTTTTGAGTTTTTAACTATATTGATTTTTAATGTATTTAGATATTTACAATACATTCACTTGAATATATTGGTTTTAAGTTTTTAACTATATTGATTTTTAATGTATTTAGAGATTTGCAATATGTTCACTTGAATATATTGGTTTTGAGATTTTAACTATATTGTTCTAGACCAATAATGATTTCAGGTATTTAGAGATTTACGATGTGTTCACTTGAATATATTGGTTTTAAGTTTTTAACTATATTGATCGAGATCAATAATGATTTCACGTATTTATAGATTCACAACATGTTCACTTGATTATATTGGTTTCACTTGATTATATTGGTTTTGAGTTTTTAACTATATTGATTGAGATCAGTAATGATTTCATGTATTGAGAGATTTACAACATGTTCACTCGATTATATTGGTTTTGAATTTTCAGCTATGTTGATCAAGACCAATAATGTTTTCCTATATTTTTTACAATGCCTTTGCTTCACTATATTGGTTTTCAGTTGTCAACTATGTTGATCTTGATAATACAATTGTTTTCATGTACTTTTTACAAAGAATTCACTTCACTCTATTGGTTTTGAGTTTTCAACCAATCTTGATAACACAATTGTTTTCATGTACTTTTGAGTTTTCAACCAATCTTGATAACACAATTGTTTTCCTGTATTTTTTATAATGCCTTCACTTCATTATATTGGTTTTCAATTTTCAACTATTTTGATCTTCATAACACAATTGTTTTCGTGTAATTTTTACAATGCTTTCACTTCACTATATTGGTTTTGAGTTTTCAACTATGTTGATCTAGATAACACAATTGTCTCTAAGAGATATCTCACTTGATTTTTAAGCAAAGTTAATCTTATTTGAAATTTCATTTAAAAAAAAAAACTATTTTAAAATTATTATTTATCTAATAAAATTTATTATAAAATTGTAACTACCTCTTTCTGACAACTTAAATTAATGAGTTACACTAACCATCTACTTTCAACAACTCAAATCCATCACTTATACCTTATTTAATGGGTGTCCTTATTTATTGTGAACTTAACTACTCACAATTTATTTCCCAGATTAATTAATAAAATACATTACTTATAAAACAATTTAATAAATTGTTTAATAATTTATTAGAAGTAAATTAACTATTAATATTACAATAAATAATGTTTTTTATATGGAAATTTTATAATATTTTAACTTAATTATAGATATAATAAATTATTATTATTTATATAAAAATCAATAATATTTTCAAAGTTAATTACACTAAACTACATCTAAATACTTAATATAAGCACAATATTCAAAATAATTTGTTTTATTTTAAATTAAAAATTACAGCAGATAATGAGCATTTAAATTAACATCAAATATATTTTAAATTCATTTTTCAATACATACATGGATTCAACACTCTAAAAAACTTGGAGCATTCAAATTATACAAATTAAATAACTTAAATTCAAATTCAAGTATTTAAAAATATCTCCCATATTTTAGTTAAAATTAACCAAAAAATACCAAGCTCAAGTTTTTCAAAATATCAGCCGCATTTTAGTTAAAATTAACCAAAAAGTACGAGAAAATGTGTCAAAAAAACTATATCACCTAGAAATTAGACTAAGCCTAAAATAATTTAATAATTTATTAAAAATTAAATTAGTTATTAGTATTTTAACAATATAATAAATAAATATTATCTCTATGAAAATTTAAAAATATTTTTAAATTTAATTAAGTTAATTATTATTTTGTTCACATATATCATTAAAAATAAAAATTATGACCAAAAAATTAATGATTGAATGTCCTTCCCACTTCAAGTGACTAAAATGTTTTATAATAATATAAATTCTCTAGAATAACACTTTTTTTTGTAGGCAATTACCAATATTAAATTAAGACACTACTTCTCTATTTCTTGGTGTTCAACTTTTTTTATTTTATTTTGATGATGGTGGTGATGGTGGTGGTTAACGTCCACTAAGACCAAACTTGAATAACACTTTTTTTTGTACGCGATCACTAATATTAGATTAAGATACTACTTCTCTATTTTTTGGTGTTCAACCTTTTTTATTTTTATTTTGATGATGGTGGTGATGGTGGTGATGGTGGTGGTTAACATCCACTGAGACCAAACTTTGGCCTATCCGACATGAAGAAATGAATTATTTAGTTTGATTTAAGATTTTATTCTTATGCTCAAAAAGCTTGGAGAGAAGCCTCCCAAGCTCATTGTAATTTTGACAACGTAAAAGGCTAGGAAGATCAGTATTGCAACAAAGATTTTGAAACTAAGATCTAATGTGGTTGTACGTGGGGCACTCTAAGAGGAAGTGCTTTTCATCCTCGATGTTCATATTCTCACAGAGATGGCAGGACCTTTCCATCCATGGTGTTTTAGGAACTGCCCAACGACCCGTTTCACTATGGAGCTCATGAGAGTTCATTCTAATCTTGGCTATATTAATTTTCTTCTTTGAGGTAGTTAAAACAGAGAGATACTTTTGATCTTCTAGGGTGGGGTTGATGACCTCCTTATAATATCTTAATTTTCTTTTAGTTGCTAAATCTTTCTCGCACCACATTTTTTCTTTGAACTTAGAAAGAACAATATTTTTAATGTTATTAATGTTTTGCAATGCAACATTCTCATCGATCTCCCAGGCCCTGGTGTCTTTATACCAACCTAGTTTGAGCCTCAGGTGGTTTTGGCTGGAATTTAAAGCTAGCTTAAAAAGTCTATAATCTCCTATGTTTTAGTTACAAAGTGATTAATTTATAATTAATAATTGAAAATTTTTCTGCTAAATCACACTTCAATATTTTTGATCTACGCGTTTGAACCTCTCAGTAAGTGAATACCTCTCAGTAAGTGAGTGCGATTCATTATTAGAGTGCTAAGGAATGTAGTGATCTAACCATAAGAAAATAATAAATTAATTAATGTAAAAGTTATATAATTTTAAAAAATATAATATAAAAGTTAAATAATTTTAAAAAATATAATATAAACGCTAAGCCACTCAGAAAATAATTAATAAAAAAAGAATTACTAAATTTATTCTTAATTATAATAACATATTTTTTTTAACTACAAAATACGAATATAAAAAAAGACTTTAAGTAGTAGTATTAAGAAAAAAATGTTATTTCAATGAAGAATTCTAATTTTAATAAATAGTAATATTAAGAAAAAATGATATTTCTTTTTTGGTTGATAAGTGGGAGAATCTTGAAAATCACTTTTACCCTATGGCTGAGAGGCTACTATTCAGGGGCGTCTAAGCCATCAAAGTCACTCGGGATCGCACCTGGCCTGAGCTGCACGAGCGGAACGCTCCTTCACTGACTGTTCTAAATCTCTTTGATAAGAAAAAATGAAAATATATATAAATATATAAATTAAAAAATTAAAAAATAATAAATAAAATTATATATTATTAAAATAATAAATAACTTAAATATGAAAATTTTAATCATATTTATTAATTAATTTAAAGTTAAATTTTAATTTTGACCAATTTAGCCTTTCAAATTTTCATAACCTGCCAAATTTATCTATTGTACATTACTTTTGTGTATCTGTTATTTAAACATAAAATATTTTGATTTTTTTTTAATTTAGTTATAAAATTTTGTTAGCGCTGTGAATTTTTTTCAATTAGAATTAGTTACAAAATCTCGTCAAAAATATAAATTATTATTATAATAGAATAATTTTAAAAAAGGTAAAATTTCAATGAAAAAAGTTATAATATATAAAAATTTATTAATCTCGTCAAAATTAGAAATTATTACTATAATAAGATAATTTTAAATCGATAAAATTTCAAAGGAAAAAATTATAATATATAAAAATTTATTAATAATTTTAGGAGTGTGAATGGATAATAACTATATTTAATTTTTTTATATTGTTTTTGGAGTTGTCTACCTTATAAACTAAATACTCTATTTTGTAATATCTCTATTTCATGGTTATTTTACACACAATATTGATTAAAATTTACTTATCATTTTTTAAGTAACAGTTGAATTAGAATTGAGTTAGGGTTCCATTCATGATAATTGACCTTCAGTTAGTTTTTTTGGGTTGGATGTGTTCTAATGGTTGGGTTTTTTTTCTACTAAACGAAATCGTTGCACAATAAATATGTGGAAGTGAATAATCGATTGGCTGCACATTATGACAGTGGAGCATGCCTTGCCTAAGAAATTCAGCGAGGCCAGGGACCGCTTCATTAGAGAAGACCTGGGACAAATATGTCAAGATGGAGTAGTGGCTCGACTCTTATGTGGTTGAACTTTTTCAGTGTTCTTGCTCTCTCATGACAAGGTTGGCAGAAAATGTTTCATTTCTCGTTCAATAATTATTTTCCTCCCTTTGTCCATGGTACGTTGGACCAAATTCTTTTGCATAAGTGAGGTAGGTGAATTAATTTGTTTAATTCTCAGAAAAATTGGCATGAGTTTTTAAGAAAATAAGAGAGTAGTAATTCAAATCTTGAAAATATTTGATTGGTTACGAGTTTTCTTGAGATAGTTTTATAAATTTTGTAAATATAAAGAGGAGTTTGTTTTGTGTATACAGAGATGAGATAAGAATTAAAATAAGAATTAAAATTATTTTTTGGAAAAAGAAATAAATATATATATTTTTTTGTTTATTTGAAATAGTTTAAGGTTGCATGTAAGAGACAGAAATACATATTATATTATGAAAAGAAAATATATTACATGTAGACAAAAATTATTATTATATATTTTGTTTAGGTAAAGGAAAAGTATTAAAGATTGTTATTATATATATTTTTCTTGGTAAAGAAAATATATTACTGTATGTAGATAAAAATTTTGATTATATAATTTTCTAGGTAAAGAAAATATATTGTATTATGCATGTGGATAAAGATTGTGATTTTTTGTAAAGAAAATATATTATTGTATGTAGATAAAGATTGTGATTATTGGTAAAGCAAATATATTACTGCATGTAGATAAAGATTGTAATTATATATTTTTCTCGGTAAAGAAAATACATATTAAATATTTTTATTATATATTTTTATTGGTAAAGAAAATATAATACTGCATGTAATAAAGATCGTGATTGTATATTTTTCTTGGTAGATAGAGATTGTGATTATTGGTAAAGCAAATATATTACTGCATGTAGATAAAGATTGTAATTATATATTTTTCTTGGTAAAGAAAATACATATTAAATATTTTTATTATATATTTTTCTTGGTAAAGAAAATATAGTACTGCATGTGATAAAGATTGTGATTATATATTTTTCTTGGTAAAGAAAATATATATTAAATATTTTTATTATATATTTTTCTTGATAAAAAAAATATATTATTGCATGTGATAAAGATTGTGAATTTTATATTTTTCTTGGTAAAAATATATATATATTATATATTTTTCTTGGTAAAGAAAATATATTACTGCATGTAGATAAAGATTGTGATTATATATTTTTTTGGTAAAGAAAATATATTACTGCATGTAGATAAAGATTGTGATTATATATTTTTCTTGGTAAAGAAAATATATTACTACATGTAGATAAAGATTGTGATTATATATTTTTCTTGGTAAAGAAAATATATTATATTACAGCACGTAGATAAAGATTGTGATTCTTGGTAATGCAAATATATCATTGCATATAGATAGAGATTGTGATTATATATTTTTCTTGGTAAAGAAAATATATAAAGGTTTTGATTATATATTTTTCTTGGTAAAGAAAATATATATTATATATTTTTATTATATATATATTTTTGGTAAAGAAATATATTATTGCATATAAAAATTGTGATTATATATTTTTCTTTGTAAAGAAAAAATATTATATTACTGCATGTAGATAAAGATTGTGATTCTTGGTAAAGCAAATATATTACTACATGTAGATAGAGATTGTGATTATATATTTTTTTTGGTAAAGAAAATATATTAATGCATGTAGATAAAGATTGTGATTCTTGGTAAAGCAAATATATTACTGCATGTAGATAAAGATTGTGATTATATATTTTTTTTTGGTAAAGAAAATATATTAATGAATGCGATGAAGATTGTTATTATATATTTTTCTTAGTAAAGAAAATATATATTATTACATATAGATAAAGATTGTTATTATATATATTTGCAGCATTAAAAGATTAGTAACATTTCTTGTTTTTATATAACATTGCATATGTCTTTTATGTAAGAAGAGATAGGATGCAAACTCTTTTCTTAAAAAGGGATTTCCTGATGGTGATGAAATAATAACAAATCCAAGTCATTTTCCTCAAAGTGAATATAGATTAAAGAAGGTAATTTGTGAAATATTCTCATGGGTAAGAGAGTTATTTTGAAAAATAATACTTAGTTATGAGAAATATTTTCTTAAAAATTGGATTTCGTAATGGTGATGAAATAATAACAAATCCAAGTCATTTTCCTGCAAGTGAATATAGATTAAAGAGGGTAATTTTTGAAATATTCTCATGGGTAAGAGAGTTCTTTTGAAAAATAATACTTAGTTATGAGGAAGTATAATAACCTATGCATAGATGAAATGAACAAAGATAATATAAGTCATAGCAATCTTCTTTGGAAAAAATATGTTTTCCTTTGTGTGTGAAAGATAAATTAATGGTGTTAATTCATTTGCAATATTTGCAAAAGTTTAATGGTGATGAAATAATAACAAATCCAAGTCATTTTCCTGGAAGTGAAACATAAGTTAATGGTGTTAATTCATTTGCAATATTTGTAAAATTTTAATGGTGATAAAATAATAACAAATCCAAGTCATTTTCCTGGAAGTGAATATAGATTAAAGAGGGTAATTTGTGAAATATTCTCATGGGTAAGAGAGTTCTTTTGAAAAATAATACTTAGTTATGAGAAAGTATAATAACCTATGCATAGATGAATTGAACAGAGAATATAAGTCATAGAAATCTTCTTTCGAAAGAATATGTTTTTCTTTGTGGTTGAAAGATAAGTTAATGGTGTTAATTCATTTGCAATATTTGCAAAAGTTACATGTTTTGGTGAGTAAAAAGGTAAAAGATTTGTGTGTTTCATATTGGATAGTTTTATTTAATTGCATGGTTTAATGCCTAAAAGGTTACCATTATTATTATCTTAGTTCTTATGCCCAAAATAAAGGTTGATTATGATACTTTCTTGAAAACAAATGCCGAAGAACTTTGTTATGATACTTTCTTGGGAACAAATGCATAATAACTCTGTGCATAAATGATAGAGAAACTATGTTGGGTTCTTAAAAATAACTATGTCAAGAAAACACATATGCAAAAGCATAGAAACAATAGTTTATTACATGTATGAAGATATAACTATTGTGTTAGATATTTTGAGGAGAAACATGGATTTGTAGAACTATTGTGTTAGATCTTTTAAAGAGAAATATGGATTTGTGTGCAGAAAAGAGTAAGTATTATGGAAAGTAAAACAAGTAGTTACTTGGAATAAATGTACTAGATTTCCTTTGTAAAATACATATAATATTTGCATGCAAGAAATAATGACCAACACATTAGTTCTTGTTTAGAACAATGCATGTCTTTGTTCATACAACAAATTTTGTAAATAGCTCTATCTTGGAAAAGATGTTTTTCGAAAAGGGACTTACATCTACATACATGATAATAATGTCTATCATGTTAGCATTCCCTTAGAAGGTAACATCTACTATATTGGAAAGATTACTAAGCTACATGAACAAAGAAGAAGCTAAGGGGCTAGCTCTCTTTGAATAATTTTTTATCTAATTAAATGCATGAAAACCAAATATAAGTTTTTAGTATCCTTTAAGTGAAATGGATGGTTATAGTGGTTTCCTTTATATGGATGTGTGTTGGTGCAAGAATGATCATAGTAATGGGGTAATTATTTTGACATTCTTGATAATTATTTGTTTATACATGCACAATGTTGTTAGAAGAAGCATGTTGTGATATTATATTTACATCTCATGTATGCACATGAATAGATGTTAAAAGATCATTTTTAAAGAGTGATTATTGATTGATTAATACTTTATCTAATCGTGTTACTAAAGTTGTGTTACTAAAGCTTTGTGATGACAACAATGATAGGAGAGGATGGTGATTTGTGTGAAAGACAAATTATATTTAACATTGTGGAAGATAAGAACTAATTTTGCATGTTAATGAGTACGAGATGCATGATGGCCCACTAATGGAAGAATCATGCCACAAGAATATAAAGAGTGGTGTATTTGTAGGTAAATGGTTTCATGATGATTGTAATAGTCGTTATCTAGGTATGTGGTATTTTAATTATATTTCGTTGTAAATTTTTATAACAATGGATAAGGGATGAACTCCCTTATAAGCCATTGTGTGAGGGGTGAACACCCTCACAAGCGTTTATTAATAAAATTAAACATTTTTTGGTTTTCTCCTTATTGGGTTTCCACGATATATCGATGTTCTATGATGTGATTGCTTATTATGTCAGTTTGAGGATGTGATTCCTTACATAATGTGGTGTTGATAATGTCAAGTATGTGATTAATTAATTTGGTTAATGGAATCATGAAATGGATGCAAGGTTACATCATACAATTTATGTTAATATACTACAAGAGTGGTGGTTAATGGTTATGAAACTTACTATTGCTCTACTAAAGTTACTTTATGTATTGATGAACATTATATTTAATGGTTAATGAGGAATGTGGAATAGTATTTTGCATAATTATCGGTGGGTAATTTGTGTAAAAAATTTCTAACTCCCTGCATTTTCACGTGAGGCTATTGGGGTATGTTACAAGTAGTATCAGAGCTCAGCATTGGCACCTTTGGGAATTTTTAAGCAGAAAGGAAATCGAGGTATGCTTCTAGTGAGCATCAACTCAGATATGAGTCTAACAATCTACATATTTATTTATGTAGTACACTACTTTTGACATGATATGTGTGATTCATGTTTATAACTACATTGAGTAGTAAGGAATAAAGTTTGCTAAAAACTATGTTCATGAATGGTATTGGAATCCAATAAAACCTTTGTCACACTCATGAATAATTTTGCACACTCACTAAGGAAAGTGAAAATCAACTACCAACTTTTGCAAATATGGTGATACATTTAGTGAACATGACTGAAGTTACAATGCACTACGCATTAAGATCGTTGGTAGGCAATGATTGGTTAATGTTGCATGACTAACTAATAACACTCATATGCATGAATTGAATTTTATTTAAGCTTATTACAATTCGTAAACAAGTGATTATGGTAGTTATTTTAGGTATCAACCTATTGATTACAATACATTGTGGGAAATTGGAAATGTTTAAATTGTTACCTCAACTATTATTGACATTTACCCATTAATGAATATTTGCATATAATTTTATGCATGACAGTATTTTATGCATAAAACTAAAATGATTTTGAAAGTGAATACTTGTTAAATGATGCATATTTATGACTAACGTTGTTGATGGGATTAAGTAGTGATAGCTTAATGGAAACAAGAAAACATGGCAAGGTAAAATGTTGCAATGTGAATTGCAATCGTAAATGAGAAAGTATAATGTTATTTGATATGCATGATTACGTTACTTGGAAAATCAAAATGTATACAACATGTAGACAATTATGTTTCCTGTCAATCTAGATATTATGGACCCATGTTGAGGGTTAAGTATAAATCCATGGTGTACATGAATGTTTCTTTCGTTAATGATAATGTGCATATGGTTCATTATGTAAATTACAGTGGGAAAGAGTGCTAAAAGATAGATTTAACATGCCAGAAAGTTGTTGACAATTCTGAAAGGCTAGAAGGCCTTGGGTTGATGACAGTTGCTTGCTCAGAGGGGTTGATGGGACTTGCCTGCCCAGATTTCCTCTCCCTAGAGATAAATGATCTCATTAAGGGAAAGGAGTTGGCCAAGATGGTGAAGAGGGTAAATAGCCTAAGGAAACTCTGTTGATTTGGAGCATGTTGGAGGAGGCCCAAAATTCCTCATAGATGAGATGTTGTCAGAGGAATAAGCGGGATGATGCCAAGAGGAATCTTATATTGGACCCTATGTGGTCAATGGAATTCTTGAGCTGGTTGGCTAGTGGAATTCCATACTAGACTTGGCATGGTCTCTGTCAAAGAACTATCTGGATGCGAAAATGACTCATCTGGTTATGGAAACTAGTTCCCCTGGGTTGGGAAGAGCATTCTTTTACCACTATGGTTCTCGTAGGAGAACAAATTAATTAATTAGTTATGTGTTGTGTTAAAAATGAATTTTTTATATAATTGTGAAAAATATTTCATGCACATTTTAACACAAAAGGAGATTAGTGCTTAGTATGGAGTTATTGGAATTTTAGTTCCTTTATTGTATTACCAATCTTGTGAACGTCTTAGTAGGGGCTAAGACAATTTGCACTCGGTGCAGTTATTGACTATTTTGATGATTAGAGAGCTAGGTGTTCTTTGGGTACTTTTTGAAGTATTTTGTGGATGTTTTTAGCAGAAGTTAAGGCAATGTGCATGTGGTGCAGTGATTGATCATTTTGATGATTCGAGTGTTAGTGATCTCTAAGTACTTGTAAAAGTACTATGATTTAATTATCATTTGACATTGCATAATTGATTGATATTAATTAAAAGTATTTCATTTTATTCAAAATGTTGTGACTAATGTGATTGAATTTGTTATTCATACATTACAGATTACTTGCCATGGAGTGTTGGTGGGTTGTCAAATCGCTATTCAAGTGTTTGCATAACAGTGACCATGACTTGTAAGAGTAATTCGTAAGTAACAATAAGTTGGTACAGAGATTTGTTTTGTTTCTATATAATTGAATAGTGGCTAAGTTATGGAAATTAGAAATTGCTTAGTTTTGCAGTTATAAATGCTGATGACTATAGATAACCATTATTTCCTTTTCTTACTGGTATTACTTGGAAATGGAATCCTTCATTTTGAAGGGAAAGGATATCATTTTTAGTGGTTTGGATTCTTTATAATGAGTAGAAATTAAGTCCCAGTGATAGATGAACACCGGGGATGGTGTTCTCTTTAAGGGGGAGAGTATGTAATATCCCTATTTCATGTTATGTTACACAAAGAATATTAATTAAAATTTACTTATCCTTTTTTACATGACAATTGAATTAGAATTTAGTTAGGGTTCAATTCTTGATAACTAAACTTCAGTTTGTTTTCTTGGGTTGGATGTGTTCCAATGGTTGGAGGGTTTTTCATGCTTAACGAAATTGTTGCACAATAAATATATAGAGTTGAATAGTTGATTAATGATAGTTCAGCATGCCTTGCATAAGAAATTCAGCGAGGCCGAGGATCGCTTCAGTAAAGAAGACCTGGGACAAATATGTCGGTCTGGAGTAGTGGCTCGACCCTTATGTGGTTGAACTTTTTAAGTCTTCTTGTAGTCGGATGACAAGATTGGCAGAAAATGTTTCATTTCTTGTGCAATAATTCTTTTCCTCCCTTTGTCCATGGTATGTTGAACCAAATTCCTTTTCGTAAGTGAGGTAGGTGAATTAATTTGTTTAATTCTTGGAAAAACTGGCATGAGTTCTTAAGAAAATAAGAGAGTAGTAATTCAAATCTTGAAAATACTTGATTGGTTACAAGTTTCCTTGAGATAGTTTTTTAAATTCTTTGAATACAAAGATGAGTTTGTTTTGTGCATACAGAGATAAGATAAGAACTTAGGTTTTTTTTTGGAAAAATAAATAAATATATATTCATTTTTCTATTCATTTGAAATAGCTTAAGATTGCATGTAGGAGAAAGAAATACATATTATATCTTGAAAAAAAAATATTACTACATGTAGACAAAGATTATTATTATGTATTTTGTCTTGGTAAAGAAAATGTATTAAAGATTGTTATTGTATATATTTTTCTTGGTAAAAAAATGTATATTAAAGATTTATATTATATATTTTTCTTGGTAAATAAAATATATTACTACATGTAGATAAAGATTGTGATTATATATAAGTTAATGGTATTTCATACAATAGATTTTGTAAATAGCTCTATCCTGGAAAAGATGTTTTTCAAAAAGGGACTTACATTTACATGCATGATAATAATGTCTATCATGTTAGCATCCCCTTAGAAGGTAACATCTACTACATTAGAAAGATTACTTAGTTGCATGCATAAAAAAGAAGCTAAGGGGCTAGCTCCCTTTGAATAGGTTTTTATCTAATTACATGCATGAAATAAAAAAGATAAGTTTCTAGTATCCTTTAAGTGAAATGGATGGTTATAGTGGTTTTCTTTATATGGATGTGTGCCTGTGCGAGAATGATCATAGTAATGGGGTAATTATTTTGACATGCTTGATAATTATTTGTTTATACATGCACAATGTTGTTAGAAGAAGCATGTTGTGATATTATATTTACATCTCATGTATTCACATGAATATATGTTAAAAGATCGCTTTTAAAGAGTGATTGTTAATTGATTAATACTTTATCTAATCGTGTTAGTTGTGTTACTAAAGCTTTATGATGACAACAATGATAGGAGAGGATGGTGTTTTGTGTGAAAGACAAATTATGTTTAACATTGTGGAAGATAAGAACTAATGGTGCATGCTAATGAGTACGAGACGCAAGATGGCCCACTGGTGGAAGAATCGTGCCACAAGGATATAGAGAGTGGTGATTCGCTAGTAAATGGTTTCATGACGATTGTAATAGTTGTTAGCTAGGTATGTGGTATTTTAGTTATATTTCATTGTAAATATTTATAACAATGGATAAGGGATGGGATCCCTTATAATTCATTGAGTGAGGGGTGAACACCCTCTCGAGTGTTTAATAATAAAATTAAATGTTTGTTGGTTTTCACCCTACGAGGTTTCTAGGGTATATCGATGTTTTATGATGTGATTGCTTATTATGTCAGTTTGATTATGTGAATCCTTACATAATGTGATGTTAATAATGTCAAGTATGCGATTAATTAATGTGGTTAAGGGAATCTTGAATTGGATGCAAGATTACATGATACAGTTATTTATTTATGCAGTACACTACTTTTGATATGATATGTGTGATTCATGTTTATAACTGCATTGAGTAGTAAGTAATAAAGTTTTCTCAAAACTATGTTCATGAATGGTATTGGAATCCAATGAAACCTTTGTCACGCTCATGAATAATTTTGAACACTTACTAAGGAAAGTGATAATCAACTACCAACTTTTGCAAATATGGAAATATTAATGATACATTTAATGAACATGACTGAAGTTACAATTCACTACACATTAAGATGGTTGGTAGGCAGTGATTGGTTAGTGTTTCATGACTAACTAATAAACTCATATGCATGAATTGAATTTTATTTATGCTTATTACAATTTGTAAACAAGTGATTATCATTTTTATTTCAGGTATCGGTCTATTGGTGACAATACATTGTGGGAAATTGGAAATGTTTAGATTGTTACCTCAACTATTATTGACATTTACCCATTAATGAATATTTTCATATAATTTTATGCATGACAATATTTTATGCATAAAACTAAAATGATTTGGAAAGTGAATACTTATTAAATGATGCATATTCATGACTAACGTTGTTAATGGGATTAAGTAGTGGTAGCTTAATGGAAACAAGAAAACCTGCCAAGGTAAAATGTTGCAATGTGAATTGCAATCGTAAATGAGAAATTATAATGTTATATGATATGCATGATTATGTTACTTGGAAAATCAAAATGCGTACAACATGTATGACAATTATGTTTCCTGTCAATCTAGATATTGTGGAACCATGTTGAGGGTTAAGTATAAATCCATGGTGTACATGAATGTTTCTTTTGTTAATGATAATGTGCATATGGTTCAATATGTAAATTACTATGGGAAAGAGTGCTAAAAGATAAATTTAACATACTAGATAGTTGTCGACAATTGTGAAAGGCTATAAGGCCTTGGTTTGATGGTAGTTTCTTGCCCGAAGGGGTTGATGGAACTTACCTGCCCAGATTTCCTCTCCCTAGAGGTAAATGATCTCAGTAAGAGAAAAGAGTTGTCCATATCTTCCTATGATGTTTGTTTTACGAAAAAAAAGGAAAAATGGATGGGCCAAGACAACGAAGAAACCTATGGTAGAGGAGGAAAAGGAATTTGCATTAGAAGGAGACAGAAAAAATGCAAAGAGCTGAAGAGGAGATGTCAAATCAAAGTTGGGAGCAGAGTACATCTAGGAAAGAGGAGAAGACCCTATGGTAAGGAGGTAAACTTGGTCTTTGAAATTTATTTATGCAAGTCTTGAAGTGGGAGCAAAGTTTAGGGTTTTGTTAATCGATTGAATAGAGTCTGAAATGAAACTATACACCCATCGCAAAGTAAAGGTAATATTATGAATTATGGGAGTAATACCTCTGTGCTTGTAGAATTATATTTTGGTAAATTCTTCTATGGAAGAGGTTAGAAAGAGAAAGGGATAGAGGAAGAGTAAACGAAGTTAGAAAGAGAAAGGGAACAAACAAGAAAAACAGAAGGGGTGAGCAGCAGGGGAAACGACCAAAGAAATGAAAGTAGAAAAGGATCCAGAAATTCTAGTGAGAAAGAAACTTTTCTACCAAGAGGCCTAGCCATAGGAGAGAACTTGGTACCTCTCTCCTTCTTAATGGTCATAAACTTATTTTATTTAAAAAACTAAAAAAAACATAAACTTCTTTTATTAAAAACAAGTAAAGAACAAAATATTAAACTCACGTTGAAAGAACTGAACGATCGCGCGACCCAATCAATCGAAAACTAAAGCAGAAATTTTGCAAGGAACCGTCTGCACTTTTAGCTTGGATTGGTAAGCCTCAGGTATTTATAAATGTGAGTCGTGTTCCATGCAGCCCAACCGTTAAACAAAATCTTTTTAAAATTGGGTTTTGTTGTTTACGAAAAAATAGTTTTAAGGATACTTGGAGATCAATAATGTTTTCACGTATTTAGAGATTTATCGGTGTTAATCTGAATATATTGGTTTTGAGTTTTCAGTTACGTTGATCAAGATCAATAATGCTTTTAGGTATTTAAAGATTTACAATGGGTTTATTTGAGTATTTTGGTTTTGATTTACCAGCTATATTACGTATTTAAAGATTTGTAATGGTTCACTTGAGTATTTTGGTTTTGAGTTCCTAGCTATATTAATTTTTAAAGTATTTAGAAATTTACAATAAGTTCAATTGAATATATTGGTTTTGAGTTTTTAACCACATTGATGGAGATCAATAATGATTTCATGTATTCAGAGATTTACAATGCCTTCATTCAAATATATTGGTTTTGAGTTTTTAACTATATTGATTTTTAATGTACTTAGAGTTTTACAATGTGTTCACTTGAATATATTAGTTGTGGGTTTTTAACTATATTGAACGAGATCACTAATGATTTCACATATTTAGATATTACAATGCGTTCACTTGAATATATTGGTTTTGAGTTTTTAACTATATTGATAGAGATAAATAATGATTTCTTGTATTTAAAAATTTACAACGTTAATGTTTTCCTGATAATGTTTTCCTGTATTTTTTACAATGTGTTCTGTTTGCTATATTGGTTTTCAATTTTCAACTATATTGATCTTGTTAACACAATTGTTTTCATGTACTTTTTACAATGCCTTCACTTCACTATATTGGTTTTGAGTTTTCGACTATGTTGATCTGGATAACACAATTGTCTCTAGGAGATATCTCACTTGATTTTTAAGCAAAGCTATCTTATTTGAAATTGCATCTAAAAAAACTATTATAAGATATTATTTCTCTAATAAAATTTGTTATAAAACTGTAACTACCTCCTTCAAACAACTTAAATTGATGAGTTAAACTAACCACCTACTTCCAACAACTCAAATCCATCACTTATACTACTCACAATTTAATTAAAATACATTAATAAAATACATTACTTATAACAAAAATTAATAATTTATTAAAAGTCAAATTAATTATTAATATTATAATAAATAATGATTTTTATATGAAAATTTTATAATAATTTATAATTTAGTGAAATTATTTAATTTATATTAGAGTAGTTTTTAAGTAGATTTTTTGAAAAGTTTTCCTTTTCATCTAATTTATCTAGAATCACAAGTTTGACTCATGAACTCTTCAAAATAGAAGTCTATGAGGGGTTTTTGAGAGTGTTGAACCCATATATATAGTTAAAAAAACTAGTTTAAGTAACACAAATCAATATTTTACCACAAAACTCCAAAAAATCACATTTAAAGACTAGATTTTTAGTTATATCAACTACTTTACTCATCTAAAGAATTATATGAACATAATCTACAAGATAATTTATTATATTTTAACTTAATTATAGATATAATAAATTATTATTATTTATATAAAAATCAATAATATTTTCAGTCCACAATGGTGATAGAAATGAAGTCTCACGAAACCGGAAGCCTTGGGTTCAAAACTTGTAGTATAAGGGACATGTAATCACGAAAATAAGAGAATCCTACCAAGCTTAATATATATATATTCAAAGTTAATTCCACTAAACTATATCTAAATACTTAATAGAAACGCAATTACCAAAAATTACTAAATTCAAGTTTTTCAAAATGTCTGCCGCATTTCAATTAAAATTAGCCAAAAAAAAATAATAATAATAATACAAGAAAATGTATCCTGAAAAAGATATATTACCTATAAGTTAAACCAAGCCTAAAATAATTTAACAATTTTTTAAAAATTAAATTAATGGTTAACATTTTAACAATATAATAAATAATTATTATATATATGAAAATTTTTAAATATATTTAAATAAAATTAAGTTAGTTATTATTTTGTTCACATATATCATTAAAAATAAGAATTATGACCCAAAAAAAATTAATGAACAATCCCCAGTCATGAAGAAAAACATATTTTTTTTAAAGGTATAACAATTTTTAGTAATTATAAAGTAAAATAAAAGTCTTAAAACTACAATAGGTAAAATGTTTTATAATAATATAATTTCTCTAATTCTTTTGTAGGTGGTCACCAATATTACATGAAAAACTTTTTTTTAAAGGTATAACCATTTTTAGTTATTATAAAGTGAAATAAAAACCTTAAAACTGGAAAAGATATATGTAAAATGTAATGTAAAATGAAATATGTAATTTCTCTAGAATAACAAGTCTTTTGTAGGGGATCGACAATATTAGATTATAAGACATTTTTTTTTACTCCATCTATCTTTTAGTTACAGAGTGATTCATCATGGTGTTGATGAATGCACTAATCTAACCATGTAATCATATAGTACGATGAATGCACTAATCTAACCATGTAATCATATATTGTACTATAGAAATGAACATTAAAGGAAAATAATAAATTAATTAACGTAAACATTATATAATTTTTAAAAAATTATAATATAAGTGTTAAACTATTTAGAAAATAATTAATATAAAAAATAATTACTAAATTTATTCTTAATTATAATAACATATTGTTTATAATAATTAGTCATTATTATTTTCAAAATAACAACTACAAAATATAAATATGAAAAAAAAATCTTCTAATTTTAAGTAGTAATATTAAGAAAAAAAATGTTATTTCAACGAAGAATAAAAAGTAAAATTAAAAATTGGGTTTTGTTGATTACAAAAAAATAGTTTTTAAGGATGTGTTGATGATGCTAGACCTGCCAACATGTCAGGGGATCTCCCTGATAACAATTCCCAACTAGTCCTCAAACTGTGTGGAGTAGGAATCCCAGCAGTGGGTAATACGGTATCTCCTTGACTGCGGTTGCGTGTAGAGGTAAGTAAGATGTCCTTGTTGGAAGCAAGGGTGTGACCTTGCAGCAAGTCAAGGAAGGTGCATGAAAGACTCTTAACACATGGAAGGGGAGAAGAGTGCACCCCTTAGAAGTTTGTGCTAGCACGCAGCTTGAAAGGGAACACACGAGCATAAAGCCATCATGAGATGGAAAGCAAGATAGTTGATGATCCAAAGTGATGGAATATACCAACCACATGCTTCGATAAGATTCATACAATCACATATGGAATAATACATGCATACATGTGTAAATTACAACTACATACATCATTAGAGTAACCAAGACAGCCAAACTAATAGCAATATATGCATGAAATGTGTTGGACCTTGTTATATTAAAAGAGTGAAAGATCTAATCATACATACAAGCATGACAACCACTAGCCCCGATAATGGAACATTACAATCATTTTTGCTTGGTCCTCCAAAGAGATGTACTATCTTTGCACTGTGGAGAAGCCAAGGCTTTCTACAACAAACTCCAAGCTTTCTCTAAGTTATACCTATAGGAAGCTTGGCTCCGAAAAGCCTGTACAATGAGCTATGAGGCTCTATAAATATCAAAGGGTGGGGTGACCCTTAACATTCCCCTTTGTGACTCTTAAACTACCCTCATGACTCTTCAACTTACACATGATTGTTACATTCTACTATTGACACTTGGTCTTTCACTTTTACAACATGTTTACAATACAATCTGCACATGTACCCATGTGAGACAAAAATGGGCTTTAGTAAGCCATGCAAGACATCATTAAGACTCGGAAAGTTGTGGGAAGACTAACTCTTCGACATCCTCTTGATGATCGACGGTGGTGAACTGATGCCAATCTTGGGAGTTGTTATGGTGTTCGGGTACACTAATTTGGCACCTTTGTCCAACTGGTCATATAGCATGTGCATCATGGTCTTTAAAGCAGCAGGACCAACGACATACTAGTGCATAGTGTCTATGTTCATATGCAAGTCTATTCTGGTGGCTATGCGCATCAACATATCAAAGTACATGTTCAGCTCCAGTTGGACTTGGTTCTTTGTCTTCGCCTCGATGAGTGTCTCAATGGATGGGATCGCATGCATGTGCACAATGACATCCATGCTCCTGAACACTTGTGCCTATGAAGCCTGTAAGATGGCGATAAGCTGCGAGAGTTCCTCATAGTTTTGGATCTGACTTTGGATGCGTGACTTCAACTCCACTGCTTTTGCCTTCATCATCTTTGGTAAGTGCAATGGGGCTCCCTTGTACCTTATTGTCCATATTTGCATGTGATCGACAATAGTGTGTATGTCTGACAAGATGTGTGCTCTCCTAGCACAACGCTTCTTCCAACCATTAAGATGCACAACTAACTTATGCATGGTGAGAAACCTAAAGTACAACTTCCGTTGACTATCTTTAGAGGCGATACTTCATCAAGTATCGCTTTCTTCAACTTTGCTCTAGAAGATGCTGTATATTTCTCTTCTCCCTACTTGGCTGCTTGTAACTCCTTAGTCATGCACTCGTTCTTAGCTATCAAGAATCTAACACTTGAGTTGGTAGCTTTGGCATATGCCTTCTTAGCATCAACCAATGCAGTTGGATGCCTATGCACCTTGGACACGATCACTCGTTCTTCAAATAATGCAGGAGATACATGGACATCCGGATCGGGTACTCTACGTGACTGCAAAACTCTGTGTTGTGACTCGTTGAAGGATATGTTGTGCACATCCGCTTCTAGATTGTCCTAAAGGATTCACTATCTCCTTAATCGCTTGGGACTTTCTCTGCTCCCAGATCTGGTCAAGCCAATGGAGTGACCTCTTGATTCTAAGGCATGAGGTTAATGTCCTCATCTAACTCTGGCTGAACGACATCCATGTCCATATGTTCCAATATTTTTTCAATCTCCTGAGAAAATTCCTACTCCTCTGGCTGCTCACCCTGTTTGTTATGTGCTAGCTCTTCGAATGAATCAATAACCTATATGGTGGGCTCCAGTATTGTAGAAATAATGCTACAACTCCTAGGTCTTCCTATCTCTAATTTTATCAACCTGGTAGTTCGTACAAACTTGGAAGCGACGGTGCTGTATGCACAAGTACTAGCTCTTGTCGCAGTTGTCACTTGGTCAGCTGGCACAAGTCCGCTAGGGCTCAATCCAACTTCTATATGCTCTCAGAAGAAGCTTTCTAAATGATGGATGAAGGCTATCACAGAGGAAATCAATCTACTTTGCGAAAATGAACTGAAAGCCAACCAAAACATGAAACCCTAGTAAACCCTAATCTGACTAGTTTGATCCCTATGATGCAATAGTGAGAGTGCAAATGTCTAAAAATGATGCCATTACTTCTAATGATGTGAAATGCATGAACTCAAACTACTTTCATTGAAAGGAACATTGTTTTTGTATTTTTGCTTAAGTGGATGGAGTGATGATGAATTTGTTTCTTATTAGGGTTTGGCTGTGCAGAGGTGGTGCGAAGGGAGAGAAAGCTTGGGAAAGGTCAGGAGGGCTAGGAGAGGTCCCAAAGGGTCCCTAGCATCAGTCCACAGAAGTCTACAATGTTCAGATGCTCGGCAACCAAGTTTGCAGGCTCCTACAGGATGTCTGCAGGGGATCCTACAGGAAACTAAGGAATTCTACAGGAATTCTGCTACCTTCTACAGGATGTGTTGTAAGTGGAAGTTTTGGGTGATGGTGAAGTGATGGAGCGGTATGGGTGGATAGGTAAGGTGGGGATGGAGCTTGTGATGGCTCAGGGACAGAGGAATAAGATGGAGAGAGAGTGCACGGAGTTGGTTGGTGGATAGAAGGATGGCAGCAACGAAAGGTCAAAAAAATGAAGCTACGTGGCAATGGATGAGCTAGAAGGTAAACGAGCTGAACAGAGGTCGAGTAGGTGGCTTGAGGAGAGGTTAAGAAGAAGAATAAGGAAGTGGAATGATACTGAGCAGTGTAAATAAAACAAATTGCTTATGTCTTGCACCAAAAACGAGAATTCATTAACCAGTGCTACCTGTGTTATTAAACCAATGAACAATGATGTAAATCATGAAGAAAAATCATGCATGGAATTGTAATGAAGGAGTATGGCTCAAGAGCAACATGCATGGAAGGATCCACGATTAAAACGACTGTGTTGCAGCTTGCCTAAAAGTAGAAAAGACTGCGTTTTTTTGGTGGTTGGTATAGACTGCACCCCAATCCCTAAACAGAGATGGAAGTGGAGGCACTAACAACCTTTTCTTGGAGCTCCAGTGAATTACAAACCTCCTATTCTGATCTAAGCAACTGAAAGTGATTTAACCATAAGCTAATCCTACTCAATCTTATTAAAGAAATCAAATCAGCAGACTGTGTTCTTGAAATGCATATCAAAACAAGGAAACAAAGTGCTGGAAAGAAAGGTAAATAACACTACAAGAAGAGGAGATCTATTGCTCTCAGGTTGGGCCCTAACCTGAGAGCTATAGCTCCCTTAAAAGCTCAGAATTAGATCCAAATCTGCTTGCCTTTATTCATAATCAAAAGTCTAATGTCATGCCAAAACTGGCTTACAAAAACAAACACCGAGCTATGCTCAGAAATTACAATATCAGTCCAAAAGTTCAAAAAGCCCCTAACAAAGGCTACGGCCTTCATATTTATACAAAATGAAGATCAAGCTAGCTTCCTCCATTCGTGGAGCTTGGCTGTCCAACTAAAAGTCAAACTGCTGTAAAACTGCTGATCCTGTAGAACGTGTTGGCTGCCTTTAAGCTCGGTAGGGAGAGCTGTTAGAGCTCGGAGTTAAGGTGAAAATCACGAGGAGGGTCATCAAGACTGTGGACAACCTCCCTATGAACCCGCAATGTCACCTTTGTTGTCTCCTTGTCTCCTTTTGTGTGGTCTTTTGCTCTCTTTAATGCCAAGAACCTGAAATCATCATGTATTAGCCACATAGATATAATGTCTGCCCCTCTTCCTACAAACAACACGAATATACTAAGAAATGAATGCATAAGTGATAAAAGATGAATGGTTGAGCAAGGTAAGTAGGCCAATATGAGCCCAAATTGTACCAAAAATTGGGGCTCATCATCACCCCCCAGCTAAAATATTTGCTCATCCTTGAGCAACTTATTCCAAATCTTCATCCTTCATTGCTTTTACTACTTCCCTTACATCCCAAGGCTCTGTGGTGGTGTCCTCTTTGCTGATATGAAACCCTGCTTTCCTGTTCACCTCTTCCCATTGTTCACTGTCATCCTCCTCTGTATTGCCTTCAGTCAACCCTAGCAGTAGTGGTGGGCTGAGTTTAAGGCCAATCCAGCTGGCCTGGAGGCTTTGCATGGATTTCTTGTAAAGGTATACCCTTGCCAAAGCTTCCCTCATCCGAATTGGGGTATGGTACTCTCAGATTTTCAAGCTGTGTGCCAAGGTATTCCATCTGCGTGTACATGCTTGGGCAACACTTTCTCCTAACAATCTTTCCATGTCTTCAAAATGAGCTATGGCTTGGGCCTGTTGGTCCATAAATCTTAAGGAAGCTGTGGGATCAGTAGCCAACTATTGGTGGGCTGAGATGAGTGCAACCGGATCCTCTGGTTCTGCTCGAATGAACAGTGGCTCGCTCCTTCTCGGTTCATGACCGATTTTGCTTCAGCTGCTCTTTGATCCTCATGGTTTAACCATGAAGCGAATGCCATCAATTGCATATCACCCAAGGCAATATTGGGATCCCAGGAGACTTCATTAGGCAAAGCCAAATTGTGGAGGTAGAATTCTGCTAATTTGGCTTTGTCTTCTGACGAACTAGTACTGCATAATTTAGAAAATTGTTGTGGGTTTTGGATCTGAGAAATACCTCTTTGTGCCAAGGTATTTATTTGGAACTGCAGCCATTGATCTTTTAAGTACAATCCATAGGATTTTGCAGGTTGTCTGCACTGTATTGCCTCCATGGCCCAGCTGGCCATGCAGGCCAATTGTGCTTCCTTTTGCTGCAGCTGTTCTTTTAGAGCTTGCACTTCAATTTGTGCCTGCTGCTCTGCTTCCTGTAGAAGTGTCATTGGCTCTTCAAGACCGGTGGTCAGCTCCTTTTTGCCTTGTTGTTCTTTTGTGGTGTCTTTGGAGGATGTACCTGCCCCTGCCCTTAGTTCTTGTAGCTGCAATCGCAGCTTCTGATTTTCTTCCTGTAGAAGCACACGTTGGCAATTAGCCACATGTTTAGCCATGGTGAATTCACTCCTGACCTCCTTGAGTTGCTCTTGTAAAGGGCCTATGTCCACCACACCCTTTGACTTGGCGATCTGCATCCATGTGTGGGAACGGACTCTTTCTTCCTCTAATGCAAAAAATAAGGGTACAGTAAATTTCTGCGGTATGATTTTGCCCGCCTCTAAAAAGGTGTAGTAGGAACTCAGACTAGGCTGAGGGCTGGGCTCTGGTATATGTACTTCTTCTGCCTCTTTAGGTGGCTCTACCTCACCCTCCCTCGGTGGTGATGAGGGTCCTTCTCCTTCCCTCTTCTCCGTTTCCTGTAGCCGGGCCAGAGTGTCCTATAGAACATTTTCAGCTTCCTGTAGCCAAGTTTTTTCAGTCAATAGGTCTAACCTTTCTTGCCACGTATTTTTCTTTGGACTCCCTTTCTCGTAGGTGACTGTTATCCTTGAGGGGGACTTTTCCTTGGGAGAAGCAGGGGTATCTTCGATGACAATCGGGCTACTGGACGGAGGCTGTGGCTTGCCCGTCTTTATCCTAACACTTCTTCAAGCTTTAAAGTATAGAGGGGTCTCCCTCTTCCTCTTTTCTTTTGGCTTAGGTGGCGTGCTGAGGCCAGCTAATACAGCTGCTGCCTCCCTTGCCAGAATATCCACCTTCTTCTCTTTGGGTTTCACCTTTTCGGGGCTTCCTGTAGAAGCCCCTGTTTTGGTAATTTTCGGGCTTCCTGTAGAAGACCCTTTTGCCAATTTCGGGCTTCCTGTAGAAGACCCTTTCTCTGTTTTCGGGCTTCCTATAGAAGCCTGTTTCTGCTTTCCTGTAGACACGGGTGTCACCACCTTTGCTTGCTTTGCTGCATGGGTTTTGCTTTTTGGTTTGGTTGCAGGTGCTGATGAGGTACTTGGGCTGATGTGGACCACCTCAGCTTTGTCCGTTCTGCTCTTCAACCTCTTTTCTCTTGCTGACAAGATGGGTGTGCCACCTTTTTCTTTGTCATCCTTTTCCTCATGCTTCTTCTTTTGTTCTTTCTTCTGCACTGTGGTCGGGGTCTTCTGGCCTTTTTCTCTCTTTCCCTCGGCCACTGCTTCTTTTTCCTCACTGCTGGAGGAACCCGTTTCTTCAATCAACATTTTTATGTCTCCATCTCTTGTCAAATTCCTGAATGATTCCCAGGAGAGGGGAACCTTATATGAATGAAGCGCATCCTCCACAAGAAGTTTGATCAACCCATGGTGGGCTACCTGATCTGGTATGCCTTCTTTTAACTTTGTGGCACACTCAATTAGGGACTGTAGCAGGAAATAAGGAATGCTCAGTTTTTCTTCTACAGGAAGATCAATCCGGTGCCTCAATTCAGTGAGCAACCGAAAGTGATATGCGTACACGATGCTAAAACGGCCTTCACAGGTTATATACTTCATGATTTGCAGGCTGACTTCATTCCATGGTGGCAGCAAGCTGGTTCTTCGCACCCCATTTTTGTCCTCCGAGAATTCCTCCTCAGGTGGAAAGAATTCTTTCTTGGCCTGCTGGCTCAACTTCCTTTCCTCCTTATCCCATGTCAAACCCATTGGAAGTTCAGTAATTCGACTGATATATTGCGGGGTGAGCTTGAGGCTTAGACCTCTGAAGTTCACTATGGCCAGTGTCTTGGATTTCGGCTTCAGAGCCTGCAAAAATTCTTCTGCCACTTCATCATTGTACCCCTGCAATTTGTCACAAAAAGATATCCATTGAACCCGTGTGAAGAGCTCTACCACTTTCTGGTTTTCCCTTAACTTGGTTGAATCAGTGGGTTCTCGTCTTATAAACCCACCCGGCATGATAAAACAGTTTCCTTAACCAGAGGTGGTGATTGTGGAAGAAATTTTTGGTTTACTGAGACAGAGCGTAGAATGTCATGCACATAACCCACAAAACTTATCCCTGAGGAACTTAACACAGTTTAATTACTCGAAATCCTGTAGAATGACAGTATAGGCACAGCAGACAACAATTTCACCATTTTTCTATGACCAGACTGTGGACGACAATTCTGCCACCTTTAATAACCAATGCATGAAGAGTTCAGGGTTACCTTTTTAATTTGGCCACCTTTTTACGTGAGGCACCCGCTTTCCTGTAGAAAACTGCGTTCCTGTAGGATGACAGCATTCCTGTAGAATGACAGCGTTCCTGTAGAATGACAGCGTTCGTGTAGAATGCAGCGCGCAATTTTTGGGAGAGACTGCAGTCGGTCTGCGCCTTGGGTGTGCTTCTCAATCGTTCTGATAGCCAAAGGCTCGGCGTATCACACTACAGAAGGATCAGGATAGTCGCTCGAGTTCAAAACGGTGGTTAATAAATGCATGAGTGCAATCTAGCCGATTAGATTTTGAATTCGGCGGAATCCATGGCGCGGGGGTGAGCTGTCCCCGCCGGACCGTTGGGTGACATCATCCCATCATTCAACTGCGCGTTCACTTGCTGCCGCATCAATTCCCGCAGATCTGTCGCCGCCTCTTCGGTTAAACTCGTTTTTTTTCGATCGGATTGCTCTCACGTGTGTGCTGCTATTCTTTTTGTCATGGCCGCCACCCACACATCCACTAGACCATTAACTGGCCGACGTGGCCAGCCAAATGGCCATACGGCCGCTCAACCCATTCACCTTTACACTTAGCAATCAATCAAAGTAACATTCATGCAATCTGATGGAAGGAAGGGTCGAGACACTTACCTGCGTGGCTGCACACGATGTTTCGGTCTTTTGGACACTGATGAGTCAATTTACCTGCTGCTGGTGAACTTACACAGGCCCGGAGGTCCATGTTCACGAGCTGCCGACGATGGATGGGATGCTTTAGTTGCATGCGCCCATGTTTCATTACATATGGCCTGCGCTGTGAATGGTATCCACTCTAGCAGGCTTAACTGTTACAGGACTCCCGCGGGATGTCTTGGAACAGTTCTTCCTCCTTGGGTGCATGCTGCACAACGATGGATGGCCTCACAATCATGCTCCCGGAGCTTCTGGCTGACTGTGATGAATATGGTGTGAGATTTCTAGCGCTTTTTTCCATTTACAATTTGCTTTTTCTCGAGACTCATCGATCTGCTTTGCTGGTGCAAGTAGCTTTGTTGCATGTCGACAAGGATGGTGGAACAAGATAACAGCAATGTGCAAGGGTGACAACCGTGGCTTGCATGCGTCCAAACCGATCCTTAGCCGTTAGATCTCCTCATGAAATGAATTCTGGCCCGTTCTGAGCTTCTACAGGAAGTTTCCTGTAGAAATACAGAGCTTCCTGTAGAAAGGTTGCGTTCCTGTAGAGAGTCTGCACCTTCCTGTAGAAAATCTGCGTCTTCCTGTAGAAGACTCAAGCTGTAATAAAATTGCACATACCTTGGAGAAAATGAGTATTCTTGGAGGAGGTGATGGTGAGGTGTCCTGACTGCATGATGAGGACCCTTGGCTTTGAGTTGAGAGGCTTCCTCTCCTCCATAGAACACCTGCATGCAATTTTACATAATGAATCTGCTGACCTTGTTTTTTCTTGTGTTTTTTTCTTCTTTTTCTTTTTTCTTTTTTGTTTTTGAAAGATAACAGGGGCACCTCATTGAGGTTTTCACCCTTGCCATCTGCCTTAAGCGCCTCAAAGAGGTTTTCACTCAAGGATCTTTTTCCAATCTCTTTTTTTTTTTTTTGAAAAGACAATAGGGGCGCCTCAATGAGGTTTTCACCCCTACCACCTGCCTTGGGCGCCTCAGAAAGGTTTTCACCCAAGGATCTTTATTATTTCTTTATTTTTATTTTTATTTTTATTTTTTATTTTTTTTATTCTTCAGGGTATGCCCAAAGCAGAGGCAGAACCCTTCTCTATGACCAACACTGCCTTCTTCATAGTTTTGATGAACTCTTGTCTTGAGGGAGGCTTCCTGTAGATCTTCAATCGATGCCCATTGACAAGCATGGGGATGGCTTCCTCATTAATGGTCCGAATAAGAATAGATCCATTTTCATGACATTTTTCCACTGAATATGGCCCTAGCCATCTGGTTCTCAGCTTTCCCTTGAAATCTTTGTATCTGGAGTCATACAACAAAGCCCAATCTCCCGGCTGAAATTGCTTGTCATGGAGATGTTGGTCATGCCACACCTTTCTCTGAAGTTGAACCACTTCTGAGTGAAGGAGGGCCTGCATTCGGTGCTCATCCAGTCCATTCAGCTGCAATAGCCTTTCTTGTTGTGCATGGCTGAGATCTAGGTCCAGCTGAGCTGCCATCCTCAAAGTGTTGTATTCAAACTCAATGGACAGCAAAGCTTTCTTCCCATAGACCAGCTCATAAGGTGTGAAGTCGGTGGTGGTCTTCCAAGTGGTGTTGTAAGCCCATGTGGCCTCAACCAGGTGATCTGCCCAGTCCTTTCTGCTGCTGCTCACCACCTTAGTCAAGATCCCTTCTAATGCTCTATTGGTGACTTCCACCTACCCATTTGCTTGAGGGTGATAGGGGGTGGAAGTCCTATGCTTGATCTTGTGATGAGCTAGTAGATCTTCAACCAGGTTGGAGGTGAACTGGCTCCCTTGGTCGGTGACCAGCTCTCTTGGATAGCCAAACTTATAGAAGATGTTTTCTCTTAGGAACTCGGCCACATTTTCTTCTGTTGCTGCTTTGATTGCTTTGGTCTCTGCCCACTTTGTCAGGTAGTCAGTGCACACAATGATGTAAGACCTTTGCCTCGAAGGGGGGTTGATTGGGCCCACAAAGTCCATACCCCACTTCTCAAATGGCTCAAGAGTCACCTGAGGTTGGAGAGGCATCTCATCCCTTTGGGTTGGTTTCCCCATTCTTTGGCATTGGTCACACTGGCTGACATATCTTCTGACATCTTGATGAAGTGTGGGCCAATAGTAGCCTGCCTGCAGGATCTTGAAGGCAGTTCTCTTTGCTGCAAAATGTCCTCCACAAGGCCCATCATGACAAGTGAGGAGGATATCAAAGACTTCCTCCTCCCTTACACAACGCCTTAAGATCTGATCGGGGCCAAGCTTGAACAGATTGCCCCCGATCCAAGTAAATGAGGCACTTTTTCTGATGATTCTGCTCTTCTCTCTTGAAGATAGGTGTGGAGGGAACTGTGATGAAACAAGGTAGTTTGCTATATCAGCAAACCATGGAGAGAGTACTGAAATAGCAAACAGATGTTCATCGGGCATCTGGTCAACCACCGTTCCATCCTCATCTGTAGACAAATCCAATCTAGATAAAAAGTCAGCAACAACATTTTCTCTACCTGGTTTGTCAACAATGGTCAAATCAAACTGCTGCAATAAAAGTAACCATCTAATAATACGAGCATTCACATCTGGTTTATTCATTAAGTATCTAATTGCAGCATGGTATGTATGTACAAAGGTTTGATAGCCAGTAATATAATGTCGGAACTTGTTCAGTGCATGGACCATAGCCAAGAATTCTTTCTCGGTTACAGTGTAATTCAGCTCAGCTTTGGACAAGTTTTTGCTAACAAAGTAAATGGCATATGGAAGTTTTTGCTCAACTTGTCCTAAAGCTGCACCTATGGCTTTGTTCGAGGCATCAGTGTGGATGTGGAAAGGTAGGGCCCAGTTTGGACCTCTCAGGATTGGGGCTGACACCAACTTGTCCTTCAATTCATTTAAAACCCTCTGACAATCGTCATTCCATTTAAACTCCACATCTTTTGCCAACAGGCCAAACAATGGCGAGGCTAGCTTGCTGAAGTCTTTAATGAATCTCCGATAATATCATTCTAATCCCAAGAAACTCCGAACATCCCTTACCTTTTGAGGAGGTGGAACCTTCTTGATGAGAGCAATTTTGTTAGGATCCACCTGCAACCCTTGGCAAGAAATGGTATGGCCTAGCACGGTCCCTTCAGTCATTAGGAATTCACATTTTTCAGGACTAAGGGACAAGTTCATCTCAATGAATTTGGTTAGGACTTTTCCCAGATTGGACAATGCTTCCTGAAAGTTGGCCCCATAAGGAGTAAAGTCATCCATATAGATTTCCACTGCATCATGGACCAGTTCCGAGAAGATGCTTAAGACAGCTCTCTGGAAAGTAGCAAGAGCATTGCATAGCCCAAAGGGAAGGACTCGGTAGGCAAAGGTGCCCCAAGAACAAGTGAAAGTGGTCTTATCTTGGTCTTCCGGGCTGATTTGGATTTGGTTGTACCCGCTAAACCCATCCAGGAAAGAGAAGAACTTCTTTCCTGCCAGTCCATCCAACACTTGATCTATGAAAGGTAGAGGGAAATGATCTTTCTTGGTAGCTTTGTTCAGTTCTCGGTAGTCCACACAGATTCTCCATTTCCCATTTTTCTTGGGAACTAACACCAGAGGGGACACCCATTCACTATCTTAGATGGGGTAGATGAATCCGGTATCAAACAGTTTTTGCAATTCTTCTTTGACAATGTCCTTAAGAGCTGGATTCATTCTCCTCTGGGGTTGCCTAACCGGCTTACAATCCTCTTTGATGTATATGTGATGGGTACAGACCGAAGGATGGACTCCTTTCATCTCCTTATAGCTCCAAGCAAAAGCATCTAGGTGACTGGCCAACAGGCTACACAACTCCTTTTCTTGGGAAGGAGATAGGGAGGAGCTGATCTTCAGCATTCTCTCAGGGCCGAACTCCACATTCTTGACTCTGGGAGTGACAGGGTTGGTTGTACAAAGATCCACTAAGGTGCTAGCTTGGGCATCCTCCACCAATTTCTCTAAGGATAGTGCACTGGAAGGTGGATTCTGGATCAAGGTCTCAATCAAGTCATCCTCGGTTGGGGGGTCTCTTCTAGTGGTATCTAAGGTGCACAGAGGTGCTGAGTACACCTCGTCTTCCTCTCCTTCCTCTAACCAAAGTGGTAAGTCATGCTCTAAGGAGGGTTGGGCAGGAGGGTATAGGACTAGCTGTTTGGACATAGGACCATTTTTGATGGTCATATTTCCTGCACAGCAACTTATGTAAGCATCTGCAGTGGCTAACCAAGGCCTTCCCAAAATGAGAGGATATCCAGTAAGCTTTGCCTTGGGTTGCAGAACCAAGAAATCTGCAGGGTATTCCCAAGAGTCGATAGAGACCAAGACATCATCCACAATCCCTTCGGGAGTCACAGTGGAGCGATCTGCTAATTGCAGTACTGTCGAGGTCTTCCTCAAGGAACCCTGAAGATTGAGTTTGAGCATGGTATCCCTGGTCATCACATTAATGGCAGCCCCCAGATCAATCAAGGTGTGAGGTATGATGGTGCCATTGATGTGGACATCTACTACAGGACTTCCAGGATCTAGGTACTTTGGGCAGATGACTTGTCCTAACATAAGGTCAGACAGTTGTCCTATGACATTGATGGTTGAAGCATCTTTCTTCCGCCTGCCTGGGTGTTTGAAACACTTTTCCTTAACCAGTTTGTTGTATATTGGCACATCCTTGATGGCTTGGAGAAGTGGTATTTTTACACACAACTGCTTGAGCTCACCCAGAAGCTCATCCTCTTCTGGGTTGGGTTGTGTGGTGGCTATTAGTCTCTCAGGAAAGGGTGGAATAGCCTTTGGTTCACTTTCCTGTTTATCTTCCTCATCTTCTGGGGGAGGAGGTTGGCGATCTGGTAGAGTCTTTCCAGATCGAAGATTGATCTCCTGGATCTCCACAGCATAGGTAGGGTATGAGGTTTCCCCAGTGTATACCTGCTGGGCCTATCTATTGTTGGGGTTTGGGTTCGCTTGAGCAGGCATTTGAGGTTGCCTTGGAGGAGCAGGAGGTAATGGCTGAGGTTGAACTAGTGGTGGAGGCAAAATGGCGGGAGGAGTATTGTACTGGGGCCTCCACCCCGACTGAGGTGCATTCCACTGAGGCTGTGGCTGGGCATGTGAATGATATGAATGAGAAGTAGGCTGAGTAGGGTACTGAGGTGGATAAGACCATGGAGGAGGCATGGACCAGGAAGGATGAGCAGGGGGACCCCAGGAAGGCATAGGAGTCGATTGGTTGGGGCTGTAATAAGCTTGAGGTGCCCCTTGCATCCCCTGCTGATAAGGTCTAGATCCTTGTGGTCTCCTTTGGTTGAGGTAATAGAGAGGTTCAGTGGGAGCTTCTGTCCCTTGGTACATGGCTTTAAACCCAGGTAAGGTTGGACACTGATTTGTGGGATGGTCCTCCTCACAAACAAAACATACTTCAACCGAATGCAATGGGCATTCGTTCTTAGGGTGTCTCCTTGTGCACCTAGGGCAGAAGACAGCCAAGGCTCTCTCAGTTTCTTCTTTCTTCTGCTGGATCCTGAATGTGTCCAGCTGCATGGCAATGGTCTATCTCACCTCACTCTTGAGATCTTCTAATTGATTTGCAAGCTCATGTTTGGAGAAAGGGACACTAGTTGAGAGGAGGTTTCCTCTACCTCGTTTCCGAGCTGCCCTGGAGTGGTTTCTAAACACAGTCTTGATGTCCTCATAAGGCAGTTGGTAAATGTCCCCCCCAGCTAACATGTGAAGGGTATCTAAGAGGTCCTCAGGGACTCCTCGGAGCAGGACCAACTTGAGGGATTCAGGGTCAAGTGTGCACCTGGCCCGCTTATAGCTAAGTTGGAACCTCTCCTCATAATCCTCTAAGGACTCATCATTTCCCATGGTCATCCGAAAGATTTCTCCCTTGGTTTCCTTAGACCTTCAATAATCCCTGTACTTGGTATTGAAAGCTTGCTGCATCTGAGCCCAAGTGGTGATACTATTCCCAGGTAAGCCCATGAACCAGCGTAATGCTGCATCCTTAAGAGTTGAAGGGAAGAGTTTCAACTTTTGCTCATCTTCAGTATAGTCATAGGTTCTACAAAGGACAGCAAACTCAAACAGGAAGGTATCAGGATCTTCAGTAGTCAGTCCATGGAAGTGAGGTAAGGAGGAGGGGCTAATGTTCTTCATTTTCATCTCTCCATTGGTCTCTCGGATGGGGAAGGCACCTTATATTCTCTCATCTTCTCTTCTATTGTCAGCCATAGCTTCAGATGGAGTGGTCTCTAACTCTTCTTCTACTATAGAATCTTTGTATATCTCGGGATGTTCGCCTATAGGTTCTTTTGGATCACTGTCACCAAAGAAGAGAGAAGGGTGACTCAGTGATGTGGTGGGGGTGTTGGGTAGGAATTTGCCTGATTTATCTCGGTTCCTACGAGGCATGAAATGGAAAAGACTTTCTTTTTTGATTGTTTTTGCTTTTTTTCCTTGGTACCTGCAAAACTGAAACAGATTGATCTACAACCAACTATAAAGATGCAGAATTAAACTGAAAGCAGGAACGAACTAATCTACTTTGCTCAAATGAAATTGCAAGAATGGAAATGCTAGTCTACGCTTGCAGAATTGAAACACTAGTCTACGCTTGCAGAAATGAAAGGCTAATCTATGAAAGCAGGAAATGCTAATCTATGAAAGCAGGAAATACTAATCTATGAAAGCAGGAAATGCCAATCTATGAAAGTAGGAAATACTAATCTATGAAATCAGGAAATGTCTATGCTACTTTTGCAGAATGGAAATGAAATAAACTACTTAGCAGAAGGCAAGAGTAAGAAAATAGAAGAAAAGCAACAATTACTAATACTCTGACGCTTCCCCGGCAACGGCGCCAAAAAGATGGTGGGCTCCAGTATTGTAGCAATAATGCTACAACTCCTGGGGCTTCCTATCTCTAATTTTATCAACCCGGTAGTTCGTACAAACTTGGAAGCGATGGTGCTGTATGCACAAGTACTAGCTCTTGTCGCAGCTGTCACTTGGTTAGCTGGCACAAGTCTGCTAGGGCTCAAGCCAACTTCTATATGCTCTCAGAAGAATCTTTCTAAATGATGGACGAAGGCTATCGCAGAGGAAATCAATCTACTTTGCAAAAATGAACTGAAAGCCAACCAAAACATGAAACCCTAGTAAACCCTAATCTGACTAGTTTGATCCCTATGATGCAATAGTGAGAGTGCAAATGTCTAAAAATGATGCCATTACTTCTAATGATGTGAAATGCATGAACTCAAACTACTTTCATTGAAAAGAACATTGTTTTTGTATTTTTGCTTAAGTGGATGGAGTGATGATGAATTTGTTTCTTATTAGGGTTTGGCTGTGCAGAGGTGGTGCGAAGGGAGAGAAAGCTTGGGAAAGGTTAGGAGGGCTAGGAGAGGTCCCAGAGGGTCCCTAGCATCAGTCCACAGAAGTCTACAACGTTCAGATGCTCGGCAACCAAGTTTGCAGGCTCCTACAGGATGTCTGCAGGGGATCCTACAGGAAACTAAGGAATTCTACAGGAAGTCTGCTACCTTCTACAGGATGTGTTGTAAGTGGAAGTTTTGGGTGATGGTGAAGTGATGGAGCAGTATGGGTGGATAGGTAAGGTGGGGATGGAGCTTGTGATGGCTCAGGGACAGAGGAATAAGATGGAGAGAGAGTGCACGGAGTTGGTTGGTGGATAGAAGGATGGCAGCAACGAAAGGTCAAAAAAATGAAGCTACGTGGCAATGGATGAGTTGGAAGGTAAACGAGCTGAACAGAGGTCGAGTAGGTGGCTTGAGGAGAGGTTAAGAAGAAGAAGAAGGAAGTGGAATGATACTGAGCAGTGTAAATAAAACAAATTGCTTATGTCTTGCACCAAAAACGAGAATTCATTAACCAGTGCTACCTGTGCTATTAAACCAATGAACAACGATGTAAATCATGAAGAAAAATCGTGCATGGAATTGTAATGAAGGAGTATGGCTCAAGAGCAAAATGCATGGAAGGATCCACGATTAAAACGACTGTGTTGCAGCTTGCATAAAAGTAGAAAAGACTGCGTTTTTTTGGTGGTTGGTATAGACTGCACCCCAATCCCTAAACAGAGATGGCAGTGGAGGCACTAACAACCTTTTCTTGGAGCTCCAGTGAATTACAAACCTCCTATTCTGATCTAAGCAACTGAAAGTGATTTAACCATAAGCTAATCCTACTCAATCTTATTAAAGAAATCAAATCAGCAGACTGTGTTCTTGAAATGCATATCAAAACAAGGAAACAAAGTGCTGGAAAGAAAGGTAAATAACACTACAAGAAGAGGAGATCTATTGCTCTCAGGTTCAGCCCTAACCTGAAAGCTATAGCTCCCTTAAAAGCTCACAATTAGATCCAAATCTGCTTGCCTTTATTCATAATCAAAAGTCTAATGTCATGCCAAAACTGGCTTACAAAAACAAACACAGAGCTATGCTCAGAAATTACAATATCAGTCCAAAAGTTCAAAAAGCCCCTAACAAAGGCTACGGCCTTCATATTTATACAAAATGAAGATCAAGCTGGCTTCCTCCATTCGTGGAGCTTGGCTGTCCAACTGAAAGTCAAACTGCTGTAAAACTGCTGATCCTGTAGAACATGTTAGCTGCCTTTAAGCTCGGTGGGGAGAGTTGTTAGAGCTCGGAGTTAAGGTGAAAATCACGAGGAGGGTCATCAAGACTGTGGACAACCTCCCTATGAACCTGCAATGTCACCTTTGCTGTCTCCTTGTCTCCTTTTGTGTGGTCTTTTGCTCTCTTTAATGCCAAGAACCTGAAATCATCATGTATTAGCCACATAGATATAATGTCTGCCCCTCTTCCTATAAACAACACGAATATACTAAGAAATGAATGCATAAGTGATAAAAGATGAATGGTTGAGCAAGGTAAGTAGGCCAATATGAGCCCAAATTGTACCAAAAATTGGGGCTCATCACTATATAGGTGTAGTTTCATCAATATGTGCATGTTGTGCCTCCTATTGTTCCTATTCCTATTGTGCTTCCTTGTCTCTTCTACGTAGCTCTTATTCTTCCCTGAGTTGTTTCTTCAACTCCTACAACTCCTTTTCTCCCTCCTCCAGCTTCTACTTCACCCTTTATGTCTGCGTGATCCTCCTGTCATGTGGTCACCTCTTTGCCTCAATTTCCAAAGCTTCTCTTAACCCAAGTGGGTCTTCTTTGAACTTGCAGTATTTCTCTACCTCTACACTGTCAGTGAACTTCCTCCTAGCTTTGTCAAGAGCAGGTTTGTTGCCCTCTGCTGCTACTAATTATGCTTCTCTCTGAGATGTTGCTGCCTTTTGCACTGTTAACCACTCTACATCCATTCTGACTAGTTCATCAAGCCTTTATAAGTTATAGGAGTATCTCCATGGGTCTTCCTCAAGCCAATGACATGCCCCACAGATCCAATGATGATACACTCTCACACAGTGGTCCTTCACTAAGAAATGTGGGTCATATGGATTGAAACTTCTAGTGGAGAAGGTGAACCTCTTGAATTCCTTCATCTCGGCATCAACATGCTTGAGATTCTAGAGGAAGAGCGGGCCAAGATTCCTTCTTCTTCCTATTGAGTCTCGCTGAAAACCCTATTGAGATGTGGTGTGCAACCTCTTGCATGACCGGCTTATCCATGGAAAACTTTGGAGAAACATGCATAGCCTTCTCCGCGTTGTACATTCGGATGAAGGTGCCAAGGGGTGAAGCATACCAATCTGATACGTCAATCAATGCCTCCATCGTTGCCTACGACATGCAAGGCGAATCCCGCTAAAAGATCATCCTGTACACTAAGGTGAAAAAGTCATTTGATATTTGTATTATAACTCCATGGAAAATGCACTCGGAGAACAACTTGCAATAAGTGTGCACACAGGTTTCGAAATGTGTCCATGCCCAACCCAAGCCAGGGAACTACTGACGAGCACATATTACATCAAGTATGTAAGTGGACATGAAAATATTTTCTTGTTGGGTGGATGCCAGGCTTCTATTACTTGTCCCTTTAGCTAGAGATCCAACATGTCAAACCAATTGAAAGGTCTCCCTTCATTCGCCAGCTGATCCAAAATAATCACCCAACTTTGTGGGAATGTTTTTGTACTCTCTTGGTCATATAAGATGGATGTGAAGATGACCAAGAGATGATAAGCCTTCTGCATTATCCTTGTCTTGTAAACTTGGTTGGGTGTTGTCCTAAACTGAGATGGCTCTCTCACCCATCTCTTCAATATATCTCTTCAGTTTGCACTACTGCTGGGTCTGGTGAATGGTGCATCCATTCTGACCACTGGCTACGGTAAATGATACATATCCTGAATGTCCTGTGCCCTGATGTTAGAAACTTTTGTTCCACTGACACTACTCAACACCATTGTCTCTAGATCAGTATGCAAGACAATCCAGTGGATCATGTCCGCACATGGAAATGGAGGATACCTCCATGCAATCCGGTATAAGCTAGACTTGTGTATGTTGACATAGATGGTGTCCTTTGACCCTATTTTCTTGGAAGCCATTGTACCTATATTTCTCAAAGAGTGTTGAACACCTATGATACCTGGGCACATAGAAACACTCATGGTAAGCAAACTTTTAGTTGAAAACCAAAAGAAACCTAAGGACTGACATGTAACATACATGTGTGACTGCCTGGAAGATTTGCACAATTTTCATTGGGAGGCTGGGAGACCGACTGCCAGAACTGCATAGAACACAGTCTGAACTATCAGTGCGCTGACTGACTGCTGAAACTGTGCAGAGCATAGTCTATCTTGGCCTACTGAGGACTGAAACTATGCAATGTGTAGTTTCAGTCAGCATGACTACAACCCAGTAAAACTACATTTCACAATTCTAGGGGCCAATGGGGCTTGCCTCTCAGATTTGCATAGAGAAAGACTGGGAGGCTAGTGTGAGACAAGATCTGCACAATTTCTTGGAGGAAGGAAAGGCGTTCCATCCCATAAATGTGTAGTGCAAGCCAAGCAAGGCAAGGTCCGGGCCAAGGTAGCCTAGACCCACCAACGGGCGACTGAAAAATATTAAAGACTAAATGCATGTGTGAAGCTAGGTGCAGACATGAGTGAATGAACATGCATGCAATCAGCGAGAGCAGGATTTAGTAAACAGGAGAACAAGTAAGTGTGTGAAGCGAGTTGCCACAATAGTGACCGTTAGTGCAGAAATAGTGCAATGCATGCATCAGCAAGGAGATGCAATGCAAAACTTGAAACAATTCTTCTACAAGCTAACATAAATTAAAATGATAGCAAGCATTCAATGAAACAAAGAAAACAACATTCACACAAACCGAAATACAAAAAGCAACAAAAAAGAAGAAAAAGACATGAAAAGTGAACTTACCCAGAAAAAGATGAGCTGAGTGTGCCGAAGGTTCCTAGATGCGATGGGGGATGCCAGAGCTCCAAGATCAATGTGAAGAATGAGCTCAGAAGCACTGAATAAATATTTTTGATAAGATCATGGCTTATGATGCACATGCCACAAATCTAGGAAAAAACAACACTTGGTGGGAGGTTTCTAAAACGACTTTTGCATGTAACCTCCAATTGCTAAAAATAGATCCCTAAAATCTACAGATTCTTTTTACTTTTTTATTTTTTCTTTTTCAGGAAAAAGAAGCCCAAGCATGCAAAGCAAGATTTATCAATCTTAGAGGGAACCGGTCAACTTGGGAGCACATGTAACAGACTGCAAGCCTTTCGATGACTTATGTGCAGTTTCTGGGTTGAGTGGCTCTAGCTACCCCTCAAGCTCTGCAGGATTTCTAGACTCAAGCCAAGGTTATGGACCAAATCTACACAATTTTTGAGAGCAAGCTCTATGATGGGCTTCTCTACGTAATTTTCCAGGGGAAGGAAACCTACTTGCTCTACGCATTTCTGGAGAGCAGCGGGCTCCCTTGATAATCTACACAACTTTGGAGAGGAAGGCTAGTTTCCCTCCAGTTCTGTGCAATTTTCCAAGTGAGCACAAGATCCGATTGAAAACGAAGTCTTGGGATGTCAGCTTGTAGGTGCATGGCAAAAAAGTTAGCAAACATAAGCTGATAAGCCAAAGAAACTCAACTGAAAGGATATGTACCTATTAGTGCCAGACATGCTGCTAAGGATGGTTGGTAGGTAGGCTCCAAAATGAAGCTAAGGAAAAAATTTGGAGGATAGTTGTAGCCGCTACAACATTGGCGACACACTAGTAGAACTCCAGCTCTCTAAATGGACCTTGTTTCATAAAAAACAAGTCTAACTCCTCCGGAAGTATTCTTCAATTCTTTGATCATTGTGGTTTCCACACTAACTTGATTGAAATATGTAGCACCTTCCATGCTCTTGATCAGTCAACACACATTCCAAGCCAAGTCAACTTAGTTGTTTCGATTGGAGATTAGGGGTATATTGGTGCATAAGCAATATGACTATCATATTTTAAGTTTCAGCTATGGTGTTGCTCTGTTGCCAACAGGCCTAGAAAATACCCAACAGGGTCACACAGGAGCACAAGCATCACTCCGCTGCCAAAGAGCTTGTTCAGTACCCCGGCAGAGTTACTTGCATCACCTCTCTGCACAAGAAGCCTTTCTCTTCTTTCACCTTTTTCATTTTTTCAAAATTTTTCACATTTTTAATTTTTTTTCATTTTTCAAGAGTTGTGCATAGGCACTTACTTATTTCAGAGGCTGAAGAGGGATCCCGACTTATTAATAGTAGAAGAGATTTTTCCTTCAGATAAGTATGTTATGTATACCTATGACATACTTGTTAAGTTTTTCCCACCACCTTACTCTACTTAACTGAGCTGATAAGGATTAACCCAAAACAACCGACTAGAGTAGGTGGTACTAGTTAGAGCGCAAGTGTTTTGTTTTCACCAAGATTCACTTCAAACAGAATGTATTTTCCATTTGTGTATCATTGAATGAAGACAACAAGTCCTACATAAAGAGAGAGGACAATAGATAACAAAGTATTGATAGTTGTATAAGTCCTCTTTTACTTTACCCTACTTGTCTTAACAATCACACATGGTTTCATGTGAAACTAACCAATGGACGTAAACAAGAAAATAAAACAATAAAGCAAAGAGCGGAAGAAAATGCATAAGCAAAGAAAGTAAGAAAAGCAGGCAATCAAACAAACAAATAAACAAAGTAAGAAAGAAAGCATGCATGCAAGCAAATAGACAAAAGCAAACGCTACTCCTACTCCTAAGCTAATAGTGCATGGGTCTTCTCACATGAAGTGATATTTCCAATGTAGCCATCGGTGCATTGGTTGACCCATGTTGGTGAAGGCATGGTTCACGAAAATCACAGTCAAGTGAACCAAAAAACATGAAAGATATAACAATGAACACCAACATACTCCAAATTTAAACATGTCCACAGAAAAGAAAATAGTGAAAGAACAAGATAGGCACTCTATGGACTTACCATGGTGTTGTGACACACTATGTGCAGATGATAAGCATATGCACTTTCTTGACTATGACAAATAAGAAAACATGAGAAAAATAGACAACTTATGTTTTGCAAGTTTGTTGCTTGTGTATGATTCGTCCAATGCATGAGTGATGGGATCATGTGATTCAGGTGGAGGAAGCGAAATCTGTGTGTTGGATTAATATTTAGTGCATATAGATGAGTGATGAGGAGCCTTGGGTGGTTCAACAATTTCCTAATCGAAAATGAAACTAACCTCAGGACAGCGAGGGCCTGGCATAACCATTATCTCGGGCTGAAGTGCCTCGACAACCTTCGGAGTTTCAACTTCATTGACAGATAGATCATCATAAACATGTGTCTTTGAAATATTAACAATGATTCAATCAACATCGTGATCAAATATAGGATTACATATATCATGATAGCTATGATCAGAAAAATCAATGAGTTCATCGACATCCTCATGATCTAATAAATCATACAGAGGGGTAGATGAGAAGCAAGAATGTTCACCCTCTACGTTTCTAGAAAATGTAGATGAAATATCAAGTGGATTTTCAATGAATAATTTGTCCTCTCTATTTTCAAATGATGGACTGACATCATGTTAGGCCCCTATACTACTAGTGATTACCCCATTACTATTGTAGTTATACCCCTTATTTATATTGTTGTGCCCCTATTACCCCCATATTGTTACTTTTGTGCCCCATAGAATCCCTCTATTGTTATTTTTGTGGCTTTATATTATTATTGTTAGGTCGGCTAGATTATATTGTGACTCCTTAGACTCCTATATATAGAAAGGAGGTTTTGTCATTTGTATCATCCAAGAATTGTTCATTTATGTAATGTAAAGGAGGTTGCCCCCTCGAAGAGGCTGAATTTTAAGGTGTTGATCTATCTTTTCTATCTTTTCTTGAGCTGGTTTCATAACATTTGGTATCAAAGCTTTTGATTCTAGGGTTTCGCTGCTCCAAACAGGTCATCGTGGCATTTTCGCTATAACGTTTTGTCTGTGACATTTCAGAAGTCGCAAAAAAAACCCATTTGAGAAGAAATTGCGCTGAACCTTGGGTGCAAATTTCAGAGCTTTTCGCACGATATTTTCGGATATATGATCTGAGGAAGTTGGTATTTTTGCAGACTCCTAAATTACACTCAAAACAGGTGACCTGGGGAAATTCATCATAACTTTCTTTCTGAGCATCGGATTGAAATTTTGTAAGAAGGTACAGAAAGAGGACGGACTGTAGTTTTCTTTTATATATGTTTCATAGTAAAAGGTTGAAACAGTGACACGTGGCACTTCATACAAATTCTCTCTACTGAACTAGTCTATAAGCAGGTCACTGCGGGAGATTGTGCATAACTCTTTCTTGTAGAATCCAATTTGGATCAGACTGGTGGCATTAGAAAGAGGACACAGAGAGCTAATACAAGTAGAAATTTCAGAACTTAAATATCCACAGGTACAGAGTTACAGTCGTTTCAAGTTCGAGGTCCTAAAATCAAGAAAAAACAAGATGAGGAAGTTTGATGGCAAGGATCCGGTAAATTGGATACTTCAGATGGAGCAATATTTTGATCTACATGGTGTACCACTGTTACAAAAGGTATGTATTGCATCTTCATATTTAGAACCAGATCAATTTTTATGGTATAAAGGGCTTTTTTCTCGTAAAAAACTTGTTACGTGGTCAATTCTCACGGAGGAAATGATAGCACATTATGAGGATACAAAGAGCAACACCTTCTTTAGAGCAACACCACAACAATTGGAAAGAGTAAAAGGGCTTTGTGACATATTTGAAAGTAAAATTATGGCAACAAGGAAGTCTACCCCTCACAACTATAAAGATGGACGTGTTGTTCCTCCTAGCCTTCCACAACCTACAAGGGTTACACCACAACAATTGGAAGAAAAAAGAGAAAAAGGGCTTTGTTACAATTGTGATAGCAAATGCACTAAAGGTCATAAGTGTGCTGAGAAGAAATTATTTTACATAGAGTATGAAGAGGAGGAAGAAAAGGATCAAGAAACATCAAAAGAAGAGGATATATGCCAAGACCCGACCCCAGAGAAAGAAGAAATGAATCAGAACATATCTTGTAAACTATTGGCAAGAATGACCACTCCTCAAACTCTCAAGATAGAAGGAAATATCAAGAAGAAAAAGGTGCAAGAATTGAAAGATCACATCAAGAAAGAAGAAATGAATCCAACCATATCTTGTAATTCACTGGTCAGAATTACCACTCCTCAAACTAGCGAGACAGAAGGACATATCAAGAAGAAAAATGTTCAAGAAGTGAAATATCACATCGAGCATCAAGAAATGAATCCGACCATATCTTGTAAAGGATTGGAAGAAATTACCACTCCTCAAAATCTAAAGATAGAAGGACATATCAAGAAGAAAAAGGTTCAAGCAGTGAAAGATCACATCGAGCATCAACAACAATTTCTCCAACTTTTAAAGGATAGCGCCACTTCAGTGCAAAATCAAATGAAACAACAGGTAGATCAACATCATAGTGAAAAATGTTTTGATGTAAGCGAGTGGGTATTTTTACTGCTACATCTAAAGCAAGCTATTTATGAGAAGGAAACGTTGGCAATACTACATGCACTTAAAAAATGGCGACCTTACCGAATGGGAAGACTCTTCAAGGATGAGGATGTGGAAGCATTGTTTTGTGCTATTTCTATTATCCAACCAGATTGGATAAACGAAGCAAGGGATGAATGGAATAAGGACAAAGAAGTATGGCCACTTATTCGAAACTTGCAAAAGATCCCAATTCAAACAATATTGCCAGATATTGAAAAGGAAGGAAAAATCATATTGGAACCTGGAGCAGTCAGAGTATCTCATCAAGTGGAAGAACTTACCCGCTGAAGATTCCACATGGGAGGACAAGAATTTTATACAGAAGCATCAAGAACTACTCAAGCGTTGAGGACAACGCTTTTTGAAGGAGAGGGGCATGTTAGGCCCCTATACTACTAGTGATTACCCCATTACTATTGTAGTTATACCCCTTATTTATATTGTTGTGCCCCTATTACCCCCATATTGTTACTTTTGTGCCCCATAGAATCCCTCTATTGTTATTTTTGTGGCTTTATATTATTATTGTAAGTCGGCTAGATTATATTGTGACTCCTTAGACTCCTATATATAGAAAGGAGGTTTTGTCATTTGTATCATCCAAGAATTGTTCATTTATGTAATGTAAAGGAGGTTGCCCCCTCGAAGAGGCTGAATTCTAAGGTGTTGATCTATCTTTTCTATCTTTTCTTGAGCTGGTTTCATAACATCAAGTGTGTTCTATGAATGATTGGAAGTAGATGCATCCATGGATGGATTTACACAAGGAAAATCATAGATAGCAGAATCATTGAAGATGTCATGGAAAAGTAGAGTAGGCATGGACAGAAGGGGGTCATCCTTCACCCCGGATTGATGCTCATATTCCTAGTCATAGTCATCGTCAACGACAGCGTAGGTTGGTTGTGCAAAATCAACTCTGTCGATGGCTTGATCCTCATTCATAACTGGTGTAGAGTTTGGAATGGAAGAACACAAGACAGTGCCATCTGAAGGATCAGTAGAATGCGGAGATGGAGGTTGAGGTCAAGTGTATATGACAACCCATGGGCTTCCCAACCAAATCTACATAGAAATTGAGAGTAGTGAGGGTGGGGGCATGCACCAGTTGAATAGTCTTATTGACACACTCTCCCACATCACTCTGCGGGGGTGGAGTTGTTTTATGAGGGGAAGGCAAACAATCTCTTGTGACAGCAACTGTGTCCACTTGAGATTGTGCAACTCCATCACTGAAGTATGTTAAGCGGGGTTTGAGATTTTTCTTCACTTTGGGATAGATTAATTTGTGACAGACATATGAAAATCTATCCATAAGATATTGGAATTTCATTTTACTTTTCGGAGCTTCAAACATGAGTAAATGGAAGTGTTTCCAAAAATCAATAAGAAATTCATTCGAGGCCTTCCATTGTTTTAACATTTTTTTTCAAGAGCTTCAAGATCTAAATGATGAAAAACATATTTGATTAGATCACTAAACTACTTAAATGAGTGCATGCAATTGAGAGGCAGTTTGCGGCACCATAGCTCCGGGAATTCATGAAGTCTGTGTGAAAGAATCATACAAACTTCTACTTCATAAAATCTTCCTCATTCTCTAAGAATGCAAGGAAGTCATGTAAGTTCTCAGGCTAGGCCACTTCGCCTTCAACATCATACGTGAGTTCAAACAAGTGATCGAATAACTCCTTCGTGACTTCAAAGGGATGTGCGTTGGAAAAACATCATAGAGGGTTCACTACAAAAATATCCATGATAGATGTGCAAATATTCAAAACAGTATGTGAGGACTCAACTTGTCATTTGGCCCTCCTTCTAGCGCCAGAAATGTTGACATTGCTAGACCCGCCAACATGTCATGGGATCTCCCTAATAAGAAGTCCCAACTAGACCTCAGACCATTTGGAGTAGGAGTCCCAGCAGTGGGTAGTACGGTATCACCTTGATTGCTTGTTGCGCGCAGAGGTAAGTAACATGTCCTTGTTGGAAGCAAGGGTGTGACCTTGCATCAAGTCAAGGAAGGTACACATGGAAGGGGAGAAGAGTGTGCCCCTTAGAAGTATGTGCTAGCACGCAGCTGGAAAGGGAACACACGAGAATAAAGTCATCACAAGATGGAAAGAAAGATATCTAACGATCTAAAGTGATGGATTATACCAGCAACACACTTCGATAAGATTCATACAAACACATATGGAATAGTCCATGCATACATGCGTAAATTACAACTACATACATCATTAGAATAACTAGGATAGCCTAACTACAATAACAATATATGCATGAAACGTGTTGGATCTTGTTATATTAAAAGAGTGAAAGATCCAATCATACATATAAGCATGACAACCACTAGCCCTAATAGTGGAACATTACAGTCACTGTCGCCTGCCTCTCAAAAGAGATGTATTATCTTTGCACTATGGAGAAGCTAAGGCTCGTTACAATACACTGCAATCTTTCTCTAAGTTATACCTATAGAAAGATTGGCTCCCAAGAGAATGTACAATGATTTATGAGATTCTGTAAATAGAAAAGGGTGGGGTGACCCTTGACATTTGCCTTTGTGACTCTTCAACTACCCTCATGACTCTTCAACTTACACATGACTATTACATTCTACTATTGACACTTGGTCTTTCACTTTTACAACATGTTTACAATGCAATCTGCACATGTACCCATGTGAGACAAGAATGGGCTTGAGTAAGCCATGCAAGACATCACTAAGACTCGGACACCTCTGGGAAGACTAACTCTTTGACATCCTCTCGATGATCATTGGTGGGGAACATATGCTAAGCTTGGTAGTCTGTTATGGTGTCCGCATACTCTGTGGTGGCATCCTTCTAAAAGAAAACTCTTTCCTCTATTGCATCCAGGTACACTAATTTGGCACCTGTGTTGAACTCGTCAAATAGCATTCACATCATGGTCTTGAGTGCAACCAGACCAGCAACATACAAGTGCATAGTGTCTGTGCGCATCTACAAGTTTGTGCTAGTGGCTTTGCGCATCAACTTATCAAAGTACATGTCCAGCTCTAGTTGGACTTGGTTCTTTGTCTTTGCCTCGGTGAGTGTGCCAATGGATGGGATCGCATGCATGTGCACAATGAAATCCATGATCCTAAACACTCGTGCATGTGAAGCCTATAAGTTGGTGATGAGCTGCAGGAGTTCCTCATAGTTCCGGATCTGACTTCGGATGTGTGCCTTCAACTCCATAGCTTTTGGCTTCATCATCTCTGGCAAGTGCAATGGGACTCCCTTGTACCTCATTGTCCATATCTACATGTGATCAACAACAGTGTGTCTGTCTGACAAGATGTGTGCTCTCCTAGCATAGCGCTACTACCAACCGTTAAGATGGAAAACTGACTTATGCACGGTGATGAACCTGAAGTACAGCTTCTGCATGACTGTCTCTAGAGATGATACTTCATCAAGTATCGCTTCTTCAACTCTTCTCTGGTAGATGTTGTAGCTCTCTCTTCTCCCTATTTGGCCACTTGTAACTCCATATCCATGCACTCATTCTCAGCTATCAAGAATTTAACACTTGAGTTGCTCGCTTCGGCATATGCCTTGGTAGCATCGACCAATGCAGCTAGATGTCTACACACATCAGACACGATCACTCATTATTCAAACTGCACAGGAGATATATGGACATCTGAAGTGGGCACTCTGTGCAATTTCACAACTCTGTGTTGTGACTCATCAAAGGATATGTTATGCACATCCGCTTTTGGATTTTCCTCAAGATTTTTAGTGTCTCCTTGATCACTTGGGACTTGCTCTGCTCTCGGATCTGGAAAAGCTGGTTAAGTGACCTCTTGGTTCCAAGGCATGAGGTCAATGTCATGATCTAGCTCTAGCTTAACCACATCTACGTCCATCTATTCCAACATCTGTTCAATCTCCTGAGCAAAGTCCTACTCCTGCGACTGCTCACCCTGTCTGCTATGTGTTAGCTATTTGGATGAATCAATAACCTGCATAGGTGCAGTTTGATCAATATGTGCAAGTTGCGCCTCCTATTCTTCATGTTCTTGTTGTGCTTCCTTCTCTCTTCTGTGTAGCTCTTGTTCTTCTCTGAGTTGTTTCTTCAACTCTTGCAACTCCTTTTCTGCCTCCTTCATCTTATTCTTCTCCCTCTATCTATGTGTGATCCTCCTGTCGTGTTGTCTCCTCTTTGCCTCAATCTCCAAAGCTTCTCTTAACACAAGTGGATTTTCTTTGAACTTGTAGCTTTTCTTCACCTCTGTGTTGTCGAAAACCTTCTTCTTGCCTTTTTCAAGCGCATGTCTATTTCCCTCTGGTGTTGTTGATGGTGCTACTCTCTGAGACGTTGTTGCCTTCTATACTGCTAACCACTCTATAACCATTCTAACTGGTTCATTGAGCCTTGAGAAGTTATAGCACTATCTCGATGGGTCTTCCTCAAGGCAATAAAACACCCCATGGATCCAAGGATGATACACTCTTGCACAGTGGTCCTTCACTAAGTAATATGGGTCATATGGATTGAAACTTCTAGTGCCAAAGGTGAACCTCTTGAATTCCACCATCTTGGCATCAGTATGCTTTAGTTTTTGGATCTCATACAACTTGATCCATAGAGGAAGAGTGGGCCAAGATACCTTCTTCTTCCTATGTAGTCTCACCAAAAACCCTGTCAAGATGTGGTATGAAACATCTTACATGACCAACTTATCCATGGAAAAATTTGGCAAAACATGTAGAGCCTTCTCCGCGTTGTATATCTGGATGAAGGTTCCAAGGGGTGAGGCATACCAATATGTTATGTCAATCAATTCCTCCATCACTGCCTATGACATGCAAGGCGGATCCCGCTCAAAGATCATCCTGTAAAGTGGGGTGATGAAGTGGTCTGATAGTTGTATTATAACTCTATAGAAGTTGCACTCGAAGAACAACTTGCAATAAGTGTGCATAGATGTTTATGAAGGTGTCCATGGCCAACCCAAGCCAAGGAACTGTTGGTGGGCATATATTGCATCAAGTATGTAAGCGGACATGAAAATATTTCCTTGCTGACCCTTGGGAAAATGTCGAGCTTCTGTTACTTGTCCCTTCACTTGGAGAGCTAACATGTCAGACCAATTGAAAGTTCTCCCTTCATTTTCCAGCTGATCCAACATAATCACCCAACTCTACAGGAATGTTTATATACTCTCTTGGCCATATAAGTGGCATGCGAAGATGACCAAGAGCTGATAATCCTTCCGAAGTATCCTTGGTGTTGTCCTGAACTTAGATGGCTCTCTCACCCAACTCTTCAAGATGTCTCTTGAGTTTTCACTACTGTTGGGCGTGGTGAATGGTGCATCCATTGTGACCATGAGCTGCGGTAAATGATACATCTCCTGAAAGTCCTGTGCTCGGAAGGTAGAAATTTATGTTACACTAACACTGCTCAACACCATTGTCTCTGGATCAGTATGTGAGACAATCCAGTGGATCATGTCCATGCATGGAAAAGAGGGATACATGCATGTAATCCAGTATAAGGAAGACTTGTGTATGTTGACATAGACTCTGTGGTCCAGCAGATTCTCCTCAAAAGTGCCTGAAAAGATGTCATTGATGTCCTGTCATTTCATCTTGATCTCCTTGTCTATGAACAATGTAGTGTCTTCATAGTTGGGCAATATCATAGACACTTGATTGACCACATCTCCAGTTGCACTCTCAACGGTGTCCTTTGACCCAGCTTTCTTGGAAGCCGTTGTACCTGTACTACTGAGAGACTGTTGAACACCTATGATACCTGGGGATAGAGCAACACTCATGGAAAGCAAATTGTCAGTTGAAAACTAAAAGAAAATTGAGGACTGAAATGCAACACACTCAAGTGTCTAATTAGAAGATTTGAACAATTTTCACTGGGAGGCTGGGAAACTGACTGCCAAAACTGTGAGAACACAGCCCAGACTGTCAGTGAGCTGACTAACTATTAGAACTGCACAGAGTATAGTCCATCTTGGCCTACTAAGGACTAAACCTGCGCAATGTGCAGTTTCAGTCAGCATGACTGCAACCCGGTAAAACTACATTACAAAATTCCGGGGGCCAATGGGGCACTACCTCTCAGAGTTGTGCAGAGAAATCCTAGGATGCCAATGTGAGGCAAACTCTGCATACTTCCATGGAGGAAGGAAAGGCCTTTGGATCCCATAAATGTGCAGTGCAAGCTGGGCAAAGGCAAGGTTTGGGCCAAGGCATCCCAGACCCGCCAACGGGCGACTGAAAAAAGTAAAGATTGAATGCATGTGCGAAGATGGGTGCATACATGAGTGAATGAACATGCATCCAATCAATGAGTGTAGGATTCAGTAAATAGGAAAACAAGTAAGTGTGTGAAGCGAGTCACCGCAATGGTGACCGTTAGTGCAGAAACAATGTCATGCATGCGACAAAAAAGAGATGCAATGGAAAACTTGAAACAATGCTTCTACAACCTAACATGCATTAAAACGACTACAAGCATTCAACAAAACCAAGCAAAAAGCACTCACACAAACTGAAATATAAAAAGCGACAGAAAAGCAGCAAAATACATGAAAAGTGGACTTACCTGGAAAACGTTGAGTTGAGTGTGCCGAAGGTTCCTAAATGCGATGAGGGATTCCATAGCTCCAAGATCGAAGTGAAGAATGATATCTGAAGCATCAAATAAATAGTTTTTATAAGATCGAGGCTTATGACGCGCATGCCACAAATCTAGGAAAAAGCAACACTTAGTGGGAGGTTTCTAAAATGACTTTTGCATGTAACCTCCAACTGCTAAAAATAGATCCCTAAAATATAGGGATGCTTTTTCCTTTTTTATCTTTTTCCTTTTTCAGGAAAAAGCATCCCATGCATGCAAATCAAGATTTCTCAGTCCTGGAGGGAACCAGTCAACTTGGGAGTACATGCAACAAACTACAAGCCTCTGGATTACTTCTGTACAGTTTCTGGGTTGAGTGGCTCTGGCTGCCCCTCAAGCTCTATGCAATTTCTGGACTAAAGCCAAGGTTGTCATCTAGATCTGCGCAAATTTTGAGAGCAAGCCCAATGATGGGCTACTCTGTGCAATTTTCAAGGGGAAGGTAGCCTGCTTGCTCTGCTCATTTCTGGAGAGCAGCGGGCTTCCTTGATACTCTGCACAATTCTGGAGAGCAAGGTTGGTTTCCCTCTAGTTATGCACAATTTTCCAAGTGAGCACACGAGCTAGTTGAAAACCAAGTCTCAAAATGTAAGCTTGCGGGTGCACGACAAACAAGTTAATGAACACAAGCTGATAAGCCAAAGAAACTCAATTGAAAGGTTATGTACCTTTCAGTGAAAGACATGCTCCTAAGGATGGTTGGTAGGGAGGCTCGAAAATGAAGTTAAGGCAAAATTTTGGAAGATGGTTGTAGCCGCTATTACAAGATTTTTACGTATACTTGGAGATCAATAATGTTTTCATGTATTTAGAGATCTACCATTGTTCACTTTGATATATGGTTTTGAGTTTTCAGCTACGTTGATCGAGATCAATAATGTTTTCACGTATTTACAGGATTACATTGGGTTTGCTTAGTATTTTGGTTTTGAGTTCCCAACTATATTGATTATTAATGTATTTAGAGATTTACAATATGTTCACTTGAATATATTGGTTTTGAGTTTTTAACTATATTGATCTAGATCAATAATGATTTCACATATTTAAAGATTTACAATGGGTACACTTGAATATATTGGTTTTGAGTTTTTAACTATATTGATTATTTAGAGATTTACAATGTGTTCACTTGAATATATTGGTTTTGAGTTTTTAGTTATATTGATTTTTAACGTATTTAGAGATTTACAATACGTTCACTTGAATATATTGGTTTTGAGATTTTAACTATATTGTTCTAGACCAATAATGATTTCAGGTATTTAGAGATTTACAATGCGTTCACTTGAATATATTGGTTTTAAGTTTTTAACTATATTGATCGAGATCAATAATGATTTCACGTATTTATAGATTTACAACATGTTCACTTGATTATATTGGTTTCACTTGAATATATTGGCTTTGAGTTTCTAACTATATTGATCAAGATCGGTAATGATTTCATGTATTTAGAGATTTACAATGTGTTCACTTGTTTATATCGGTTTTGAATTTTCAGCTATGTTGATCAAGACCAATAATGTTTTCCTATATTTTTTACAATGCCTTCACTTCACTATATTGGTTTTCAGTTTTCAACTATGTTAATCTTGATAGAACAATTGTTTTCATGTACTTTTTACAATGCGTTCACTTCACTATATTGGTTTTGACTTTTCAACCAATCTTGATAACACAATTGTTTTCATGTACTTTTTGATGATGATGATGATGGTTAACATCCACTGAGACCAAACTTTGGTCTATCGGAGCTGGTGAAATGAATCAAGGAGCTGATTCTACAGGAAGACCGGAGACATGAAAGGGAGTTCAAGTTTTGCAGGTAACAGGTGGTATATCAGGGTGACTCAGGTGAATGGTGGAAGAAGTGTAATACTTCGTGATAGGTTTAGTAGAGGTGAAGCTTCGTGCTTGGGCCAAGCTGAACAACAAGGCATGGCAAGTTTGGAAGAATGTGAAGGGAAGCTCTTGCTGACCTTATACATGTTAAAGTGGATGAAAGAAGAGAACCCACAGATTCGAGATAAACTTGAAGTCTTGGAAAGGAATGTTGAAGATGAACTTCTTCGACTTGGTTGGGCAATGGAGCAATATGTAGCTGTAGATTATGATGACGAAGAAGAGGAAGCCATGATAGTTGAGGATGTTGCAGATATGACAACGATGGAGGATGAACTTGAAAGTGATCAAGTTGGACCAGGATCGTGCGGTTTTCATACATGGGTGGATGAGGATACTCACATGGAGGAGCCTCATGATGAAGTATTAATACTTGTGTTTCAGTTGAGCATTTGGTAGATGAACCGTATGCAGGGAAGAGAAAAGTCAGTTTGTTGATGCAAGGGGGGATCTTACCATGGATGTCTACAATGAGACCTTCTATGGAGAAGCAAGGACCATTGACTATTGCATGACTTGTTGGGGTTGTCTGTGACCTTATGGTAGAAGGTGAAAAGGCCTATGACAAGGGAGGAACATGATGATCATTGTGGAGGAATGGGTCATGCTTTAGCCATATGGAGAAATTGGCTAAGTTCCCAACATGACTCATGGACAGATTGGAGAAGAGCACACACTTGAGTATGGTGATACTTGGGTGGACTTCTCATGGCTGAGACCAAGAGGAAGTCTTGGTGGAACCTTCAGTGGGGGAGCCATGGTGGAAGAAACTCATGTGATGATGATATGGTTGGGTGACCGAATTCAGTAGACCGAGATTTGCAGACTTGGATAAGGATGACCAATTGTTGTGATGGGTCTACCTAGTTGGATAGCATGGGCAACATGTGTCATGGACATCAGGTTGGAGACATGGAGCATGGCAGTCTTATGCAGGGACATTATGCAAGAGCACTTGTAGAGGTGTCACTTATGGGCATCCAATGAGGAGTGCCAAGGTAGGGATGCTGTGCAGGTGGATATGCTGGTGTGACATGGAGACGTTTGTGTATGAGCTGATGGAGAGGTTGTGCACTCTTGTACAACAAGGCCATGGACTGGTTGGAGTTGTGAGCAGACTATGGAGCATTCCTACTACATGGAGAGCTGAGGCATCTTGCAGAGACCTTTGGGCCGAGACATGTATGCTTGCTAGGATGTTAGTTGGAGATGACTCATGGAGCTCATGATGACATGAGGTTGTGACTTTTGGGGTCTTCATATATGGTGGACTTGGAGGATCTTATGCATTGAGGAGCTGAGGTCAGAGACTTTGATGCAGGATGGGGTGCATACTATGTATGGGTGTGCTTGAAAGAGTGACTTGATGTGGAGGATCGATATGAGACACTTTGGAGTGATGGAGTTACAACAACGATGACACCTTGGTGGCAACACTTAGGCATGGGTTGAGCCAAGACTTAACCACTTTTGATACATGGGAGATGAGACAGGTGCATACTTGTTTCTGTGGCAGAATTGAGGGATGGCACATTGCAGATATGATGGAGGTTGCTTCATGGACCTAGATGTGGCACATCGAGAGTCGGGTTTGATGAGAGGATCTCTTCATGTTGAGGAGATGGATTTCACACATATGGATGATGATGTTGAGATAGATGTGGCTAATTTCATGCAGCACATTGACACCAAACATCATGGACAACATGTTGCAAACGAGATGGAGACTACTTCATGGACCTGAGCATGGCTTACACTTAGATGGAGATGGATTCTTGATCGAGTTAATGATGTGACAGGATGTTCTAAGAAATGACTAATGATGGCATGAGGATGTTCATTCTCATGGTTTGAGCGTGACAGTTGGACTGATCACCCGTCTAGTTCGAGTCATGAGGGACGTCAGTGTACAGAGATGTGTTAGCATTATGTTGGAGTATCATGGCAGCAGTCCACATGAGGATGATACATGATGAGGTCGACACGATATGTTGTAAGAGGCATGTAGCTTGAGATGGAGGGGCCAACCTTCCATGATGGAGCAGCATGTGGAGATTGCGACGGAGGTGGTTGATGATCATGGATTGAGGAGACATTATAATGTATGACATACCGATAGGTATATGCCTTAGTATGGAGATCTTGGTGACAGATGGTTGCCAGGATGAGAGATTGTCGAGGACGACAATGATTTCTAGTGGGGGAGAATGTGAGGCCCATGAGCTGCAAGGCGTTTGGGCGCGCGGGTGAGACCAGCGGACAACAACACGGTGGGAAGACGCACGAACTGAAACGAAAATTATGCGATGAGTTTTGGTGGACGGTTGTATATATGTCGTGTGGGTGGTCCTGGGTGACCCAACGAGTAGGCGAGCCAATGGGAAAACCACCACACGAGTGGGCGGTCCCGGGCAGGCCGACGGGAAAGCCAGTGGGTGAGCCGACTTAAAAATGGGCGGGCGAGCGTGGATGAACGAGCAGGCCGACAAGTTAAGTTATGGTGAAGCCGATGGATGTATGTTGAATGGGCAGGTCGGCTGGGTGCTCATACGATGGGTGGATGAGCATATAAGTAGATGGAGACGAGTTGGAGATGGGACATCAACTTGGACGCAAATCACTTGGAGTGCAAAGTCTTCGTGACAAGTGCAAAGACATGCGAAGGACTGCAGTGCAGATGTGCCCGCACAATGGGCAGAATGGCGAATGAACCGGGCAAAGGCAGATGTGCATGATGGGCGAACCGGGTAGGGAATTCGTGCAGGGCTAAATGACGGGTGACCCGGGTAGGGCGTTCATGCAAGGTTGAATGACGGGTGACTCGGGTAGGGCGTTCGTGCAGGGTTGAATGACAGGCGACCCAGGTTGGGAGCCAGGTGAACGAAGGTGTTTGGGTTTGTGAACAGGAGGTGCAACCGGCATGCGAAGGGCCCCCAGGTTGGGCGACACAGACATGAGGAGCTCGCCTAAGTTGGGAAAATGACACAAAGGTGAAACGAAGTGCGACGGGTTGTGAACGAAGGCGACCGATGTGCGGATGTGTCGGGTAGGCATGCACAGTGACACGGGTGGGTGCCCAAGTTGGGAAAACGGCGCGACAAGCTGAACAAATGCGTTATGGGGTGAACGAAGGGTTGGGCAGAATGTGCAGTGAACATTCAAGCATGCCGACGAGCTGGGCAACCGATTTTGCCAAAGTTGAAAATTTGGCTAAGTGTAAATTTGGGGTTTCCTCCAAGATTTAACTTGTACATGAAATCTATATATATTGATATACGGGTAGACTCACATCGGGGAGTTTCCCCTCCCTTTATATTGTTGTGCATTTATATATGTTAATTATATTAAGATGAATGTTCATGGTTTTCATCGTGTATAAAGGATAAACTAATACTTGGTAACGAAAAATAAACTAAGTACGAATGTTAGGCATAGTCCACAGTCATAAGTATTGGTGAAAAGAAAGTGGTCAGTGGTGCCGCACCTCACTATAGTGTGGTTGGAAGAGTACCGCCAGTGTAGGGTGTCACACCCCTACACTGGCGGTACTCTTCCAACCACACTATAGCGAGGTGCAGCACCACCAACCACTTTCTTTTCACCAATACTTATGACCGTGGACTACGCCTAACATTCGTACTTAGTTTATTTTTCATTACCAAGTATTAGTTTATCCTTTATACACGATGAAAACCATGAACATTCATCATAATAGTGTTAACATATATAAATGCACAATAGTATAAAGGGAGGGGAAACTCCCCGATGTGAGTCTGCCTATATAGCAATATATATAGATTTCATGTACAAGTTAAATCTTGGAGGAAACTCGAAATTTACACTTAGCCAAATTTTCAACTTCAGAAAACTCGGTTGCCCAGCCTCGTCGGCACCTCTGAATGGTCATTGCACGTTCTGCCCAACTCTTCATTCACCCCTAAACATGTTCATTTAGCTCATCGTGTTGTTTTCCCAACTTGGGCGCCCACCCGTGTCACCATGCACACCTACCCGGCACGTCTGCACATCGGTCACCTTCGTTCACAACCCGTCGCACTTCGTTTCACCTCTATGTCGTTTTCCCAACTTGGGCGCGCTCCTCGTGTCCATGTCGCCCAACCTGGGCACCTTCCGCACGCTGGTCGCACCTCCTGTTCACAAACCCAAACACCTTCGTTCACCCGGTGCCCAACCTGGGTCACCCATCATTCAACCCTGCACGAACGACCTACTCGGGTCGCCCGTCATTCAGCCTTGCATGAACGCCCTACCCAGGTCGCCCATCATTCAGCCATCCGTAGATAAATGGATAGACCGAGAGGATTAATGCATTGCTGGAGGATTACTTGAGACATTATGTGATGGCTGATCAGAAGAATTGGCCTGAACTCTTGGATGTGGCTCAGTTTAGCTACAACATACAAAAGAGTTATGCGATGGGTTATAGTCCATTTGAGTTGGTGAATGGGCAGATGCCAGTCACAACGCACACCGTAGTGATGGGAGGTTTGCTGAGGAGTCCTCATGCGAAGAAGTTCATGAAGGCTTGGGATGAGACCTTGGAGTTGGCATGATTGCGCTTGCACGAAGCTGCAAGGAGAATGAAGAAATTGGCAGATAAGGAGAGACAGGATGCACACTTCAGTGTGGGAGATATGGTGTTCCTCAGGATTACCGGAGATTAGTTTCAGCCACCTAAGGGGACTGCGAGATCGTTGACGAGGAAATATGAGGGGCCATTCCAAGTGAAAAAGAGAGTGGGGGAAGTTGCTTACAAGCTGGAGCTTCTGCACCATATGCATATGAAACATCCAGTTTTTCATATCAGTCAATTGAAGAGATGCAGACTTGTTAAAATTGGCAACTAGGGCCAAACTCCATGTGGGTCATATTATTTATGGTAGATGATATTTTTATTGGATCCCTCTCATTGAGAGGTGTAGGATTGATCTAAAGATCATCTGATTCCTATAAGTATTTATGAATTTATGAATTTATTTATGTTATGGACAAATTGTTAAGTCAGCCAGCAACTTATGTAGGCTCAGAAGCCCAACAGTCATGTCTATTCAACCTCTATGTTTTTAGTATAAATAGAAGAGGAATTCAAGGCATTTCTACACACACTTGGATCTCTTCCTATCTCTACTTGTCTTCGGGTTTTAGTAGGAGGAGAGATCCTAAGGAAAAGCCGGAAAAGCTAGAAAATTCGGAACTACCCGAAAAGCCTGAATAGACGAAATAGCTGGAAAATCTGAAAAAGATGGAGCTGCCAGAAGAGTCGGAAAATTTGGAACTGGCGGAAAAGCTGGAAACGCCGGAAAATCCAGAAAATTCATAACTGCAAGAACTATCGAAAAAGCCAGAACTGCTGGAAACGCTGGAAAATCCGGAAATACTGGAAAATCCAGAAAAGCCAGAAAAGCCGGAAATGCTGGAACTGTTGAAACTACCGGAAAAGCCGGAACTACCAGGAACTACCGAAATAGCTGGAGCATCTGTCTCCAAAGTAAGGTAGCATGATGTATGAGATCATGGGCAGGATAATAAGCAGCATGATGATATGAGCATGGGCAGCATAATGATGCATGATGATATGAGCATGGGCAGCATAATGATGAATGAGATCATGAGCATGGGCATCTTGATGATGAATAATACCATGGAAGATGCAGCATGATGAGCAGCATGAAGATGAGAGCAGCTCGGTCATCAAGGTTCAACACATGTGATAGTACAACAAGGTGTCACACGGTAATGTGCAACAAATAGACGAGATGCAGCACTATGATAGGTGAACGAGTCACCTTAGAGATTCAGTTAAAGCAATATGTCTTCAACTAATCTCATGTTGATATCAAATTCAAAGTGATTCACTTCTATTGTAAATGTACTATCTCTCTCACTTTCTCTATTGAACTTTGAAGAACATAAAAGAAGAATTGACCAAGGGTTTCCCCACATTGGGGTTTGTCCCTGGCTAGCATCACATCTTGTTTCCTCTTGTCTTGGCTTGTCTTCTATGATTTATATTTATGTTCTATCTGCAATTTACTTTATGCTAATGTGATTGCTAATGTGGAAAAGAAATTGAAATAAATTGCTCTAGCATAGAACATACCTAAAAATAACATGGTTTCAGAGTTGAGGTGAAGACAATGCCCAAGCAAGATTGAAAGAGAAATCACCAAAGATAATAGGCACAAGACAAAAGGATCAATGGGTTCCACATCTCTCTTCTAAGTTCACAAAGGGTGAAGTTGAAGAAGAACATATTATCATAATGGCGTAGTGGAAGTTTCTGATGGACCATCTAAAGTTCACTTCATTGGGAAGTTCAGATCTAAGGGTGGAAGGAAAGGTGGATGCCTTGGTTGCAATAAGTTCGGTCACTATGCAAAGGAGTGTTCGAAGGTGATGCAGGTCATCAAGGAAATGGTCGACTCTTCAAAGAAAGAAAGGAACCCCGAATCACTTTTATGTACCTGATCACAAGAAGAACCTGGTGTCCATCTCGAAAATGGAAGTCAAATGCTTCAAGGTGGCACGCATCGATGGAAAGGTACGTGTTTGGAAATAGAATTTTCAAATATGTTTTTGAGTTCAGGGTTGTATCAAATTGTAGGAAGTCCACTGGGGACCATAGCACCGAAGATTTGTGAGTCAGATGGTGACAGGGATGCCTGAATTCAAAAGGAGCATGAAAGTACATGTCTGAGATGTACAAAAGGAAAATCTTACAAGGGGACCATTCTTCTCATGTAGCAGGTCCATGGGTCTGGAACAACCCAAGGGGTTTGAGATTGATAATCAAGAATCTTGCATATGCAGGTGGAAGAAAGCCCTCTATGGCTTGAAGAAAAACACCCCGGGCATAGTATGAGAGGATCGATAGCTGTTTGATAAAGCTGAGATTCACTAGGAGTGAAACAGATCCAAACCGTCCGAAGGTTGTGGATGATAGACCTCTCATACTAGCACCTTATGAGGATGACCTACTTCTAACAGGTGCAGACCCTCTCATTTACAGAAGTAAGAGGGAGTTGGATTCTAGATGTGGAATGGTGAACTGCAAGCCTGTGACTACCTCGAGGATCTTAACTTTCAGAAGTTATATGGTAGTGTTGTCGAACCAGATTTGGGAAATACCTCTGAATCTCATAAACTCATTCACGTTGATGTTCTTGGTGAACTTCCATCCAGACATATGTTTTGCAGTTAGCATGGTGAGCTCATATTTGGTTGAACCTCACTGGATTGGTGCCAAGAATCTTCTGAGATGTCTTCAAGGCACAATCTCTCATGGATTGAGATACACTGCCAGAAATATGAAACTGCATGATTTTTCAAATGCTGATTGGGCAGACAGTGTGGAGGATCACTAGAGAACTTCTTAGTGCTATTTCTCTTTGTATTCTACTTCGATATCATGGATGAGCAGGAAGCAGAAGTTGGTTGTTATAAGCACCGCTGAGACCGAATACATATCTACGAGTATGATCTCGTATGAAGCTACCTAGTTAGGGAAGCTCTTCAAGTGAGCTATTTGTACCACTATGATTCTCTGTGACAACGAGAGGTGGGATTCGATTATTGAGGAATCCCGTATTCAATGATTGCTCCAGCAGATAGACATCAGATACTACCTTATCTGGGATATGGTAAGTCTATGAGCAAGGAAGCTCCATCACTATGAGATGATGTACAAGTCGCTACACTTTGTCTAAGCCCCAGGGGAAAGATCAAATCTGTGATTTTCCAAAATAGCTTGGAGTCGTCAAGAGACCCTTGTACAAGGGTCCTGCATGTTGTATACATTGAGCTCTAGGAGCTCTGGGGGCTTGTGGTTCTTACTGGAGCAACATACGACCACAGGGTGACTCACCCTCCCCTAGTGGTGCGCACTAGGATAGGATGATTCGCTCTCCTGTGGACAGGATGATTTGCTCTCCTGTGGACAAGATGATTCACTCTCTTGTGGGACAAGATGATTCTCTCTCTTGTGGGACAGGATGATTTGCTCTCTTGTGGACAGGATGATTTGCTCTCCTATGAACAAGATGATTCACTCTCTTATGGGACAAGGTGATTCGCTCTCTTGTGGGACAGGATGATTCACTCTCCTATGTAGTAGGATGACTAATTCTCCTGTGAGGTCTGGATGATGTGTTCTCCATGACAATTGTGTAGCAGGATGATTAATTCTCCAATGAGGTTTGGATTATGTGTTCTGCATGACGATTGTTTAGTAGGATGATTAGTTCTCCTATGAGGTCTGGATGATGTGTTCTCCATGACGATTGTGTAGCATGATGATTAGTTCTCTTGTGAGGCCTGGATGATGTGTTCTCAATGGCAATTGTGTAGCAGGATGATTAGTTCTCCTATGAGGACAGGATTGATTAAGTTCTCCTGTCGAGACATCCTACCCATGCAGTCTAGGACTCATGGGAAGTACCTCTCATCTGATCAATGAGCAAGGAAACTAGGATAGGTACCATAGTAGTACTGATGGATGCATCGATGTCTCTACCGTACTCCCTATGCTAGGATGACCTTCATTAATCTGGGATCAATGATAATGGTCTGGGACCAATGGTAGGAGCTGTACCCACTATGACATTGACTTCAGGTTGGTTGAGGACTGGTCTGGGACCAGTGGTACATACTCTGAGATTGACTTCGAGTCAGCAGAGTACTGGTCTGGGACCTGTTGTGGCCAGCAACAACCCCCCCCCCTTTTTTCATTTAGTATCAAATCATGATACCGAATGAATGGGGACCCTTAGATAAAAATTTTAAGAAAATCTAGACTTTCTTTTTTGAAGTTACAAATCATAATTTAGAAAAGGCATCTTAGATATTTTTCTATGGAAGACGATAGGTCTTTTAAAGTCGCGTATGCAAAAAAGATGGGAAACATCTCCGTTACTCTTCTAAAAATCAAAATATGCGCCACCCTCATGATTAATAACTACATCGCATCGCGCCATACTGATGTCCATAACGAAAAGCCAAGAACTTCGCCGATCTACGATATTGCGATCGCTAGATTGCATATCGCATAAACAAGCCAGACGAGATTTGGCAAGCACTAGGTTTCGCGATCTGCGATATTGCGATCGTGCGACATGCGAGGGTACGTCAGCAAATCATAAAATCACCTTAGTACGAATCCTCCGGGCGTGCCTTTCAAAGGAAAAGCCACTTACCATTACCTGACCTGAAATCATGCGCTTTTAATATTAGTAAGTAAATTGGTTGTGAGTCATTAAGAGGATTAAAGACGCGTGCCTTGTTGGATATTTGCTTCACGTAAGGTGGCATAATTGATTTATCTCTTGCATTTAAAACTCTCCCATCACCTTTCTGATCGGACATTCCATTTCACTTGTAATCTGCAGGAACAAAGTGCAAAGACGACTCAGAAAGAAACACAAAGTAAAAATGGGAAAGAAGAACAAGGCTCAGAGCTCCGAAGCAAGAGAGAAGACCAAGGAGATGCCGCCCCTATACACAGATACAGCCTGCAACCGAGATGCAGGAATCTCCACATGGGAAGGCATGTACAGGCTATTAGAAGAGGAGAAGCTGAGAATAATGAAAGTGACTGTCGTTGCAGGTGCACCACGCTCCTCTGAAGCAACCCTAGAAGACCTAGCATGTTCATTCCTTCACAGAATAGCGGCAAGGCCTAAGATTCTACCATACACAGATATGGTCAAGTGGATCCTGGATGATGCAGAATTAAGTAACAGACAATTCAAGATTCAGGGACATGGGATCGTGGGATATTTCGCCGCCCAAGATCTGAAGTTAATGTACCATCTGCCCGAACCGCAAGTGACCTATAATGCAGAATTTCTTAGGAAGTTCGCAATGGAGAACCCAGATCTATAGGACACCACTAAAGAATGGTCTAGAAGAGATGAGCCGTTAAAGAAGGATAAGAAAGGTATGTACAGCACTGGTTCCCTTACTTCTCCATATTGTTTTGTTGCAGCCATGCTGTGTAGGTTATTTGGTATGCCCGATATCAACAAGTTTTCATCTGAGTGGCTGCCATTAATCGACGCTGCCACAAATGCTGATTTAGTAGATTGGGCTAAAATTCTTTCCGATACTCTATATACGGCTGTGGTTAGTTACAGGTCCAAAAGATCCTTTTCTCAAAGGGTCTATCCTCCTTTCTATTTGGCTACCTATGTTATGGATTTTGTTTTCCTTGTATCTAATTTCCCCATTATGGGATGGAAATGGACTACCCAAGACCCGTTGCCTATTCACGTCTATCACAAAGTCTTGTGGGATTCCCAGTTTGCCCCTCATTTTTACCAGATTTGCCATGGGCTTATATTGCCCATGTATAGAATGATATATGGTAAGGACCCCCCAAGGTGCTCTCCCGAAGCCGTGACCGACATCATCTCCATCGCAAGATGGTTTGGGGAAGAATGGTTTACTTACATTCGAGTTTATGGAAGAACTGTTCCTCCACATGTCCTACCCTTGTATGTCCCAGACAAGCTTTTGGCTCGAGAAATCGCCTATCAAACCTGTTCTGAAGGCAGCTTAACCAAAGAATTAAAAGATAAGAAAAAGGCCATTTGGCCTCAATTTCCCGTCAATTGTGGGGCCTTCTCTTTATTCGATGCAGGACACGCTTTTGATGAGGTGGAAAACGTGACGTGCCTTCAATTATATAAGTTCCCAATGAGGCCATTCGACCCAAATAAAGTTGCCCAAGAGTTTACTACGAACGTCAAGATAAGAGTGTTCGTCGGACACAAAGATTTGTTTGACGATCTCTTTCAAGGTAAGAGCTCACTCAAAGAGATTTTGCGAGAAGCTCAGTCAAGGTTATCTCCAGGTGAACTCCAGAAATTCACATCATATAGAGATAGAAGGCTAGCCAGCATTCCACTAGAAAGGCTATGAATACCTACTAGAGAGCCAACTCCGAGCATCAGCCTCAGCGAGAACTCCAGCACTTCCAAATCTAAGTCCAACGCCGCGCGAGAAGGTTTCGAACACCCTGAAGAATCTGTACATGACAAAAGAATTAACGAAGAAGAAGTCAAAGATACAGCTCGGTCCAGTATAATGTTTCAGCAACAAGTTATCACCTCGCCACCAAGAGATGTTCCCCCTCCGGTTATCGAAGCTCCTCTTGTCACAGCAGATCTAGATAAAGAGTGGGAGTCCTTCAATGAATTAATCAACATCGAAGGGCAAGTCCCAAAAACGCCCGTGAACGATACACAGGAGATGCAAGAAGTTGCTCCAACCATAGTCAGCGTTACCACAGAAGTAGAAGATCTCTCCATCACTCCATCCTCAGAACTTCTACTTAACGTAGAAGAAATTCCCCCGCTGGATGTGTTCTATAGTCCTCACCACAAAGCAGTTGTGAGAAGACAAAGAAAGAAAAGAAAGCTCGAAAATGCACTGTCTCAAGACCCTGAACATTTAGACGTCTTGTGGAAAGACCCAAGTAATAATCCTACAGAAAATCTTACGAAGCTGTCTCAAATTGCAGGAGCGTATGCTTCTGCAACTATTGACAAGGCCTCTGAAGTTCAGCAGCTCTTAAGGGAACGATAAAATCACATACAACTGCTACAACAACAGTTACAGCAAGCCAACGCAAACAATGAAGCTTCCAGATAGCTCGAAAAGCTCCAGGAAGACTTCCAACAGATGCAAATAGGCTACCAAAAGAGTCTTGAAGAAAAAGAAAAACAACTGCAGGCGGAGCAAGAAATACACAGAGATGAACCTAAGTTTGCAGAGTTTATTTCAGAGTCCATCAGCTTGAACGAGCAACTACTGCAGCAACAAGAAGAATTGGGGCGTAAAATATCACAGTGGAGGCACTTCTGTGAGCTAAGCGACAAAATCACCAGTCAGGTGGTGGAAGTGTGAAGCGAATATGATTAGAACGACAAGAGAGAGATAGAGTATCTGACTTGGCAAGATGATGAGAAGGGAAAAAGAGCAGGAGCACCTAGAATTAATGAAAATCATAAAGAAATGCTCTTTAATAAATGGGACGAGCAGATCACGCAGGCAGAGCAAGCAGCAGAGGCAGCAGCGACACAGGCAGGTATTCTTATCTACTGTGTAAATGAAAATTTACACAGGGCCAATTTGATTTCAAAAAACACCCTGGGCTACCTACCAAACAAGTTGCAACTGGAGACAGAATGGAGGCAAAAGGCACAGGCAAAAGGGAAAGCTATCCAAGCACTGGCTGGACTGAATTGGGAAAGTTACTGGATGTACCTGGTTAAACCACATAGCCAATGGATGACGGTAAAGTGTATCATGAACGCAGCCGAGAAGGTAGCGCCAGCTCTTATAGATGTCATTTTCGCAGCCCAACTCAGAACGGAAATTAGCCAGCCGACTCTTCTCAAGCCTATGTTAGAAACATGCAACTTCAAAGACCAAGTCCACAAGTAGTTTTATTTAGAATGTTGCTTCTTTTTATTTTAGTTATATTAGAAAAAGGACGGTCGTTTGAAAACCGAATCCTTAATTTTGTAATAATACTATTATTAGGATTAGGACATAGTATTTTAACCCTTCTCATTGCATTGGAGAAGGGTCCAGAAATTTGTCAAAAAACTTGTCCTCAGAACATGCACTTCTGCACCTCAGAGGGGGTTTTGATGAATGGAAGGATCGGATTTATTGATATTTGCATCTTAATGTCTGCTACTGATGTTGCATTTCTGTACTCTTAGTAGGTGTTAGAAGTAAGTAGAAGTAAATCATTATTGCTTGAAGTTTGTGAGTAAAAATCAGTCATAAATGGTACTTTTATCTCTTGATGAATTTCTACTTATTTGCTTAGAGTGATATACAGCTGATGTTATTTATATGTTAATGTATAAATGTGTGGTTACCATTTGGCACTTTTGTACAATGGAGTCATTTGTTCATGCTTGACATATGAATGATTTATCATGCGATATGTAGTCCACAACTGTCCTGTTTAACTTCTTATGCAGAATAGTTTATCTTAAACGGTTTATATTCTTATAGTAGCTGAATAATCTTCATTACCAGTAATTATATGAAATCGTTTTAGATCGCATGATGGAAAAGATATACCCCGAGTTAGCGTAGATTGCATATGTTGTTTTCATTAGATTTCAGCAGCTTATAGTCAAATCATGAGTTAGATTTAAATTAGCTCTCAAAAGTTCTCAAAGAAACAGCATAATCAAACCCTACACACACACACACCTCTTAGATCGGGAAGCTGGTCCCGTTATCCCCAGTCGGACCCGCTACACCAAACGGGCAAGGAGCCGCCAACCAGGTTCCCGACCGGGTGGGTATCCCCCTTGTTGTTGACCCGATTTCAGGGCCCTCAACATATTTGGCGCTAGAAGGAGGGCCTGAGCATAATACCTGTTGGAATGTTTTTGAATTATAAATCTTGAAACAGGATGACTACTCATGAAGTTCCTATTTGGAGTTGCATCTATGTTCATACCTCTTCCAACATTCCACCGGACGTGGTAAGGCTATTGTCTCAGGTAAAGTTCAATGGTAAGAAAAACTCTTCCGCATTCAATCACGCCCTTCAGTTCATACAAAAAGTTTCAACTTCTGATACTCAAAAGATTGATGAAGGCGTTTTGTGCAGGATTTTTACTCTTACCTTCACAGCAGAAGCTACAAAATGGTGCAGAACCCTCCCAGTTGCATCAATTCACAGCTGGGACCAATTCGTTAAGATGTTCATCTTGGAATTTGATTGTTATGATTACGACCAGGTATATGATGAAATTGATTATCTTAGAGAACAAGATGAACCCGTAAGGGATTTCAATATGCGGTTTCATCTTAAATGCCTACAGTATAATCTCGAGAATGAGCTCACAAATGAAGAATCTTCAGATTACGATGAGTATTTCCTACCTCTTGTGTCTGACCAATCAGAAATTAATTCTACCTTCGTTAGCTTTTCTTCTAATATGAATGATCATTCCAAGTTAAATACACAAAGCATCCATAATGAAGAAAATCTACAAAGCGTGGGAGTCATGCATGCTCTACTACCAGAAAAGAGAGATGAAGATGCTAAGAGCAAAATTACCTTGGAAACAGAAGATGATGCTGACAATATCATTTCAAGTCAACGAATGCAGATGCCAAGGTTAGATCAATCTAATGCTTCTCTTTCAAAAAGTATCAATGCAAAAAGGTATGATCTAGAGCCCGACATTTGTGATGGATCTGATGAACAAAGTTTCTTTTATGATGTTTTTAAATGCATTGTTCCAGATTTACATTTTTCTCTTTATCCTGATGTTTTTAGTGATGACAACCTTTCCCCTCTTAATATTCAAGATATCTCAAAAAATACAGAGGGTTATTTAAATGACTCATCATTAGGTTTTCAAGTTAAAGAGATTGCATTAACACAGCTTTCGATCAAGGATAAAAAGGAATTGCCTGACCTCCCTTGTCAGAAAACATACAATGAAAAAGAGGAACCTAGGGAAATCTGTAGAGTCTTTTGTGATAGTTACTTTGACAATGATAATGTTGTTGGGTTTTCTCAGATAACTCAACTAGGGTCCGAGGATAAAGGACATCTTAAATCAGAAATCATGTCAGTCCACCCTCATCTCGAAGTAGAAGATCACTTAAATGATTTTACTATCCCAGGTAATACCCCGATCTATGATTCGTATCATGAGGAAAGCTCCATCCCAGTTTGTAATCACGACCTAGTTCCCTATTCACAAAACCTGGCCAGTTTTTGTGAAAAACAAGATGTTACAAGTAAAGCCCAGTCGTGCTGTAACACTATTTGTATAAATTCCCAATCATTCCTTTCTCACTCAAACTCATTATGTACAAAATCGGATTTCTTTTCAAATCTTCAAACTTTTGATAGATTATGTTTTAGCGACTTACATATGAGAATTTTCTTCTCAAACAAAATCACAAAAAACTCGAAATTAACAGAAAAAAGGTTACAAGTCATTGAAATCAAAAAATCTTGTCCACAATTTGACTTGCTATCTTTCCTATTGCGACATCATCAATTCACAACTGAAATTCATTCTGATTTTTATGATCCAATAGGTACCCAGTTGGAAACAACTTTGCATAAGAAAAGAAAATCAGCCAGAATTCCAATTGAGGTTCTGTGTTTTTATTTCTTAGCCAACAAGTACGATCCAAGAAAAATTCGATTCTTTTTATTAATGCTTGGAAGATTCATTCGGCTAGGGATAAAAATGAATAGATGGTTCCATTGGAAATATCATTTCACATAGTTATTTCCTGTATATGGTTAGAATAGGAGTAGGAGTAGGAGTAGTTTAGTTAGGTTTTTGTTTTTAATAACTGATAGGCAAAGCTATACATATTCTCTTCATAACCTCAGAAAATATTTGCCTATCATTCCTTTTTAATTTCCTCCATAATAATGTTTGTTCTGGTTCAATGACATTTGACATTTACTGAAGATACCTTGTCTCTGTTTAAAATTTGGAACTTCTGCTACTATCAACAGCGAATCTTTTAAGAAAATTTGATCTTTATTATCATTAGAACTTCAACCCATATATGATGATCATTTCAAACTCCAAAATTTTAAAGAAAGCTATCTCAGTGTAGGATTTGTTTTAGGTCAGCACAATGAAAGGTATCAATCTTAAGATAAGTATTCTCTGTCAAAGCAGCCTTTATCGCCCTATCATTTTCGTCCAGAACTTTCTTAAGGAAAAACAATGACTTCCTCCCTGCTAAAAGGAAATTACAGCATTCAGAGAAACAACCCAAGAAAAACACTATATCTCAAAGAATAAGAGGTCTCATCACGAGCCGGCTTATCATGATCACAGATATTATAACTTGCTGACTTTGCCAATACTGTCTATCAAAACAGGGCAACGACTTAAGATTGTTGCAATCAAAAGACAAGAGGTCTCATCACGAGCCGGCTTGTTCAGCAAAAGTGTAAATCAAGTGAATGACTGTGTCATAATTTGGCCACCAAACCAAGACATTGTTCTTTAGAGAATTAAAAAAGGAAAAGTGTGTAAAAAGGATTTTTCTCTGGAATGTTGCGAGTAACCTCAAAAAGGATAAAGGATCATTGCTGGTTAAAAGGTAACCCTGTCGAGGCTATGGACGCCTGCTGGCAGCAGAGGCTCTACCTGCGACTAAGGAGCATACTAAAGGACTGATAAATAGAGAAGACTTTATTTTATGTTTTACAAAGACCAAGTAACAGCTGATCTAGATGCAAAGACGAACTGGGTGTACAAATAATTGAAACGGAAAGAGTTTGAAACGAAACATCATAGGCAGTTTGAAGTCTCATTTGTCTTATCTTTTTATAATAAAGTTCAAAATTTTTAAATTTTTCAGAAGTTTTTAAAAGCGTCAATAGAAATAACAGAGATAACTGGTTCTCCCAAGTGAATCGCCAATTGTTGTGGCCAACAACAACCCCCCCCCCCTTTTTTCATTTAGTATCAAATCATGATACCGAATGAATGGGGACCCTTAGATAAAATTTTTAAGAAAAGCTAGACTTTCTTTTTTGAAGTTACAAATCATAATTTAGAAAAGGCATCTTAGATATTTTTCTATGGAAGACGATAGGTCTTTTAAAGTCGCGTATGCAAAAAGATGGGAAACATCTCCGTTACTCTTCTAAAAATCAAAATACGCGCCACCCTCATGATTAATAACTACATCGCATCGCACCATACTGATGTCCATAACGAAAAGCCAAGAACTTCGCCGATCTGCGATATTGCGATCGCTAGATCGCATATCGCATAAACAAGCCAGACGAGATTTGGCAAGCACTAGGTTTTGTGATCTGCGATATTGCGATCGTGCGACATGCGAGGGTACGTCAGCAAATCATAAAATCACCTTAGTACGAATCCTCCAGGAGCGCCTTTCAAAGGAAAAGCCACTTACCATTACCTGACCTGAAATCATGCGCTTTTAATATTAGTAAGTAAATTGGTTGTCAGTCATTAAGAGGATTCAAGACGCGTGCCTTGTTGGATATTTGCTTCACGTAAGGTGGCATAATTGATTTATCTCTTGCATTTAAAACTCTCCCATCACCTTTCTGATCGGACATTCCTTTTCACTTGTAATCTGCAGGAACAAAGTGCAAAGACGACTCAGAAAGAAACACAAAGTAAAAATGGGAAAGAAGAACAAGGCTCAGAGCTCCGAAGCAAGAGAGAAGACCAAGGAGATGTCGCCCCTATACATAGATACAGCCTGCAACCGAGATGCAGGAATCTCCACATGGGAAGGCATGTACAGGCTATTAGAAGAGGAGAAGCCGAGAATAATGAAAGTGACTGCCGTTGCAGGTGCACCACGCTCCTCTGAAGCAACCCTAGAAGACCTAGCATGTTCATTCCTTCACAGAATAGCGGCAAGGCCTAAGATTCTACCATACACAGATATGGTCAAGTGGATTCTGGATGATGCAGAATTAAGTAATAGACAATTCAAGATTCAGGGACATGGGATCATGGGATCTTTCGCCGCCCAAGATCTGAAGTTAATGTACCATCTGCCCGAACCGCAAGTGACCTATAATGCAAAATTTCTTAGGAAGTTTGCAATGGAGAACCCAGATCTATCGGACACCACTAAAGAATGGTCTAGAAGAGACGAGCCGTTAAAGAAGGATAAGAAAGGCATGTACAGCACTGGTTCCCTTACTTCTCCATATTGTTTTGCTGCAGCCATTCTGTGTAGGTTATTTGGTATGCCCGATATCAACAAGTTTTCATCTGAGTGGCTACCATTAATCGACGCTACCACAAATGCCGATTTAGTAGATTGGGCTAAAATTCTTTCCGATACTCTATATACGGCTGTGGTTAGTTACAGGTCCAAAAGATCCTTTTCTCAAAGGGTCTATCCTCCTTTCTATTTGGCTGCCTATGTTATGGATTCTGTTTTCCTTGTATCTAATTTCCTCATTATGGGATGGAAATGGACTACCCAAGACCCGTTGCCTATTCACGTCTATCACAAAGTCTTGTGGGATTCCCATTTTGCCCCTCATTTTTACCAGATTTTCCATGGGCTTATATTGCCCATGTATAGAATGATATATGGTAAGGACCCCCCAAGGTGCTCTCCCGAAGCCGTGACCGACATCATCTCCATCGCAAGATGGTTTGGGGAAGAATGGTTTACTTACATTCGAGTTTATGGAAGCATTGTTCCTCCACATGTCCTACCCTTGTATGTCCCAGACAAGCTTTTGGCTCGAGAAATCGCTTATCAAACCTGTTCTGAAGGCGGCTTAACCAAAGAATTAAAAGATAAGAAAAAGGCCATTTGGCCTCAATTTCCCGTCAATTGTGGGGCCTTCTCTTTATTCGATGCAGGACACGCTTTTGATGAGGTGGAAAATGTGACGTGCCTTCAATTATATAAGTTCCCAATGAGGCCATTCGACCCAAATAAAGTTGCCCAAGAGTTTACTACGAACGTCAAGATAAGAGTGTTCGTCGGACACAAAGATTTGTTTGACGATCTCTTTCAAGGTAAGAGCTCACTCAAAGAGATTTTGCGAGAAGCTCAGTCAAGGTTATCTCCAGGTGAACTCCAGAAATTCACATCATATAGAGATAGAAGGCTGGCCAGCATTCCACTAGAAAGGCTACGAATACCTACTAGAGAGCCAACTCCGAGCATCAGCCTCAGCGAGAACTCCAGCACTTCCAAATCTAAGTCCAACGCCACGCGAGAAGGTTCTGAACACCCTGAAGAATCTATACATGACAAAAGAATTAACAAAGAAGCAGTCAAAGATACAGCTCGGTCCAGTATAATGTTTCAGCAACAAGTTATCACCTCGCCACTAAGAGATGTTCCCCCTCCAGTTATTGAAGCTCCTCTTGTCACAGCAGAGCTAGATAAAGAGTGGGAATCCTTCAATGAATTAATCAACATCGAAGGGCAAGTCCCAAAAACGCCCGTGAATGATACACAGGAGGTGAAAGAAGTTGCTCCAACCATAGTCAGCGTTACCACAGAAGTAGAAGATCTCTCCATCACTCCATCCTCAGAACTTCTACTTAACGTAGAAGAAATTCCCCCGCTGGATGTGTTCTACAGTCCTCACCACAAAGCAGTTGTGAGAAGACAAAGAAAGAAAAGAAAGCTCGAAAATGCACTGTCTCAAGACCCTGAACATTTAGACGTCTTGTGGAAAGACCCAAGTAATAATCCTACAGAAAATCTTACGAAGCTGTCTCAAATTGCAGGAGCGTATGCTTCTGCAACTATTGACAAGGCCTCTGAAGTTCAGCAGCTCTTAAGGGAACGAGAAAATCACATACAACTGCTACAACAACAGTTACAGCAAGCCAACGCAAACAATGAAGCTTCCAGACAGCTCAAAAAGCTCCGAGAAGACTTCCAACAAATGCAAATAGGCTACCAAAAGAGTCTTGAAGAAAAAGAAAAACAACTGCAGGCGGAGTAAGAAATACACAGAGATGAACCTAAGCTTGCAGATTTTATTTCAGAGTCCATCGGCTTGAATGAGCAACTACTACAGCAACAAGAAGAATTGGGGCGTAAAATATCACAGTGGAGGCACTTCTGTGAGCTAAGCGACAAAATCACCAGTCAGGTGGTGGAAGTGCGAAGCGAATATGATCAGAACGACAAGAGAGTGACAGAGTATCTGACTTGGCAAGATGATGAGAAGGGAAAAAGAGCAGGAGCACCTAGAATTAATGAAAATCATAAAGAAATGCTCTTTAATAAATGGGACAAGCAGATCACGCAGGCAGAGCAAGCAGCAGAGGCAGCAGCGACACAGGCAGGTATTCTTATCGACTGTGTAAATGAAAATTTACACAGGGCCAATTTGATTTCAAAAAACACCTCGGGCTACCTACCAAACAAGTTGCAACTGGAGACAGAATGGAGGCAAAAGGCACAGGCAAAAGAGAAAGCTATCCAAGCACTGGCTGGACTGAATTGGGAAAGTTACTGGATGTACCTGGTTAAACCACATAGCCAATGGATGACAGTAAAGTGTATCATAAACGCAGCCGAGAAGGTAGCACCAGCTCTTATAGATGCCGTTTTCGCAGCCCAGCTTAGAACGGAAATTAGCCAGCCGACTCTTCTCAAGCCTATGTTAGAAACATGCAACTTCAAAGACCAAGTCCACAAGTAGTTTTATTTAGAATGTTATTTCTTTTTGTTTTAGTTATATTAGAAAAAGGACGGTCGTTTGAAAACCGAATCCTTAATTTTGTAATAATACTATTATTAGGATTAGGACATAGTATTTTAACCCTTCTCATTGCATTGGAGAAGGGTCCAGAAATTTGTCAAAAAACTTGTCCTCAGAACATGCACTTCTGCACCTCAGAGGGGGTTTTGATGAATGGAAGGATCGGATTTATTGATATTTGCATCTTAATGTCTGCTACTGATGTTGCATTTTTGTACTCTTAGTAGGTGTTAGAAGTAAGTAGAAGTAAATCATTATTGCTTGAAGTTTGTGAGTAAAAATCAGTCATAAATGGTACTTTTATCTCTTGATGAATTTCTACTTATTTGCTTAGAGTGATATACAGCTGATGTTATTTATATGTTAATGTATAAATGTGTGGTTACCATTTGGCACTTTTGTACAATGGAGTCATTTGTTCATGCTTGACATATGAATGATTTATCATGCGATATGCAGTCTACAACTGTCCTGTTTAACTTCTTATGCAAAATAGTTTATCTTAAACGGTTTATATTCTTATAGTAGCTGAATAATCTTCATTACCAGTTATTATATGAAATCTTTTTAGATCGCATGATGGAAAAGATATACCCCGGGTTAGCGTAGATTGCATATGTTGTTTTCATTAGATTTCAGCAGCTTATAGTCAAATCATGAGTTAGATTTAAATTAGCTCTCAAAAGTTCTCAAAGAAACAACATAATCAAACCCTACACACACACACACCTCTTAGATCAAGAAGCTGGTCTCGTTATCCCCAGTCGAACCCGCTACACCAAACGGGCAAGGAGCCGCCAACCAGGTTCCCGACCGGGTGGGTATCCCCCTTGTTGTTGACCCGATTTTAGGGCCCTCAACAGGACCAGTGGTAGGAGTTGTACCTACTATGACAAACTGCGGGTCGGTTGAGGACTGGTATGGGACCAATGGTCCACACTCTGAAACTGACTTCGGGTCAGTGGAGAATGGCATGACACATTCTTGATCAATTCTTCTTCTTCATGGTTCAACAGAGCTAAGTTGAGTAGAGCAGAGCCAGCAAAGCTGAGCAGAGCAGAGCAGAGCCAGCAGAGCAGAGCTGAGCAGAGCATAGCAGAGCCAGCAAAGCTGAGCTGAGCAGAGAAGAGCAGAGCCAACAAAGTTGAGCAGAGATAGCAGAGCTGAGAAGAGCTGAGCAAAGTAGTGCAGGGCACTAATAGCAGAGATAGTACAGTTGGACATATGGATCAGCGGATGGAGTTCTCCCTAGTTGAGAGGGAGTGTTAAAATTGGCAACTAGGGCCAAACTCCATGTGGGTCATATTATTTATGGTAGATGATATTTTTATTGGATCCCTCTCATTGAGAGGTGTAGGATTGATCTAAAGATCATCCGATTCCGATAAGTATTTATGAAGTTATGAATTTATTTATGTTATGGACAAATTGTTGAGTTAGCCAACAACTTATGTAGGCTCAGAAGCCCAACAGTCATGTCTATTCAACCTCTAAGTTTTAGTATAAATAGAAGAGGACTTCAAGTCATTTCTACACACACTTGGATCTCTTCCTCTCTCTACTTGTCTTTGGGTTTTAGTAGGAGGAGAGATCCTAAGGAAAATTCAGAAAAGCTGGAACTGCCAGAAAAGCTAGAAAAGCCGGAAAAGCCGAAATTGCCGGAAAAGCTGGAAAAGTCGGAACTGCCAAAATAGCTGGAATAGCTGGAAAAGCCAAAAAATCTAGAACTACCAGAAAAGCTGGAAAAGCCAAAAAATCTGGAACTACCAGAAAAGACGGAACTGTCGAAAAAGCCGAAACTGCCGGAAAAGCTGGAAATGCCGAAAAAGCTGAAAATACCGAAAAGCCAAAAAAGCCAGAAAAGCTAGAAAAGTCAGAATTTCCAGAACTACCGGAAAAGCTGGAACTGCCAGAAAATCTGGAACTTCTGAAAAAGCTGGAAACACCAGAAAAGCCAGAAATACTGGAAAAGCCAAAAAAGTCAGAAATATTGGAAAAGCCAAAAAATTGGAAAAGCTGGAAAAACTGGAAAATCCGGAAATGTCGGAACTGTTGGAACTACCAGAAAAGCCAGAACTACCGGGAACTACCGAAACAGCCGGAGCATCTATATTTGAAGGAAGGCAGCATGATGTATGAGATCATGGGCAACATAATAAGCAGCATGATGATATGAGCATGGGCAGCAAAATTATGCATGATGATATGAGCATGGGCAGCATAATGATAAATGAGATCATGAGCATGGGCAGCTTGATGATGAATAAGACCATGGAAGATGCAGCATGATGAGCAACATGAAGATGAGAGTAGCTTAGTCATCAAGGTTCAACACATGTGACATTACAACAAGGTGTCACACGGTAATGTGCATCAAATAGACAAGATGCAACACTATGATAGGTGAATGAGTCACCTTAGAGAATCAGTTGAAGCAATATGTCTTCAACTGATCTCATGCTGATATCAAAAGTCAAAGTGATTGACTTCTATTGTAAATGTACTATCTCTCTCACTTTCTCTACTGAACTTTGAAGAACATAAATGAAGAATTGATCAAGGGTTTCCCCACATTGGGGTTTGTCCCTAGCTAGTGCCACATCTTGTGTCCTCTTGTCTTGGCTTGTCTTCTGTGATTTATATTTATGTTCTATCTGCAGTTTACTTTATGCTGATGTGATTGCTAATGTGGAAAATAAATTGAAATAAATTGCTCTAGTATAGAACATACCTAAAAATAACAAGACTTGATGCTGATCATCCAGAGAGAGTGGAACCACCGAGGGGACCAACCATGATTGTTGACAAGCCAAACCTTGAGATGGAAAAGATTTTGAGTTGTCGATCCGTAGGGATTGGAAGTCACATACGACAGGAATTTCTTGTCAGATGAAAGAATGCACCGGAGGAGGATAGCTAGGAAACGGAGGACTCGCTTTGGAGATGGAAGCGAAAGATTGCAAAGTATGACAGGAAGTTGTGACGAATAGCAGGATTGTCGAGGATGGAAATGACCTTGGGTGGGGGAGGATGTCACGCCCTATGGTTGTGGCGACCCGCAAGCGCACCCACCAATAGTGCGACTTGATGAAATGAGCGAGCGGAAACCTCATGGGTGAGGCACATGAAGGAAATGAAGTGTGGACGAGGTGAGTGTAGCAACCGCAGACTTATAGTGGGCAAGCTAAAGCTCGAACCTGCTGGCCAACTTGAGTCGGTTATGAGGAAACGTGGGAGGAGGGGCACCCACCCACGAGTTGGGGTGGGCTGACCTTACAAATCATAAGCGAAAGGCATAATGCAGTGGTTGGCTGGAACGAAACAACATGTGTGGGTCGGCCGGTTGGCATGACCCACCACCCATATATGTGAGTGGATGAAACGATGGAGAAAGGCATCAGATCATCGCAGATCAACAACGTAGATGGAGTGCGAAGGTGGGAAGGACTACGACTAAGGCACAGGTCGCATGAAGCCTGCACGACAGGCGTGTCGAAGGAAACGGTAGAAGTGTTCGGGAAGGGGCGACCCACGGTTGGGCGTGCCCACCGAACGACTCATCGTTCGGGTGAACTGGAGATCGTGTAGAGGTGACCCGCGGTTGGGTGCACCGTGCGAGCGTGAACGGAGTGTGGATTGTTGGATGTGGAGGTGCAACCAACATGCGAAGGGCACCCGGGTGGTGCGTCGGTTGGCACAAGGTTGGTGCACCTGAGTTGGGCAAACGACACAGCCGTTCGGTCAAGTATAAGAGCCGGTCGAGCTTGGCTCCCAGTGATATTGTAAACTCAAAAATTATAATAAAAGATTATTATTACATATGATTGTTGTCTCTCTATTGTTGAATGTTATATTAATGAATTCCGCACATTAATATGTTGTTTAATAATGAATAATGTTAGGCGTAGTTTGGAAAGTAAGTTAACAAATGAACATGTTAAGTACTTAGCCGATGCCGCACGAAAGCCAATTTGTGAAAAAAGAATTGGGGGCGTGAAAGAGGTGAAAGAGGTGCAGGTTTGCAGAGAAATTGATCTACACTTCGTGACAAGTTTAGCAGGGGTAAAGCATCGTGCTTGGGCCAAGCTGAATGACAAGGCATGACAGGTTTGAAAGAATGCGAAGGGAAGCTCTTGCTGACCTTGTACAAGTTGAAGTGGATGAAAAAGGAGAACCCACAGATTTGAGATAAACTTGAAGTCTTGGAGAGGAATGTTGAAGACGAATTTCTTTGACTTGGTTGGACAATGGAGCAGGATGAAGTTACAGATTGTGCTAACAAGGAAGAGGAAGCCGTGATGTTTGAGGATGTTGCAGATATGACAATAATGGAGGATGAACTTGAGATTGATCAAGTTGGGCCAAGATCGTGTAGTTTGCAGACATGGGTGGATGAGGATACCCACATGGAGGAGCCTCATGATGATGTAAGTACTACTTATACTTGTGTTTCAGTTGAGCATTTGGTAGATAAACCATATGCAGGGAAGAGCAAAGTCAGTTTGCCGATGCAAGGGGAGATCTTACCATGGATGTCTACGATGAGACCTTGTATGGAGAGGCAAGGACCATTGACTATTGCAGGACTTGTTGGGGTTGTTTCTGACCTTATGGTAGAAGGTGCAAAGGCCCGTGACAAGGGAGGAACATGATGATCATTGCGGAGGAATGGGTCATGCTTTAGCCACATGGAGAATTGGCTAAGTGCCCGGCATTACTCATGAACAGATTGGAGGAGGGCACACACTTGAGGTATGATGATACTTGGGTAGACTTCTCATGGCCGAGACCAAGAGGGATTCTTGGTAGAACCTTTAGTGGGGGAGCCATGGTGGAAGAGACTCATGTGATGATGATATGGTTGGGTGACCGAGTTCATTAGACCGAAGATTATAGGCTTGGATGAGGATGACCGATTGTTGTGATGGGTCTACCTAGTTGGACAACATGGGCAACTTAGTCATGGACATCAGGTTAGAGACATGGAGCATGGCAGTCTCATGTAGGGACATTATGCAGGAGCACTATAGAGGTGTCACTTATGGACATCCAATGAGGAGTGCCAATGCAGGGATGTTGTGCAGGTAGCTTTGCTGGTGTGACATGGAGGTGTTTTATTATGAGCCGATGGAGAGGTTGTGCACTCTTGTACAACAAGGCCATGGACTTGGTTGGACTTGTGAGTAGACTATGGAGCATTCCTACTACATGGAGAGCTAAGGCATCTTGCAAAGACCTTTGGGCCAAGACTTGTATGCTTGCTAGGATGTTGGTTGGAGATGACTCATGGAGCTCATGATGACATGAGGTTGTGACTTTTGAGGACTTCATATATGGTGGACTTAGAGGATCTAATGCATTGAGGAGCTGAGGTCAGGGACTTTGATGCAGGATGGGGTGCATACTTTTGAATACATGTATGGGTGTGCTTGAAAGAGTGACTTGATGTGGAGGATTGATATGAGACACTTTGGAGTGATGGAGTTACAATGATGATGATGCCTTGGTGGCAACACTTGGGCATGGGTTGAGCCGAGACTCAACCACTTTTGACACATGGGAGCTTATTGATCTATGATCATGGGCAGCACATGGGAGATGAGACAGGTGTACACTTGTTCCTGTGGCAAACTTGAGGGATGGCACATTGCAGAGATGATGGAGGTTGATTCATGGACCTGGATGTGGCACATTGAGAGTCGGGTTTGATGAGATGTTCTTCATATTGAGGAGATACACATATGGATGATGATGATGTTGGGATAGATGCGGCTGATTTCATGTAGCACATTGGTACCAAACATCATGGACAACATGTTGCAGACAAGATGGAGACTACTTCATGGACCTGGACATGGCTTACTTGGATGGAGATGGATTCTTGATCGAGTTGATGATGTGATAGGATATTCTGAGAAATGACTAATGATGGCATGAGGATGTGCATTCTCATGATTTGAGGGTGACAGTTGGACTGATCACCCGACTAGTTCAAGTCATGGGGGCTATAGCATGTGCAGAGATATGTTAGCATTATGTTGGAGTATAATGACAGCAATTCACACGATGATGATAAATGATGAGGTCGACATGATATGTTGCAGAGAGCATGTAGCTTGAGATGGAGGGACCAGTCTTCCACGATGGGAGCAGCATGTGGAGATTGCGACAGATGTGGTTGATGATCGTGGATTGAGATGACTTTCCGATGTATGACATGCCGATGGGGTATATGCCTCGGTATGGAGATCCTGGTGACAGATGGTTGCCAGGATGAGAGATTGTCGAGGACAAAAATGATTTCTAGTGGGGGAGAATGTGAGGCCCACGAGCTGTAGGGCATTCAGGTATGCGGGTGAAACGAGCGGACAGCAGCACGGTGGGAGAACACATGAACTGAAACGGAAATTATGCGATGAGTTTTGGTGGACGGTTGTATATATGCCATGTGGGTGGTCTCGGGTGACCCGATGAGTGGGCAAGCTGACAGGCGAACCACCACACGGGTGGGTGGTCCCGGGCGGGCCGACGGGAAAGCCAGTGGGCGAGCTGACTTAACAATGGGCGGGCGAGCATGGATGAATGAGCAGGCTGACAAGTTAAGTTATGGTGAAGCCAACGGATGTATGTTGAACAGGCAAGTCAGCTGGGCGCTCATACGATGGGCGGATGAGCGTATAAGTAGATGGAGACGAGTTGGAGATGGAGCATCAACTTGGACATAGATCACTTAGAGTGCAAAGTCTTGGCGACAAGTGCGAAGGACTACAGTGCAAATGTGCCTGCACAATGGGCAGAATGGCAAGTGAACTGGGCAAAGGCAGATGTGCACGACGGGCAAACCAGGTAGGGCATTCATGCAGGGCTGAATGACAAGCGACCTGAGTAGGGCATTCATGCAGGGCTAAATGACGGGCGACCCGAGTAGGGCATTCGTGCAGAGCTAAACGACGGGCGACCTAGGTTGGGCGTCGGGTGAATGAAGGTGTTTGGGTTTGTGAACGGGAGGTGTGATCAACATGCGGAGGGTGCCCAGGTTGGGCGACATGGACACGAGGAGTGCACCCAAGTTGGGCAAATGACACAGAGGTGAAACGAAGTGCGACGGGTTGTGAACAAAGGCAACCGATGTGCAGACGTGCTGGGTAGGCATGCACGGTGACACGGGTGGGCGCCCAAGTTGGGCCAACAACACAACGAGCTGAATGAACACGTTCAGGGGTGAACGAAGAGTTGGGTAAAACGTGCGATGACCGTTTAGAGGTGCCGACGAGGCTAGGCAACCAAGTTTGCCAAAGTTGAAAATTTGGCTAAGTGTAAATTTGGGGTTTCCTCCAAGATTTAACTTGTACATGAAATCTATATATATTGATATACGGGTAGACTCACATCGGAGAGTTTCCCCTCCCTTTATACTGTTGTGCATTTATATATGTTAATGTTGTTATGATGAATGTTCATGGTTTTCATTGTGTATAAAGGATAAACTAGTACTTGGTAACGAAAAATAAACTAAGTACGAATGTTAGGTGTAGTCCCTTACATCAGAAAATCGATTTTTCTCTTCCCTGCATACGGTTCATTTACCAAATTCTCAACTAAAACACAAGTATCAATAGTACTTACTTCATCATGAGGCTCCTTCATGTGAGTTTCCTCATCCACCAATGTCTGCAAACTGCACGATCCTGGTCCAGCTTGATCAATTTCAAGTTCATCCTCTATCCTTGTCATATCTGCAACATCCTCAATCATCACAACTTTCTCTTCCTTGTCAGCACAATCTACAACTTCATCCTGCTCCATTGTCCAACCAAGTCGAAGAAGTTTGTCTTCAACCTTCCATTCCAAGACTTCAAGTTTATCTCAAATCTGTGGGTTCTCTTCTTTCATCCGCTTCAACCTATATAAGGTCAGCAAGAGCTTCCCTTCGCATTCTTCCAAACCTGCCATGCCTTGTCGTTCAACTGGACCATGAAATCTATACATATTGATATAGGGGCATTCCTTGATTATGTATGCAAACTGCACGATCTTGGTCCAACTTGATCGATCTCAAGTTCATCCTCCACCATTGTCATATCTGCAACATCCTCGTATTGGTTCTTGAGTTCTTCGAGTTCTTCCTTTATCTTCTCACAGCCTTCCCGAATCTTCATAAAGGGAACACATTTGAGTATGGTGATACTTGGGTGGACTTCTCATGGCCGAGACCAAGAGGAAGTGTTGGTGGAACCTTTAGTGGGGGAGCCATGGTGGAAGAGACTCATGTGATGATGATATGGTTGGGTGACCGAGTTCACTAGACCGGATTTGTAGGCTTGGATGAGGATGACCGATTGTTGTGATGGGTCTACCTGGTTGGACAACATGGGCAACTTAATTCATGGACATCAGGTTGGAGACATGGAGCATGGCAGTCCTGTGCAGGGGCATTATGCAGGAGCACTTGTAGAGGTGACATATGGGCATCTAATGAGGAGTACATCCACACTGGAGGTACTCTTCCAAGCGGAGACTCACATCGAGGAGTTGCCCCTCCCTTTATACTATTGTGCATTTCTATATGTTAACGTTGTTATGATGAATGTTCATGGTTTTCATCATGTATAAAGGATAAACTAATACTTGGTAACGAAAAATAAACTAAGTATGAATGTTAGGCATAGTCCACGATCATAAGTATTGGTGAAAAGAAAGTGGTCGGTGGTGTCAAATGATGGAACGGGCAAGCGGCCGAATGATGTAAGGGAGGGTTGGCGTGTTGAAATATGAGTTAAGACGACATACATTCGTTTGGTGGTAGGTCGGTTGGGTGACCTCACAACGAGTGAGCAAACGTATAAATAGGCGGACAAGCTATTGTGGAGGAGCATTCGAACGAAGTAGAACTCGCAGTCTTGGAGAGAAGTGCGAGGACCTATGGTTGAGTTGTGTGGATGTGCCCGCATGATGGGCAGAATGGGCGAAGGCAACCGGGTGAGGTAAATGGATAGGTCGGGCGACCTGCAGAGGGCGTTGAGTGGATAGGTGCGTAGGACGACCAAGTGAAGGTGCAACTAAGTTGGGTGTCCATGTGGTGGGTCGTGCGAGGCGTGCGGAGGGCGCGCCCATCGAACGACAGACAGACCAAACGTTCGGGCAAGTTGGAGTAACCGAGGATGATCATCATCAATCCCGGCTGGTCCTCTCGGCGGTTCAGCCCTCTCTGGATGATCATCATCAAGTCTACATCTTTTCAACTGACTCATGTGAAAAACTAGATGCTTCATGTGCATATGGTGTGGAAGCTCTAGCTCATAAGCAACTTCCCCACTCTCTTCTTTACTCAGAATGGTCCCTCATACTTCTGTGTCAGTTTGCTCGCAGTCCCCTTGGCTAGCTGAAGCTGCTCCCCGGTAATCTTGAGAAACACCATATCTCCCACACTGAAGTGCGCATCCCGTCTTCCTCGATCAACCCATTTCTTCATTCTCCTTGTAGCTTCATGCAAGCACAACCATGGCAACTCTAAGGTCTCATCCCAAGCCTTCATGAACTTATTCGCATGAGGACTCCTCAAGAAACCTCCTGTCACTACGGTATGTGGTGCAATCGGCATCTGCCCATTCACCAACTCAAATGGACTATACCCCGTCGCAGAACTATTTTGAATATTGTAGCTGAACTGAGCAATATCCAAGAGTTCAGGCCAATTCTTCTGATCAGCTGTCACATAATGTCTCAAGTAATCCTCCAACAATGTGTTGATCCTCTCGGTCTGTCCATCTGTCTACGGATGGTAACTCAAACTCATCAACAATTATGTCCTGACTAACTTGAACAGTGTGGTCCAAAATCTTCCTGTAAAACACGGATCCCTATCTGACACGATGCTTAATGGAATCCCCCAATACTTCACTATGTTCTTAAAGAACAATTCCGCAGTCCGCTCGGCTCCACAAGGTATCTTTGTTGGAACAAAGACAGCATACTTGGAAAAATGATCAACCACGACCATGATCCCATTATACCCCTGAACCTGTGGCAACTGAGTGATGAAGTCCATCAAGACACTCATCCATGGTCTCTCAGGAATCAGTAAAGGCTGCAACAGACCTCCTTGTCTCTGATTATCCGATTTGTCCTGCTGACAAATGATGCACATATGTACATACTCCTCTACATCCTCTCGCATCTTCTCCCAAAAGAATCCTCTCTCCAACAATGCCAAAGAACAACGCTACCCTAGGTGGCTAGCCCACGGTGAGTCCTGGCACTCCTTCAAAAGGTGCCTTCTGAGTCCAGATGACTTTGGAACATAGAGTCGGTTTCCAAAGAACAAGAACCTGTCTCATAGAAAGAACTTTCGTGTCTTCCCCTCCTTTATTTGCTTCACTATATTCTGCACCAAAGTATCGATTTCAACACTTTCCTTAAGCTTATTATGCATCTCTTTTGACATCTGAACTCGACTCCTACTCCTAGCTACCCGGTCTTCTCCTTCCTCCAATTCTGCAAGTTGTCCCTTCCTGCTAAGGGCATCTACTACCACATTGTGTCTTCCCGGTCTATACTCGATACTCATGTCGAATTCTGCCAAGAAGTCCTGCCAGCGAGCTTGCTTCGTAGAAAGCTTCGGTTGTGATGCAAAATAACTTGCTGCAACGTTGTTCGTCTTGACAACAAATGGCTTCCAAATCAGGTAATGCCTCCACACATAAAGACAATGAATGATTGCAGTCATCTCCTTCTCATGGACCAAATACCTTCATTCTCTATCCTGTAACTTCCGACTCTCGTACGCCACCAGATGCCCATCCTAGATAAGAACCCCTCCTATGGAAAAATCTGAAGCATCTGTGTGTACTTCAAACGGTCTCTCGAAGTCAGGCAACTTCAGTATCGGTGTTGTAACCATCCTCTTCTTCAAGTCATCAAATGTTGCTTGACATTTGTCCATCCAACTCCACCTCTTGTCTTTCTTCAATAGGTATGTCAGTGATGATGTTACCTTGGAGTACCCCTCTACAAACTTCTGTTGGTAGTTGGTCATGCCCAAGAACACCCTCATCTCATGGAAATTCTTCGGTTCGACCCAGTCCTCGATCACCTTCACTCTGCTCGGCTCCATCTGTATGTACCCTTGACCAACTATATGCCCAAGGAACGGAATCTCGGTCTGAGCGAACACACACTTAGACTTCTTCAAGAACAACTGATTTGCCCTCAGTGCCTTGAACACCATCACCAAGTGCTTCTTATGATCCTCCATGTTGTCACTATACACCACTATATCGTCCAAGTACACTACTATGTGTCACACGGAATAAGTCGATCTTGCGGACAAGGTAGACCTTCCTAGAATCTAAAGAAGACCTAATGACAAGAAAACCAACCAGACACTATCTTTCTCTAAATATTCTTTGATGAACAATAGCAAACAAGTGTTTTTAGGGCCTACCTTAGTTCCAACGCAAGCTTGTGGATGCCCTCGCTCCTTTGATCCAAATGAGCTCCTTTTCACGAATCTGCAAACACAAACAAGGCAAACAAATTAAATAGCACCTAAAAAGCCAATTGCATAAAACATATTTAACATGAAAGTCAAGGAGTCCATGAAACAAATAACATGAGATACTTGTTGAGAAAAATGAGTTTGATTGTATTAATTCAAAAGAAGAAGAACTTTACAACCTTTGGCTTGACATTGTACAAGCTCCTCCCAGGGTCCAGCAAGAAGTCTCCTCTACTTTGACAAGTTTCACTCACTCCCCAATGAAGCCAAAAAGATTTGTGATCTCTCCTCTTAAGCTCAACTAGGAAGTCTTGATTTCACCAGCATTTACCCTCAAAAACGTTCAGCTTCTAACCTCCCCAGCAACCAGCCCAATGCCTGTATTTATAGTGCAATGGAGGGAGGTTACTAGGTCCTCCTTCAAAGGGATAGCTCCTCTCATTAAGGGATTAGCTCCTTCTCTTTTGGGATGCATGAACCACCTCAAAGCGAACAATCCACGTCAAAATTCCTTCTAGAAACCTCTAGAATTAACCCAAAGTGAGTTTTTTAAGATAAAACTTGCGCCTTTTGACTTTCACAGGGATCCGCACCTACACCGTTAGGGACAGAGCGAGCCAGTCCATAGTTTTTGTACACAGAAGGTACGGGACCGCAGGTGACCATGAGAGGAAGTGCAGAACCAGAGTTATATTGATTTTTAATGTCTTTCTCTCATTTCCAAAGCTTGATTTGAAGAGCTGAGGTCTGAGACTTGCTTAGGAGGATAGTACAAGTGATGATAGACCCATACTGACTGCAAATAATCATGGTGACAATATTTTTGTGTAACAGATTGCCCCCTAAAGTGCGAAGTCTGTAGTAGATGAGGATTTCTTATCATTTAGGAAGAGTGAAGTACTTTATCATTTCGAGGATCATCTTGTGGAGAGCCCGATTGGAACCTGTAAAAACATTCAATGCAAGATATATATATGAGATCATATCATCGCTGAGGTAGGCATTCCCATACTCAGATTAAAACTGACTAGAAAAACTAACTACTACTTTGATATAGGAATGATCTTGTAAAACATCACAAGTAAAGACTCATGTGGACACAGTATGGACGCAACCATCTGTTTATGAATAGTCCATTATATAATGAATACAAAATTCCTCGCAGCCTGGATTGTAGAAACTAGATCCAGGGTCTTCATTTCTACTTCCTGAAACAGTATGATTCTATCCATGCGAATAAATGTGTTGATGTCGAACATGGTAGAAACCACTTGATTACCAGTGAATGATGTAAACTATTAACAAGTGTGAGAGAAACCACCAGTGATGTCAATGGCTCTCAAAGTACCCAGTACAATCCATGAGATGTGAATAAATGTGTTGATGTCGAACATGTCACGGAATCCTTTGATCGAAAGTCAATGATGTAAACTGTCATCAAAGGCGAGAAACCTGCCATTGAAGCATGCAGATCTCAAGGTACTAACGATTCCTAGATCATCTTTCTAGATAATGAGCTGATGTCGATAGAAAGCGATCCATCGTAGGCAAGCCCACAACACGAAATCATAGATCAAGTTGAAGAAATTTAGTTACAAGGACTAACTCAGGGATGGTCAAAATGGATGACAGATATTTTGCAAATGAATGGCTTATTGGCAGTGACCTCTTGAACACATAACGACACGATAGGTGGCTTGGTGACAATTGACCCAAAGTTAATACCCAGAAACCGGCTAAAGACTTCCAATGTGGTTTGATCAACTGTTAGGCAAAGGATTTCCCAACCCAGGTGAATGAAAGTGTCATGTTCAAGAGTGGTTACAAAGTATGACAAATAGGCTCATTTTTCTCTCTTTTCCCCCACCATTTCTGGCAAGTACCTCTTTATTTTTGACAAGCTTGAGGAGGATAACATTTGCTTGATTATAAGCTCATCCTTCGAATGAGTCCAACTTAGTTTAAATTCGAACCCTAAGAAGGAGTGGTTCGTTCCTATTTGTAATTGAACAGGTCCTTTACTATGAAATTTTAACGAGTCCAGTATAGGAGAAACTCGGCGTTTTTCAATTTTAGAGAGTCAGAAAAAACTTAAGAAGACTCCAGGGTTGACCTTTTTCATAAATTTGTGTCTCCCAAGCCCGAAAAAGTATAAAATAATACTTGAGAGAACCGCTTGATCTTTTATGACCAAGGAGTACTTTTCGTTATTAGTGCCCTTGACCCGGAAAAGTAAAAAATCGATCAATGACACATCGTTTTATAACCAATATCGAATTTGAAACCACAAAAATCTGTCAATCTTTTCATGTTTTTATGGTCGGAAAAGAGCTGTAAGTGGACCGTCTTTTAATTCTGTTTTAACGAGTTTAAAAGAAACACTCGACAATCTTTTCATGTTTTAGGAGTCATAAAAGAGCTCAAAGATGACTCTACATGTTTTTTCGTCGAAAATGATAGATTTCGCCTGAATAATCCTTTATTCTGCACAAAAACACAAACATTACTCATACCTGTTTGAAATGGATAAAAATGTCGCAAAATACCTTTTCAAAGTGAAACATAAACAAATTTGCAATTTATTTACTCAAAAAACTTATAAAAAGGGGCTTTGTCAATTCATTTTTACCGTTTGAGTTTGGGTGAGAAAATAGTGCTTTTGCTCATAAAAGTTCCCATGAAGATTGCAGAAAATCCAACCGTCGGAATCGAACGCCGTCTTCTCCAGGTAATCCACATCATCTTACTCTTCATTTTTAACCGTTTAATTTTTTGTTTTAGTCATTTATTTCATTTTCGGGAGTGTGTTTAGGTGCAAAACCCGCCCGCGGGGGCCCGCAGGTTTACCATTGCGGGCCTGCGGACCCCTACTTTTTCTCCATTGGGAAAAAGCTCAGGGTCCGCACATTTCGTGTAGACAAAGTGCGGTCCCACGCACTGTGTCTAACCTGGAGGGTGCGGTCCCCACCGCAAGGGTTTTTAACCCAAAAATTCTCAAAAATGGACCACACAAAATATTTTCTAGCATTTTAATTTTTCTTTATACTTGATGCAGAGAGTACATCATGCTAGATTGGCATGAATGAGAGCATGAGGACATGGATGCTGCCACATGGAATCATCAACCTTCACTTGATGCTTTGAGGGCGTGCAGACTGTACAAATTCTGGGCCATTCTTGGCATGAGGGCTCAGGTGGATTTCTTACAGTGGCTCGTTGACAGATGGAGCTTACAGGACTAGTGCTTTTTCATCGGCGGCCACCAGCACGAAATCGAGCTAGCAGACATATATTTCTTGACTGGTTTGCCTAAGAGAGGCGAAGACTTGACTCTACACGGGACTAGGCCAGGTGGCCAGTCTGTCGATAGCCTCTGGCTAGAGTACTACAACAGCCAGGTTAGAGACAAAGGGATAGACATAAAGACCATATCCCGTCCTGAGATCATGGTGATTGTGTTCACTGTCACCAGACTTTGCGGAGCTGCCGCATTATATATTGCCACCGGATCCTAGATGCGTATGGCAGTTGATTGCTTTCGAGGCACCATCTTCAACTGGTGCGATGCCGTGTTGGCCAATGTAAAAGGCCAACTGACCAGGGCCAAGAACGGACTAAAGACCTTTGGTTATGGGGCTTTGGTCGTGATTTTTGGTCTGGAGAGGGTTCCTATGTTGATCCCACAGCACCTTACTGTTGGAGCTGGGCTTCCTCGAGAGCCCAAACTGATGCGATGGGTCGCAGTCATGGCCCGTCACCCGGATGAGAGGACAGAGGTTGCTCGATTCAAACCTGAGTATTTCTAATGGTTGGAAAACCAGGTCTTTTCTATTCAGGACTTCCCTTACGCTGGGATAGATTTTCGTGGTGACCCAGACATGGTTCTTCCACCAAGAGAGCAGTGGGATGAGTCAGGTAAAATCATTTTCAACATTTTTTTATTTTAATTTTTTGTTACTTTTCATCGTCTCAAACCTGATAGTAAAAATTTCAAATGTAGATGTGGGTCCACAGCGACCAGCCGCTCTCCGGCCTTACGAGAGGAGGCAACCAGTTGCACCTGCGCCAACCCCACAGGATGAATCAATAGAGGTTTTGGCCGAGTTGGAGGGTCATCTCAAGCGCTTGACAGGAGATATTCCTGAGACCACTATAGACGACATTCCTCGTCGACTTCAGTGCTATGTGATTGGAGTCTCGGGACCTTTTAGGAGGTTCCTTTGCAAGGTGGCCCATGCAGTGGTTTCTTATAGAGATCATCACCAGTGATAGGATGATCGCCTATTGTGGGCACATGTGACATTTTTGTTTTTTGTACTTATCATTTTTTCCGATCATGAGGTGTTTTTCAACCTATGATCAAGGACGATGTATTTTTTGACACACTCCTATATATATATATATATATATATATATATATATATATATATATATATATATATATATATATATATATATATATATATATATATATATCACTATTACCAGCTTATCTTGTAAATCATGTTATGGTATGGTTTTAAATTTACATGTATGATTATTGCAAATGTCTATTTAACATTCGCGAAGCAATTGCATCTGCTAATGTATTTAAAGATCTTGGAATATGCTGATATTCAATGTAATCAAATTCACGTTCCAAGAGACACACTCTCAAAAATAATCTTAATAACACTGGATTTCTAAAGGAATACACTATTAAGCTGTAATACAATGAGTTCAGAATCTAACCTCACTATCAAACTCTGAATCCCAAATGAAATAGATTCAGATAATAACTCAATCACTGCACTATACTCGGCAATGTTGTTCATTGTTTGACCGAGGCTTACCCCATGCATAGATACTAACTCGTCAGAGGGCGAATAGATAACCCAAGCTGCAGAAGAGATGTTCCATGTATTACGACAAGCACCATCAGCAAAACCAATGTATGTTTGGAGAGGCATCGACATCTGCAATATCAAGAGTAAAACCAAGATAAGCATGAACAATGACGAAAAACACTCTCTAAGCTAAGCACACTGTTTAAACTAAAACACACCAGCTAGAAAGAAAAAACTATCCTAACTAAAAATCTCCATACCCATTCTTTTAAGCATAATACCTCTTCAAGTAAAGGCCATTTCTGGGTTTACCCAAAGAGTCCCCGTCAAAGTCTACCAATTCATAAGCCCCTTTGGCTAGCTTTCGCTTGACAACATAGGGACCATGCCACATAGGAACGAATTTTCCAGTGCCTAATTTATCATTAACTTGATCATAAACTAAGACTAGATCTCCTTCCGAAAAATTTCGAGGGGTCACATTTCGATCATACTGAGCTTTCATTCATTTTGCGTGAGTCTCGATTGCCAATGCAGCATCACATCGAGTATAACAAACACTTTTCCTCTTCAGAAGTGGCTGGAAGTAACTCGATGGCCATTTGCAGTGATGGGATTTCGCATTCAATGGGTAACACAACTTCCAAACCATAGACTAGTTGGAAAGGAGTGAACCTTGTTGATGTTTTTACTGAGGTTCGGTACGCCCAAAGCGCTAAAAATAGCATGTTGTGCCAATTCGACCGATGAATCCCAATGATTCGTCGGATCATGATAACTAAAACTTTGTTGATGGATTCAACCAGACCATTCGCTTGTGGATAATAAGGGGTTGAACTATCGTGACGTAAACCAAGCTGGCCTGTAAGTTCGGTCATCATAACGTTTCGAAAATGACGCCCATGATCAGTGATTATCGCTTGTGGGACACCAAACCTAGCAATTACATGATTGAACACGAAAATTGCAGCTGTCTTGCCATCTACCTCGAATGTAGGCATCGCCTCGGCCCACTTAGTAAAATAATCTACCGCAAGGATGATATACGCATGCCCCCCGACCGAGTGAGGGTTACATGTAATAAAATCGATACCCCATTTGGTGAAAGGACCAACGGCAATTATAGGGTGGAGAGGAGCAGGTGGAGCGCGCATCTTATGATCAAAAATCTGGTAGTTGTGGCATTTTCGGACCGTTGTAATACAATATTTAAATAAAGACGACCAGAAGTAGCCAGCGCGCAATATCTTTTGGGTTGTGGCAAACCCAGACATATGACCGCCACACGCTCCAAAGTGACAGTCATCTAGAACCGTTTCAGCTTCCTCGTGAGTTAAGCAACGTCGAAAAATAGAATCCGCCCCACGGCGATAAAGAGTATCTCCAATAATCCTGAATTGTTGGGATTGGAATCCAATTTTTCGACGTTTTGTCCTTGAAATTTCTGGCCGAAAGGATTGGGTCTGGAGATAAACGATGATATCCCCATACCACGGATCTAAAGTTCTGATTAGAAACAAGGATTCGTCCGCAATGGGCTCCTCCGCCACAGTTTCCGTGTCAGCATGCGGGAAGTCACACATTAACTCCGCAAAAACTAAAGATTTCTTAGACTTAGATTTCTCGAATTCCAAGTCGAACTCCTGCAGGATAACAATCCATTTAGAGTACTTGCCCCCTAGAAATTGCTTGGTCAAAATGTAGATCATAGGGTTGCAATCCAAAATTACCGTAGTTTTACGTAGTAAAATGTAGTGACGAAAACGTTGGACAGCTTGAACGGCTGCCAATGCCAATTTCTCCACATGTGAGTATTTTAGCTCAGTTGGATTTAAAGTTTGACTAAGGTAATATATCACATGTTCAGTTCTGAATTCATCTTCCTGAACTAAGACCATTCCAATGGTGGAATGAGAGGCGGCGAGATACAAGAAGTAATCCTAGTTGTAGTTGGGAGGATGCAACAACGGTGCATGGGTCAACGCGTGTTTGAGTGCATCAAAAGATTTCTGATCTATCTCATCCCAATAGAATGGTGTATTTTTTTTCAACAACCGAGTAAAACCCTTTGTAACCTCGGCGTAGTTAGGAATGAATCGTCGTAAAAAGTTTGCTTTCCCCTGCAAACTTTGGAGTTGGCGAAGACTCGAAGGAGGTGGCAATTTGATGATAGCTTCGACCTTCGAGGGATCAACGCGAATGCCGGCTTTCGAAACTACAAATCCCAGTAATCGACCCGTTTCTATACAGAAGACACATTTGTGTGGGTTCAACCGAATCCGATAATGCCTACACCTCATAAAAATTACTCGTAAATGGACGAGGTGATCAGCTCAATGTAAGGAATGAGCGAGCAAGTCATCGAGATACGGCTACACAATGTGTTTGATGTCATGAAACGCATAAGACATCGCCCTTTGAAAAGTTGCTCCGTCATTCTTAAGCCCAAAAGGTAATTTGCAATAAGCAAATATCCCCCATGGACAAATGAAAGTCATTTTTGGTTGATCGGCAGGTAGAATGTTGATTTGATTGTATCTGAAAAAACCATCCATAAAGGAAAATATTTCGCTGTTGGCACAATCATCAATGATTTGATCGATATAGGGAGTTGGGTAATTGTCCTTTGGACAGGCTCGATTAATATCCCTATAGTCGATGCATATTCTTATTGTTCCCTGCTTTTTGTTAACCAAAACAATATTCGATACCCAATCCGTTAACGGGATCGGATAAATGAAACCTGGTTTCAATAATTTTTCAACTTCTGCTTTAATTGCAGCAGCTTTTCGTGGGTGAATCTGATGCAAACGTTGTTGGACGGGTTTAGCGTCCGGGTAAGTCTTGATCTCATGAACAACAATCGCGGGATCAATTCCTGGAATTTCCTCATAGGACCAGGTAAACACGTCGCGGAATTCTTGAAATAGGGCCTTATATAATTGAATTTCGTCATCTGTACATGAGGCACCTATATGAATGTTCTCAACAATTCTGGGCTTAACCGAAATGTCAATAGGAATAGTTCGAGAGATGTTTCCCAAATTTAACTCTGAATCGGGATGTTTCATTGGATTCTGAGGTTCCTTGACATATTCAGTTGTAAAAATTGATGAGAAATCATTTTCAAAACGATCATCCTCAGGTAAAAACGAAGATCTGTGATGGAGATCTTCCCATGGTAAATCATCTACACATAGGATTTCATGAATTTTCTCATCAGAGTGAACAAGTTCAGAAAATGTAGTTAAATTTGAGGTTGATGTGAAAAGTGATTCCTCATGGACCACATTCATTAAGTCATTTTCGGTTGAACATGGGTCGGCAAAATATTGCACGGCTTCATAGGAAATTTCATATGGACTCAAAGGCATGGCATTACCAAACGAGTCTATCTCATATTCAGAAGGGACGATCCAAGGATCATCATAAATAATGGTGTCTGATGTAATCATATGAATGGTTGCAAATGAAGATGATGCATTGATTGGAGGAAAAGGAAAAGTTCCCAGTAAACCGGCATCTCTAACTAATCCTACTCCAACATCCATAAATGGGATAGTCGTTTTACCAACATGCTGAATACTCTCCGAAGAGGCTGGGTCGGATGAAAAGTAAGCCAGCTGGTATATTGTTACGATCTTTCCATTGTGTGGAAACTTTATTACTCGAAAGACCGATGAAACGACCGCTGTCATAGCGTAAGACCAACTTCGACCCAAGAGAAGGTTGTAATCTAGAGGGGCATTAACCACCTCCATATCTAGACTAACGGTTTTTCCTTCAACCCCTATAGGCAAATCCTGTAGAATGCCAAAAGGATGAAACCCACGGCCATCAAAGGCCTTTAGAATCGTCGGGGATTGATTTAGTGAAGGAGAACCAAGCGATCTCCAACACTGTATCGACATAATACACGTTGAGGCTCCCTCATCAATTACAGTCCGATGAATAGGCCTGTTTTTTACTATCACTGGAATCTGGAAAGCCATTTGATGAGGCAAATGCGATGTACTATTTTCTAGATCGAAGATTATTAGGTTCGGGTCCTAAACATCAACAGCTCCTATAGCCGACAAAAGTAATTTACGTTGTGCTGGGCATGATTGCAGCACTTCCAAAGCCGACATTGTTGAGGGTGAAATAGCTAAATCCTCAACAATGTTATAATTCTAAGCCGCTCTCGCATGTGGATTGAAAGCTGACTTTCGAAGTATACCCTTGGCGGGCGGTTTGATTACCAAGTCTGGATTAGGTTTCTCGATCCGTAGTGGATTAGAACCGGGAGCTTAGGTTGATGGATTAGAATGAGAAGATTTTGCTTCTTTACCATCAATAGGACTTTTACTACCATAATCTTGCGATCAAGTGGCAATCCGAACATGGGACATCATCAGTATGGGTTCTTCATTGGCACTCAAGGATGAACCTATCATCTTACTGTCTTGAGCCGGAAAAGGATCCTTCAAAACAGCAGGAGTTTGGGAACCCTTGACAATCTTCGCAACCTCTGCATGATGAGGGTAGTCTCGTGTAAAATGTTCATCGTCACAAATGAGACAAGGAGAACGAGGTTTGCACTTTTCATCATTGGATTCCGCCTTTTGAGGTTTCTCCTTTGAACTTTTTTCTGTTTTATTATTCTTCTTTCCTTTCTTCTTCCCACCAGATTTTGATTTGGCTGTAGATGACTCTACAATGTGAATATCGGTGGAAATCTCCGCAGAAGAATCTCCTATTGGGGAATCAGGCAAGGTTATGATAGGGGAAGAATTCTTGGAAGACTTCTTCTTACTTTTTGTGTTAACCGTGCCAATCATACCATCGGTGGCATGAGATCCCGAAGGAGCTGCAGTGATTTGATTTTTCTTGGGAAGATCAGGGATTTTTTCGTGTAACGTACCTGACTGAGTATAGACCAAGTCAAGGTACTGTGCTTGAGCAATGACTTGATCCTCAGTAACAACTCTGGCTTTAGCAACATCTTCAGTGATCTTTGGCAACAAAGATTTTACAAACCACTCAGCCAAGATCTGATTCGGAATAAATACCTTCACTAAACATCGTCGACGTCTCCACTCATGAATATGATCTGAAATGTAAGTGGATGTCGATTGTTTTAGCGAAGTTAACAATTCCGTGCCATTGTCATATCGGACTGGCAACTGAAAATGAGTTAAAAACGAGGTGGCTAACTGACTAAAATTATAAAAAGTGCCTCGCGGTAACTCAATGTACCACTTGGCCGCGAGACCAATTAGAGTGCGCTGGAAAAGTCTAAGACGGATTGAATCATCTGTAATGGAGTTAGACACACACCAAAGGTGATAAGTCATCACATGGTTCGACGGGTCCTCTCCTGATTTACCTTCGAACTTGGGAATGTCACTGGGCAACTTATTCGGCATTGGCGACCAAAACGGAAGATAATTAATGGGATCGTTCATTAGGTGCGACAAGTCAGGTAAGTCCAAAGTTGCGATAAACGGTAACTGCCAATTAGGATCCCTAAGACTCTGGGTCATGAGACTAGCCCCAGGAGGAGGATATCCAGGATAACTAGGAATAGGAATGGCATTTGGGATATTGTATCCTCCTGGAAAACCAGGATTAACTGGACCGTACTGGGGTTGTTGAGGTTGTTGATAAGTGTACCCAAGGTACGGTTGATACTGATAAACTGGCTGCTGCACAGCAAGACCGAATTGGTACTGTCCCTGGTACGGTTGATAGGTGAATTTTGGTTGACTTGTAACAACCGTACTTAAACCAAGTTTTCCTACGGGCATCTGAACCGAAGTTTGAATCGTAGATCCAGACGGTGGTAAAGATGTTTGAGGAGTAGATACAGGAACAGTAGAAACCAGAGTTGTCGATACTCCAGAAGTAGGTGGGGTAGATTGAACAGATGTTGAGGCAGTTGTAGCAGTCGTTTGAGGCGGAGTACGAGGTGTACTAGGCTCAGGCTGAGAAACTACCGAAGGTACAAAAGTTTGAATGTTAGACTGGACTGGTTGCTGGGATGTACCAGAAACTAAAGGTTGTCCAGTTTGAGATGACAATTGTAGACTTGGCCGCAAAACCTGTTGAGTTTGCGATGGATCCCACACTATATTCATTCTGGGGTACTGACCCATAACAGGTTGAGAATACTGAGAACCATAACCGGGTTGAGGGTAGGATTGATAATTGAAAGGTACATTTCCCATTCCTTGAACATACGTTTGACCTTGGGGTGGTTGGAAACCTTGGTTCGAGTATTGACCTTGGGGTTGATACCCTTGAGGCACATACTGATACTGGGGTTGACCTTGAGGTATAAATTGATACTGGGGTTGACCTTGGGGTACATATTGAGTCTGGGGTTGACCTTGAGGAACGTACTGTCCCATAGGTATGTATTGTCCTTGAGGTTGCCCCCCAAATGCAAATTGTGTACCTTGAGGTTGCCCCCCAGGCGTTAATTGAGGCTGCCCCCCAGGCAATAACTGGCCACCTTGAGGTTGAGGATTGGGAATAGAACCTGACATCATAAGAATGTCTTATACACTCAACGGCTTAGTACCATTGTTTCCATTTAATAACCCTTGCTCAATGGGTTGAGGAGATGCTCCCGAAAAAGCACTAGAAAGTGACTGATACCTGGAGGGAATAGAAGGACCGCCGTACAAAAAAGATTCGGGTGATTGAGTAAAAATGGATGACTGTCCTGCCATATTGACGGGAGTATAAAAACCTCTAGGTGTTGGGTGATAAGGAGCACGAGGTGGTGAAAAACTTAACCCTGAGTTTTCTAGAAAATTAGTCAAAGAAAGATACCAAGAACTACTCCTAGGTGGACTGTAAAAAATTGATTCATGCTCCCTTAGTTCAATAACAGGTTGATTTTCAGGGATATGGATGCCTACTTCTTCTTCCGGAGCAAGTTCTTCAATAGCAATAAGTCCAGAAGGAAGATGTTAGGTGATTACTCTTTCTACCCTAGGTGAACCAGGACCACTAGAAGTTGGAGAAACAAACCCCGATGTCGGAGTAGCAGCAAATTCACTTTTAGGCTCAGATATTTCGGATTCTTCACCTATATCACTAGTAGATGAAAAGCTACCAGCGATTTCGGAGACAGACACTGACTGTGGATTATTGTCTGCTACTAATGGTTGAAAATCAGGATGTACTATCAAAGAAGATTCTCCTTCCTCAGGTGACCCAACTCTACTGTCTCTAGGAGTTATGAGGACTTTCAAGCCTTCAAGTTGACTCGGTACTTACTTAGGAGGTTGGCCCCGAAGTCTACGGGACTTCCTCAGTAACTCAGCCACGTTTACAAACTCAGGAGACTGGCCCCGAAGTCTACGGGACTGTCTTGGTAATTCAGCCACAGTTAAAGACTTTTAACTACTTCACACGCAAACAAAGTAAAATCTCAATGAAAAGCACCTAAAGTCTCTAAAGAACCAAACAAATTTGAATCACACGCCTAAAGAATCTAGGAGATCAAACACACACAAACAGTAACTTTCCGGACTGAAAACACTAGTTGGTGATGAAATCCAACATCGTAGAGTTCAATACAAAAATGGTGCTTGGAATAGTTACCCCAGCAACCTGCTTAATGAATAGACTGGCACAAGTTCCTCCACTTAACTGTCTCAAGTGAAGAGAACCCCCCAGAAAATCCAAGTGAGTCTAGCCGACGTCTACTCCAGGTACAGTGGGATCTTCCCACCACTGTCACCTCAGGAAGAGTCCTAAAGAATATGGCCACTAAGGTTACCAACTAAGACAAATATACCTGGGGGAATAGTCTACAATCCGATACGCACGCAAGGGCAGAGTAGCAAGCTCAATCCCCTTGAAGGCTCCTTGACATAATCCAAGGTTTACCAACAAGTGATCCCAGGCTCCTCAACAATGGTTAATCCGAGGTTTACTGTTTTTAATACGTGAATATCTGGCGTCGTTCCCAATAAGGAAGGATTGATTCCCACACTGGTTCGGACACGATCTCGTGCTTCTCCTTTAAGAGGAGCTTTCCCAGAGCATAAATGCAACAATTGGATTTCTTCCCTACCACAAGATACAGCTACTTGTTTATTTTTACTGTCTTGGAGAGTTAATTACTCTCCTACTCCAAAACACTAGCCTAAGCTAAGTTGGTGTATCAGAGCCCTAGAAATAAAAATGTTACTAGGTGAATTTTACTTTAAGCGTTAATTTTAGTGGTTTTTGTTTAAGTCCAAAGGTGCGGGGATGAAACTCGTGGTATGAAGACTCGACTCAAAATCACTAAAATTGCACCTAAGATGATCTAAACAATCTTTTTCTCTTCGATGAACTTCTAAACTAAGAAAGAGTTTGAGAATGCAAATACTTTGTAAACAGAAATCTTTCTCAATTAAACAAATTAAAAGAAGAGCTTTTCCTTTCCAAAGCACTCAAAAAAACGAGACAACTAGTTATTTCACAAAAATTTCCTTTTTCGTTTCAAAGCACTCAATCACTACAAAGACAAACTTTTTTCCAAAAGAGATTTTTATATTTTTTAATAAAACACTCAAAACTAATGCAAACGACTAGCTTTGAGATCTACAAACTATAAAAACCTATTTCAATTCAAAACCTACTAAAAGTCTTTTTTAAGGATGTTTTACTCAGCTAGATGCAAGCTAAGGACTAATTTATGCAAAATCACAAATCAGTCAAGAACAACCAATTTCGTTTTCTTTTTGAAAATGAAAATCCAAACTCTTAAACACAAGCTTTTCGAAGTTTTGTAAAGAGAAAACTCAAAGCGGATTCCTCAAACAAGGGGAGATTTCATCAATGGTCAGACTCATAAGAAGGCTGGTAGACACTAAGGTGATCTGAAGTCCCTACAGCTTCTAAGCTCAGAGCCACTACACAACCACAATGAAAAAACAAACCCAACAAGCAAAACTCCTAGGAATTTCACCTAAAACCCTAACACTAACGAAATCAATCCAAGGAAAGCTTCTGACAAGTTATATGCAGGTCTGGGCAGTGGATAACAATTTCTAAACACAACCTAAGCTGACTAACAGAGGAAATCTTAGGGTTTTCAAAATTTTGACAGGGTCCGCAGGCCCACAGTTGGCACAGGTGCGGTCCCGCTCTGTGCTAAAAGCCAAGCTGCGGGTGGGTATGCACTGTGTCAAACGGCTAGGGTGCGGTCCTCTCCCAAAGCTATGAAAAATGAAAAATAACCCTAGATCTACAAACTCTACCCAATTTTACACACAACAAGCCAAAAACAGAAACAAATATAGAGTTTCTCAGGTCAAAATAAAACAAGGAAAACAATCAAGTCCCCAGTGGAGTCGCCATTTTGTCACATGGAATAAGTCGATCTTGTGGACAAGGTAGACCTTCCTAGAATATAAAGAAGACCTAATGACAAGCAAACCAACCAGACACTATCTTTCTCTAAATATGCTTTGATGAACAATAGAAAACAAGTGTTTTTAGGGCCTACCTTAGGTCCAACGCAAGCTTGTGGATGCCCTCGCTCCTTCGATCCAAATGAGCTCCTTTTCGCGAATCTACAAACACAAACAAGTGAAACAAATTAAATAGCACCTGAAAAGCCAATTGCATAAAACATATTTAACATGAAAGTCAAGGAGTCCATGAAACAAATAACATGAGATACTTGTTGAGAAAAATGAGTTTGATTGTATTAATTCAAAAGAAGAAGAACTTTACAACCTTTGGCTTGACGTTGTACAAGCTCCTCCAAGGGTCCAGCAAGAAGTCTCCTCTACTTTGACAAGTTTCACTCACTCCCCAATGAAGCCAAAAAGATGTGTGATCTCTCCTCTTAAGCTCAACTAGGAAGTCTTGATTTCACCAGCATTTACCCTCAAAAATGTTCAGCTTCTAACCTCCCCAGCAACCAGCCCAATGCCTGTATTTGTAGTGCAATGGAGGGAGGTTACTAGGTCCTCCTTCAAAGGGATAAAGCCCTCCTTCAAAGGGATAGCTCCTCTCATCAAGGGATTAGCTCCTTCTCTTTTGGGATGCATGAACCACCTCAGAGCGAACAATCCACGTCAAAATTCCTTCTAGAAACCTCTAGAATTAACCCAAAGTGAGTTTTTTAAGATAAAACTTGTGCCTTTTGACTTTCACAAGGGTCTGCACCTACACCGTTAGGGACAGAGCGGGCAGGTCCATAGTTTTTGTACACAGAAGGTGCGGGACCGCAGGTGACCATGAGAGAAAGTGCCGAACCGGAGTTATATTGATTTTTAATGTCTTTCTCTCATTTCCAAAGCTTGATTTGAAGAGCTGAGGTCTGAGACTTGCTTAGGAGGACAGTACAAGTGATGATAGACCCATACTGACTGCAAATAATCATGGTGACGATATTTTTGTGTAACACTATGAATGAATCCAAGTATGGTCGTAGGACATCATTCATCAAAGTGAAAAACGTAGCAGGAGCATTACACAACCCGAATGACATAACAAGGAACTCAAAGCTACCATACCTTGTTACTATCGCAGTCTTCTTCTCGTCTCCTTCAGCTATCCGCACCTGATAATACCCATGCCTCAAGTCCAGCTTGAAAAACACTCAGGATTTTGCAAGCTTGTCAAAGCAATCAACAGCCAATGGAAAAGGATACCTGTTCCTTACCGTCTGCTTGTTCAATTCATAGTAATCACAGCACATTCGTAGCTCATTCGAATCCTTCTTTCACTGGAACAATACCGGAGCTCCATAAGGGGACCTTGAAGTTTTGATGAAACCTGCATCAACTAACTCCTTTAGCTGTCATTTCAATTCCTCCAATTCAGGTCCTGACAACCAATAAGGTGCTTTAGCCAAGGGTTGCTTCCCTAGCTCAAACTCAATGCTATGGTCCACTGCATGCCTTGGTGGAAGTTTCTTCGGTAGCTCATCAAGCATCAAATCCACATATTTGGTCAGCACCTCAGAAATCTTGGCTAGAACAGGCATCCCCACTCCATCACCTTCGACTCCCTTGAACATCACCACATATGTCTCCATATCTGACTCCTTCATAGCCTTCTCCAAACTTAGTGCCGAAACATGTTGCACCTTGACTTCCCTCCTTTGCCTATGAGTGGGCAAAGTCCAAGTTTGTGACTATCCAACCAGCACCACCTCATCACAGAAGGGGACAACAATTGCCTTGTTTCCCTTCAATAAATCTTGTCCGAGTATCATATCGAAGTCGTTCATCTCCATCACTGTGAAGTCCAACTAACCCTTCCAGTCTTTTATCTGTACAGGCACTTCGTGTGCCAAACCTGCCACTTTAGCTCTAGAGTTCACTGCCTTGACTTCCACATTCGATGGGAAGATCATCAGTCCAACCTCTTTTGCTAACCGTGTCATCATGAAGTTATGAGTGGCCCCCATGTCCACCAAATCTTGAATGGTCTTGCCATGAACCATCAAGTCCACTAAACCCAAACTATTCACCCACGATTTCTCCATAACTTTTCCCTGCATACATGTATGTTCTTTTCTTTCATCAAGCAATGGCTTCACCACTTGTGAACCTGCTCAGATACCACCTGTCACACCCCCAATTCCTTTTTTGTTAAATTGGCTGGGTGCGGCACCGCCTAAGTAATTAACATCTTCCATTGTTAGCTTACTTTATGAACTACACCTTAACATTCATCATTAAACATGAATAACATATTAATGTGTGGAATCCATTAATATCAAACATCAACAATATAGAACGGCAAGAGAACAACATCACATGTAAAATCAATCTTTTATTATATATGAGAAGTTTTTACACTTGACCAGGAGCTAGGCTCCACTGGCATTACGACGTCGGGCGCCCACCCATGCATGACCGCATGGTGGTCTCCCCCTTCAACCAACATATAATGCAATCCAAGTCTTATTGTCAAGCTGGGCGGGTGCACCCATGCACGACCCGCACCCAACTTACAACCTCAACCTTCGTTTAAGACTTAGCGAGCGGGCGCCCTTACATGCCTTCCACCCACACTTCGACCGAACCTTAAATCTGCGTAAAATCCCATGTATCTTGCCCGGCGGGCGGGCGCATTAGCGTTGCGCCTTGCTGCGGCTTTACACCTGTCTTCGCACCTCTTTTTAGATTGATCGATGCCAAGTGCGATGCTCCAATGCCAAGTTCCATCGCATGTATATACGCCTTCGTGCGTGGAGGTCGTGCCCTCGGCCGACCCTCCATACTTCTCCCAACCACCGCGTTCATCAAACAATGCGTGCCTTTGTTAGGTCGGCCCGCCCATGGCATGGGACTGCCCCACAATTCACCTCCTCATTCGTCTTATGCTCCTCGGTCAGCTTGTGGACGAGCTCCCCCAACTCGCCCTTATAAACGTGAAACTCCAACTCGTTCACGTATAACATAACGCCTCGCCCTTGTCGTTCCACGCCTTCATTTCATGCCTTAGTCGATTCGCTTGGCGGGTGGAGGGCGCGCCCGGTCGCCTGTCAACCGCAGGGCATTACATATTATGCAAGGCATGCGGAGGGCACGCCTACCAAATGACGGGCAGGCCGAACAATGAAATGAGTTGGTGAATGGATGAGAGCGACCCACAGTTGGGTGTGTCGGGCGCCGAGTGGAAACGAAGTGAATTGTTTTGGGTTGCAAACGAGAGGTGCGACGAGTACGTGCAGAGGGTGCCCAAGGTGGGTGACACGGGCACGATGAGCACACCCAAGTTGGGAAAATGACACGAAACGTGCGACAAGTGAACAAAGAGTTGGGCGAGTCGTGCGGCCAACCGTTCGGAGGCACCGACGAGCTGGGCAACCGAGTTTGTCGAAATTGTGAAAATTTGGCTAAGTGTAAATTTTGGGTTTCCTCCAAGATTTAACTTTTATTCTGAAGGTTGAAGATTATATATATTGATATACGGGCAGACTCACATTGGGGAGTTGCCCCTCCCTTTATACTGTTGTGCAATTGTTCATGTTATTGCTATTTATGATGAATGTTCATGGTTTTCATCTTGTATAAAGGATAAACTAATACTTGGTAACGAAAAATAAACTAAGTATGAATGTTAGGCGTAGTCCATGACCGTGAGTATTGGTGAAAAGAAAAGGGTCGGTGGTGCTGCACCTTGCTATAGAGTGGTTGAAAGATCACCGCCAGTGTAGGGGCGTGACAGGTGGTATCGGAGCTGGTGAACTGAATCGAGGAGCTGATTCTACAAGAAGGTCGAGGACTTGGCAGGGAGTTCAAGTTTTGTAGGTGAGAGGTGGTATATCAGGGTGATTCAGGATTGCAGGAAAGTGAATGGAAAAGATGGTGGAAGGACCTATGGCAGGTGAATCTAGCCATGATGCAGGAGAAGCTTTCTGATACAAGGTGTTGGAACAAATGAGTAGATGGAGCTCTGAATGGGCTTCGATGAAGGCTGAGAATATGAAGATTCTGGAAGGTTGTTTGAAGATCAAAGAAGAACTTGAAGAACTCAAGGACCAATGCGGAAGTACGATGGAAGATGATGAACTTAGGAAACTTGATAAGGAGATCCAGCAGAATGGTCTTAGTCTTTAGGGACTCTTGGATGAGAGAGTTTGACTAAGGGAGAAAAGTGCCATGGCAGAGATCAAAGTGAAGTAGCTTGAGGAGGAAATGAAGAAGAACTTTCTTGGTAAGAAGGTTGTTGTAATTGAGCAGGATGAGCTCGACTACATTGACAGACTAGGGGACTACTACCGAAACAATCAGGCAGATGTTTGGAAGCTTAGTTCTATGGAAGTAGTCAATGGGCACTTGGTTGGTGCACTTGAGTAGAATGTGATGGAGGACAAGCTTGAAGGAAGTCAAGCTGAGCCAGGATCAAGTTTCTTAGAAGAGCCAAGCAAGGAAGTGAAGTACCTTAAGAGAGATGTCAGATTGGAACATAAACCAATGGAAACTTCTAAGGTTGAATTCTTGAGGAAGGTTGCTGACGTGAGACACAAGATAAAGCCAACAAAAGGAGGTAATACCTTGAAGCTGATTTTTGTGCAAGAGACCGTGAAAGGCAAGATATTTGCAGCTTTGGTGGATACAGGAGCTACTCATAGCTTCTTAAGCAGGAAAGCAGCAAAGTCTTTTGGGAAGAAAGCTGAAATGGAGAAAGAGTGGAGTGCTTTCAAAGAAGTCAACTCTACCATGAAAGTTGTTACTGGTGTGATGGAGAACACTCAAGTGAGAGTGGGCTCGTGGTTTGGAAAATTGGACTTGAGGATTGTGGACTTGGATGATCATTCTATGGTACTGGGGCAAGATTTCATGAAGCTTGCACAAGCCATACCAATGGTGGACCGGGACATTCTCTTGATCAGAGCTGAAGGAAGAACTATGTTGATTTCGATGAATAGGAGGAGTTGCTTGGGGTATAGACCAAGGATGAATTCTATGACTTTGTATCCCAAAGATCCGCGTCTGAAGCATGAGGATGTGGAGCAAAGAGGACTTGGGAGTATGACTCAAACAACGAAGGAAGAGAAGTTGATTGAATTCGTTGCAAGAGCGAGGAAGAAGGAAGGAAGTGGGAGATTAATCTCACAAATCCTAAAGCACTTAGCAGAGACATCTTCTACTGAAGATCTTCACAATGGAGTTGCAAATGAAGGGAGTTCGAGTACTTCTTTAGAGGCAACAGTTGGAGAGGATTATGCAGGTAGAGATCTAGCTGGCATAGTGGAGTTTTGTAGGTATGCTATGGGCATATATGAATTTCAGTTGACGAAAGACAAGCTTGAGAAGCTTGGGTGTACATGTGAGGAGGTTGAGGCTTTGCATAGATACTTGAGGACACATTACCATTCTGATACATGGGTGGATGAGAGTCAGGGAGGAAACTTCCTGGCCCTCCTTTCGTGATAGACAACCTTGGAGATGGGTTGGTGCAGGGACCTTGGTAGGAAGGGGCTACACCACCGTGACAAGGGGCCTTGGGGGATGCTTCTTTATGATGATAGATTTGCAGACTTGGATGCAGATGACTGATTGTTGTGATGGGTCTACTTGGTTGGACAGCATGGGCAACTTGAGTCATGGACATCAGGTTGGAGACATGGAGCATGGCAGTCTTGTGCAAGGGCATTATGCAGGAGCACTTGTAGAGGTGACATATGGGCATCCAATGAGGAGTGCCAAGGCATGGATGTTGTGTAGGTAGATGTGTTGGTGTGACATGGAGATATTTGCATGAGATGATGGAGATTTTGTACACTCTTGTACAACAAGACCATGGACTGGATGGACATGTTACAGAGGGGATGGAGATTCCATGGACCTGAGCATGGGTTTGGAGCAGATTCTTGGTCGAGTCGATGTTGTGGCAGAGGTCTAAGAAAAGACTGGTGATGGCATAAGGACGTGCATTCTTATGATTTGAGTGCGACAGTTGGATTAGCTACCCAACTAGTTTGAGTCATGGGGGTCAACAGTGTGCAGAGATGTGTTAGCATTATGTTGGAGTATCATGGCAGCAGTTCACACAATGGTGACACATGGTGGAGACAATCATATTGTATATGTTGCAGGGATGTTTGCAGTGTATGGGCTAGTTGATATCATGGATCAAGGATATGACTATTTTGATGGATTATGAGGCGTTGGATGGCAATGACGGTGGATGACTGGATAGCCGAGGATGACAATGACTTCTAGTGGGGGAGAATGTAATGCCCTGAGGTCGTGCGACGATCAGGGGGCATGAGCGACCCGCTAGGCGGGCTAAACGATGTGCGAACAGGACTGCGGTTGACCATACGAAGGTGCTCCGGGCAAGGGCATGAACGTAGGGAGCGAGCTGCAGGAGTTTGAAGATTATGCGATGGAGTTTTATGAGCATGGAGACTTATACCCATATGGGTGGTCCCGAGTGCCCCAACTGATGGGTGGGCCGATGGGTGAACCGATGGAACAGGCGGGCGGCCGAATGATGCAAGGGAGGGCCAACATGTTGAAATATGAGTTAAGCCAATGGACATGCGTTTGGTGGCAGGTTGGCTGGGCGACCTCACAACGAGCGGGAAAATGTATAAGTAGGCGGACGAGTTGTTGTGGAGGAGCATTCGAACGAAGGAGAACTCGCAGTCTTGGAGAGAAGTACGAGGACCTGCGGTTGAGTTGTATAGATGTGCCTGCACGACAGGCAGAATGGGAAAAGGCATTCATGCAGAGCTGAATGATGGGTGAACCGGGTAGGGCATTCATGCAAAGCTGAACGACGGGCAAACCAGGTAGGGCGTCTGTGCAGGGCTAAATGACAAGTGAACTGGGTAGGGCGTTCATGCAGGGCTGAACATCTGGTTGATGGTTTGGGTAGGATGACACGGTGAGGGCGTTAGCCGAATGAAGGGTGGTTGAACTGGAGGCTGTGAATGGGAGTTTGTGTAGGTGGTACTACGTGCGACCCACCGAATGAAGGGAGGTCGAAACCGTGAACGAGAGTTCGGGCGAGTGGCAACACAGGTGTGTGTGCTCCCACCAAACAAAGGAACGGTTGGGTTGAACGATAATGTCAGGCAGGGTAACACGGTGAGGGCATTTGCTGAACAGACGGAGAGCGAGTCAGGTGAAGAAGTGCGACGAGTTGTGAACGAAGGTGACCGATGTGCGGACGTGCCGAGTAGGCGTGCATGGTGACACGGGTGGGCGCCCAAGTTGGGCAAATGACACGACGAGCTGAACAAGCACATTCAGGAGTGAATGAAGAGTTGGGCAGAATGTGCAGCGACCTTTCAGAGGTGCTGACAAGGTTGGGCAACCGAGTTTGCCGAAGTTGAAAATTGGCTAAGTGTAAATTTGGGGTTTCCTCCAAGATTTAACTTGTACATGAAATTTATACATATTGATATATGTGCAGACTCACATTGGGGAGTTTCCCCTCCCTTTATACTATTGTGCATTTCTATATGTTAATGTTGTTATGATGAATGTTCATGGTTTTCATCATGTATAAAGGATAACTTAATACTTGATAACGAAAAATAAACTAAGTACGAATGTTAGGCATAGTCCACGATCATAAGTATTGGTGAAAAGAAAGGGGTAGATGGTGCCACACCTCACTATAGTGTGGTTGGAAGAGTACCGCCAGTGTAGGGGCGTGACAAGTGGTATCAGAGCTAGTGAAGTGCAAAGGGGATTTGCGAAAGAAGTTGATCAAAGCAGAGGTGAAGCATCTTGCTTGGGCCAAGTTGAACGACAAGGCATGGCAGGTTTGGAAGAATGCGAAGGGAAGCTCTTGCTGACCTTATACAGGTTGAAGTGAATGAAAGAAGAGAACCCACGGATTCGAGATAAACTTGAAGTCATGGAAAGGAATGTTGAAGATGAACTTCTTCGACTTGGTTGGACAATGGAGCAGGATGAAGTTGCAGATTGTGCTGACAAGGAAGAGGAAGTCGTGATGATTGAGGATGTTGCAGATATGACAATGATAGAGGATGAACATGAAATTGACCAAGCTGGACCAGGATCGTGTAGTTTGCAGACATTGGTGGATGAGGAAACTCACATGAAGGAGCCTCATGATGAAGTAAGTACTATTGATACTTGTGTTTTCAGTTGAGCATTTGGTAGATGAACTATATGCAGGGAAGAGAAAAATCAGTTTGTCGATGCAAGGGGGGATCTTACCATGGATGTCTATGATGAGACCATGTATGGAGAAGCAAAGATCATTGACCGTTGCAGGACTTGTTGGGGTTGTTTGTGACCTTATGGTAGAAGTTACAAAGGCCCGTGACAAGGGAGGAACGTGATGGTCATTGTGGAGGAATGGGTCATGCTTTAGCCACATGGGAAATTGGCTAAGTGCCCGGCATGACTCATGGACAGATTAGAGAAGGGCACACACTTGAGTATGGTGATAATTGGGTGGACTTCTCATGGTCGAGACCAAGAGGAAGTCTTGGTGGAACCTTTAGTGGGGGAGCCATGGTGGAAGAGATTCATGTGATGATGGTATGGTTGGGTGACCGAGTTCACTAGACCGGATTTGCAGGCTTGGATGAGGATGACCGATTGTTGTGATGGGTCTACTTGGTTGGACAACATGGGAAACTTAAGTCATGGACATCAGGTTGGAGACATGGAGCATGGCAGTCTTGTGCAGGGGCATTATGCAGGAGCACTTGTAGAGGTGACATATGGGCATCCAATGAGGAGTACATCCGCACTGGAGGTACTCTTCCAAGGGGAGACTCACATCGGGGAGTTGCCCCTCCCTTTATACTATTGTGCATTTCTATATGTTAATGTTGTTATGATGAATGTTCATGGTCTTCATCATGTATAAAGGATAAACTAATACTTGGTAACGAAAAATAAACTAAGTACAAATGTTAGGCGTAGTCCACGATCATAAGTATTGGTGAAAAGAAAGTGGTCGGTGGTGCCGAATGATGGAACGAGCTGGGGGCCGAACGATGTAAGGGAGGGCTGACGTGTTGAAATATGAGTTAAGCCAACAGACGTGCGTTTGGTGGCAGGTCAACTGGGCGACCTCACAACGAGCAGGCAAATGTATAAGTAGGCAGACGAGTTGTTGTGGAGGAGCATTCGAACGAAGGAGAACTCATAGTCTTGGAAAGAAGTGCGAGGACCTGCAGTTGAGTTGTGCGGATGTGACCGCATGACGGGCAGAATGGGCGAAGGCAATCGAGTGAGGTAAACGGATAGGTCGGGCGACCCGCAGAGGGCATCGGGTGGATAGGTGCGTAGGATGACTGGGTGAAGGCGTGACTGAGTTGGGCATCCGTGTGGTGGCTCGTGCGAGGCGTGCGGAGGGCACGCCCGTCGAACGATGGACAGACCAAACGTTCGGGCAAGTTGGGGTAACCGAGTAGGATGTTTATTCGAAGGATCATGCGAGGCGTGCGGAGGGTGGTACTCTTCCAACCACACTTTAGCGAGGTGTGGCACCACCGACCACTTTCTTTTCACCAATACTTATGATCGTGGACTATGCCTAACATTCATACTTAGTTTATTTTTCGTTACCAAGTATTAGTTTATCCTTTATACATGATAAAAACCATGAACATTCATCATAACAGCATTAACACATAGAAATGCACAACAATATAAAGGGAGGGGCAACTCCCCAATGTGAGTTTGCCCGTATATCAATATATATAAATTTCATGTACAAGCTAAATCTTGGAGGAAACCCCAAATTTACACTTAGTCAATTTTACAACTTCGGCAAACTCGATTTCCTAGCCTCGTTGGCACCTCTGAATGGTCACCGCACGTTCTACCCAACTCTTCGTTCACCCCTGAATGCCTTCGTTCAGTTCGTTGCGTTGTTTTCCCAACTTGGGCGCCCACCCTTGTCATCGTGCATGCCTACCCGACACGTCTGCACATCGATTACCTTCGTTCACAACCCATTGCACTTCTTCACTCGGCTCATTCACCATTTGTTCAGAAAACTCCCTCACCATGTTACCCTACCCAACATTATCATTCAACCTAACTGTTCCTTCATTCGGCGGGCGCACATGCACCCGTTTCACCACTCACCCGAACTCTCATTCACGGTTTTGGCCTCCCTTCATTCGGTGGGCCGCACATAGTACCACCTACACAAACTCTCGTTCATGACCTCCAGTTCAACCACACTTCGTTCGGCAGACACCCTCACCGTGTCATCCTGCATGAACCACCAACCGACTGTTCAGCCCTACACGAACGCCCTACCCGGTTCGCCCATCGTTCAGCCCTGCATGAATGCCCTACCCAGTTTGCCCGTCGTTTAGCCCTGCACGAACGCCCAACCCGGTTCGCCCGTCATTCAGCTCTGCACGAACGCCCTATCCGGTTCACTCGGTCTACATGATACCTGCGACTATTCTACCCATCGTGCGGGCACATCTACACCGCAGAACTTCGCACCTCCATCACAGACTCAACTTGCCCTTCTCACCAAGACTCTTCATCCAAGTTCGAATGACTTCTTCATTGGTTGATGTCTCTCCACCACAACTTCACCATCCATATATACGTTGGCCAACTCGTTGTGTGGTCTCCCAACCGACCTGCCACCAAACACACATCCATCTGCTTAACCAAGTTTTCAACACGTCGGCCCACCCGTTATGTGGGTGACTGCCCACCCGCTCGTCGGTTCACCCGTCAACCCACCCATCGGTCGGGGCATCAGGGACTGCCATCACTGGTATAAGAGTTTTCCCACTCAAACTCCATCACATAGTTTCCAAATCGCTTCGTGTGACCTTCCACCGTGGCCGCAGCTCACCCATCCACACCGCAGACATGTCTCGCAGCTCGTGGTCCTCACATTCTCCCCCACTTGAAATCATTATCATCCTCGACAATCTCTCATCCCGGCAACCATCTGTCACCAAGATATCCATACCAAGGCATATACTCCATCGGTATGTCATACATCGGAAAGTCATCTCAATCCATGATCATCAACCACCTCGTCACAATCTCCAGATGCAACTCCCATCGTGGAAGGCTAGCCCCTCCATCTCAAGCTACATGCTTTCTACAACATATCGTGTCGTCCTCGCCATGTATCGTCATCATGTGAACTGCTGCCATGATACTCCAACATAATGCTAACACATCTCTGCACATGCTATAGCCCCCATGACTTGAACTAGTTGGGTAGCTAATCCAACCGTCACACTCAAACCATGAGAATGCACATCCTCATGCCATCATCAGTCATTTCTCAGACTCCTGTCACAACATCAACTCGATCAAGAATCCATCTCCATATAAGTGTAAGCCATGCTCAGGTCCATGAAGTATTCTCCATCTCATCTACAACATAATGCCCATGATGTTTGGTGCCAATGTGCTGCATGAAATCAGCCGCATCTATCCCAACATCATTATCCATATGTATAAATTCCATCTCCTCAATATGAAGAGATCCTTTCATCAAACCCGACTCTCGATGTGCCACATCCAGGTCCATGAAGCCACCTCCATCATATCTGTAATGTGCCATCCCTCAAGTCTGAAACAAGTATACACCTGTCTCATCATCCATGTGCTGCCCATGATCATATATCAATCAGCTCCCATGTCAAAAGTGGTTAAGTCTCGGCTCAACCCATGCCCAAGTGTTGCCACCAAGGCATGATCAACACTGCAACTCCATCACTCCAAAGTGTCTCATATCAATCCTCCACATCAAGTCACTCTTTCAAGCACACCCATACATGTACTCAAAAGTATGCACCCCATCCTGTATCAAAGTCCCTGACCTCAGCTCCTCAATGCATCAGATCCTCTAAGTCCACCATATATGAAGTCCCTGAAAGTCACAACCTCATGTCATCATGAGCTCCATAAATTGTCTCCAACCAACATCCCAGCAAGCATACATGTCTCAGCCCAAAGGTCTCTGCAAGATGCCTCAGCTCTCCATGTAGTAGGAATGCTCCATAGTCTTCTCACAAATCCAACCAAGTCCATGGCCTTGTTGTACAAGAGTGCACAACATCCCCATCGGCTCATAAATAAAACATCTCCATGTCACACCAGCAAATCCACCTGCACAACATCCCTGCTTTGGCACTCCTCATTGGATGCCCATGAGTGACACCTCTACAAGTGCTCCTGCATAATGTCCCTACATAAGACTGCCATGCTCCAAGTCTCCAACCTGATGTCCATGACACAAGTTTCCCATGTTGTCCAACCAAGTAGACCCATCACAACAATTGGTCATCCTCATCCAAGCCTGCAAATCCAGTCTAGTGAACTCGGTCACCCAACCATATCATCATCACATGAGTCTCTTCCACCATAGCTCCCCCACTAAAGGTTCCACCAAGACTTCCTCTTGGTCTCGGCCATGAGAAGTCCACCCAAGAATCACCATACTTAAGTGTGTGCCCTCCTCCAATCTGTCCATGAGTCATGTCGAGGACTTAGCCAATTCTCCATGTGGCTAAAGCATGACCCATTCTTCTGCAATGATCATCATGTTCCTCCCTTGTCACGGGCCTTTGCACCTTCTACCATAAGGTCACAAACAACCCCAACAAGTCCTGCAATAGTCAATGATCCTTGCTTCTCCATACAAGGTCTCATCGTAAACATCCATGGTAAGATCCTCCCTTGCATTGGCAAACTGACTTTGCTCTTCCCTGCATACGGTTCATCTACCCAAAGCTCAACTGAAACACAAGTATAAGTACTTACTTCATCATCCTGAGGCTCCTCCATGTGAGTATCCTCATCCACCCATGTATGTAAACTGCACGATCCTGGTCCAACTTGATCGATCTCAAGTTCATCCTCCACCATTGTCATATCTGCAACATCCATGTATTGGTCCTTGAGTTCTTCAAGTTCTTCCTTTATCTTCTCACAGCCTTCCCGAATCTTCATAAAGGGCACACACTTGAGTATGGTGATACTTGGGTGGACTTCTCATGGTCGAGACCAAGAGGAAGTCTCGGTGGAACCTTTAGTGGGGGATCCATGGTGGAAGAGACTCATGTGACGATGATATGGTTGGGTGACCGAGTTCACTAGACCGAATTTGCAGGTTTGGATGAGGATGACCGATTGTTGTGATGGGTCTACTTGGTTGGACAACATGGGCAACTTAAGTCATGGACATCAGGTTGGAGACATGGAGCATGCATTCTTGTGCAGGGGCATTATGCAAGAGCACTTGTAGAGGTGACATATGGGCATCCAATTAGGAGTGCCAAGGCAGGGATGTTGTGCAGGTAGATGTGTTGGTGTGACATGGAGATATTTGTATGAGCCGATGGAGGTATTGTACACTCTTGTACAACAAGACCACGGACTGGATGGACATGTTGCAGAGGGGATGGAGATTCCATGGACCTGAGCATGGGTTTGGAGCAGATTCTTGGTCGAGTCGATGTTGTGGCAGAGGTCTGTGAAAAGACTGGTGATGGAATAAGGACGTGCATTCTTATGATTTGAGCGCGACAGTTGGATTAGCTACCCAACTAGTTCGAGTCATGGGGGTCGACAGTGTGCAAAGATGTGTTAGCATTATGTTGGAGTATCATGGCAGCAGTTCACACGATGGCGACACATGGTGGAGACTATCACGTGCAGGGGCATTATGCAGGAGCAGTTTACAATGCGTTCACTTCACTATATTGGTTTTGAGTTTTCAACCAATAATGTTTTCCTTTACTATATTTTTTACAATACCTTCACTTCACTATATTGGTTTTCAGTTTTCAACTATGTTGATCTTGATAACACAATTGTTTTCATGTACTTTTTACAATGTTTTCACTTCACTATATTGGTTTTGAGTTTTCAACTATGTTGATGTAGATAACACAATTGTCTCTAAGAGATATCTCACTTGAATTTTAAGAAAAGTTAATCTTATTTGAAATTTCATTTTAAAAAAAAACTATTTTAAGATTATTATTTCTCTAATAAAATTTATTATAAAATTGTAACTTAAATTGATGAGTTACACTAAGCACCTACTTTCGACAACTGAAATCCATCACTTATACCTTATTTAATGGGTGTCCTTATTTAGTGTGAACTTAGCTACTCACAATTTCTTTCCTAAATTAATTAATAAAATACATTACTTATAAAACAATTTAATAATTTATTAAAAGTCAAATTAATTATTTTTAATTTAGTTAAATTATTTATTTATATTAGAGTAATTTTTAAGTGGACATTTTGCAAAGTTTTTCTCATCAAAATTTTGATGAATGAATTTTTCACAAGAGAAGTCTCACCGGAGTTTTTTAGGGTGTCGAATCCACATATATAGTTAAAAAACTAGTTTGAAACTCCAAAAAATGGCACTTAATGTCTACATTTATAATTATATCAACTACATTGTTCATCTAAATAATTATATGAACATAATCTACAAGATAATTTATAATATTTTAACTTAATTATAGATATAATAAATCATTATTATTTATATAAAAATCAATAATATTTTCAAAGTTAATTGCACTAAACTACATCTAAATACTTAATATAAGCACAATATTCAAAAAAATTATTTTATTTTAAATTAAAAATTACAGTGGATAATGAGCATTTAAATTAACATCAAATATATTTTTAAATTCATTTTTCAATACATACATGGATTCAACACTCTAAAAAACTGGAGCATTCAAATTATACAGATTAAACAACTTAAATTCAAATTCAAGTATTTAAAAATATCTCTCAGATTTTAGTTAAATTAAAAAAAAAAAAAAAACCAAGTTCAAGTTTTTCAAAATATCAGCCGCATTTTAGTTAAAATTAGCCAAAAAAAATACGAAAAAATGTGTCCTCAAAAAAACTATATCACCTATAAATTAGACTAAGCCTAAAATAATTTAATAATATATTAAAGCCTAAAATAATTTAATAATATATTAAAAATTAAATTAATTATTAGTATTTTAACAATATAATAAATAAACATTATCTCTATGAATATCTAAAAATATTTTTAAATTTAATTAAGTTACTTATTATTTTGTTCACATATATCACTAAAAATAAAAATTATGACCAAACAAAAAATAATGAATGAATGCCCTTCCCACTTAACACTCATGAAGAAAAACATATTTTTTTTGAGGTATAATAATTTCTAATAATTATAAAGTGACTAAAATGTTTTATAAATATAATTCTCTAGAATAACACGTTTTTCTGTTGCCGATCAAAGAAGCCTATGGTTTTGAGAGAAGGTGGATAGCATGGATTATAAGTATGATCTCTACTCCAAAGTTTTCAATTTTGCTTAATGGTATTCCTACAGACCAGTTCAATGCCAGCAGGGGAATTAGGCAGGGGGATCCAATTTCTCCGTTTTTGTTCATATTGGCTATGGAAGGATTAAGTAGGAAAATCAAAAAGGAAGTTATTGAAAGGAGACTCAGGGGCATAAGGCTGTGGGGGAATAATCTGATTATTACACATCAACAGTTTGTTGATGATTTGATGTTATTTGGCGAAGCGTCGCTTAAGGAGGTGAGGAATTTCAAGAGGATCTTAGAAGTCTTCAAGAGCGCATCAGGTATGGAGATTAATAATGATAAATCTAGTACTTTCATATTTAATTCGCATGAATCTATCAAAACCCATTTAACCAGAGTTCTAGGCTTTAGGAAGGGGGAGTTACCCACGAAGTATTTGGGTATTCAATTGGATATAAACCCTAATAGGATTAAGAACTGGCAAAGTCTGTTGGAACGAATCAGGAAAAGATTAGACAGTTGGTCATTTAGATTGTTGAATTTAGCAAGTAGAATTGTCTTATTAAAATCGGTCCTATTATCTATTCCCATATATCACCTGTCTATTATGGCTGCTCCCAAAGGAGTTTTTGTCAAAATGCGAGAAATCTTTGGAAAATTTTTATGGGGAGGTCCCAAGCAGCAGAAGAAATGGACTCTGGTTTCATGGAAGAATGTAATTATGCGGAAAGAGGAAGGAGGTCTGGGAGTACGCGATCCTGAAATTGTAAATAACATTTTAGGGGCAAAATTATGGTGGAGATGGGTTCAGGGAGGAGATGATGTATGGAAAAGAATATGGCACCTCAAATATGGCATGCCCGATACCACTAAAGAACGCTTAAGAATAGAAGAAACCCCAAGAGGATCACCGATTTGGGATTTTGCGAGCAGAAATAAGGCTCTAGTTACGGACTATGCCTTCTGGGAAATCCGTGATGGAAAATCTGCAAGATTTTGGGAGGATAGTTGGCAACAGCGAGGTATTCTGGATAGGATACAAGCTCTTCAAGAAGTTAAAGTAACAGCGCAAAGAATGGGACTGAACTATGTAAGAGATTATTGGAAAAGAGCCGAATTAAACGATATATGGAGAGCTTGGAAAAGACCAAATGAATGGGCTGACAACATCGGACAAGAGGCTCGGCAATTGTATGACAGGAATATAGAATCACGGAAAATCAAGTTTCGAGAAGGTAATGATATCCTTAGATGGGGTAAGGCAATGGTGGGTATGTTTACAGCAAAAGAAGCCTATTATTGGGCCACGAAGGAGGACAGAGAGGAGGAACCAGTAGGATGGAAAAAGATATGGGAAGGCAAATGGTGGCCTAAAGTTACATGCTTTGCTTGGTTAGTATGCAGAGGAAGGATCCTAACTTGGGATAATATGCAGAAACGAGGAATGATTGGTCCATCAAGATGTAGTCTGTGCACTAAGGATTTCGAAACCCAGGAGCATTTGTTGAATAACTGTATATATACTAAAAGTATATGGGAGGAAATTAGAGTGCTCTTTGGTATGACGAAGAGGGATCCCGGTAGCATTAGGAATACCCTGTCTCAGTGGGGCAAAGGGAATTTCCAAAGTAAAGTCGTAAGGAGAATATGGAGTCTAGCACTTGGTTTTGTCATTTGGGCGATTTGGAAAGAGCGGAATCGACGAATCTTTAGGGATAATAGTTGGCAAGAGTCGAGACTTTGGGATGAAATCTGTCGATCGCTTAAAGAAACGGTTTTATCAGAGGTATGGGACGAAGAGGATTGGAGATTGAACCCGGAGGAACAGAGGATAGTTTCTAAGTTAAACATGGAATTTCAAATGATTTATCCTAATCCAGAGCGGAAGATTAGAAATGAAATGCTCAGCCCCAACCATTATAGGATGCCTGGTGAACGACGAGTTAAATTAAATTTCGATGGGGCCTCAAAGGGTAACCCGGGACAAGCAGGTTTAGGTGGTCTTTTCAGAGATAGTAGCGGCAATACGAGGTGGATTTATGCTGAAGGCGGAGGGGAAATGACGAACAATGAAGCGGAATTATGGGCAGTTTACCATGGACTCAGGATAGCAGTTAGAAACGGTTATATGAGTCTTGAAATCGAAGGCGACTCACAAATCACGATCGATATGTTGAAGAAGTTAAGGGATGGGAAGAGCTGGATGCATGTGTCGAAGAGCTGGCGGACAGCAGGGATCCTACAGGATATTGAGCAGATGCTGCGTAGGATCGAGTATATAACAGCAACCCATGTACTGCGAAATGGTAACCGTGCCGCCGATCTATTGGCTAATTGGGGTAGTGGAGGGCCGAATAGAAGTGTAGATTGCAGCTGGATGTCATTACAAGACGATCCAAGGTGGAATGACTTAAAAACTATATTAAACCAGGATTATGATGATGCGACCGCACAACAAAGAAATAATTAGAAGATCTTGGATTATAGTAAAGAGGGGGAAGGACAGAGGATTTAATGCGCGATCAAAACATTTACAAGTTCAAGATTATGGGATTAAAGTCATGAAGGGTGGCAGTAATCAACCCATGGGAAGGTTTAGCATCCCAAGACGGAAATCGGGTAAGGTACCGAGGAGAATTAGTGGTAATGGCGGCGAGGCAGTACTAGCTTCCCATCATGGAAGTGTATATGGAATGGGTATTAATGACAAAGCCAGGATGCAGCGAAGGTTCACGATGGCAAGGTGGCAGCCTCACGATCATTTAAGAATTGCATGCAATCGACCAAAGCCAAAGGCGAATCTCCAAATGCAGCAGAGCAGAGCGAGGAAGTGTAGAGAGGAATTGCAGCAGCAGAAGGATTGTAAGATGGCGGAGCACCATGACAGGGGAGTAGGAAGGTGGACGAGGAGTAAAACAGCAACTCCAGCGGAAAAAGGCAAGGGCACTGTTGAAGACGCTATGCAGAAGGTTTATTTGACTATCCAGGATGACTCGGAAGAAGACTTCGACATTCGGAATTTCTTTGCAGAAGAGGAGTTTCAACGAGGTCCGAAAGGAAAAGCGGGTACAGGGAAGACCCAAGCGCGGAATTCGGGGGACAGCGAGGAGGAGAGTGAGGATCTGGTAAGAGATGAGGAAGAGGAGGTGGAGGGACGCGGTCGGGGCAGAGGAGCGCGGGGAAGAGTGAATCAAAGAGGGAGAGGGAGACCTGCTGGGCGAGGCAGCCGTGGGAACAGGAATGAGCGTTCGGAAGTGGAGGAGGGAGCAGCTAGTGAGGTAAGAGGAAGAAAGAGAGGCAAGAAAGACATGCGGAGGCGTTTACAGGAAGCAGAAGCTGCATATGTTCTGGATACAAATCCAAATATCAGAAGGATGATAGAACAGATGGAGGAAGAAGCAATGCAGGGGTACTCAGAGCCTGAGATGGAGGATTGGGAGCAATATCTCCCTGATCCTGGACATACGCGAGGACGAATGTCCTTATATAAACAGTCTTTACATGTTTATTGGGGCATGAAGCGTTTATTAGCTAAAGCTATGGAACAGGTGGCTTTAGAAATGGCTGAACTGATTCAAGGCATTCCTACCATGAAAAAGGAATTGAAAAACATTCAAGTCACTCTACTGATGCAAGACAAAAAGATGGATGATATCATGAAGCTGCTTCAAGCGGGGGGATTGGGCGTCAAGATAGAGAACGAACCAAAGACAGATGCACCGAACCAGTAAGAGATGTAGCTGATGCTTGGAGGTTTTTATATATATTGTTGTTTTGTTGTTTTGCTGTTTTGGAAATATAGATGTTACTGTATCAGAAAGCAAACAATGTACTGGTAGTAAGGATAGATGCATATTTAGCGTGGATAGATAGGTTGGTGACATACTTTTTTTGGATGGCTTTGAAAAGCTTCAGATGGTAACGAAGCCCGGTTTCCCTTAAGGGCGGGTGGAGACCTGTCCCATTTTGTAATACTTTGGTTTAAGTAATGAAAAATAGAGCAACGCCTTAGCTTACAAAAAAAAAAAGACGCTACTTCTCTATTTCTTGGTGTTCAACTTTTTTTTTATTTTACTCTATTTATGTTTTAGTTCCAGAGTGATTAATTTTATAATTAGTAATTGAGAATTTTTCTGCTAAATCACACTTCAATATTTTTGATCGACGAGTTTGAACCACTCAGTGAGTGAGTGTGATTCATTATCAGAGTGCTGATGAATACAATGATCTAACCATGTAATTATATATTGTACTATAGAAATGAACATTAAGGGAAAATAATAATTAAAAGTTATATAATTTAAAAAATATAATATAAATGCTAAGTTAATCAGAAAATAATTAATATAAAAAAAATTACTAAATTTATTCTTAATTATAATAACATAATTTTTTTATGGTAATTAGTTATTATTATTTTGATAATAACAACTACAAAATACCATTATAAAAAAGACCTTCTAATTTTAAGTAGTAATATTAAGGAAAAATGTTATTTCAATACTGAAGAATTCTACTTTTAATAAGCAGTAATACTAAAGAAAAATGTTATTTTAATAAGCAATAATACTAAAGAAAAATGTTATGTCAATGAAAAATAAAATTTAAAAATATATAAATAATAAATAATAAATAAAATTATATATTATTAAAATAATAAATAACTTAAATATGAAAATTTAAATCATATTTATTAATTAATTTTAATTTTAATTTTAATTTTAATTTTAATTTGGACTCATTTAGTCTTTCAAATTTTCATAACCTGCTAAATTTATCTATTATACATTACTTTTGTGTATGAGTGTTATTTAAATATAAAACATTTTGATTTCTTTTTAATTTAGTTATAAAATTTTGTTAAAGCTGTGAATTTTTTTCAATTAGAATTAGTTACAAAATCTCGTCAAATTAGAAATTATTATTGATGATGATGATGATGGTTAACGTCCACTGAGACCAAACATTGGTCTATCAGACCTAAAGAAACAAATTATTTATTTTGACTTAAGATTTTATTCCTATGCTCAAAAAGCTTGGAGAGAAGCCTCCCGAGCTCACTATAATTTCGACATTGTAAAAGGCTAGGAAGGTCAGTATTGTAACAAAGATTGTGAAACTGAGATCTAGTGTGGTTGTACGCGGGGCATTCTAAGAGTAAGTGATTTTCATCCTTGATGTTCCTATTCTCACATATATGGCAGATCCTTTTCATCCAATGGCAGATTATTTTCATCCATGGAATTTTAGGAACTGCCCAACGACCTGTTTCACTATGGAGCTCATGAGAATTCGTTCTAACATTTGATATATTAATTTTCTTCTTTGAGCTAGTTAAAATAGAGAGATACTTTTGATCTTCTAGGGTGGAGTTGATGACCTTCTTATAATAACTTAATTTTCTTTTAGTCGCTAAATCTTTCTCACACCACATTTTTTCTTTGAACTTAGAAGTAACAATATCTTTAATGTTATTTATGTTTTGCAATGCATCATTCTCGTTGATCTCCCAATAGTTTAAAATTATAATAGAATAATTTTAAATTGATAAAATTTCAATGAAACAAGTTATAATAAAGAAAAATTTATTAATCTCGTCAAAATTAGAAATTATTATTATAATAGAATAATTTTAAATTAATAAATTTCAATAAAAAATTACAATATATAAAAATTTATTAATAATTTCGAGTGTGAATGGATAATAACTATATTTAATTTTTTTATATTGTTTTTGGAGTTGTCTACCTTATAAACTAAATAGTCTTTTTTTTTTTTTTAATAAATAGTCTTTTTTTGTAATATCTGTATTTCATGTTTATTTTTACACAAAGAATATTAATTAAATTTTACTTATCATTTTTTAAGTGACAGTTGAATTAGAATTTAGTTAGGGTTCGATTCTTGATATGCTTAACGAAAGCGTTGAACAATAAATATCTGGAGGTGAATAGTCGATTGGTTGCATATTAGTACAATAAATATCTAGAGGTGAATAGGTGAATAGTCTATTGGTTGCACATGAGCATGCCTTGTATAAGAAATTCAGCGAGGCGAGGGATCACTTCATTAAAGAAGACCTAGAACAAATATGCCAATCTAGAGTAGTGGCTCGACCCTTGTATGGTTGAACTTTTCAGTTTTTTTGTCGTCCGAGGACAAGGTTGGCAGAAAACATTTCATTTCTTGTTCAATAATTCTTTTCCTCCCTTTGTCCATGGTACATTGAACCAAATTCCTTTGCGTAAGTGAGGTTGGTGAATTAATTTGTTTAATTCATGGAAAAATTGGCATGAGTTTTTAAGAAAATAAGAGAGTAGTAATTCAAATCTTGAAAATATTTGATTGGTTACAAGTTTTCTTGAGATAGTTTTATAAATCTTGTAAATACAAACATGAGTTTGTTTTGTGTATATAGAGATGAGATAAGAGACGTAAATCACATGGTATTGTATTTGTCGACGCGTTTCGAACCAACCAGTGTAATCTTGATATGGATCACAGAAGCCTCAATTCAACAAGAATTAAAATTATTTTTTTGGAAAAAGAAATAAATATATATTTATTTTTTTGTTTATTTGAAATAGTTTAAGGTTGCATGTAAGAGAAAGAAATACATATTATATCATGAAAAGAAAATATATTACTACATGTAGACAAAGATTATTATTATATATTTTGTCTTGGTAAAGAAAAAGTATTAAAGATTGTTATTATATATATTTTTCTTGGTAAGGAAAATATATTGATAAAAATTGGTAAAGAAAATTATATTAAAAATTTTTATAATATATTTTTTTGGTGAAGAAAATATATTACTGCATGTAGATAAAGATTTTGATTCTTGGTAAAACAAATTCATTACTATATGTAGATAAAGATTGTGATTATATATTTTTCTTGGTAAAGAAAATATATTATATTACTACATGTAGATAAAGGTTGTGATTATATATTTTTCTTAATAAAGAAAATATATATTAAATGTTTTTATTATATATTTTCTTGGTAAAACAAATATAGTATTGCATGTAGATAAAGATTGTGATTATATATTTTTCTTAGTAAAGAAAATATATATTAAATATTTTTATTACATATTTTTCTTGGTAAAGAAAATATAGTACTACATGTAGGTAAAGATTGTGATTATATATTTTTCTTGGTAAAGAAAATATATATTAAATATTTTTATTATATATTTTTCTTTGTAAAGCAAATATATTACTGCAGATAAAGATTGTGATTATATATTTTACTTGGTAAAGAAAATATAGTACTGCATATAGATAAAGATTGTGATTATATATTTTTCTTGGTAAGGAAAATATATATTATATATTTTTATTATATATTTTTCTTGGTAAAAAAAATATATTACTGCATGTAGATAAATATTGTGATTATATATTTTTCTTGGTAAAGAAAATATATTACTCCATGTAGATAAAGATTGTGATTATATATTTTTCTTGGTAAAGAAAATATATTACTGCATGTAGATAAAGATTGTGATTATATATTTTTCTTAGTTTAGAAAATATATTAATGCGTGCAAATGAAAATTGTTATTATATATTTTTCTCAGTAAAGAAAATATATATTATTACATATAATTAAAGTTTGTTATTATATATATTTGTAGCCTTAAAAGATAAGTAATATTTCTTGTCTTTATAGAAAATTGCATATTTCTTCTATGTAAGAAAAGATAGAATGCATACTCTTTTCTTAAAAAGGGATTTCATAATGGTGATGAAATAATAACAAATCCAAGTCATTTTCGTGGAAGTGAATATAGATTAAAGACGGTAATTTGTGGAATATTCTCATGGGTAAGAGAGTTCTTTTGAAAAATACTTAGTTATGAGAAATCCTTTCTTAAAAAGGGATTTCGAAATGGTGATGAAATAATAACAAATCCAAGTTATTTTCGTAGAAGTGAATATAGATTAAAGAGGTTAATTTGTTAAGAGATTTCTTTTGCAAAATAATACTTAGTTATGAGAAAGTATAATAACCTATGCATAGATGAAATGAACAGAGATCATATAATTCATAGCAATCTTCTTTGGAAATAATATGTTTTCCTTTGTGCGTGAAAGATAAGTTATTGGTGTTAATTCATTTGCAATATTTGCAAAATTTTAATGTTGATGAAATAATAAAAATCCAAGTCATCTCCCTGGAAGTGAATATAGATTAAAGAAGGTAATTTGTGAAATATTCTCATGGGTAAGAGAGTTTTTTTGAAAAATAATACTTAATTATGAGAAAGCATAATAACCTATGCATAAATTAATTGAACAAAGATAATATAAGTCATAGCAATTTTCTTTGGAAAGAATATGTTTTTCTTCGTGGATGAAAGATAAGTTAATGGTGTTAATTCATTCACAATATTTGCAAAATTTACATGTTTTGGTGAGTAGAAAGGTAAACAATTTGTGTGTTGCATATTGGATAGTTTTATTTAATTGCATGGTTTAATGCCTAAAATGTTACCATTATTATTATCTTAGTTCTTATGCCCAAAAGAAAGGTTTCTTATGATACTTTCTTGAAAACAAATTCCCAAGAACGTTGTTATGATACTTTCTTGGGAACAAATGCATAATAACTTTGTATATAATTGATAAAGAAACTATGTTGGGTTCTTAAAAATAACTATGTGAAGAGAGCACATATGCAGAAGCATAGACAATAGTTCATTACATGTATGAAGATATAACTATTGTGTTAGATATTTTAAAGAGAAACATGGATTTTTAGAACTATTGTGTTAGATCTTTTAAAGAGAAACATGGATTTGTGTGCAGAAAAGAGTAAGTATTATGGAAAGTAAAACAAGTAGTTACTTGGAATAAATGTACTAGCTTTCCTTTGTAAAATACATATATCGGCATGCAAGAAATAATGACTAACACAATAGCTCTTGTTTAGAACAATGCATGTCTTTGTGCATATAACAGATTTTGTAAATAGTTATTTTGTAAATAGCTCTATCTTGGAAAAGATGTTTTTCGAAAAGGGACTTACATTTACATGCATGATAATAATGTATATCATGTTAGCATCCCCTTAGAAGGTAACATCTACTATATTGGAAAGACTACTTAATTACATGCACAAAGAAGAAGCTAAGCGGCTAGCTCTCTTTGAATATTTTTTTATCTAATTACATGCATGAAAAACAAAGATAAGTTTGTAGTATCCTTTAAGTGAAATGGATGGTTACATTGGTTTCCTTTATATGGATGTGTGCTGGTGCGATAATGATCATAGTAATGGGGTAATTATTTTCACATGCTTGATAATTATTTGTTTATACATGTACAATGTTGTTAGAAGAAGCATGTTGTGATATTATTTCTACATCTCATGTATACACATGAATAGATGTTAGGAGATCGTTTTTAAAGAGTGATTATTGATTGATTATTACTTTATCTAATCATGTTACTAAAGTTGTGTTACTAAAACTTTGTGATGACAACAATGATAGGAAAGGATGGTGATTTGTGTGAAAGACAAATTATGTTTAACATTGTGGAAGCTAAGAGCTAATTTTTCATGCTAATGAGTATGAGATGCAAGATGGCCCACTGATGGAATAATCATGCCACAAGGATATAGAGAGTGGTGATTTGTGGGTAAATTGTTTCATGACGATCGTAATAGCTATTAGCTAGGTATGTGGTATTTTAATTATATTTCATTGTAAATTTTTATAACAATGGATAAGGGATGGACTCCCTTATAAGCCATTGAGTGAGGGGTGAACACCCTCACAAGAGTTTAATAATAAAATTAAACGTTTGGTGGTTTTCTCCCTTTGGGGTTTCCACAATATGTCGGTGTTCTATGATGTGATTGCTTATTATGTCAGTTTGAGGATGTGATTCCTTACATAATGTGACGTTGATAATGTCAAGTATGTGATTAATTAATGTGGTTAAGGGAATCATGAAATGGATGCAAGATTACATCATATAATTTATGTTAATATACTACAAAAGTAGTGGTTAATGGTTATGAAACTTACTATTCCTCTACTAAAGTTACTTTATGTATTGATGAAAATTCTATTTAACGGTTAATGAGGAATGTGAAATAGTGGTTTGGATAATTACCGGTGGGTAATTTGTTTTAAAGATTTCTAACTCCTTGCATTTTCATGTGAGGCTATCGAGGTATGTTACAAGTGGTATCAGAACTCAGCACTGGCGCCTTTGGGAATTTTTAAGCAGAAAGGAGATCGACGTATGCTACCAGTGAGCATCAACTCAGGTATGAGTCTAACAATATACATATTTATTTATGTAGTACACTGCTTTTGACATGATATGTGTGATTCATGTTTATAACTGCATTGAGTAGTAAGTAATAAAGTTTGCTCAAAACTATGTTCATGAATGGTATTGGAATCCAATAAAACCTTTGTCACACTCATGTAATTTTTCACACTCACTAAGGAAAGTGACAATCAACTACCAACTTTTGCAAGTATGGAAATATTAATGATACATTTAATGAACATGACTGAAGTTACAATGCACTATGCATTAAGATGGTTGGTAGGCAGTGATTGGTTAGTGTTTCATGACTAACTAATAAAATTCATATGCATGAATTGAATTTCATTTAAGCTTATTACAATTCATAAACAAGTGATTATGGTATTTATTTTAGGTATTGGTGTGTTGATGACAATACATTGTGGGAAATTGGAAATGTTTAGATTGTTACCTCAACTATTATTGAATTTACCCATTAATGAATATTTGCATATAATTTTATGCATGACAGTATTTTATGCATAAAACTAAAATGATTTGGAAAGTGAATACTTGTTAAATGATGCATATTTATGACAAATGTTGTTGATGGGATTAAGTAGTGGTAGCTTAATGGAAACAAGAAAACATGCCAAGATAAAATGTTGTAATGTGAATTGCAATCATAAATGAGAAAGTATAATGTTATATGATATGCATGATTATGTTACTTGGAAAGTCAAAATGCATACAACATGTGTGACAATTTTGTTTCATGTCAATATAGATATTGTGGACCCATGTTGAGGGTTAAGTATAAATCCATGGTGTACATGAATGTTTCTTTTGTTAATGATAATGTGCATATGGTTCACTATGTAAATTGTTGTGGGAAAAAGTGCAAAAAGATAAATTTAACATGCCAGACAGTTGTCGGCAATTGTGAAAGGCTATAAGGCCTTGGGTTGATGATAGTTGCCTGCCCGGAGGGGTTGATGAAACTTGCCTGCCCAGATTTCCTCTCCATAGAGATAAATGATCTCATTAAAGGAAAAGAGTTGGCCAAGATAGTGAAGAGGGTAAATAGCCTGAGGAAACTCTTTTGATTTAGAGCCTGTTGGAGGAGGCCCAAAATTCCTCATAGAGAGGACGTTGTCAGAGGAATAAGCAGGACAATGCCAAGAGGAATCTTATATTGGACCCTATGCGGTCATTGGAATTCTTGATCTGGTTGGCTAGTGGAATTCCATACTAGACTTGGTATTGTCTCTATCAAAGAACTATCTAGATGCGAAAATGACTCAATCTAATTGTGGAAACCAGTTCCCATGGGTTGGGAAGAGCATTCTTTTGCCACTATGGTTCTCGTAGGAGAAAAAATTAATTAATTAATTATGCGTTGTGTTAAAAATGAATTTTATATATAATTGTGAAAAAAATTTCATGCACACTTTAACACGAAAGGAGATTAGTGCTCAGTAAGGAGTTATTGGAATTTTAGTTCCTTTATTGTATTACCAATCTTGTGAACATCTTAGTAGGGGCTAAGACAATTTGCACTTGGTGCAGTTATTGTCTATTTTGATGACTAGAGAGCTAGGTGCTTTTTGGATACTTTTAGAAGTATTGTGTGGATGTTTTTAGTAGAAGTTAAGACAATGTGCATGTGGTGCAGTGATTGATCATTTTGATCCTTCGAGTGTTAGTGATCTCTAATTACTTGTAAACGTATTGTGATTTAAATATCATTTGACATTGCATACTTGATTGATAGTTAAAAGTATTTCATTTGATTGAAAATGTTGTGACTAATGTGATTGAATTTGTTAGTCATATATTATAGGTTACTTGCCATGGAGTGTTGATGGGTCATCCAATCACTATTGAAGTGCTTGCGTAAAAGTGACCATGACTTGTAAGAGTAATTGGTAAGTAACGGTAAGTTGGTATAGAGATTTTGTTTTGTTTCTATATAATTGAATAGTGGCTAAGTTATGGAAAGTAGAAATTGCTTAGTTTTGTAGTTATAAATGCTTATGACTATAGATCACCATTATTTCTTTTTCTTATTGGTATTCCTTGGAAATGGAATCCTTCATTTTGAAGGGAAAGGATCTCATTTTCAGTGGTTTGGATTCTTTATAATGAGTAGAAATTAAGTCCCAGTGATAGATGAACACGGGGATGGTGTTCTCTTTAGGGGGGAGTATGTAATATTCCTATTTCATGTTTATTTTACACAAAATATTAATTAAAATCTACTTATCCTTTTTTACATGACAGTTGAATTATAATTTAGTTAGGGTTCAGTTCTTGATAACTAAACTTCAGTTCATTTTCTTGGGTTGGATGCGTTCTAATGGTTGGAGGGTTTTTTTTGCTTAATGAAATCATTGCACAATAAATATATGGAGGTTAATAGTCGATTTGATGCACATTATGACAGTTGAGCATGCCTTGCATAAGAAATTCAACGAGGTCGGGGATCGCTTCATTATAGAAGACCTGGGACAAATATGCTTGTCTGGAGTAGTGGTTGGACCCTTATGTGGCTGAAATTTTTAATTTTTCTTGCAGTCGAATGACAAGGTTGGCAGAAAACGTTTCATTTCTTGTTCAATAATTCTTTTCCTCCCTTTGTCCATGGTATGTTGAACCAAATTCCATTGCGTAAGTGAGGTAGGTGAATTAGTTTGTTTAATTCTTGGAAAAACTGGCATGAGTTCTTAAGAAAATAATAGTAATTCAAATCGTGAAAATACTTGATTGGTTATGAGTTTTCTTGAGATAGTTTTATAAATTATGTGAATACAAAGATGAATTTGTTTTGTGCATACAGAGATAAGATAAGAACTCGGGCTATTTTTTTTGGAAAGAGAAATAAATATATATGTATTTTTCTATTCATTTGAAATAGCTTAAGATTGCATGTAAGAGAAATAAATACATGTTATATCTTGAAATATATATATATATATATATATATATATATATATTACTACATGTAGACAAATATTATTATTATATATTTTGTCTTGGTAAAGAAAATGTATTTTTGATTGTAATTATATATATTTTTCTTGGTAAAAAAAATTATATTATAGATTTTTATATATTTTTCTTGGTAAAAAAAATTATATTAAAGATTTTTATTATATATTTTTCTTGGTAAAGAAAATATATTACTGCATGTAGATAAAGATTGTGATTATATATTTTTCTTAGTGAAGAAAATATATTATATTACTACATGAAGATAAAGATTGAAGATTGTGATTCTTGGTAAAGAAAATATATTATTGCATGTAGATAAAGATTGTGATTATATATTTTTCTTGGTAAATAAAATACATTAATGCATGCAGATGAAGATTGTTATTATATATATTTGCAGCATTAAAAGATAAGTAACCTTTCTTGTCTTTATATAACATTGTATATGTCTTTTATGTAAGAAAATATAGGATGCATGTTCTTTTCTTAAAAATGGATTTCGTAATGGTGATGAAATAATAACAAATACAAGTCGTTTTCCTCGAAGTGAATATAGATTAAAGAGGGTAATTTGTGAAATATTCTCATGGGTATTGCATGTAGATAAATATTGTGATTGTATATTTTTCTTGGTAAAGAAAATATATTAATGCATGTGGATGAAGATTGTTATTATATATATTTGCAGCATTAAAAGATAAGTAACCTTTCATGTCTTTATATAACATTGTATATGTCTTTTTTGTAAGAAAAGATAGGATGTGTGTTCTTTTCTTAAAAAGGGATTTCGTAATGGTGATGAAGTAATAACAAATCCAAGTCATTTTCCTAGAAGTGAATATAGATTAAAGAGGGTAATTTGTGAAATATTCTCATGGGTAAGAGAATTCTTTTGAAAAATAAAACTTAGTTATGAAATAGTATAATAACCTATGCATAAATGAAATAAACGAGATAATATAAGTCATAGCAATATTCTTTGGAAATAATATGTTTTCCTTTATGCATGAAAGATAAGTTAATGGTGTTAATTCATTTGCAATATTTGCAAAAGTTACATGTTTTGGTGAGTAAAAAGGTAAACGATTTTTGTGTTACATATTGGATAGTTTTATTTAATTGCATGGTTTAATCCCTAAAAGGTTACCATTATTAATATCTTAGTTGGTATGCCAAAAAGAAAGGTTGACTATGATAGCTTCTTGAAAACAAATGCCCAAGAACTTTTTTATGATACTTTCTTGGGAAAAAATGCATAATAACTTTGTACATAAATAATAGAGAAACTATGTTGGATTCTTAAAAGTAACTATGTGAAAAGAACACATATGCAGAAGCATAGAAAGAATAGTAGATTACATGTATGAAGATATAACTATTGTGTTAGATATTTTAAAGAGAAACATGGATTTGTAGAACTATTATGTTAGATATTTTAAAGAGAAATATGGATTTGTGTGCAGAAAAGAGTAACTATTATGGAAAGTATAACAAGTAGTTACTTGGAATAAATGTACTAGCTTTCCTTTGTTAAATACATATATCTGCATGCAAGAAATAATGACTAACACATTAGTTCTAGTTTAGAGCAATGCATGTCTTTGTGCATACAACAGATTTTATAAATAGCTCTATCTTGGGAAAGATGCTTTTTGAAAATGGGCTTACATTTGCATGCATGATAATAATGTCTATCATGTTAGCTTCCCCTTAGAAGGGAACATCTACTTTATTGGAAAGATTACTTAGTTACATGCACAAAGAAGAAGCTAAGAGACTAACTCTCTTTAAATAAGTTTTTATCTAATTACATGCATGAAAAACAAAGATGAGTTTCTAGTATCCTTTAAGTGAAATGGATGGTAACAGTGGTTTCCTTTATATGGATGTGTGCCAGTGCAAGTATGATCATAGTAATGGGGTAATTATTTTGACATGCTTAATAATTATTTGTTTATACATGCTCAATGTTGTTAGAAGAAGCATGTTGTGATATTATATTTACATCTCATGTATGCACATGAATAGATGTTAAAAGATCGCTTTTAAAGAATGATTATTAATTTATTAATACTTTATCTAATCATGTTAATTTGTGTTACTAAAGCTTTGTGATAACAATGATAGCAGAGGATGGTGATTTGTGTGAAAGACAAATTATGTTTAACATTGTGGAAGATAAGAACTAATGGTGCATGCTAATGAGGACAAGATGCAGGATGGCCCACTGAAGGAAGAATCATGCCACAAGGATATAGAGAGTGGTGATTTGCTGGTAAATGGTTTCATGACGATTGTAATAGTTGTTAGCTAGGTATGAGGTATTTTAATTATATTTCATTGTAAATTTTTATAACAATGGATAAGGGATGGGATCCCTTATAAGTCATTGAGAGAGGGGTGAACACCCTCACGAGTGTTTAATAATAAAATTAAACATTTGTTGGTATGCCAAAAAGAAAGGTTGACTATGATAGCTTCTTGAAAACAAATGCCCAAGAACTTTTTTATGATACTTTCTTGGGAAAAAATGCATAATAACTTTGTACATAAATAATAGAGAAACTATGTTGGATTCTTAAAAGTAACTATGTGAAAAGAACACATATGCAGAAGCATAGAAAGAATAGTAGATTACATGTATGAAGATATAACTATTGTGTTAGATATTTTAAAGAGAAACATGGATTTGTAGAACTATTATGTTAGATATTTTAAAGAGAAATATGGATTTGTGTGCAGAAAAGAGTAACTATTATGGAAAGTCTAACAAGTAGTTACTTGGAATAAATGTACTAGCTTTCCTTTGTAAAGTACATATATCTGCATGCAAGAAATAATGACTAACACATTAGTTCTAGTTTAGAACAATGCATGTCTTTGTGCATACAACAGATTTTATAAATAGTTCTATCTTGGGAAAGATGTTTTTTGAAAAGGGACTTACATTTACATGCATGATAATAATGTCTATCATGTTAGCTTCCCCTTAGAAGGTAACATCTACTATATTGGAAAGATACTTAGTTACATGCACAAAGAAGAAGCTAAGAGACTAACTCTCTTTAAATAAGTTTTTATCTAATTACATGCATGAAAAACAAAGATAAGTTTCTAGTATCCTTTAAGTGAAATGGATGGTTACAGTGGTTTCCTTTATATGGATGTGTGCCAGTGCAAGAATGATCATAGTAATGGGGTAATTATTTTGACATGCTTGATAATTATTTGTTTATACATGCACAATGTTGTTAGAAGAAGCATGTTGTGATATTATATTTACAACTCATGTATGCACATGAATAGATGTTAAAAGATCGCTTTTAAAGAGTGATTATTAATTTATTAATACTTTATCTAATCATGTTAATTTGTGTTACTAAAGCTTTGTGATAACAATGATAGCAGAGGATGGTGATTTGTGTGAAAGACAAATTATGTTTAACATTGTGGAAGATAAGAACTAATGGTGCATGCTAATGAGGACAAGATGCAGGATGGCCCACTGAAGGAAGAATCATGCCACAAGGATATAGAGAGTGGTGATTTGCTGGTAAATGGTTTCATGACGATTGTAATAGTTGTTAGCTAGGTATGAGGTATTTTAATTATATTTCATTGTAAATTTTTATAACAATGGATAAGGGATGGGATCCCTTATAAGTCATTGAGAGAGGGGTGAACACCCTCACGAGTGTTTAATAATAAAATTAAACATTTGTTGGTTTTCACCCTACGAGGTTTTTAGGGTATATCAGTGTTTTATTATGTGATTTCTTATTATGTCAGTTTGATGATGTGGATCCTTACATAATGTGATGTTGATAATGTCAAGTATGTGATTAATTAATGTGGTTAAGGGAATCATGAAATGGATGCGAGATTACATCACACAGTTATTTATTTATGCAGTACACTACTTTTGACATAATATGTGTGATTCATGTTTATAACTGCATTGAGTAGTAAGTAATAAAGTTTGCTCAAAACTATGTTCATGAATGGTATTGGAATCCAATAAAACCTTTGTCACACTTATGAATAATTTTGAACACTCACTAAGGAAGTGATAGTCAACTGCTAACTTTTGCAAACATGGAAATATTAAAGATGCATTTAATGAACATGACTAAAGTTACAATGAAGTACGCATTAAGATGGTTGGTAGGCAATGATTGGTTAGTATTGCATGACTAACTAATAAACTCATATGCATGAATTGAATTTTATTTAAGCTTATTACAATTCATAAACAAGTGATTATGGTATTTATTTCAGGTATCTGTCTATTGATGACAATAAATTGTAGGAAATTGGAAATGTTTAGATTGTTACCTCAACTATTATTGACATTTACCCATTAATGAATATTTTCATATAATTTTATGCATGACAGTATTTTATGCATAAAACTATAAAATGATTTGGAAAGTGAATACTTGTTAAATGATGCATATTTATGACTAACGTTGTTGATGGGATTATGTAGTGGTAGCTTAATGGAAACAAGAAAACCTACCAAGGTAAAATGTTGCAATGTGAATTGCAATGGTAAATGAGAAATTATAATGTTTTATTACATGCATGATTACTTGGAAAATCAAAATGCATACAACATGTATGAAAATCATGTTTCATGTCAATCTAGATATTATGGACCCATGTTGAGGGTTAAGTATAAATCCATGGTGTACATGAACGTTTCTTTTGTTAATGATAATGTGCATATGGTTCATTATGTAAATTACTGTGGGAAAGAGTCCTAAAAGATAAATTTAACATGCCAGACAATTGTCGATAATTGTGAAAGACTAGAAGGCCTTGAGTTGATGGCAGTTGCCTGCCCAGATGGGTTGATGAAACTTGCCTTCCCAGATTTCCTCTCCCTAGAGGTAAATGATCTCAGTAAGGGAAAAGAGTTAGCCAATATGGTGAAGAGAGTAAATAGCGTAAGGAAACTCTGTTGATTTGGAGCTTGTTGGAGGAGGCCCAAAATTCCTCATAGACGAGATGCTGTCAGAGGAATAGATAGGACGCAACCAATAGGAATCTTATATTGGACCCGATGTGGTCATTGGAATTCTTGAGTTGGTTGGCTAGTGGAATTCCATACTAGACTTGGTATGGTCTCTATCAAAGAACTGTCTGGATGCAAAAATGACTCGATCTGGTTGTGGAAACCAGTTCCCATTGATTGGGAAGAACATTCTTTTGCGACTATGGTTCTCATAGGAGAACAAATTAATTAATTAGTTATGTGTTGTGTTAAAAGTGAATTTTATATATAATTGTGAAAAAGATGTCATGCACATTTTAACATGGAAGGAGATTAGTGGTCAGTAAGGAGTTATTGGAACTTTAGTTCCTTTATTATATTACCATTCTTGTGAACGTCTTAGTAGGGGCTAAGAAAATTTTCACGTGGTGTAGTTATTGACTATTTTGATTATTAGAGAGCTAGGTTCTCTTTGGGTACTTTTAGAAGTATTGTGTGGATGTTTTTAGCAGAAGTTAAGATAATGTGCATATGCTGCAGTGATTTATTATTTTGATTATTAGAGTGTTAGTTCTCTCTAAGTACTTGTAAAAGTATTGTGATTTAAATATCATTTGACATTGCATAATTGATTGATAGTTAAAAGTATTTCATTTGATTCAAAATGTTGTGATTAATTTGATTGAATTTGTTAGTCATACATTACGGGTTACTTTCCATGGAGTGTTGATGTGTTTTCCAATCACTATTCAAGTGTTTGCGTAAAAGTGACCATGACTTGTAAGAGTAATTGGTAAGTAACGATAAGTTGGTATGGAGATTTTTTTTGTTTCTATATAATTGAATAGTGGCTAAGTTATGGAAATTAGAAATTGCTTAGTTTTGAAGTTATAAAGGCTTATGACTATAGATAAGAATTATTTCCTTTTCTTATTGGTATTTTGTGGAAATGGAGTCCTTCATTTTGAAGGGAAAGGATCTCATTTTCAATGGTTTGGATTCTTTATAGTGAGTAGAAATTAAGTCCCAGTGATAGATGATAGATGAACACCGGGGTGGGTTTTCTCTTTAATGGGGGAGTATGTAATATCCATATTTCATGTTTATTTTACACAAAGGATATTAATTAAAATTTACTTATCCTTTTTTACATGACAGTTGAATTAGAATTTAGTTAGGGTTCGGTTCTTGATAACTGACCTTTAGTGTGTTTTCTTGGGTTGGATGTGTTCCAATGGTTGGGGTGTTTTTTCTGCTTAACAAAATTGTTGCACAATAAATATCTGGAGGTGAATAGTCGATTGGTTGCACATTATGACAGTTGAGCATTCCTTGCATAAGAAATTCAGTGAGGTTAGGGATCGCTTCATTAAAGAAGACTTGAGACAAATATTCCAGTCTCGAGTAGTGGCTCGACCCTTATGTGGTTGAACTTTTTAAGTTTTCTTGCAGTCGGACGACTAGGTTGGCAAAAAACATTTCATTTCCTGTTCATTAACACTTTTCCTCCCTTTTTCCATGGTACGTTGAACAAATTCCTATGCATAAGTGAGGTAGGTGAATTAATTTATTTAATTATTAGAAAAATTGGCATGAGTTCTTAAGAAAATAAGAGAGTAGTAATTCAAATCTTGAATATATTTGATTGGTTACGAGTTTTCTTGAAATAGTTTTATAAATTCTGTGAATACAAAGATGATTCTGTTTTGTGCATACAGAGATAAGATAAGAACTCAAGGTTTTTTTTGGAAAAAGAAATAAATGTATATTTATTTTTCTATTTATTTGAAATAGCTTAAGATTGCATGTAAGAGAAAGAAATACATGTTATATCTTGAAAGAAAATATATTACTACATGTAGACAAAGATTATTATTATATATTTTGTCTTGGTAAATAAAATGTATTAAAGATTGTTATTATATATATTTTTCTTGGTAAAGAAAATATATTGATAAAGATTGTGATTATATAATTTTCTTGGTAAAAAAAATTATATTAAAGATTTTTATTATATATTTTTCTGGGTAAAGAAAAAATATTACTGCAAGTAGATAAAATTGTGATTATATATTTTTCTTGTTAAAGAAAATATATTATATTACTGCATGTAGATAAAGATTACAATTCTTGGTAAAGAAAATATAAAGATTGTGATTATATATTTTTCTTGGTAAAGAAAATATATTATATTACTGCATGTAGATAAAGATTGTGATTCTTGGCAAAGCATATATATTATTGCATGTAGATAAAGGTTTTGATTATATATTTTTTTTGGTAAAGAAAATATATTAATGCATGCGGATGAAGATTGTTATTATATATTTTTCTTAGTAAATAAAATATATATTATTACATATAGATAAAGATTTTCATTATATATATTTGCAGCATTAAAAGATAAGTAACCTTTCTTGTCTATATATAACATTGCATATGTCTTTTATGTAAGAAAAGATAGGATGCATTCTCTTTTCTTAAAAAGGGATTTCGTAATGGTGATGAAATAATAACAAATCCAATTTATTTTCCTGGAAGTGAATATATATTAAAGAGGGTAATTTGTGAAATACTCTCACGGGTAAGAGAGTTCTTTTGAAAAAGAATACTTAGTTATGAGAAAGTATAATAACCTATGCATTGATGAAATGAAAAAAGATAATATAAGTCACAGCAATCTTCTTTGGAAAGAATATGTTTTCCTTTGTGCGTGAAATATAAGTTAATGGTGTTAATTCACTTGCAAAATTTGCAAAAGTTACATGTTTTAGTGATTAAAAAGGTAAACGATTTGTGTGTTGCATATTGGATAATTTTATTTAATTGCATGGTTTAATCCCTAAAGGTTGCTGTTATTCTTATCTTAGTTCTTATGCCCAAAAGAAAGTTGATTGATACTTTATTGAAAACAAATTCCCAAGAACTGTGTTATGATACTTTCTTGGGAACAAATGCATAATAACTTTGTACATAAATGATAGAGAAACTATGTTGGGTTCTTAAAAATAACTATGTGAAAAGAACACATATGTAGAAGTATAGAAAGAATAGTTGATTACATGTATGAAGATATAACTATTGTATTAGATATTTTAAAGAGAAAAATGGATTTGTAGAACTATTGTGTTAGATATTTTAAAGAGAAATATATAACTATTTTGTTAGATATTTTAAAGAGAAACATGGATTTGTAGAACTATTGTGTTAGATATTTTAAAGAGAAACATGGATTTGTAGAACTATGTGTTAGATCTTTTAAAGTGAAATATGGATTTGTGGGCAAAAAAGAGTAAGTATTATGGAAAGTAAAATAAGTAGTTACTTGCAATAAATGTACTAGCTTTCCTTTGTAAAATACATATATCCACATGCAAGAAATAATGACTAACACATTAGTTCTTGTTTAGAACAATGCATGTCTTTGTGCATACAATATATTTTGTAAATAGCTCTATCTTTGAAAAGATGTTTTTCAAAAAGGAACTTACATTTACATGCATGATAATAATGTCTATCATGTTAGCATCCCCTTAGAAGGTAACATCTACTATATTGGAAATATTACTTAGTTACATGCACAAAGCAGAAGCTAAGGGGCTAGCTCTCTTTTAATAATTTTTTTATCTAATTACATGCATGAAAAACAACGATAAGTTTCTAGTATCCTTTAATTGAAATGGATAGTTACAGTGGTTTCCTTTATATGGATGTGTGCTAGTGCGAGAATGGGGTAATTATTTTGACATGCTTGATAATTATTTTCTTATACATGGACAATGCTGTTAGAAGAAGCATGTTGTGATATTATATTTACATCTCATGTATGCACATGAATAGATGTTAAAAGATCATTTTTAAAGAGTGATTATTGATTGATTAATACTTTATCTAATCATGTTACTAAAGTTGTGTTACTAAAGCTTTGTGATGACAACAATGATAGGAGATGATGGTAATTTGTGTGACAGACAAATTATGTTTAACAATGTGGAAGATAAGAACTAATGGTGTATGCTAATGAGTATGAGATGCAAGATGGCCCACTGATGGAAGAATCATGACGATTGTAATAGCTATTAGCTAGGTATGTGATATTTTAATTATATTTCATTGTAAATTTTTATAACAATGGATAAGGGATGGACTCCCTTATAAGCTATTGAGTGAGGGGTGAACACCCTCACGAGTGTTTAATAATAAAATTAAACATTTGTTAGTTTTCACCCTACAGATTTCCACAGTATATCGATGTTCAATGATGTGATTCCTTAAATAATGTGATGTTGATAATGTCAAGTATGTGATTAATTAAAGTGTTTAAGGGAATCATGAAATGGATGCAAAATAACATCATACAGTTTATGTTAATATACTAAAAGAGTGGTGATTAATGGTTACGAAAGTTACTATTCCTCTACTAAAGTTGCTTTATGTATTGATGAACACTCTATTTAATGTTTAATGAGGAATGTGGAATAGTGGTTTGGATAATTACCAGTGGGTAATTTGTGTAAAAATTTTCTAACTCCTCGCATTTTCATGTGAGGAATGTGGAATAGTGGTTTGGATAATTATCGGTGGGTAATTTGTGTAAAAATTTTCTAACTCCCTACATTTTCATGTGAGGTTATTGGGTATGTTACATTTTCATTGGAATTCATTAAAAAACGGTAATATAATTTCAATATTTTTTTTTTTTTTTTTTAAATACATTTTTGAATGCATAAATGGATATGTTCAATAGTGGGTAATTTCTGTAAAAAAATTCTAACTCCTTGCATTTTCATGTGAGGGTATTAGGTGGTTTGGATAATTACCGGTGAGTAATTTGTGTAAAAATTTTCTAACACCTCTCATTTTCATGTGAGGAATGTGGAATAGTGGTTTGGATAATTATATGTGGGTAATTTGTGTAAAAATTTTCTAACTCCCTACATTTTCATGTGAGGCTATCGGGTATGTTACATTTTCATTGGAATTCATTAAAAACCAGTAATATAATTTCAATATTTTTTTTTTTTAAATACATTTTTGAATGCATAAATGGATATGTGGAATAGTGGTTTGGATAATTACTAGTGGGTAATTTGTGTAAAAAATTCTAACTCCCTTTATTTTCATGTGAGGGTATTGGGTGGTTTGGATAATTATCGGTGGGTAATTTGTGTAATTATTTTCTAACTCCTTGCATTTTCATGTGAGGAATGTGGAATAGTGGTTTGGATAATTATTGGTGGGTAATTTGTGTAAAAATTTTCTAACTCCCTACATTTTCATGTGAGGCTATCGGGTATGTTACATTTTCATTGGAATTCATTAAAAACTGGTAATATAATTTCAATATTTTTTTATTTTAAAATACATTTTTGAATGCATAAATGGATATGTGGAATAGTGGTTTGGATAATTACCAGTGGGTAATTTGTGTAAAAAATTTCTAACTCCATGCATTTTCATGTGAGGGTATCGGGGTATGTTACAGTTTCATTGGAATTCATTAAAAACAGGTAATATAATTTCGATATTTTTTATTTTAAAATACATTTTTGAATACATAAATGGATTTAAAAATCTGAAAAACGAAAGACACTCAAATCATGCAAATTAAACAATTTAAACTCAAGATTTTAAAATCTATATCTGATTTTGATTAAAAGTGTCATTTCATCCCTGCTTTTTAGTTCAGAGAAACTCAGTTATTTCGCTTTACTTCTGTAAATATTCCTATTTCTACTGATCAAAAAGTCTACAAGGTTCCTTTAATTAAAAGAGAAGATATAGAATGGGGTTTGGAGCATGGGTTCAAATATATTCATATAGGCATGATTCAGTTCGGGATTAATCCTCTTGTTAGACCAGGATTAAATGCTTCTTGCCTAACTTGTGTCCTGGATACCAGAATGAATGATTTTAATGATGCATTGTTGGGAGGTTTCCAGAGTCCTCTTAATAATGGTCCTGTCTGGTCTTCTGTAATTCCCAGATATCAAGTTTCTTTGAATGACCCATATATAAATGAGTTTCTGAATGCCTATATTCAGTTCAATGGTTTCAATGTCGCCCCACAAACTTTAATCGCTCAGCTTCATTCTTCTATTTGTCTTCGATTTGTTTCCAGCACAATGCCTCCACTCAATCCAAAATTGTGTTCAAGAGCTTTGAAAGAAGGAGTAATAGTTGGTCCCGGTAATACTACCCCCTTACAGATAGGATTTGCAGAATGCACTCTACCTGATGAATGGAATAGTACTTACATTCCATTATCACAAAAATATCCTCAACTGCAAACATCAAAAGAACCTAGACAATTGTCTATTGTCAAACATTCTGATGGTTCTTCTGGTCTCAAATTCACAAGCCCCCGTCTTGTTAGATCTATGACTATCTTAGATAGATCTTCATTTTTAGGAAGAAGAGATAGTACAAAAGCAATAATACCTTTATCAGTTCCAGTTCCACCATCATATTTTGTTCCCAAAAGAGACCAAAAGAAACCTCTGTCCCATAAATCTAATGACTGCCAATTCTGTGTATCGGGTCTGTTGTCGCGCAGATTGGCACGACAACGCTCGGACCGGGGGATGTCACTCTGATCCCCGATCCCTCCGTTTAATCCCGTCTCCCGTGGCTAAGGGGGGTAGACCCTGCGAGATAGAGAAGACCAACTGCCAAACAGTTGGGTGGGAGACACGATACACGATATGATAAGCACTAGATGGGTTTAGAGATTTAATAGACCAGTGCCTTGTGGAGTTAATGTTTAAATGATTACTTTTTAAATGATATAGAAACATGGACCATGAACAACAACCATCTTTCATCAGCTAAATCACATGACCAAAATGATATCCAGCAATTGAAAACTTCGAAAAGATAAATGCTTAAAACCACCACGAGAATTGTAAATTATTAACCAGATATCATATTTCGTATCTCAAACTTGAAAATTTAGCATCTCAACATAAAACATATAACGCGAAAGCTCCTGAGACTTGCAAAAATAATTTTCCACAAAATTTTATTTTTTCAAAATTTTTTAAATCTTTTTTCAATTTTTATTTTTTCAATATTATAAAAATAAAATTTAAAAAAAAACTAAAAAAATAATTTAAAAAAATTAAAATCTATTCTAAAACAAAAATATAACTCTAAGTCTAAAACTAAATAAAAAAATTTTATTGTTATTTCTTTTTTCATAAATAAAAAATCTAATCTAAAAGAAACTAAATTATAAAAATCTAAACAAGAACTACGATTTAATATGTGAACCAAAATAAAAATAAAAAATGAAATTGTATGTAAAACAAAAGAATTAAAATTTAACTAAACTAACAAAACCCTAAATATAACATACCTAAATTAAAACAAAAGAAACCATTAAATAACATCTAATCTAACGAAATACAAACGCTAACCCAAATTACCTGCTACGGACCTGAGCTCATAACGTGAAACCAAGCGGCTGAAAGATTAAACCATCGCATAAATCAAAATCGAAATTGTGATATACCTGACCTGGCCCGGCGTGAGTTGATCGATATTTTTACCTGTCCGCATACCCAAATTCAATTCACCTGTTCTGCGTAAATGCCTGAATGCTGAGCCGTCAACACTAATGCTGGTCCGATGCTTTGTCAACGGTGCTTCAGAAATCGATACCAGCAAATGTATCAGTCAATGGTGATGCAAGTCGATGTAGAGGTTGCGGGCTTGCTGCTGCTTTCTCCAGCGGTGATTGGCAAACGTATGGATACTCCTGTAGATGCCCTTTTCAAATGCGTCTGTGGTTTCTTCAATGCTGAATGCGTTTCAAAACAGACCCTCTGAAGAGCTGCACGATTTTTCTTTTGCAAAAATGGATGGAAACTCAATGATACGATGGTGGAGGAGTCAACCGCATTTCATCATTTATTTTATTTTGATTTGCAGGTTGCAGCAGTTGATGTAATATGACTGCGTGGGAAATGGAGCTGGCAGTATGGGGAAGCAGCAGAAACTGCGTGAGGAAAAGAGGGATAGCCAGGGTATGGACTTAGAACAGCTAGAAATGAAATGAAAAGAGAAAGGACGCAGGAAGAGGAGATGGATTTGCATGTAAACGTGAGGGAGAAATGGAGGATCTAATGGGCGGAGATTTGCAGCAGAAAAATGGGAAACACGAGCTATAGAAAGCAGATTCACTTGCTATCATTTTGCATGAAGGAGTACTATGATCCGAGCAGCCATGATCTTCTTCTGAAAAAAAAAAAATTTACTCCTGATGAAAAATCATGTACAAGAAAACAAAACCCTCGTATAGAGCAGAAACCTGAAAACCCTAGATCAGAAAAAATTTAAACCCTAAGACAGCTGATTAATGTACAAATTGTGGCCCCTGAAATGCCAGATTTAGCAATAACAGCAGTAATATTTTCAATATATCAGAAATCTTGAACTTCACTGTGAACAGAAAGAAAATCTCTCAATGTAAAACAGAAAAGAAACTTTGAATGATTAACCCAGGGAACAATCAGCTGGGCTCTGCACAGAAAAGCCAGTGGGAGTCGGCTGGTTCAGCCTAGAACTTCCCCTAACGCCCACAAATACCCTTCACCTAAAGATTTCCTGCACACCTCAAGCAAACATCAGTAAAGAGGGCAAGAAATGCTGCTAGATTTCAAGAAATAATGGAGATACCTGCCATTATTCCAGAAACCCTACAACATTCAAACCCTAGCACATGAGCAAGATACCTGTACTCACAATACTCTGAAAACCAGCTATTATTAACTGCTGAAAACTGAAATATGCAGAAAAACAAACATCTCACAGCAATTCCAGAGAGTAACACCAGCCAGTTTTGAACCCCAAAGTCTTTTTATTAACCAGAAAATCAGATTACAAGAGAGCTTTTTCAGTCCAGACTCACAGATCAGATGCCTTGAAATGACCCCCTAAGACCCTATATAAAGGAAATGATCCTAACGGCTAGTTCGAGTGATCCATGTAGAAATGATCTCGACCGTTGATGAGGATCAAGACATCTCTTGATCTCATCCGTCGATTTATTAACTTAAAATATTATTATTTTATTAGTTAGGGTTTTTGCTTCATTTTTTTTTTATTTTTTATTATTTTTTATTATTTTATTTTTTTATTCATTTTTTTAATTTTTAATTCATTTAACATGGATCACTGAACTAAGCTTTCGGAAACATCACCTAGGACCTAGGACTTAGGACTCATGAGGGGATTTAAAACATTTCTCGACCCTCAGGACACATTACATCATGACTTTTACAATTTACATCTCAAGGGGACAAGCCCACTTAATACAGACCCTCATAAATCACCCAGCTCTGCGACACCACGATAATTTAGCAGATCAACACACTAGGATTCTCCTAAAGTTCTAATGACAAAATCAATCCCGGCTTTGGGGTCAGGTTTGAAGGAAAACTCTGCCGATCCGTGGATCGGTGAGACGAAAAACCTTCCGGGACGAAGATTATCATCAGAAAGTTAGGTCCACCTAGGAAAAATACATACATGACTCATGTCTGCTAAGATTATTTACAATTAATACATGCAGACTGGGTTTACAATCAAAAAGATCAAGCTGCTGATGATGGCAGGATGGCACGGACATGCTGATCAGGTGCTGCCCCTTTCTTGCAAAGAAAAAAGGGGGGGTACTGCATAGGTAGTTGACCAGTAGAGGTCAACATCTGGCTCTACTTGGGGACACGTTGCTGCTTGGAGGAATGTGAGAATCCAGAATCTGCATCCATACAACACAAAAATAAGTAGCGTCCATCCAAAAATCATCATATACATTAAGCACAAGAAAGATAAAAGCTCTTCATTTATTAACTAATCTAGAAAAGCAAATCTAATCCTAAAACAGAAATGAAAATGCGGAAAAAACAAGGAGTAGGGTTAGAAATACGATACAAAAGATTCCCCATGGCATCAGATGTGTTCAATATAGTGCATACTGAGCATTTGCCTGCTTTCAGGCAAATCTGTCGGCTGCTTGTCGGATGTGCCATGTCCAATTTTGCATATGGTAGGACTTTTTCCTATCCGAAAATCAAGCTGCTCGCGGCCGTCTGATGCATCAAATCTTCTTCTCATTTTCTTTCTCTTGCGCTTTTTCTTTCTGGCTGGTTGTATGACTGATGACACGGAACTTTCTGTTTCAAAACTATCGGATGAAGTATGTAAGATATGTCTTTCTTTAGCCCGCATCTGATCTTTATCATTCTTAAGTCTATCCGGATCACCTTCAATTAACCATCTTTCAATTGAATCAATAACCTCCTCATAATAAGATGGAGCTTGTTGCGGCAAATGAGAAGGCTCCTGGTTTCTCTTATCATCTGACCATTGTTGAATCTTTTGAACTTGCATTCTAATGGCATCCATCTGACTAGAGCATTCATCCCTTATAGCACTGATTTGTATGGCATGGTGTTCTTGCATGTGTTTTATTACTTTATCATTCTTTTCCTTTATGTCCATCAAGCAATGTTGCATGAAATTTATTTCTTCTTCATGATTCGCTTGCATGTCAGCCAACTTATTGTTATGATTGAACGTCATGATAGTCATTTCCTCATCCATAGTTAATAACTTGTTTTGCATAGAGTCAATTTCCCTATCATGATCAACTTTCATGGTCACCATATTTTCCTCTAAGACTGACATCTTGCTTTGCATGATTCTAATTTCTGTTTCATAATTAGTTTTTATGGCCTCAATTTCCTTAGCATGCTGATTTTACGTGACCTCCATCTCCCTATTACGTTTTTCCAGGTGGGTGCATAAAGTTTTGACATCATTGACGTAATTAGTTTGATTGCTTTCCATATTTCTTACCAGCATCATTAGATCTCGTAAAATTTGTTTTTGCTCTTCCCTTTCATTGTCATTTGTCCCTGATTTTTCACTATCATGAACTTGATCTGCAATATTTCCGGTGGATGACACATTCTGACATGATGAATCGTCTTGGGATCTTTTAGCTGGACCTCTTATCAAATTAATTTCATTCTGTTGCACAATTTTAGAGGCAGAAGGCAAGCTGTTTGGACTATCATATCTATCTTTAAAAGCATTAAGAATGTCTTGTAAAGAAGTGAAAAAATCATTAGGAAAATTATTAAACCAATTCAAGGCATCACCCTCTAAAGAATGGACAAATAGACGCATCTTGAAATCTTCATGATTATATTGAGGAAATCTACAATATAAGATCATTACACAAGTAAACATGTTTAAATGCTGTCTAACAGTGACTGAATCACCACCCGAGAACTTAAATAATTTACCAACGGCCTCTTTCGGAAGATCATGGAGATTATCAGTAATATGACATGGTTTACATGAATAATCCATGATGAACAATAAGGGATCAAATGGATGATAGAAAGAGATTTCTGCTCAAGAGAATTAAGAGATGAAAGAAGTGGAGTCGCCACTTGAACAATGAATCTGATTCTAGGATCCAAAAAGTAACCACAAGCAGATATGAGGAAAGCTTCTTGTATGGGAAAATGAGAAAGTGGAGTCGCCACCCAAACAAGAAACAAACCGAAGAGATGCTACTGATATGGCGAAAAATAAGGCAATAAAAGATCCAAAAGATAACCCAAAAGGTTGAATTTTCCAGCTCAAAATGAGAGATGAGAAAGATGATAAGGTGAATGTCGATGAAATCTTCAGGAACAGAAAAACTCTATCCCCGGCAACGGCGCCAAAAAATGTTGGCGTTGCCGGCTCAAACGAATGATAGAAAGATGAACGATGAATGATGAAAAGTCGTTGAAATGCCGAGAAAACAAATTCCCCGGAAACGGCACCAAAAAATGTTGGCGTTGCCGGCTCAAACGAATGATAGACAGATGAACGATGAATGATGAAAAGATGAATGAAAAGATGATGAAATGCCGAGGAAAAAAAGTCCCCGGCAACGGCGCCAAAAAATGTTGTCGCGCAGATTGGCACGACAACGCTCGGACCGGGGGCTGTCACTCTGATCCCCGATCCCTCCGTTTAAGCCCGTCTCCCGCGGCTAAGGGGGGTAGACCCTGCGAGATAGAGAAGACCAACTGCCAAACAGTTGGGTGGGAGACACGATACACGATATGATAAGCACTAGATGGGTTTAGAGATTTAATAGACCAGTGCCTTGTGGAGTTAATGTTTAAATGATTACTTTTTAAATGATATAGAAACATGGACCATGAACAACAACCATCTATCATCAGCTAAATCACATGACCAAAATGATATCCAGCAATTGAAAACTTCGAAAAGATAAATGCTTAAAACCACCACGAGAATTGTAAATTATTAACCAGATATCATATTTCGTATCTCAAACTTGAAAATTTAGCATCTCAGCATAAAACATATAACGCGAAAGCTCCTGAGACTTGCAAAAATAATTTTCCACAAAATTTTATTTTTTCAAAATTTTTTAAATCTTTTTTCAATTTTTATTTTTTCAATATTATAAAAATAAAATTTAAAAAAAATCTAAAAAAATAATTTAAAAAAATTAAAATCTATTCTAAAACAAAAATATAACTCTAAGTCTAAAACTAAATAAAAAAATTTTATTGTTATTTCTTTTTTCATAAATAAAAAATCTAATCTAAAAGAAACTAAATTATAAAAATCTAAACAAGAACTACGATTTAATATGTGCACCAAAATAAAAATAAAAAAATGAAATTGTATGTAAAACAAAAGAATTAAAATTTAACTAAACTAACAAAACCCTAAATATAACATACCTAAATTAAAACAAAAGAAACCATTAAATAACATCTAATCTAACGAAATACAAACGCTAACCCAAATTACCTGCTACGGACCTGAGCTCATAACGTGAAACCAAGCGGCTGAAAGATTAAACCATCGCATAAATCAAAATCGAAATTGTGATATACCTGACCTGGCCCAGCGTGAGTTGATCGATATTTTTACCTATCCGCATACCCGAATTCAATTCACCTGTTCTGCGTAAATGCTTGAATGCTGAGCCGTCAACACTAATGCTGGTCCGATGCTTTGTCAACGGTGCTTCAGAAATCGATACCAGCAAATGTATCAGTCAATGGTGATGCAAGTCGATGTAGAGGTTGTGGGCTTGTTGCTGCTTTCTCCAGCGGTGATTGGCAAACGTATGGATACTCCCGTAGATGCCCTTTTCAAATGTGTTTGTGGTTTCTTCAATGCTGAATGCGTTTCAAAACAGACCCTCTGAAGAGCTGCACGATTTTTCTTTTGCAAAAATGGATGGAAACTCAATGATACGATGGTGGAGGAGTCAACCGCATTTCATCATTTATTTTATTTTGATTTGCAGGTTGCAGCAGTTGATGTAATATGACTGCGTGGGAAATGGAGCTGGCAGTATGGGGAAGCAGCAGAAACTGCGTGAGGAAAAGAGGGATAGCCAGGGTATGGACTTAGAACAGCTAGAAATGAAATGAAAAGAGAAAGGACACAGGAAGAGGAGATGGCTTTGCATGTAAACGTGAGGGAGAAATGGAGGATCTAATGGGCGGAGATTTGCAGCAGAAAAATGGGAAACACGAGCTATAGAAAGCAGATTCACTTGCTATCATTTTGCATGAAGGAGTACTATGATCCGAGCAGCCATGATCTTCTTCTGAAAAAAAAAAAATTTACTCCTGATGAAAAATCATGTACAAGAAAACAAAACCCTCGTATAGAGCAGAAACCTGAAAACCCTAGATCAGAAAAAATTTAAACCCTAAGACAGCTGATTAATGTACAAATTGTGGCCCCTGAAATGCCAGATTTAGCAATAACAGCAGTAATATTTTCAATATATCAGAAATCTTGAACTTCACTGTGAACAGAAAGAAAATCTCTCAATGTAAAACAGAAAAGAAACTTTGAATGATTAACCCAGGGAACAATCAGCTGGGCTCTGCACAGAAAAGCCAGTGGGAGTCGGCTGGTTCAGCCTAAAACTTCCCCTAACGCCCACAAATACCCTTCACCTAAAGATTTCCTGCACACCTCAAGCAAACATCAGTAAAGAGGGCAAGAAATGCTGCTAGATTTCAAGAAATAATGGAGATACCTGCCATTATTCCAGAAACCCTACAACATTCAAACCCTAGCACATGAGCAAGATACCTGTACTCACAATACTCTGAAAACCAGCTATTATTAACTGCTGAAAACTGAAATATGCAGAAAAACAAACATCTCACAGCAATTCCAGAGAGTAACACCAGCCAGTTTTGAACCCCAAAGTCTTTTTATTAACCAGAAAATCAGATTACAAGAGAGCTTTTTCAGTCCAGACTCACAGATCAGATGCCTTGAAATGACCCCCTAAGACCCTATATAAAGGAAATGATCCTAACGGCTAGTTCGAGTGATCCATGTAGAAATGATCTCGACCGTTGATGAGGATCAAGACATCTCTTGATCTCATCCGTCGATTTATTAACTTAAAATATTATTATTTTATTAGTTAGGGTTTTTGCTTCATTTTTTTTTTATTTTTTATTATTTTATTTTTTTATTCATTTTTTTAATTTTTAATTCATTTAACATGGATCACTGAACTAAGCTTTCGGAAACATCACCTAGGACCTAGGACTTAGGACTCATGAGGGGATTTAAAACATTTCTCGACCCTCAGGACACATTACATCATGACTTTTACAATTTACATCTCAAGGGGACAAGCCCACTTAATACAGACCCTCATAAATCACCCAGCTCTGCGACACCACGATAATTTAGCAGATCAACACACTAGGATTCTCCTAAAGTTCTAATGACAAAATCAATCCCGGCTTTGGGGTCAGGTTTGAAGGAAAACTCTGCCGATCCGTGGATCGGTGAGACAAAAAACCTTCCGGGACGAAGATTATCATCAGAAAGTTAGGTCCACCTAGGCAAAATACATACATGACTCATGTCTGCTAAGATTATTTACAATTAATACATGCAGACTGGGTTTACAATCAAAAATATCAAGCTGCTGATGATGGAAGGATGGCACGGACATGTTGATCAGGTGCTGCCCCTTTCTTGCAAAGAAAAAAGGGGGGGTACTGCATGGGTAGTTGACCAGTAGAGGTCAACAGGGTCCATCTTCAAGTTTCCAACTAGAAGATCAAAAGCATGAAATAGTCTTGCCTGGTATCAAAAGCTTTAGTCTTCCCAAAGCTCAATATGATCTGATAGCAAAGATTAATGAAAAATATTTAGAGCCTGCAAACTCCAGAAAAACTTTCAAGAATGGTACTCTAAAGTTAGATTTCCAATGGATACAGATGAAAAACATGTCAGATGTGGATTAGAGTGAAACAGAGAAAATGCATAATTATACAAACTATCAGATTGTTTGTTTGCTGCAAAATATAGATGACATAGCCAAAGATGTGCTATAAATTAAAGAACATATAAAGAAAATGCACAGTGGTTATAATGAATGTTTGGGAATACAGAATGAGCATACACAGAAATTGAATGATATCAATTCCAACATGGGAATTATTTCCAGGTCCCTTGAACATTTAAGAGATGCATTACCACAGCCTACTTCTCCACCTCATTATAGAGAAGTAGATCTTTCAAGTTCAAAATTGAAGTTTTCTTCTAGTTCAGATGAACTAAAAGATGGTCTTAGAAGTATTTTGTTCAAAAGCATTAATAACATAGATACTACTAAGATTGAGAAGGTACAAAAGGGAATAATGTTAGCCAGAGAAAAAATAGATTTGATGAGAGAGAGGCTAACCACTTTTCCTACTGTTGAAAGCTTGAGATTACCAAAAGGTTATGTCAGTCTTAAAACCCTTGTAGAAAATGGCCAACCATCTGCTCCACAAATTTTGGCCATGTCTGGTGTTACCTCTCATACTCCTGGAGAACCCACTCAAGGAGAAACTAGTTCTAAAAGAGATAGAGGTGATACATTTACATTCACACATAAAGGAATGAAAGGTGAAAAGGATACTTTTGCACATGAAGCATCTGCAGATAGTCCTTTTTCTAGATATAGAGACAATTTGGAAAGTGTCCCTGCCAAATTTGAAAATCCATCAGCTAAAGGATTTGGCAATACACTTTTGGTAAATATTGATTGCATGGAAACTGAAGAAGTTATAACAGTTTTGCATAATGTCCATGCTTGGGCACTACAACGAAGAGCTGAAACTAAAGCATCATGGTCTGATATAGTCACACAAATTGTTTGGTATTTTACTGGTATTTTAAAATAATGATGGGATAAATTGTCTAAAGAGGAAATGCACAATATCATTGAACATCCAACAGATCCCCTGAAAGCTATTTTTGATGCCTTAACACATGAGTTTGTGGGGGTAGTACCAGACAATTCAGTACATCATGGTCAACTCTTTTTATCTCAAAGACTGTGTAACATAGATTATCTGCATGATTATTATTGTGTTATGCAAAAACTTCTTTATCAAGCAGCAGATCCTCACAATGTTGCTTATTTGAGGTATTACATAGCTTCAATGCCAAGAAAAATTCCAGATTTGATTAACCAGTATATTGAGACCAACAAAGTAAAAATTGAGAATTCTTCATTTGCTGCAGTACATCAGATGATAGTTTCTATTTTGCAAAAAGAATGTGCATCAGAAAAAGCTAAAAAGAATTTTAAGAAGCAGATGCATTTCAGTACAAAGTTGTGTAATAATTTTGCAGAAACTTATGATTTTGGATGTAGTAGCAAATCAAAAAAGAAAGTGTCAAAAGTTTCATGCTCATGCAAGACAGACAAGTATACTCCTAAGAGAAAATATTATCCTTCTAAATTTTCCAAAAAGAAGAGGATAGTATTCAGAAAAAGAGCAAAGCCTTCTAAAAAGGTAACATGTTTTATATGTGGTAAAGAAGGCCATTATGCTAATACTTGCAAAGAGAAAAAGAATAAGAAACAGTTGAAGATCATGGATGTTTTTACTACAGTTCATAATCCAGAAGATTGGGACCTCATTTCCCACTCAGATGGTGAATATTTTGAAATTTCCAGTGACTCCTCTACTTCAGATAATGATGATTTACCTAATATCAGAAGAATAAGTTTGGAATCTGATTCTTCTGACTCTGATGAAACTTTTATTACTGATATTAAAATGTTTTACTTCAACAAAATAGACAATTTGCAGAATCAGATTGATGAGGTCAAGACACAGCTAGCACAGCTGGAACCGTCCCAGTTAATAGCTAGAAGAAGATTGAAAGAAAAGCTGGAAAGTTTGGAAAAACAATTACCTTCCAAAAGAATAATTGATGATGATGATTTTATTGAAAGAGAGTTTGATTCAATTTTCAAACCATTTCATATTACAGAAGCTTCTCAATGTACAGGTATGGATGAAATCAATACTCTCAAGAAGAAAATTAGCAGTTTGGAATCATCTATTAAACTAACAAGATCAGAAATATTTCCATTATCAGCTAAACTTCAAAGTCTTATTTCTGATTATGATGATGCTAATTCCAAATTGACAAGAATTTCTATGAAGGATATTCCAGAAGAAATTCCCATGAAATATAAAGAAGTAGATTTGGTAAATATCATGGGAATACGAGATAAAGTGGTAATTCCTTTGAAAATAAAATTACCAAATTTAAAGGAATACACTTTAGATGCACAAATTGATTCTGGAGATATGTGTATTTGCTGAAAGTTTGGTGCAATTCCTTCTTATTATTGGCAGCCTACTAAATTATCCTTCAGAGCTGTGAATAAAGAATTAATGGAGATTAACCATATATCTCCTGATTTTCTAGTTTATTTGAACCATGTACAAACATATGTTACTTTGTACAGTTTTGATACAGGATCAGATGTCCTATTGGGGCAAGATTTTTTGAAGAGATTTCTTCCAGTCACCTTTGGCAAAGACTCAGTCACATTCACTACTGTTGAAGGATAGGTTATGATTCCTGCAAAGAATGATTACCAGCTTAAAGTCAAGCCCAGTGATGAAGAAAATCTGCAGAATACCATGCAAGATCTTAGCAAAATCCAAAAGATTGTCAAGAATGCAAAAATACCTGGCTAAAATACATTACACGCAATCTCAGATAAGCTGAACCAAGATTGCATAGCAAGCAGGCCAGACGCTTTCTGGACCAAGGGAAAATATTTTGTAACATTACCTTATAAAGAAGGGTATGTTCCTAAACCACAGAAAGCAAGTGCTAATCATATGTCACCTACTGAACAGGCTTTGTGCAAACAGGAGATCCAGCAGTTGCTTGAACAAAACCTGATTGAGCCGTGCAAAAGCCCTTGGGCATGTCCAGCCTTTTATGTTAACAAACATAGTGAGAAGAAACGTGGAAAGAAGAGGTTGGTAATTAACTACAAAGCTTTGAATGAGGCTCTAATGCCTATCAAGTATCCCCTTCCAAATAAAGAATTGTTGCTTGCTAAAATCGCCAATGCCAATGTTTTCAGCAAATTTGATCTTAAAAGCGGTTTCTGGCAAATTGGTATCATTCCAGATGACAGATATAAAACAGCCTTCACAGTTCCACATGGCCAATACCAATGGACAGTAATGCCATTTGGTTTGAAGAATTCTCCTTCTGAGTTTCAAAAGCGGATGGAAGATATTTTTGGAGGGGTAGAGTATGTGATTGTATATATTGATGATCTTCTTGTATTTAGTAAAGATGTAAATACTCATAAGCTGCATTTAGAAAAATTCTATGAAATAGTGTACAAGCATGGTTTAGTTCTATCTGACTCAGAGGAAAAGTTCCAAATTGGAAAAGTCAGAATAGACTATTTAGGATTACATATTGAACAAGGTCACATAGAGCTTCAACCTCATATCCTTCTTCATCTTCTGAAATTTCCTAATATTTTCCTTGATGTAAAGACGCTTCGTTGCTTGAATTACATCCATCAGTTCTATGAAAAGCAATCTGAAGATACTAAGATTTTGCAGAAAAGGCTGAAGAAAGAAAAAGTTGAATGGTCTAATGAGATGACTATGGCAGTAAGGAACATAAAAAGAAAAATCAAAGAGCTTCCCAAGTTAAGACTGCCTGACACTGATCTCCCATTTATTCTTGAAACGGATGCATCTGATCATACATGGGCTGCAGTATTATTACAGAAACATGGAAGGAAATAACTTGTTTGTGCATATTCCTCTAGTACTTTTGATGACACAGAAGCTAAGTATCCATCTTCCCAAAAAGAGATACTGGATGTCAAAAGAGGAATTCAAATATTCAGATTGTTCTTAAAAAGTGTCTAATTTTTAGTTAGAACTGATCTGAAACATATGAAAGGTATTTTCTCCAATAAGAAATTGTTAGAACAAGGAAATACCAGGGTTCTAAGATGGGCTCTCTAGCTAGAAGGTTTTGATTTCGATATTGTCTATAAATAAAGTGCAGAAAATTATTTAGCAGACATGTTGACAAGAGAAGAAGCTCCAAATATCAAAGACATCAAGATGTTCAGACCCCTGTACAAAGGAGAAAGTTCTTCAAGTAAAATTCCAGTCCAATCTAGTGACCGTCAATCGAGAAACTATTCAGTATTAGTCTGTAGTCAGTGTAAATATGAATTCTTTTGGGATTGTTTTGTTTTAAGAGTCAAATCATTACCTATAGAAGTATTACAAATTGTGTTGCAGAAGTGGTTTGATTCAGAGTCATGTGTGTTTCCATACAGTAGGGAATTACCTTATAGAGATAGGCCTTGGAGTCTTTTATGCATTATCCCGAGAACCTATTCCCATTTATTTTGGTTTTGTCCAAAGTACATTGGACCTGGCAAGATTATTTTACTATTCACCAAAGGGCTAGAATACATGGTTATGTCAGAGTCATTTTTTATGCTACACAGGTAGATAGTGCTATAAATTGGTGGAGTCCTTGGTTTAAATTTTTTTTGTTCAAATATATGCCTAGAGTCACTTGGATGTGTGACATTGGTTTTCCAGACATGATCAGCACACTTGTTTAGGAACTCCACATTTCTGCACAAAATGATTACAGTGTAGAATTTGAATTCATCCATGAGGATACAGTTGTAGTCCAGAATGACAGCAATCACCATGGACCAGAATTTAAATTGTTTATCAGTTTTCGAGGAGAAATTTCTGTGGATCCAAGGCACCGGCCCCCAAATGTTTTCTCATTCCCTTTCTGCTGTTGCTTCCGAGAAGAAGCACCACCATGGTTAGATGATTCAATAGTACTACAAATATTTGCTCCTGACATTAAGCAATTATTAGAAAGAGAACAGATTGACAGATATGAACAAGATCATGATGATTTTGATGAAGAATGGAATAACAGTGACTAATGTATATGATCACTCTTTTGATATCATATACACTTTATGTAAATATTTAAGTTTTCATGGGTTTTCTTTAAAATATCCACTTTGTAATTATTATGAGCCGATGTCCTAGATTCCAGCCGTCTTGTCTATAGATCACATATTCTTGCTTTTTAGGTAGTGTTAGATTCGGTCCCCATATGGCTCTGCCTTTAACGGACGAGATAACAGATGGTAGTACTCACTTGCCTGAATCTTTTAAGTACACATTACTGTTATCCTTTGGATATGATTTCCTGCGTGATATTCATACCAAAAGTAGATTCCATCTGTTACAAGTTTCCGGTAAAATTTTTAACTGGTTAACTGGCTAGGATATTATAAATACTAGCATTGTAAGATGGAGGGGCATTCGGAGTTCTTGAGTCATTTGTGTGTTTGATTTGAGTATGAAATGACATTTTTACGATATATATATATATATATATATATATATATATATATATATATATATATATATATATATATATTGAAATTGTGAGTTTTGTTCACATTATTTATAAACACATATGTACATTTTTTTATTATGTGTAATTCTAATAATCATTTTATATTTTCACCTTCTCTTTTTTTTGCAAATTTTTGGGGATATTTCTCCTTCCCTAAACCAATTTGATGAAAAATATATCAACTACCAATAATAATACTTTACGATCTCCCTATTATATGGAAAGGATGTCCATATTCTATGGGATTTCCAATGAATCTATGTAAATCCAAAATCCAAAATATCTATCTAGTAGACATGTTAGTTCCAACCATTATAGTAACCAAATCCCCTTTTCCTGGAATAACAAAATGGATGGTTTGCCAACCATTAGTTATCCTATATTTACACAATATTTTATTATATTTTAAATTAAATATTGCTGTAAATAATGACCATTTAAACTAAAACCAAACATATTTTTAAATTAATTTAATATATTTTACCTCTACATCTCACACATATGTGATTAAAAAGTATTGCTATGAAAATAATTTAATAAATTTAAAACCATTTTTTTTTAATGTATGATAAAAAAAAATATTGCTATGAGAACAAAATAATAAAATTATGCTCTTTCCACTTCACAACCATCAAGAAAATCATAAATGTTTTTGGAACAAGACTTTTGTAACCGATTGTAACACCCTCAACTATCGTAATTATTTACATTTACTGTATTTAACTTTTACTATAGCCTTAAAGGAAAACCATAGTGGAACTTTATATGTTAAATTTTTGTTAATCAAAAAAAAATGGGTGGAATTTGGAGACTAATGGAAATACTCAAACTAATTAAACTTCCAAATAGTTGGGGAAGTTGCATTCTCTCTTATTCCCTAAATTATTTAAACTTCCAAATAGTTGGGGAAGTTGTATTCTCTCTTGTTGCCTAAATATAAAAGGAAAGGATCTCAGAGGGAAACGCATGGGGTTAGAAACCAGAAGGAATTAGAACCGCCTTGAAGGACAGAAGAAGCTTAAAAGAATGTTGTTGAAGGGGAGATTTCTTAAGTCAAACCACAGTCAATGGAAACCTCCTACTCACACGCAGGTCTATGAGTTAGGGTTGGAATAGGTAGTCTTATGTCTGAGAACTAACATGTTGATGTTATTGTTAGCCAATTGTTCTAGAAAGTGAGAGCTCGGGGGGGTGACTAGACATAATTTCTAGTCTCATGGAAGGGTCGAGTGGTCTCATCTAGATCTAAATTTCCTTACCAACAACACTTGAATGCCAAAAAAATTTAGTTCTGAAATGCTTAATACTATGTGAGATTGATAGAGAGTCATATTAATGTAGGACTAATCCAGGTATGAGTGTGAAGAAGGACCTTACCAAGACCTTTTACTTTCATGATGTGTTAAAATTGCATTTTAAAAGAACATTAAGGAATACAAGTGCATGCAGAAAAGAAGAGGAACATAATAATCATCAGCACATGAAAACATAGTCATTGTTAACAAAATTCGTCTAGGAGGGACTAAGTCTCTGAGCCCCAATCAAGGTGGTGTAGGCCGCTGCATTAGGAGTTTTCAATAAAAGTGATGTACACAAGAGTTTGATGTCTTGATCATACAAGGAAGAAGGCCCTCACGCAGGAGTGGCTCTAAGAGATATTCCAAGACTAGAACTCTCAATCAAAAGACTCCTATGAGTATGATACAAAAACACGCATGGTGCGCATCCCACCAACAAGGCACAAAAGGGATGTCAAAGCAAAACACATGCGCAACGACAACAGAGTATCCTAGCAACATACAATAAGGGATCTCAAAGCATAAAGTACATCATATGAAGATTCTACATAACACGAAGAAAGGAATCATGACAACATGAAAATAAAGAAGATCCTACATCAATATCAATCTAGGATCTGCAGCATACTATAAAAGAAGAAATATATGAAATAATCATATACCTCACACCAACCATGGGCCATTGAAAATATGAATGAAGAAGCAGATACAACGATCCACAGTGAACATCTTTTCACATCATCATTGCGTAGGCACAATCCGCTCCCGATCTGTCATGGCCTCACTATGAATAGCCATATGAAGAAGCGCTACTCTGAAGCAACTGTAAAAATGTTGAAGCTTGCTGAAACACTAATCTCATAGCATCAATATGTAAGAAGAATAAGCAATCAAAGAAGAATCGATCAAGGAAGCATTAATCAATAGATGAAATGCTAAGAACAAGAATCGATCATAAAGAAACATAACCGATCATAAAGAGAAGAATCATTCAATTCTTCTTGCTCTGTAGCACTATGTCTATCTAGCCCTATAGCACTCGAGTTTGTCTGCAGCTCTACGAATCTGCCAGAATTTCAAGCACTCTCTGGCTCTCATGCTTTGTTGTAGCTCTTTGCGGCACTCTAGCTATCTCTATGCAATGCCTGGCCCTCTTGTTTTGCAACTCTCCATCGCCGCAGCCTCCTCATTGAGGTCTCTGGCACTCAGGCTCTAGCATTCCCTAACACAGGCTCTCGGGCTCTCTAGCACAGTCTCTCTAGCCTTTTTCCTCTGGCACCTCACCCCGTATCTCGGTTACCTATCATGTTTTATAACACATTTTTGGGATAGGGCAGTGCGTAAAAATCGGAGGTCTGTTGCTTGTAATAGAATTTGTTTGTATAGAACAATTGGTGGGCACAAAAACCGTTAAAAATAGGCCTTTTATCGTTTTACAACGACATGACAAAAACCTAGAAAAACATTGAAAATCATTGAAAAATCTGACAGTTTGGATTTCAAAATTTATAAAATCAGACTTGTAAACATATCATGTCTGGGATATATGCAAGTCGAGATCGCAAGGCGCTGATCGCCGATCGCTGATGTCGTCGATTAGATCTGGACCATTGATCGGTTCCAGATCGGACAGTCCAGATTAAATCCCATCTCGCTTGTTGCATCGCCCGCTAATCTCCCAAATTAAATCCTAGCTGTTGATCAGTTTTCGGATCTGGCGGCTGAGATTGCGTCGCAATATCACTATTGCTATGACCTAGGGTCCTTCGTTGATACAGAGTATATGCTGACATCGATCACCGATTTGCAAGCGCTGATATCGCAACTATCATGCCCCCAACTCCAATATCGGATATCACTAATCAGGGGTCCTAAAGGCTTGCCTTAAGTCCACCCTTTGGACTATGCCGATTGTGATTTACCTTTAAGGCCAAAAAACCCATTTATATGAGAAAATGCCTCATTTTCTTAAGGAACAGAGCCACCTTCTTTTCGTGATGACTTCGTCATCTGAACTCGGATTGACGAACCATTCACACCTCCACGATCAAGAAGATGAGCTCTTCAATCTAGTCCTAGTTTGAAGTCATTCTAAAGACTTTGATTTTTTAGCATTCATACCATGGTTTCTGAAGATCCACCTGGATCAATCCTCCCCATTGAGGAGCTTTTGGTCCTCCAAAATCATAAAAAAATCTCTCTATACCCTGTGTGCATCACAAGCATCCTGAAAAGGTCTCGCTTCCATCTCCTTCATCTTTATTCTTTGGAGCCTTAAGCGATGAACCGACACCTGCTACATCTACAACCTGTAGTACATGGATTTGCAATTACATGCTTTAAATGACATGACCAACTAAAGACCGAAAACATCCCATACTTGCCATGAGTTTATAACACATACTCAGTGGTCAAGTTTACAACAAGATGGACGCAAATGCCCCAGTCATGACAATAAGGCCAACCCATCATGGTTGCTTCAAAAAGGCGATGGAAAACACATCATCACTGCAACACATGATTTACTTACATAAGGCCAAACACTATTGTTTTGACATGTGATGGAAACATAACATCACTTTCAGAGTATTAATATGTGACTCAAAACACGACTCAAAACATGACCAGACATCATTGTTGCTAACTATGTGGAGGAAACACATCATCACGTTTACATTTTAAAATGCAACAAGTGATTTACAAAAGAATGACCATGAAACGACAACATGTCTAGAAACCATTTCTCACTTATCTTTGTGAATGGGTCACCTCCTTGAGGTGGTTTTGCTGGTCGAACAACTGCTTTACCTGGTTCATGCACCGATGCTCTGTCCTTAAGGCGTTGTTCTGGATGGAGCTTCTAGCAAGTGGATTTTTGATGGCCATGTCTTTCGCAATGACTGTAGTATGTTTTCTTCCTCCATATCTGCTTAACCTGTTGTTGCGAGGGTTTTTCACACCTCATATTTTTGAGTGCTACCATCCTTTTCCAACACTTAGAAAAGGTATGGTTAGATAAACCACAAAAAGTGCACGTTTTTCGATACCTTTGTCTTCGTTCATTATTAACAACATGGTCATAATGAAAATTTGAAGATCAAAAGTGATTATACCTTCCTTTGTTGTTTTTGATGTCAGTATGGTGATGAGAGCTTGCCTCAGCTCTCTCCCTGCAATGGAAACTACCATGTGATGATGGGGATGTCTTCCCATCATTCTCTTTCCTCGATGAAGTCTCAGACAAATCTGACACCTTTGAACACTCTCCTTTCCTGACATACCCAAGTCCTGCCTGATGGGGTAATTCCTCTACTGGGATGGGATTGACAATGCCTTGGCCATTAACGCCCAAGCCTTTCCCTTCATATCCCATTCTCTTCAACAATTTGGAGCCAATTCTTGTGGTATGATTTTCAAACACAGTGAAATCATCATCAGGAGCCATACATGAAGATAGAGAACTACTTTTTACCTCACATGGGTTATGCTACAACTTTTCCAAGGCCTCATCCTTTGCTTGCAGCTGTAGTAGCAAACTTTGTTTTTCCTCCTTCTCTTCATTTAGGCGCATCTTCAATTCATCATTCTCTGTTTGAAGATTATGTTTGTCTTGCTTCAGTTCTTTCATGGCCTCTTCTGTGGCTTGCAACTGAAGCTGCAATCGCTCCTTTTCCTCTGTTTCTTTCTGTAGAGTTTCATACACAATTTCCACTTTCTTGGAGATGTCGAGCATGGTCTCGCACATCGCTCTTTCATTCTCTGTCATTGCACGTTCCATTGTTCACGCTGCAATTCACATCAATGTTAAGACCTGCTCTGATACCACTTGATCCAGGTCCGAGTGTGGAGAAGGACCTTACCAAGACCTTTTACTTTTGTGATGTGTTAAAATTTCATTTTAAAAGAACATTAAGGAATACAAGTGCATGCGGAAAAGAAGAGGAACATAATAATCATCATCACATGAAAACATAGTCGTTGTTAACGGAGTTCGTCCAGGAGGGACTATGTCTCCAGGTCCCAATCAAGGTGGTGTAGGCCGCTGCATTAGGTGTTGTCAATAAAAGTGATGTACACAAGATTTTATTGTCTCTATCATACAAGGAAGAAGGCCCTCACGTAGGAGTGGCTCTAAGAGATATTCCAAGATATTCCAAGACTAGAAATCTCAATCAAAAGACTCCTATGAGTATGATACAAAAACACGCATGGTGCGCATCCCGCCAACAAGGCACAAAAGGGATGTCAAAGAAAAACACATGCACAATGACAATAGAGTATCCCAGCAACATACAATAAGGGATCTCAAAGCATAAAGTACATCATATGAAGATTCTGCATAACACGAAGCAAGGAATCATGACAACATGAAAATAAAGAAGATCCTGCATCAATATCAATCTAGGATCTGCAGCATACTGTAAAAGTAAAAATATATGAAATAATCATATACCTCACACCAACCACAAGCCATCTGAAAATATGAATGAAGAAGCGGATACAATGATCCACAGTGAACATCTGTTCACATCATCATTGCGCAGGCACAATCCACTCCCGATCTGTCACAGCCTCACTATGAATGGCCATATGAAGAAGTGCCACTCTGAAGCAACTGTAAAAATGTTGAAGCTTGCTGAAACACTGATCTCACAGCATCAATATGCAAGAAGAATAAGCGATCGAAGAAGAATCGATCAAAGAAGCATTAATCAACAGATGAAATGCTAAGAAGAAGAATCGATCATAAAGAAACATAACCGATCATAAAGAGAAGAATCATTCAGGTCTTCTCACTCTGTAGCTCTATGGCTATCTGGCCCTATAGCACTCGGGTTTGTCTGCAGCTCTGCGAATCTGCCAGAATTTCAAGCACTCTCTGGCTATCATGCTTCATTGTAGCTCTCTGCGGTGCTCTAGCTATCTCTGTGCAATGCCTGGCCCTCTCGTTCTGCAGCTCTCCATCAGCACAACCTCCTCATTGAGGTCTCTGGCACTGAGGCTCTCTAGCATTCCCCAATGCAGGCTCTTGGGCTCTCTGGCATAGTCTCTCCAGCCTTTTTCCTCTGGCACCCCGCCTCGCATCTCTATTAACCATCATGTTTTATAACACGTTTTTGGGACAAGGCAGTGCGTAAAAATCAGAGGTCTGTTGCTTGTAATAGAAGTCATTTGTATAGAACAATCAGTAGGTGCAACAACCATTAAAAATAGGCCTTTTATCATTTTACAACGATATGACAAAAACCTGGAAAAACACTGAAAATCATTGAAAAATCCGATAGTTCAGATTTCAAAATTTATAAAATCAGACTTATAAACTTATCGGGTCTGGGATATATCACAAGTCAAGATCACAAGGCTAATCACCAATCACCGATGTCCCCGATTAGATCTGGACCGTTGATTGGTTCTGGATTGGACGGTCCAGATTAAATCGCATCTCACTTGTCACATCACCCACTGATCTCCCGATTAAATCCTGGTCGTTGATCGGTTTCCGGATCTGACAGCTGAGATTGCATTGCTATATCGCTATCGCTGCAGCCCGGGTCCTTTGCCAATATAGGGTATATGCCGACGTCGATCGCCGATCAGTCGATCATTCCGATTACTGGTTTGCAAGCGCCAATATCGCAACTATCATGCCCCCGACTCTGATATCGAAGATTGTTGATCGGGGATCCTAAAGGCTCACCTTAAGTCCACCCTTTGGACTATGCCGATTGCGATTTGCCTTTAAGGCCAAAAAAACCATTTATATGAGAAAATGCCTCATTTTCTTAAGGAACAGAGCCACCTTCTTTTTGCGATAACTTCATCATCTGAACTCGGAATGACGAACCATTCACACCTCCATGATCAGGAAGATGAGCTCTTCGATCTGGTCCTAGTTTGAAGTCATTCCAAAGACTTTGATTTTTGAGCGTTCATGCCATGGTGTCTGAAGATCCACCTGGATCAAGGACCTTCCTATCGAATAATTTATTTGAAAAAGGTGTTGTCTATAAACTTATGCTCATCTTCCTGGAGAGAGTAGTATACTAGTATAGAAGAGCCCAGGAGTAGTATACTGGAACAATTACTTTAACTGGGATAATCTGTAAATTGCTAAGAAGGGATTGCATATGTAATTCCAACGAGGGTTAGCAATGGTGGATATATGGGTGGGTCTGAATCCAGAGCAGTCCCACACCATACCCTATGGAGGGTAATTCAATAAGAAAAGAAACTATGGGCTTAATTGAGCTCGGAGACGTCAAACTCTATTTCTAGCTCGGGGTAAAAGGAGTATAAGTAATGATTATAATTTGATAAGAAACCAGAAAATGTACTTGGTGCTACCTAGTTAGGGTTAAATCATCTATAATCAGACTATACAAGGAAACATTCCAAGATTATTTACGCCAACCGGAATAGTACTCTTTAATTGTGCTAAGAAATTAAAACAAATAATACAATAATTTGCGACTAAGAAATTTTTGCAGTGAGAAACAAATGTTGAGAGAAAAAACACAAGAACAACAAAACAAGTTCAACAACCCAGGGTTCTTATCAGTGATTTTTTCCAAGTACAATTTGTAGCACCATTCATGATAACTTATATTCTTATCAAGGTTTATAACAACAAAATAATTTTATATTGCCTCTTCAAGAATAAAGAAACAAGAAAAGGTGTATCTCAGACCCTAAGAAGTCAAAAAATAATAGCGGAGAGAATCATTACTATTATTGTACAAAATATAGAGGAGTCTTAACATTGTGTACCATATGAATTACATAAATAACAAACTTAAATACAGTAATGGTAGAATGAGGAACTCTAGTTTCCAAAATAGACTATTTCTTTTAAGAGAGAGTACAACATTTGTATTTTTGCAAATTCTGGGAAACATCATAGAAAAGCAGCCCCAAAGAATGGAACCAAACTTTAGCCTCAAGAACCCTCCAGTATTAGAGTATAAATATATCCCAATAAAGAAATTTTAAATGCTTGTGACCTCGTTGAAAATCTCACAAAATCATGGCATATAGGGAGAAAATCACCTCGTAGGATTAAGAAGTCGAATCTGGAAAATGTTAGTTGCATTCAGGAGTGCACCACATGAATGCAAACCTACAACCGAGCATCACAACCAATAGATAAATTCCATTAGGTGGTTGTATCAATATTTAACTAGACTATCCCTAAATTCCACCGTTGAAGGATGAAAAACAAAATTACCTGTAGATTCAAACCTGACAAAAGGGTGTTCTAAAACCTTAAGAGAAAGAGTTAGAACTTAGGAAAAGTGGGGATAGGAATGAGATTGAACTAAATTACCCAGCAAAATCAAAGAAGTTGCAGTCTGGAGGGTGGTCATGCCATGATATTAACCCTTCTATGGTTTGAACTGGAAAAATAGTGGTAACGAAACTTTGTAAATGAGACTGCAACACAAGAGAAAAGAAATAAAAAACCCAAGGGATTACCTGGGCGAGTGCTTGAGTCTTAGGATTGAGAAAAAGTTCTGTAAGTTTCTGAGAGGGCTGCAAAGCTTCCATTCGTGTAAATAGGAGTAACAAATGGTTGACAATCGCCCACAGTAGGGTGATCCATTACCCTAAGATTCCCCCATTGAACATGGTCCGCCGGATCTTTCCCGCAAGATGGATGGTGTAGACTACATTAGATTTATGCTTGAAAGCTTTCCACTGAAACATTAGAGTATAGAAAATGGAGATTCAAGGGTTATCCAAAGGTAAATTCAATTGATGAAGTAGGTCATGGTATAGTTAAGCCTTAATTCACATAGCCAACTAATTTAATATAATTAAAAGACTGGGCAAGGATCCTGTATACCAAAAATTATATAATGTTGTCCTATTATGTGAACCCAAAAATATTTGTCCATGAAATAGATGGAATTTCACTTTATATGTAATTGTTAGCCATTGTAAACCTTAATGCAAACCATAAGTAAAATACACTTGGTGCATGAGTTTAATCTTAAGATAAGAACAAATTACTTCACGATTAGTGTATATTCGGTCCTTATGGTTATTGATGTGTTTTGTATTAAAAAAGAAAAAAAAATTATATATATATATATATATCTATATATATATATTAATTATGGTAAATTATTTTTCTAATATGATATGTATGGATACATGTTATAATGCTTGTGACTTAGGCCCTTACCCCCCTCAAAGTTTTTACCCGAGGTATCCGTTACCCTAACATCCCCCCTATCACCAAGGTCTAACCCAAACTTTACTTGTATTTACCCATGGGTATGCATGTCATACCAGGTCTTACATCCATATGCCCATTTACATGTGAAAATTTGACTCCATCATAATAATCAATAATATATTTTTTTTAATTATTATTTATAACTTGATCTATCCTCTAGCCTTGCTTTTGTTGAGCCTACTGCTCCCAGCAATACCCTAGACACTTTTCCTTATGTTCTCATTCCAACGCTCAATACAAGTGAATCTAATCAAAGACCATGTTATGTCATTTCCAACATTGTTTTCATGTTGTCGCATCTCTCACTGAAATACAACCTCAATTCTAGTAACTCATCTAGGCTCTCACAAGCCTTGCGTTCTCATTTCCCTCAAGCCAAGTGTTGACTCCTTCACATAGTCTATGAATGGACAACCAACTCCCTTTTTACCCCCATATAGCATAGCGCAAACTCCAACTACTTGAATCATTGATTCCCAAAAAAACATCACATCGCTTGTTTGAAACCCCATTCAAAATAAATCAAACTGAGATCTTTCCTCCACAAATGACCGTGACCAAAGATTTCCATTGTAGCTACAACCTTGCATCATGTATGCCAAATGTCAATCCACCTTATGGCTATAATCAATAGAGTCCACAAACCGCTTTCACTTCAATGATTTGCACATCACTTCCATGGATCCTAGCCCTTTGTAGAGTTGTGATGGTCCTCTTTGCTCTTTTATAGTGCCACTGTCACTAGATGGGCTCAACATTGTTCCAAATGGCTGATATAAAGACCGTTACAACATTGTTCAACACCACACGATCAGATTTCATCCCTAACGTCCTTTCTTCAAAATATATTCACAATGTCAACATTGTTCCACAAGCGGATCCCTAACCATACCTTCACAAGATTGATTGGTGGCTTCCCACTAGCGACTTCATCTCCGTCACGGTCACCTTGGCATATTCTCCCTCATATTCGATGGTAAAACAACGTAAGACCATAGATTGTCTTACCAGGACATCATCGTCATTGTCATTTACGTTGATGTCCAGCCCTTTGTAGACTCTCTGGCCAACACTTAGATCTCTCTTGTCGATCTATGACCACTTCACTGACTTTCCATAATACTTCACTAACCATATGTTGCAGGTTCCTTCACGAATTCCTCGACCTCTACCCAAGAACACTCTTCTTCCAACAGGTTTCTTTGAGCCAATTAGGCTCCACTACGACCACTACTCTTCTCTACAATGTAATTCATATTTTACCAGGAAATTCATGTGCAACCTCGTTGCTCTTGATTGTAGATCTAGATCTGACCAGATCTAGCTCTTCCACTCTACAATAATGGATTTGAGTGCTAATGATAGTATGCTCCACCATGGGCATCGTTATTCTCTCTACAATGCATCGACCAACACTGATATCAGAATCATGCCTCCCATTTATTCATGCTACCTTTTCTTGTAGAATGGATACATTTTCCATTTATTCTAACCATTATGTTCCAGATCCAGATCTACATCAGCAAATCAGATCTCCTTCATTCATGAGGCCACTTAACTCTTGGTAACAAAAGCATTCTTTTGAAGCCAAAACACAACCTTCGACTCTGATACCATATGAATAAAATTTAACTGGAGAGAATTACCTATTTACTAGGAGGAACAAAAAAATAACCACGACAGTAACACATACACATAATACAAAAAGAATTTTCCCTAGGAAAACCCCAACTCCGAGGCAAAACACACCATAATGAAATTTCATTATCCTTGGCCAAAACCCTGGTCAACCTGGCCAAGTGAGCCTACACTGCTCACCTCCCTGACCTTCTTTACAATGAAGTCCTCCCAACCTTTTATAGACTCCATTACATGTATACCACATGCCCAAAAACCACCCCTACTTATCCTGTTCAACCTTGACTATAACCCCGAGTCAATTTATCTAACATATAATGAGTTTACAATATTTTTTAAAAGTGGAGTCCAGGCTACTACCCATGATCGTTTTTTCTGACGTGGAAAGAAGAGTTCATTGTGAAATGGAATGCAATGGTATGGTGAGAAAAGTGCAATGCGTAAGCATGGAAAAGGCGAGAGGAATGTCGTGTTTGAAGTGAATGGGTTAAATAGTATAAACACAGGTGCAATTTTTAGTCCCTGCCTTCAACATCGTAGGGAATATAGTAATCGATAAGCATTGACACAACATTAATTTTCTTTGAATAACCACCCTATTCAATGTTTTAAGAAACTTTTTAATATAAATATTCGATCAAGCAAAATCTTATCCAAAGTTTTAGATTCGACCTCTTATTGCTCAGAAAAATATATCATTTTCTTAAAACATAAGATAATAAGTTTTAATTTTCAATTCAATGAAAGTTTAATGATAGTTTTGATTTAACATTAGTTGGAAAACAATTAATGTTTTTCACTCTCCACTGCAATACATAATACATGTAATATCCCAAGCCATTGCATATCCAAAGCCACAGAAACTACTAGACCATAGCTTTGTGGCAAGTTTCATGTGTCTTTTTGGATTCTTCATTTGGAGGAAGTGAAATTGCTTTCCATATTTCTCAAACTAGTAGGTTTGAAATAGTGAAGGGAAACAATAAGCATTGTGCATCTATACAACAAACCTAAAGAACCAAGCTAGTTCTTTGTCCATTGAATTAGGATGTGAAATTTTTCCTATGCATTTTATGAATGTGTGATGATTCATGGAGGTGTTGCAAGAGGTGTTGCTTCTTCTTGGGTATGTATTTTCCAACTACATCAAAATGGGAAAATTCTAGAGGGTAAGCTTGTGTTTTATTATTCAATACCAACTATACATTTTCTCCCTTAATTTTGAGCACTAGATGTTTCTTTGCAAATATAATTATGTGAATTCATTTCTTACGAATGTTTCATGGTACATGGAGGTGCTACAAGAGGTGATACTTCTTCTTAGGTATCCATATTCCAACTTCATCAAAAAGGGAAAAATATAGTGGGTAAGTGTGTGCTTCATTATTCAATACCAACTATACATTTCCTCCCTAAATTTCTTAGCGTTGAATGTTTGTCTATAAATTTGATCCTATGTACTAATTTTTTTTGTTTCTATGTAGTTCCTTTCTCCCTAAATTTTTGTGCTCTAAATGTTTCTCTGCAAATATAATTCTTTGTATTCATTTTTTTGTTTCTATGCATTATCCCCCTTTTCTCCCTAAGTTATGAATGTTCTTGGGATTTGATTTTTTATTTCATTTTACACTCATTGAAAATCTAGACATAGGTCTGTATTGGGAAAGAGTATATGAAAAAAATACCTCTAAATATTTTTCCTTGTCGTAGTGTGTCACCTAAGTTATTACGCCTGGCATAGTTGTAATTACCACTTATGTCAAACCTTCAAATTGTATAGTCCTCATCATTTATTTGTTTAGAAGGAAACACTATGTATTTATGTTATCTTCAATTATTTTTTATTTCAGCTCTATTCTCTCTGTCTTGGGCTATCTAAGCTTCTTTAGCTTGACTTTAGAGTTTTGAAGTGTAAACAGAAACCAAAAAATCCCATGAAAAACAAAGCATAAACCCAATGTTTCCATATTCCACAGAATAATATCATCATGAATCGGTCCAACTCATATATCATTTGGGAAACCCCATATATCATTCTAATACTTTGAATACCTTTGACAAGTTCAAGCGATAAACAACACTTTTTCATGCATTCCATCCCTTAGAATTAATATCGATTTTACCTAATTGTAACCAATAACCTGGTTGGCCTCTTCACCACCCTTTATATATTTTCTATATTATTTTAACTTAGTGCTTTGCATGGGCGTTTGAAAGATAACATGTATGGGTGTTTGAAACCACTTCTAGGTAAACCCATCCTTGAGCCTCTTCTCAAGTATTTGAAAAAATAAAAGCTCATGTAGAAGCAATCCTAATTCAAACATAGTCATTACCTACAGTGGAGACGAACAAGACTAATACATCATTACTCATGGATTCGTACGATATCAAGCTTAGCAATCAAAATACTGAGCTTAGCATCCTCTCGAATTATGGTGGTGAAAACAGGAAGGTAATTCTGAGTGGCATAACATTTGCATACAAACTTTGATTAATGTGATTCTTATGCCATTTGAAATGTATTTATGTGTAGAAAAGAGAAAAGAAGGTGTGGAACTATAGTGACAAAGTTTTAGCCCTAGAAAACATTGTTTTATGCCTCAAAATGCACCCGAAAGGTTTCAGACCCTATTTTGCCAAACTGGGCCCTATTGATAAAAATGGTCCCCTGAGTTGATTCCTCCAGTTTTTCCACTATGAAAGCATCAAGATTGATGAAAAAAAATATAATGATTCAATCCATATCAGCAATATTTTATTCCATATTATTATCTTCCATCAATTTAGACTATAAACAAAGAGCATGACTTAGTTAATCAATTCTAAACATAAAAATGAGTAGTTATATATTCCATCAGGAAATTCTCATACGATTTGTTGGGTGATTGTGTATCAATCATTAGAAACATTTCTACTTTGCTCTGATGATAATGAATTCCCAACAAAATAGAGGCTATCTTAAAGAGATATGCACAAGAATCATGAAAGGGATTGAGGGCACTAACATACCCAAGTGTATGTGAAAACCTAATTGTATGTTGAAGGAAAAAATTCAAAGATATCTATAAGTTGTATTGATTGATAGAAAATATTGATCAGGGGAATGGGAACTGCCCCATTTATAGCAATTGTGGTTTGTCTCATGAGATGACTAAGTATCGTCATACTAAATGGTAATTGAGGTTTAACTTGAATAATCGAAATAATCTACATTAAGCCTCATTTCTCATACATGGAATTTTAAATGTATACTAATAAGATGACATAGAAATACAGAATTTTAATTTACTATAAATTATGGAATTACATGCAAAATAGGGCATTTATATAGATATTATTTTCATGAAAAATATTGTTTTCTAGCAACATAACATCAAATCTATAGGAACTACCTACAATCACTAAACGAAACTGGAATTGTGGGATGAATGTCAATAATACCTTTGATATTGAAGATTTATAAGAGGACATGTACATAAACCAACCCCAATATTTCATGCAAAAGGGAAAAAAACATCCATGATTTAAATTGAAAAAGGTATTGTATGGAATCTAACAGACCTCCAGAGTTAAGAACATTTAGATAGATCATAATTTCAAATCGAATAATCTTTGAGATAAGTCCATAAGATTTAATTATGTACAAAAAAGTTAGGCAATGATAATGTGATTGTGGTATTGTATGTAGACGATCTAATCCTTAGAGGTAACAATAAAAGGATGATTAAAGAACAAAAATGTGAGTTGCATAAAAAGTGTTAAATGACATAATTAGACATAATTCATTAGAGTTTGAGTAAAAGTATGGTATATAGATGACATTATATTCACGTCGCATACCAATTATGCATAGGAAATATTGAAAATATTTGGTATGGCTAATTGCAATTTGGTAGAAACAAAGTTATTCGCTTGTGAAGATTCAAAGCTAGTAAATGGGATGTTGTATAAGTAGTTGACAAACGTTGTGTACACATTATTACTGCTAGGCCATATTTGAGTTGTTTGGTTGTGATTGTATCATGATTCATGGTAAGTCCCATAAAAATTCATAGGAAAATAGTGAAGAAATTTATGATGTTTGTGACGGTATGTTGTGGTATGGATTTGAATATTTGAGGAGTTATGGTGACTTTAAAAATCCAATTGTTGGGATATAGATCCATTCTACGTATAGGATAGATGAAACAAATTCTATGATAGGTTATTTAATAGGACATCAAAAATAAATTTATCAGTTATATAAAAGCAACAAATTATCGTGTTGTCCTCAACATAAGCATAGGATAAATTAACAACCTACAACGTGTTAAATGCATGGATCATGAGGGTTCTTGGTGACATGAATCTTCAAAAAATTCAAGAAACACTCGTCTATTGTGACAATTAGAGTATTATTCAAATTAAAAAATTCCCATTGGTTCTTGTGAGGACCAAGTACATGAGATTATCATGGAATAGGTGCAAAATAAAAAGGTGGTTTACTACATAATTGATTAAGAACTTGCAGACATTTTCACAAAATCAATGAGAAAAGAAAATTTTCAATAGTTCATGGACATTGCGTCTCTAAAAGGAAATGAAATGGTCATTAAGAGGGTGTATAAAAGTTTGTAATTCCCATTTTAGCTGGATTCTTTAGATTACTAAAATTAGTAGTATTGGATTTAGAAGTGTCAATTTTGGAGGGGGAAACAATTTCTGGTAAGAGATTTTTTGGGTGTAGGTCTATATATTCTCTTATCTAGACATTTAGCTTGAAGTTACTTTTGAAACTTGACATTAAGGTGTTCTAAAAGTTTCTTTCCCACTCCCACTTTTTATGTACATTGGATATAATTTTTTTCCTTATTGGCCTACTATTACAGTTATTTGTTAGACATTAATAAAGTCATCTATCTTGTCTTATCTATTTTCATCCATAGTATCCAATTTTGAACTATCAATCTTTGTTCCTATTTAGTATGAATTGATGTGAGTTGACAGTGAAACTTATTTCTTATCTCCTCTGTTATGTGCTCTCCCAAAAATTCCCAAAAATAATGAAGATCGGTCCTATTATTTTCCTGCATTAGTCATGTCCTTATACTGGTTTTCAACCATTGACTCATATTATTTTTCAACCATTAAGTCATATTGTTGTTGATTAATGGTGAGTAGGTTGTAAGGTCTTCAGCTTAGAAGAATATTAACAATGTATTTTGAGGATTTTCCCTCTTTGGATTTCCTTCTTTCATTTTAGTTGGAATGATATTTGAGAGTTTCACTTTTTTCCTTGTCCTAAATTACAAGGATCTAATAATTAGTTATGATTCCTTCTTAAAGTTCTTTGTAAATTATTCATGTAGTTTATCTTTAGGCTAAATATTTTTATTTAGTGTTGTTTTCCAGCTATGTTTTATTTGACGGGATCTATGTATTGGAACCTTAGTGTAAACAAAAATGATAGGTTATTTAGGAAACAAGGTCCTCCTATGTGTGATGAGACTAATGATCCCAATGTTACATGGTATGAATTTCCCAAAATGCTTCTAATAGATCTCTTGGCATTAGTCATGTCGAAATTCTTATTTCACCTAGTTTTTCATTCTATGGTAGGTATATTCCCATGAAGAGTTTCTTGCATAAGGTGCCAACTTCTCATGGTGAGCATGGGACTCTGTTACCAGAATATTGGCCTATGAGACTCAAAAAGCCTTCTGGTTGCACTTCTAGTTGAACATGCAATCAACTTGACATCAAACACTCATTACTAGAGATGACCTATTACCAAGTCTTATCTTACTCGGATCAATCAACTGGTTTACTATTCAAAATGTTATTCATATGAAATCAAATTATGTAGGGTGGGTATATTTCACCCTTTGTCATGCCTTTTCCAATGGATATCATATATTCTGCTTGTTGATATTTTATGGATGATAAATTTTCTCACCCATGGAATTTTTCATGTAGGCTTATCTTAATGAGTACAAATTTTAAATTTTCAGTAGTTTTTTTTTACTGTAAACAATGTTACCTATTGGAAACTTATCAATGGATAGGATGAGTAGTTGCATTTTCAATTTGAAGTGGATAATCACTGCTAAATATATTTACTTAGTAAAATTGCTAACTTATATTATTAATTGATGTATTAGCAGACTTATTATCAACTATCATTCGTATTCTTATGTTCTAGTAATAACAATATTTTATTCGCAAATGTGATATAAGATGGTATCCTTGATAGGTTTATTGTAGCTTTAGCTAGACAACCCATTTGGGTAATGAATTTTGTGTTAATGCATTCTCATAACACACTTCCAGTCATCTACAACCATGGTTTATTTATAATTTACCATGATTGGTGTCTGTCTTTCAATACATACCCTAGGACATATGACCTTTTGCATGTTGATCACCTATTCTCTAAGCTCAATAAAGAAAAGGTTGGGATCAATAAATTACTTAAAAAAATTTGCAGATCCTTGTTATATCCAATTATGAAATTTATTAAACATGAAGGATATTATATCCTAGAGATTGTTTGACATTAAATAATATTCAACCATTTTTGGATTGTGTCACATTCTAGTCAAATTTCATGTTAATAATTTAATTGTTTGCTATATATGCCAATTGGTACGCATAATTGTAGAGGTTGATCAGATGGCTAGGAGGTTCTACAATTTTCCAAGATAATTTTTAAATATAATAAATGAATTGAAGACCCTAATAAAATCATCGCACTCGGAAGTTAGACTCACATACTCGAAAGATGTAGAAAATCTTGTAGATTCACAAGCTAATGCAATTTACTAAATCACGGGATAAGAATCTACTTCTACTTTCAACCAACAAAAGCCAATAGATCAATGAAAGCAATATGAACAAGAAGAATATAAATCAATGGCACATAACAGAAGATGCATCTAGGGAAAGCCACTGCTCAAAACCCCACTATCTATATTGCATATATCGAAAATATGAGTCCAAAACTGCACAATCCAAACATAGGTCCTTACTTGATTGCATGCACGATATTTACAACTCAGTAAATCACACAACTGATTGTCCCTACACTCCAGTCTCAACTGGGTCTTTCTCATAATCGACATGCATGTGTTTCTGATGAGGGAATCTTCAGTTAACTAGAGTGACACTTGTGGATGCACTAGTGCACCAACTGACTGTTAACTCTCTATTAGTTCCTCAACCAGTTTGGAACTAATTTAACTGAACATAACTCAGTAAACTGAGTTATCTAATTAAAACTCACAATTAAACTCATCTTGGACCCCTAAAACATAGGGAGAACATCTACATGACTTCAAAAAGACTTCCAACTCGAAATCCCTAAGCTAATTAATTTAATTAAACTTAATTAACTATTTACAAGTTACTATGAGAATAGAATTCGATTTTAATTCTCAGTTTAATTCAAGGACAAATTAAACTGATATTTCTTATTGTCATTTCTCAACACTCCCTCTTAACAGGCAAGGGATTATCATCTACCCCGATCTTATCTCTGTGAAACTTGAATTTACATCTTGACTATGGCTTTTTCAAAATGTTAGCATCTTGCTCCTACGTGGGAATGTACTCTAACAACATAATCCACCTCAATACATAATCTTTGAGATGCTAGTATCGAATATCAATATGCTTGGACCGATTATGAAAAATTGGATTTTAAGAGAGTTTGATACAACTCTAATTATCGCAGTAAATCAGAGTTGGATCCATCTACTGACCAAAAAAACCAACTAGGATCTTCCTCATCCATATGACCTCACATGTTTCCTGACTTGCAACCATGACCTCTTCCTCTACCGAACTGAGTGCAATTGATCTATGTTTCCAATTGTACCAAGAAATCGCAGATGACCAAATACTGAAAATCCCTCCTAATGTGTTTTTCCGGATGGATGGACTCTCTGCACAATCTGCATCTGTGAAGCCTTGAAGCTTCACTCCCTCTGTTCATCAGTACCATAATCCACACTGAGTAGTGCCCTTGAGGTATCTCAATACATGCTTTTCCACCTTCCAATACAGCTTGGTAGGCCTAACCATCACTTGACTAAGTTGGTTAACTACATAGCATATATCCGGTCATGTGTTCACCAAGTACATGATGAGCCCACAAGCTTCCTATAAAGAGTAGCTTCCACTACTTCCCCTGAAGTAGCATCCTCCTTCTTCCAGTTACCTGCTAGAGGAGTCTCCATGGGTTTTTTTCTATCCATGCGAAATCTCTTGAGTATCTCGTTGGCATACTTTCCCTGAGACACAAACAACTCCCCGTCTCTCCGTTATACCTCCATGCTAAGAAAGTAATGCATGAGCCCCATTTCCTTCATCTCAAACTCTCTTGCAAGGTCCTCCTTACAAGACTTGATTAGTTGATCATCACCTCCCAGTATGAGATCATCAAAATAAAGTACAATGATCAATTGTTTACCTTCCACAACTATGTGGTACAGGTTCACATCCACTTCACTCTTCGTGAATCCCAACCTAGTGAAGTAGCTATCTATCTTAGTGTGGAAGGTTGTCTTTACATCCATATGATGTATCTTCCAACCCATCTGTGCTGATAGTGCCAATATAGATATGATCGATGAGTACCTTGCAACAGGAGAAAAGGTCTCATCATAGTCAATCCCCTCTACCTGTGAAAAGCCATGGGCCACAAATCTAGCCTTATGCTTCTCCACACTACCATCTGCAGCTTGCTTTACCTTGTAAAGCCAACAAGATCTCACCACTGACTTGTCCTCCGGTCTCGAGACCACATCCCAAACACTGTTATGAACTATGGAGTCATACTCCTCCACCATGGCATCAACCCAAACTGGCTGCTGCACTGCTTCCTTAAAGGAAGATGGCTCTGTCACAACACATTCACCCATAAGAGCCATGTATCTAGTGTACCTCTCAAGTGACCTCCTCTGCCTACGCTAAGAAGTGGGTGCTCCCACATTCTCCCATGCATCATCCAACAATCTGTCAGCCTCTCTGGTGTGCTTTCTTCCCTCTCTGGAAGACTCTACCTAAGTGGATGTCTCCACTCCCGAATCCTCTGCATGTGGCTTCTCCACATCAATCTAAGTATCCTCAACCTTAAGAGCTACAATATCCTCATCTGCATGTAGCTCAATCTCCCTCTCAAGGGAAACTTGCATGGCCTTCTCCTCATCGAATCTATCATCCCTATGAACCACTGTCATCATGCTAGTCAGCAAGTACATCCAATAGTTGTGAGATGTATCAAAGTGCCCCACAAATATTCCCAACTCTATTGTCGACTCAAGCTTCTTTCGTGCATCTTTGGTCACATGGCAATATACCGATGACCCAAAAATCCTAAAGTGACCAACATTTGGCCTCTTACCGGAATAAGCCTCCTCTAGTGTCTTCATCTCAAGTATCTGATGTGGGCTACAGTTCTAAACATAAATCATTGTGTTTCATGCCTCATCCCACAAGTGTAGTGGTAGGCCCTTATCATGCAACATCGCCCTCACTTCCCCTACTATGCTTTTGTTCTTCCTCTCGGCCAGCCCATTCTGTTGAGGGTTATGGGGTGTTGTCAACTCCCGTTTAATCCCTTCTGCTGCACAGAAGTTATTAAAATCATTTGGGACATACTCACCATTGTTATCACTCCATATAGATTTAACCTTCTTTCCTATCTATTTCTCCACCAATGCTTTCAACTCACAAAACTTTTTGAAAGTTTGATCCTTTTTTTGCATAAATAATATCCAACATTTTCGAGAAAAGTCATCAACAAATATAACATAATACCTATGTTTGGTCATGGATACTATAAAGAATGGTTCACACACATCTTAATGGACTCGCTAAAATAGTCTTTGCTCAACTATCTCTGTTGTGAAAGGAATACTTGGTGTATTTTCCCAAAGTACAGTGCTTGCAGGTATCAACTTGCTCAAGTGTACCTTTGGGAAGACTAGTAGAGATTTTCTGCAATATCTTCAAAGCCCCATGATGCAAGTGGCCCAATCTCCTATGCCACAACTTGCCAATGTCTCGGCTCTACACCCTTTCTGAGTTTTTGCTCAAAGCATCACACTCCTCTACCTCCAGCTTATAGAGATTCTTCACCTGAATCCATATCTTATTTTCTTGACCCGTGGCTATGTGTCGAAGGAATGCCTTTCCTTTCGAGAAGATCACATCATAGCCTCTATCCTCAAGCATGGTAATGGACACCAAGTTCTTCGTCAGCCCAGGCACATACATAACATTCTTCAAGGTGATTGGAGCCCCATGTTCCCTCTAAAAAGTAATCGTGCCCAATCCAGTAACACTATACTTCCCATCGTCACCCATCTCAATATGCATTTCGAGATCTTTCTCCTCCAGGTCATTGAATAACTCTTTGTCGTCAATAATGTGGAATGAAGCTCCACTATTTAAGTACCATACACTTCCCATCATTGATGACACCATGCATGCAACGAGGGAAAAGTATAATTCTAATTGAGAGGCCAAAGCCTCTCCCATTACTCCTCCTGAGGACTTCTTCATAGACTTCTTGAGTAGACAATTTGTAGAAAAATGGCCTAGCTCATGACAATGAAATCACTTAACTTTCATCATGTCTTTCTTCTTACCCCCATGATAAGAATCTAATTTGGAATGGGGAGCTTTCCATTTCTCCTTCTTCACCTTAATTGCTAAGGCACATTTCTCTTCATCATCAGTCTTTGATGAAAAGTCATCCCTGGTGTTCCTCCTGATCTCCTCCTACATCAAATCCAACCACAGTCGTTCCCAATCTGGAAGCTTCTCCCGACCATTGAAAGAGTCTTGATAACTATGCCAACTCTTTTGGATTCCTAGAAGATAAATACTCACCATATCATCCTCGGCAACAAGATTCCAACACTTCCAAGTTCATCACGACATTGAGTGAACTTGGTCAAGTATTTTGGAATCGTCTCGCCTTTCTCCATTTTGATTTTACAAAGTTTTTCCTTCAGTGCCAACTTCCTTTGGTCCCTATTGTTTTGATACAAGTCCGTCAATATTTTCCACATAGCATACAGAGTTTCCTTACCATGGAGACTCGAGACAATGTGGTCTCGAACTCCCTGAAGGATTATCCGCCTCACCTTCACCACACACTTCTTCGATTCAGCCAAATTTTGTTCATCCGATGTTTTACGCTTAGTAATTTCTTGATCAACAAATTCCTTCAAGCCATTATCCTCTAGCACAGCCTCCATTTTTTACCTCCATGCTATAAAATTTGAGCTTCCTTCCAAGGCATACACAAGCCGCAAACCTTAGAATGGAATCTGATGATCTTGAAGTATGTATTGCAAATTCGAATTTCACCTCTAACCCAAAACTCAAAACTTTGAAATCTCCTCTATTATATTGTTCTCAGCTCCTATACCATGTAGATTATCCTGTAGATTCACAACCTCATGAAATTCACTAAAGCACATGAAAAGAATCTACTTCTACTTTCAACCAGTGGAGCCCAATAAATCGATGAAAATAATATGAACAAGAAGAAGATAAATTAATGGCACATAACACAAGATGTATCTAGGGAAAGCAACTGCTCTATCTATATTGCATATATAATAAATATGAGTGAAGATACAAAGCTTGTTCTCACTAGAACAATTCCTCACAAGTATGCTCAACTTTCTTAGCTCACAAGCTAGCTCAAGCCAAATCCTCATCATATTCAATAGCCCTCCAAGCCCCTAATCTCTTTGCATAATTCCTAGGATGAATAGCCTGTATTTAAAGGGAATTCATGCTTCCAAAATAGTGTAATCCAAACATAGGTCCTTCTTTGATTGCATGCATGATATTTGCAACTTAGTAAGTCACACAACTAATAGTACATTGAACCTGCACTCTAGTCTCAACTAGGTCTTTATCAAAATCTACATGCATGAGTTTATAATGAGGGAATATTTAGTTAACTAGAGTGACAATTGTGGATGCACTAGTGCACCAACTCACTGTTAATTCTCTATTAGTTCCTTAACCATTTTGGAACTAATTTAACTGAACATAACTCAGTTTAAAACTCACAATTAAACTCATCCAGGACCCCTAAAACTTAGGGATAACATCTACATGACTTCAAAAATACTTCCAACTCGAAATTCCTAAGCTAATTAAGTTAATTAAACTTAATTAAATACTTACAAGTTGCTATGAGAATAGAATTTTATTTTAATTCTCAGTTTAATTCAAGGACAAATTAAACTTGAATTTCTTGTTGCCATTTCTCAACAAAAGAGAAGGGACTTTATGTGCACATAATTCTATTTCTCACACAACAATGTCTTGAATGTTTGCAAAAACTATTTATTTTTTACCAGGTTGAGATGATATATGTGGCCCTCGAATTTAATATGCTTTGAATTTTTTTTCCTCAAGAAAATGTAGAGTGGTTGCATGTTTTGTCTTTGTTCCTACTGATATGGCCATTAGATTGTTTGGCTTTATATATAGAACCCCTTAGATGAAGTAAATCAAATTTATTCAAAAATTGTAGGGTGGGAAAATCTCCATCCTAACTATGCTCTATAGTTGATTGCATTCAATAAATGTGGTACCTAGCATTGTATTGAATATATAAAATGTTAATTTCTTACCTGGTTGATATGATATATGTATACCTCAAATTTAATCTACCTAGACTTTTTGTACTCAAACAAAGGTTATTGTGGTGTATGCTTCGTCTTTGTTCTAATTATGAGATTGTGGTTAGACTATTTGGCTTCATATGCAGTTGCTCAGATTGATCATTAAAATATATTCAAAATTTATAAATGGCAATAATATCCAATTTTCATATCATTCATTGATTCATTTTGGGTTATGGCTAAACTCTTCAAGGAATTGGCCATTTAAAAAAAAAAAATATTAATATACGTAATATTGTATTGTGTGTTCTATTTTGTCATTTTTTAAAGTCTAATATGGTAATTAGATTGTTTGGTTTATATACATAGTCCCTCATATAACATATATCAAAGTTATTTAATATATGTAAGGTAGTATATTCTCCAACCTTTCATGTCTTCTATTGATCCTTTCGGGCTTTGGCTAAACTCTGTGAGTTGGCAATGTATAAACAAATTGATTTATGTAAAATTGTATTAAATGTTAATGCATTATTTTTACTAGTGATGACTGTTCTAGTTGAATGCATTTAATAAATACCCATGTGGTGTCCAACATTGTACTGAATGCAAAAATTTTTCATTTCATATGTTATGTAGAACTGAAATTTATATATTTTGAATTTTTTGAGTCAAACAAACGTATTGTGGGTATGTTTAATCTTTTTTCTAATTCAAAGATAGCGATTATATTTTTTAGGCTTATATGCAATCCCTTATATGAAGCAATTAAAATTTATTCAAAATTTAGGTGGTGGCCATAGTCTCCACCTTTTATGTCATTTATCGTTCCATTAGGGTTGTGGTTAAAATATTCAAGGATTTGGCCATCTCAATAAAGTTTATTGATTTATGTATCCTCATAGTTCTAAGTTGCATAGATTTTGAAAAAGACACTAGCTATGGCATCTAAAATAGTACGGTAAGTTATTAGAAACCCAAGATAGAGTTTGGCTAGGGTAAGTAAAATGTGCATCCATGTATATGAAAAGAAAGAAAGGTACAAATTGTAGATTACAATTCATGAATTTAAAATTTGGGAAGAAAACCAAAAAGCTTGTCATTAAGAGAGGACCAAGCCAATGTTTTTGTTTTTTATTATAGAAAAGTTGAGGTTGGTTTTTCTTTCATTATTAAATATTTTAATTAAAAGAAAAATAAAAGAATATATCCTAATTTATGATAATAATTATCTATAAATTTAGAGTTTGAGTCTAACAATAAGACATTTCAAGAATGTTGAGGAATATGGATAACATTTTTTCCAATTCCCTAATCATACATTATAAATATTAGGAAATAAAAACTAAATTTTTAGGTAGCTATTGATACTCTAGCAAATACCCTGAACTTATAGGTAGTTTTTGACACTTTTAGGAATACCATGAAATTATATTTGAAATATTCCAAATATTTGTATGAAAGACTATTTTTTAATATTTAAAATATTTTGAAGTATTTCATGGAATACCATGGGAGAGAAGGTTCTATGTATTTCTAAATATGTTTAACATTTTCCATTGTAATTTGTTGTAAATTCACTTTATTTTTTAAGAAAGACGGTTAATATGTTAATGTATAAGGTAAATAATATATATGTATATATAATTTGATTGTCTAATGTTCAATGAATCATGACTTATATGATTTATAAGAGATTAATATTAGCACTCTTTTTAATTATTTAAATTTTTTTTTCTTTATTTGATTACCTAAAATGTTGGATGAAACAATTTATGTGCTAGCAAAAATATCCTCTAAATTTATTGTTATAACATTTTAAAACTTGAAATATTACTGAAATGTTTTAGTGGTGCTTTAACGGCATTTGGTACAAGGAAATATTTTCTAAAGACTAAGCACAATTGCAACCACTTGGGGTCGAATTTCTTTATTTTTTGAAATGCAATATTTCTAATAATGAAATTGTATTCCATTTTCGCATGCATTCACTAATTTCCCATATCACAATTTGTTTGAATGGAGTGAGATCATAATTATGTATTGATAAATAATTCTGTAACTATTAATAGTGTTAGAGAAACATTTTGTTAGCATTAAACTGGTCACATGTCTATTGCTTCATGTTTGAATAACAAGTTGGAAGTGTTTCCCAAAGGGATCCATTCTAAACAAAAAATGAAGGAAGAATCATCTTTAAATTTTTTCAAATGCTACATACATTAGTCTCTTGAGCATGAAATGTACTAAGAAATGAAGTAGAGGGAATGAAGTCCAAAGGGAATTGCAATATGAATCAATGGAAACAAAAGCATATAAGCATATCTTATGAGTACTTTGTAGTTAAGGCATGAAGATGAAGATATATTACAGAGGTGTAATTGTGTTATTTGTTTATAGTAAAACCTTGGATGACTTCCAAATGTACAAATTGAAATCGGCTATGATGCACTGGAGAGATTTTTAATTGATTGTAAATAAACTACTAAGGCAACTCCCTACTTGCGTGCATGGTTTGACACTGGAAATAGCCCACTATTTTGATTAAAGAAGTAGGGGCTAATGGTGAAGTTTGTAGACCTTGGTGAGAGTGTATACATCAATGACACTAGGACCATTTTTGGAAATTTTCATTAAATTTTTAACCACACTCTAATATTTAGCTTAGTGGTGGGAATATTTCTGACTTCCCCATGTCTATGGAGCATTTCAAACATGTAAGGAAATATTGGAAGAGGTTAATCATTACATATTTGTAAATTATAATTTTGTATTCAAGGATAGGATGGAGTATTATTTGTTAGAAATATTGAGGTAGAGGACTTGTGGTGAACTCTTCAATGATACCTAACCTGATAAATATGTTGAAAAAGAACATTGCAACAAAATACTTCAAGGGTGTGTGACATGAGCAGAGAAAATTGGTGCAGGTCTGATTAGGTAAAAGAACTATACGACTTACTTGAATGTGATGTTATTACAATAATAATAATAATTTAATAATGGTGTAATTACTTGCTAATACCCATAGGTCGACGCATTTGTAACAACCCCTAGTTGATTTTCCATGTAAATAAAATAAGACCAAGGTCTCTGTAGGTTTTAACCCCGTACAGAAATTACCTGCATACGAATTCTAAAACACAAAAAATAAACAATGCGAGAGCATAACACATAAAACACATATACATAGAGATTTTCCCCTAGATCCCAAAACCGAGACTACTAGCTTGATTTTCATTATATTCCTTTCAATGTTACAATGCATATTTATACATGTCGAAGAATCCAATACCATGGATCAAAAACCATCGCGTCCAAAACCATGGACCGAAAACCATCACGTCCAAAACCATGTGTGAAAAATCATGCACAAAACCATAGGTAGGTCCGCCCAACCTAATATAGAGTCCAAAAACAAAATTGTTCGGGCCGCTACCCCGAACCCCATAGAGTGGGGTTACTTGCACCCCTCAAACCCCCTATGACTCCCCCCGCTATGCAATCGACACAACGAAGGGGGGGCTCCACCCCCTTTCTAACCCCCCGGTTAACTACATGGGCTAGTTATGGAAAGAATATAACATAACCCAACATTCTCCCACTTGTTGTTTTCTTTCCGCAGGGGGCCAAAAGAGAGCTTAGTCATTTATCTAGCCCTACAACGCCCATTGTTTCTCTACACCAAGAGAACTTCTCAAATCTCACAGATTTTGTCAATGCATCTATAGTATTCTTCAAAGTGTCCACCTTTACTAGCAACACCTTTCTGTCTTCTATCATATCCGTCACAAAGTGATACTGAAAATCAATGTTCTTTGTCTTTGAATGATATGCAAGGTTCTTCTCCAAGAAAATTGCACTTTTGGCTGTCAAGTATAGCTCTCTTTACTAACCCCATACTTGAACACAATCTCTGCAACCAAACTACTTCCTTGCTTGCATGAGTGGCTGCCATGTATTTTGCCTCTGTAGTCGATAGCGCCACTATAGATTGTTTCTTACTCATCCAACTGACTGCACCTCCAAATAGGTTAAACACATACCTACTTGTAGATCTTCTCTGATCTAGATCTCAACCCATTCTGCATCAACAAAGCCATGAATATCCAACACTTTGTCCAATCCTGGTCTTCCTTGGTAGCGCAAACCATAATCACTAGTGCCACACAAATACCTAAAAACCCACTTCATTGTTGTCCAGTGCTCCTTCCCTGGTTTTGACATAAACCTGCTCAATACTCCACCTGCATGTCCAATGTCTGGTCTAGTACAGACCATCGCATACATCAGGCTACCGACTGCACTTGCATATGGAACACGGGACATGTCCTCTTCCTCTTCTTGTGTCTTGGGACACTGTTCAGTAGATAAATTTACACCTACAGGAATAGGAACCTTCACCGGTTTACTATCCTGCATATTAAACCTCTGCAATATTGTCTCGACATACTTCCTCTGGTTTAACCAGAGCTTCCTCTTTGTCTGATCTCTTTTAATTTCCATGCCCAAAATATAGTTTGCAGCACCAAGATCTTTCATGTCGAATTTGGAGGACAAATGGGTCTTCAAATCCTAGATAATTTCTTTGTCATTTCCAACCAGCAACATATCATCCACATACAAGACCAGATAAATAACACGGTCACCAATTAATTTAAAATACACACAATGATCTTCTTTGCTTCTGGTGAAGCCAAGTCCCCGTATAAATGTATCAAATTTTTTATACCACATCCTTGGTGACTGTTTTAACCCATATAGATACTTCTTTAACTTGCATACTAGTTCTTTCTTACCCTTCACCGCAAAGCCTTCAGGTTGCTTCATGTAGATCTCCTCTTCTAGATCCCGTGAAGAAATGTTGTCTTCACATCTGTTATCTCAAAATCAGGCCCTGGAAGGCTGCAGACCAGGAAGACTTCAAGTAACTGTTTCAGACCAATCTTTTAGCTAAGGCTTAGCCTCCTTAGCCTGAGAGGGCTCTCTCAAAGGATTTAAGGTTTGTGATTATAATTGAGATGGCTAACTCTTTATGAAACAAATAGGAATGAGGCTGGTAAATTCTAAATTAACAAGCATCCATTGGGCTCATGGAGTCATATGTCATTTAGTATTAACAGTGAATTGGCTTTGCAATAAAATCAAGGCATTCAGACTTCAATATAGATAAAGTACATTAGACACAAAGGAACAGTATATGAGCATATGAATGAAATTAGAACACTGCAGGTGATTTCTAAGTAATAAAATACTCATAATACTGTAGACAACATGAAAGACAACAAGAGGAATTCATACATTGAAGTCACTATGATTCTTGAGCAGCTGAAACCATTTACTGTATTACCAAAATAAACAGAGTCTTTACATAAGCTTGACAACAGAGCTTTTTTACATAAACTTCCAACCCTGATTACATTTCCCTTTCTCCTATATATAGACCTGACTGAGATTCCTCCTTAAACATTAGGGGAACACGAAATCTACTTCTAATGACACCTGTTTAACTTTTAACTGCCTATTTAATGTAACAAAATTCAACTAGACTTTCTAGAGGTCTAAATCAAGTAGGATTCTAACAGCATGTTATGCTAATAATAGCCTTGATTACAATGGTTCTCGTTCTTTGACATCTGGTTCCTTTTTATTTTGGCTATGATGAATGTTCAAAACTCCATGCTGGTATTCAATGCCACATCTTCTCCATTGTCCTGAAACATAGGAAACTACCCTTGCTCATCGGTCTTTAGTTTGCCTTACAATTTTTGAATCCAAAGAAGCATGTCCTTTATCTTTGATTATCCAAAATGTAATAGATGGCCACATCCTTGATGTGTTGTCCACCTCCTTTATGTGTAAAGGCAAAAACTCTTTCAAGTTGTTTTGACATATCTTGAACGGTGGTAAATGTGCTCACTTTATGACAAAAAATTTAAAGTTGGATTCGAATCCATATTTTCTCCACCTGTCTTGACCTGGTTGAATGTTGAAGCTTCAGATGATGCCTTGTATATATTCCCCTTTCAAATTTCCCGCTTATGTTTCAAAACCGGTTGATTGATATTGGATTATTTAGCTTCAGCAGTTTCGTAGTGCTGAGCTCTAGTCATCATCTTCAGCAGTTTCGTAGCGCACTACGAAACTGCTGAGTTGTTTTCAAAAATCACAGTTTCAACCCAAAACTTTGCCATTTGAGCCTTTTAATATTTAAGCATTCTTTCAATAGCTCCAAGACCTTTCAAAACTGAATGGGAATGTTTGATTCTTCAGTAAAGATTATACCAAGCAAAATCATCAAAACTTTGAAACATAACCTTACTTGAAGTGAGATTTCTTTATGGAGATTCTTTTTGCTAGCTCAACTGTATCTTGAAGTCTTCAATTTTTTTCTTCATTACTTTGATCCCAGACCTGAGGCTTAAAAAAATATTGACTTTTCTAATAAATTGAGCTTCCTTTATTGCAGGAGTAGTCCAGCTACGGAATTGAACACTAAAGTCAACCACTTCAGGAATTTGAAAAGTTTGATCCTCCCACCGAGCTTGCATTTGGTTGAAATAAGCCTCCTTAACTGCAAATTTCCTAGCAGCTTTCTTCAATCTAGCAATCTCAAAGTTGGCAGATTCCAATCTCCTTTTCAAGTCTTCCACACTACCTTCTTCTTGAGTGGCAACTGTTTTGCCTTTATCCTTTCTTTCATGTGGCCGTGTCACCTCCCTTGTTTCATCAGCTCTTGGTGGTACCTCCTGTACTTGTTTGAACTTCCTTGTTATGGGTCTCCTAGGCTTAAAAACAAATTGATCAACTTGATCATCAAACTTGAGTTTCTTTGAGGCCTTGACCCTCTTAGCCTTCTCTTTTCCTGACTGCATCAAATTAGCTTGAACTAGTGGGGACTCTTCAATGTCAATTGCTTGCAATAAATCATTTAATTCTCCCTTTGAAACAGGGCTTTCTTCAATACTCACTGACTTACCTTTTTCTTTGGCAACCTAGCTCCTAGTTCTTCTTCTTTGAACTCCTCCACTTGTGCTTGATTCATGTGCAGTTTCTTTGACCTAAGTTTTTTCTTTAATTGACTGTTGGGGTGTATCTTGAATAGTCAGTGGCTTGGTAGACTCTCCAACTTGTTTCCTTGCTTTTAACTTTGAAACCCTCTTGGCTCTTGTTTCTGCTTGAGGACTGGTTGTTGTTGAAGGTTCTTTTGCCGCTTGAGGGCTGAGACCAGTCTTGCTCTTGAAACCGGACATGAATATGAATTTGTCCCAGTCTCTACCTACCCTCTGGAGTTCATGCAGAACCATTAACTTAACCAAGCCATGGTGGAATAGTGAAGTCTCACAGGCTTCTTTTCTTAGTTGCACCTTGTCACACATTTTACTTAAACTGCGAAATAAATAAAAAGGTAGATCAATAGATGTCTTGCCTGTGAAATGCAACAGAAGTTTAAAATGGTATGAATACACTTTGTTATATCTTCCTTCACATGTTAGGTACTTCTGTATACAGGTGAGCAAATGGGCATAAGATTCTTTGACATAACTTCTAGGAACAGACTTGCTTAAATCTGAATTAATGAACTCTTGCTTTAGGAATTCTGTGCATGGGTTCATGTCAAAATTGAAATTCTTGAACCAATTTTCTTGCCCTCTTGGAATCTCTGTAACTGTGGATATCATGTCTGGTGAGACCTGCAATTCCAACATACCCACCTTTGAGTTTAGTCCTGTGAAATTCAGTGCAAATTCCTTAGTCACTTGTGCATGTCCTCCCTGGAGCTTCTTGCAAAAATTCCAACATCCAGCTTGTTTAAATGCCTATTCGACCTCTCTATTATTCAAGGTTATATCCAAACCTTCAGGCTCATTTCTCAGACATTTGCCTGATCTGTGGTCTTTCCTTTTTGCTGATCCCTCCATGAAGATTCAGTGAAATGAAGGTTGGAAATGCTAGCGCTGCTCAAACTCCAAACTCTGCCTCGCTTGATGACGATGTTTTCAAATTGAAATCTAGTAGATTTGTTTCTCATGCAAGGCCTACAATCATCATTAAAACTGAGCATACCTGGCCTTTCTTGGAACTTGTATTTCGTGTGTACCAATGTACCTAGTGATTGCAATAATGGAGATAAGCGGTTGGAGATGATATATGGAGTGCATAAACTAACAATGAATGACGTAGCCATAGATTAATTTGACAGATTTGACAGTTGGGAAAGATTCGCTGCGGAATGCACGAATCTCCGATTTCGCAGCGCAGTCAGTGTAAATTTTGAATGATGCACTGCGAAATCACCTAAAGGACTATTGCGCTGTGTAAACACCTAAAGGACTATTGCGCTGCGTAATCACCTAATGGACTTTTGCGCTGCGAAACTGCTAAACAGGATTAATGCGCTGCGAAAACACTTCAGAATGGTTACATGCGCTACGCAATCACCTAAAAAGGCTTTGTGGTACATAATGATTTTAAACGAAACTGACACATGGCTATGACATTGGTGATGAGTGAGGGTGACCAGTGATAGATGAGAATGCATGCTTGACTCAAGACCTCCTAAGACTCAGACTCTAAGGAAAAACGAAATCAAACTTAGACTAACACTGACCTTTATCATCAAGCTAGTATGAGAAATTTTGGCATTAGAATTCTTAAGTGATAACAACATCCATCTGTTCTACCTCAAAATCAAAAGCAGCAGCAACAAATAAAAGTAATATAATAGAAGTTACCTTGGCAACAAGAGAAAAAATATCACCAAAATCAATTCCTGACACCTGGGAATAACCTTTTGCTACCAACCGAGCTTTGTATTTCTCCACCTTTCCTTCTGCATTTATCTTCTTCTTGAACACCCATTTTTTGCCAATGGGTTTCCTTCTAGCCGGTAAATCCACCAAATCCCAAGCCTCATTTTTGTGCAAAGATGCCATTTCATCAACCATGGCCTCTTTCCAGAGTTTTCCATCCTCTGAATCTACTACTTCCTTCAAAGTTCTGGGATCATCATCAGTAATAGATAGAGAAAATTTTTAACAGAAAGCAAATGGACTATACCTTTCTGGCTTCCTTCTTTCTCGAACTGATCTTCTCACACCCGGAGTTTGTGGCTCTTCATCTTCTGATTCCTCATCTGTTATAGAGTCTGATTCTTCCTCCTTTAGCTCAAACTCTATCTTCTCAGGTTCCTTTGGTTGGAATTCATGTTTAATAACATATTTCACCTCTCTGAACACCACATCTCGGCTGTACACAACCTTCCTTGTTACTAGGTTCCAAATCTTATAACCCTTTAAACCATCCTTATACCCAATAAATATGCACTTTTCAGATTTACTATCCAACTTGGTTCATTTCTCCTTTGTAACATGTACATATGCATCACATCAAAATACCCTCAGATGTGAAAGAGAGGATTTCTTACCAGTCCATACCTCTTGTGGAGTCCTATCCTCCAACGCTGATGAAGGTGATTTGTTGACCAAGTAACATGTTGTCTCCACCGCCTCTGCCTAGAATTCCTGTCCTAGCCTAGCACCACTGAGCATGCTTCTTTCCCTTTCCATCAACGTCTTGTTCATTCTTTCTGAAACTCCATTTTGCTGAGGTGTATATGGAGTAGTCTTCTGCCGTGATATACCACACTTCTTAGAGAATTCTTCAAATTCCTTACTGCAAAATGCTCCACCGTTATCTGTCCTCAACACCTTTATCTTCTTCCCTATCTGGTTTTCCACCAGAGCCTTAAACTCTTTAAACCTGTCAAAGACTTCAGATTTCTGCTTAAAGAAATATATCCATGTATTCCTTGAGAAATCATCTATAAATGATACATAGTACACAGACTTACCCAGTGATGGAACCTTCACAGGTCCAAACACATCACTGTGCACAAGCTCTAATATTTGTTTCACCCTCTTACCACCAGAGGGAAACTCACCTGATTTTGCTTCCCATATACATAATTTTCACAGAAATCAAAATCAAGAGAGCTATTACTCATACCTTCTACCATACCTTTACCATGAATTATTCGAATGCCCTTCTCTCCAATATGTCCAACCTTTTGATGCCATAGCATGGTCTTCTCTCAAGAGACCACTAGATTTTCTGCTACACTTTCAGGAACCACAGAACTGTTGCACCCATCAACAACAGTGCTACCTTGAATCTTGTACAGAGTTCCAATTCGAACTCCCCGCATCAATACCAATGCCCCCCGAACCATCTTGTAGGTATCCTTCTCGAACACTATTTTTACACCTGCGTCATCCAGCTTGCTTACAGAATTCAGATTTTTGGCTAATGCAGGAATATGCAGAACACCCGGAAGTGTTCTAACCCTTCCACTTTGCAACTTCAACTTTACTTTTCCGCGACCAATGATTCTAGCTTTCTTGTCATCCCCCAAGAAGACATCACCACCATCATATTTCTCATACTCGCAGAACCACTCTCTATGGGGAGTGAAGTGAAAGGATGCACCTGAGTCAATCAACCATTCCTCACATGTGTACTTGAAGAAGCCAAGTACACATCCCCACCTTCATTTGAGGTGGTTTTCGCCTCTGCAGAAGGAACATCATCAGATCCCTTTCCTTTATCAGGAGCTTTAGATTTACAGTCCCTTTTGTAGTGCCCTTCCTTTCTGCATTTCTAGCACACCACCTTTACAGGTTTTCCTGGATATTTAGATCTCCCTCTAGATTTAGATCTCCCACTCGATGACTTTTTTTTTTCTATTCTGGGACCGTCCTCGTACAGAAAAGGCATCACCATTTTGTCTCTCCATATTTTTCCATCTCATTTCCTCCATCAGCAAGGATGAGATTATTTCATCAAACTGCAAGGCAGTTGCATTGCTACCTATTGCAATAACCAGACTATCCCATGAATCTGGTAGAGAACACAACAAACTGATGCACTTATCTTCATCTGAAATTTTAATATCAATAGATGATAACTGACTTACCACAGTATTAAATGCATTTAGATGCTCTATCATCGAGTCTCCATCTTTCATCCTCAGGTTATACAGCTTTTTCCGTAGGAACAGTTTATTCACCAGAGACTTAGATTGGTACAAAGTCCCTAACTTGTCCCACAAAGCCTTCGTCATAGCTTCCCCTAATACATTCAGCAATACTGAATCTGAGACACACAATTGTATTGTGCTCTTTTCCTTCTGATCCAACTTATTCCATTCTTCATCGAACACCCCCGTTGGTTTAGTACCCGGATCTACCACAATCCACTAATCTTTATCCACCAACAGATCCTCCATCTTGAGTTTCCACAACTCAAAACTCTGACCATTAAATTTCTCAATCTCTAGCTTTCCACTACTCGCCATCTTCTTTCACCACCAGAATCAATCTCGCAGTTCTCCCACTGAACAGGGTCTACCACAGGCCTGAGTGAAACCCCTCAGCAATAAAGGTGTCCCCTTGAAGCCAAAACAGCTCTGATACCAAATGTAGGTTTTAACCCCATATAGAAATTACCTGCATACGAATTCTAAAACACAGAAAATAAACAATGTGAGAGCATAACACATAAAACACATATACACAGAGATTTTCCCCTAGATCCCAAAACTGGGACTACCAGCTTGATTTTTCATTATATTCCTTTCAATGTTACAATACATGTTTATACTCGCCGAAGCATCCAATACCATGGACAGAAAACCATCGCATCCAAAACCATGGACCAAAAACCATTGCATCCAAAACCATGTGTGAAAAATCATGCAGAAAACCATAGGTAGGTCCACCCAACCTAATATAGAGTCCAAAAACAAAATTTTCCGGGCCGCTGCCCCGAACCCCATCGAGTGGGGTTACATGCACCCCTCAAACCCCCTGTGACTCCCCCCACTATGTAATCAGCACAACGAAGGGGGGGCTTCACCCCCCTTCTAACCCCCTGGTTAACTACGGGGCTAGTTGTGGAAGAATATAACACAACCCAATAGTCACAAGACACACATTCCAAGTTGAGTGTTGGGTAAACATTATAGTGGACATCACTTGTGATTTATTTATGGCTATGGAAATTGGCAAAGGTGTTGGAAAAGGAAAAGAGGAGATAATTGGCTTTTAATATTGCAAATAAAGGAAAATAGGAGAAAAGGAATGTGAAGAGACACAAATTTGCATGCAAGGGAAATTAGAGGAAAAATGAATGAAAATGAAAGAAAAATGAGATATCAATAATAAAAAGGCATCAGAGAAATAATTGCTAACTTTTTTCTAGTTTTAGCTTTTCTCTCTTACACTCTTACACACTTAGAGAATTCTTGGATAATTCTAACATTCACTTGGACTTGGAGAAACAGAGAAAAATGAAAACAAATGAAAGCAAGGGCTCACAAGGAGAAGGTTGGATCAACAACTACATCAGCGATACTTTGCAGCTAACAGGTTTCATGTGTCATATCCTTGATAGTTTTTGGATGCATCGTATATGCATGTGGTTCCATGGCTATGTGCTATCATTGGAATGGAGATTTTCCTAGATTGATAGTGGTTTTAGCCTTGCATTTCCATTCCCTAGATAAGCATGGTGTAGTGGGCTCCCCATTTTGATTTTCTAATTGGTTCTCAAGTTCCCTATGGCTAGGGGTTGGGATAGAATATCTGGAGCACTAGAACATCTTGGGTCCCTTGAGGCCGTGCGTTGAGATGGTATTTCTTTGGAGCCCTATAATAGCTTGGGTCCCTGGAGGTTGTGGGTTGAGTTAGAATACCTAGAGCCCCGGACAAGTTAGGAAGAGAGTAATTTGGTTAATGTTAGTGATTTCTTGACTGGTTAGGTGAAATCACAATGGTTGATGGTTGAGGTGATTTTTCCTCTGGAACCCTGATTGATTCTATTTGTTTTAATCCCTTATGATCCCACATTCATGGTTGGAATATGACATGGGTGTGATTGGCTAAAAGAGAGATTTGGTTTAACCTAATCTATGGTCAGGTGGTATGTGGAAGTCCCTGATATGGTTGGTATTTTAAAATGTTAATATGAGTTATTTTCCTATTGTGATCTATGAGTATTTGTACTTATTGTTATGGTGATATTATGGGGTATTTGTCATGGTTTCTATTCTGGTTATATGTTGGTTTAATGCATTGTTTTATGATGTACTCTAGACATGGATCTTGCTCATGATTGATAAGTTATCAATGGTTGACGAATTCATGGGCTAAACAAGTGAAATTGAACGTATGGTTGCATAAATGCTAGACGTTGGTATAATTCAACCTAGTCAAATTTATTTCTCTGCTCCAGTAATATTGATGCACAAGAAGGATGGGTCTTGGTGCATGTGTCCGATTATAGAGATCTCAACACTTTTTGAAGGAGAGGGGCACGTTAGGTCCATATACTACTAGTGTAACCCCTTATTGTTATTATTGAAACCCCCTTATTATATTGTTGTTCCCATGTAGTCCCCATATTGTTATTATTGTTCCTCATAGAAGCCCATTATTGTTATTATTGTGCCCTTACATTATTATTGTTATGTCGGCTCTTATTATATTATGACCCCTTACACCCCTATATATAGAAAGGAGGTCTTGTCATTTGTATCATCAAAGAATTGTTCATTTGTGTAATGTAAAGGAGGTTGCCCCCTCGAAGAGGCTAATTTCTAAATCGTTGATCTATCTTTTCTATCTTTTTGTGAGTTGGTTTCATAACATTTGGTATCAAAGCTTTGGATTCTAGGGTTTGGCTGCTCCAAAAAGGTCATCATGGAATTTTTTCTAGAAATTTGTTTCTGAGACGTTTCAGAAGCTAAAAATAAAACCAATTTGAGGCGAAATCCTGTTGAACCTCGGGTCCGAATTTCAGATATTTTCTCGCTAAATTTTTGGAGATATGATCTAAGGATGTTAGGGTTTGTGCAAGTTCCAGAATTCCATCTCAAACAAGTCATCGTGGAATTTTCGCTATAATTGTTTTTCTACAAAGTGTCAGACTCTGAAATTAAAACCGATTTGAGCCGAAAGCGTGGTGAAGCCCAGGCTTGAATTTGAAATCTTGTTTCGCTATATTTTCAGAGATACATTCCAAGACATTTAGGGTTTCTGCAGGCTCCTGAATTACATCCCAAACAGGTGACTTGGGGAAAAGCATCATAACTTTCTCTCTGAGAATCAGATTGAAATTTCATAAGTAGCTATAGAAAGCAGATAGACTATACCTATCTGTGTACTATTTTCAAGTCTGAAGGTTGAAACAATAATACGTGGCACTTCATACAAGTTCTCTCTACTGAAAAAGTATATAAGAAGGTCATCTTCGGAGATTGGGCATAACTCTTTCTTGGAGAATCAAATTTCGATTAGACTGGTGCCACTGGAAAGAGGACACAGAGGACTACTGCAGGTCACAATTTCAGACCTTGGAGACCCGAAATTATAGAATTACATTTGTTTCAAGATCAATCTCCTAAAATCAAGAAAAGGCGATATGGGGAATTTTGATGGCAAGGATTTGGTAAATTGGATACTACAGATGGAACAGTATTTTGATCTACATGAGGTGCAACTGTTACAAAAGGTACGTATTGCATCTTTATATTTAGAACCGAATCAATTTTTATGGTATGAAGGGCTTTGTTCTCATAAACCACTTGTCATGTGGTCAATTTTCATGGAGGAAATGATAGCACATTATGAGGATACAAAGAGAAACACCTTCTTTAGCCAATTGATAAATCTCAAACAAAAGGGTTCAATGGTAGAGCACATTGAGGACTTTCAAAAATTGAATATAAGGGTAAATGATATTCCAGAGAAGCAAAGGATTGATGTCTTCATAGGGACTTTAACGAATAACATTCAACACGAGGTTCGTCTTTAGGAACCTAATCCATTGGAGAAGGAATTCAAGTTGGCAAGAAAAATTGAAATCAAAATTATGAAAACAAGGAATCCCACCACTCACAACTACAATTATGGAAGTGTTTTTTCTCTTAGCCTTCCACAACCTACAAGGTTTACACCACAATAATTGGAAGAAAAAAGAGAAAAAGGGCTTTGTTACAATTGTGATAACAAATACACTAAAGGTCATAAGTATGTTGAGAATAAATTATTTTACATAGATTATGAAGAGGAGGAAGAAAAGGATAAAGAAGCATCAAAAGAAGAGGATATGAACTAGGAACAAACCCCAAATGAAGAAGAAATGAATCCGACCATATCTTGTAAATCATTGGCAAGAATTACCACTCAAACTCTGAAGATAAAAGGACATATCAAGAAGAAAAAGGTTCAAGAAGTGAAAGGTCACATCGAGAAAGAAGAAATGAATCCAACCATATCTTGTAATGCATTGGTTGGAATTACCACTCCTCAAACTATCAAGATAGAATGACATATCAAGAAGAAAAATGTTCAAGAAGTGAAAGATCACATCGAGCATCAGGAAATGAATATGACCATATCTTGTAATGCATTGGAAGAAATTACCACTCCTCAAACTATCAAGATAGAAGGACATATCAAGAAGAAAAAGGTAATAGTGTTGATTGATTCAGGAAATACCCATAATTTTATTCATTGTAATATAGCCAAGGAATTGAATTGCTTCCTATATCCAACACTAGAGTGTCAAGTGATGGTTGCAAGTGGAGGAACCATAAATTTCTCTAGAAAGTGCCATAGTATCAAGCTATCCATGGGAGAATATGTATCGAATAGCTCAATGCTTTCCATTTCAATGGGTGGTGTTGATGTTTTACTAGGATTCCAATGGCTACAATCTTTGGGTACGATAGCTTTTAATTTTCAAGAAATTTTCTTGAAATTTTGTTGGGAAGGAAAGGAAGTTGAATTGAGGGGTATCAAAGAGAAACTGGGAAAGATAATCAACTCTAATAGCATGACAAAGATTCTAAATAAAGAACAACAGGGTGTAATTGCACAATTATGTTCACTAGAGGATCCCACATCAAAATTATATATTTCTCCATATCTCCAAAACGTTTTAGACAATCATTCCAAGGTATTTGAGACTCCCAAAGGCCTCCCACCTATTCGTGATCATGATCATGCTATTCATTTGATTCTAGGAAGTGTTCCTCCAAACATTAGGCCTTACAGATATCCATATGCCCAAAGGAGTGGGAACTCATTCAAGAGTTGCAGAAGATCCCAGTTCAAACAGTATTGCGAGAACTTAACAAGGAAGGAAAAATCATATTGGAACTTGAAGTAGTCACAAAACCGAGAAATCGACAGCTACAAAATAGATCAATTTCAGAGTATCTCATCATGTGGAAGAACTTACCTGCTGAAGATTCCACATGGGAGGATGAGAATTTTATACAGAAGCATCCAAAACTACTCAAGCGTTGAGGACAACACTTTTTGAAGGAGAGGGGCATGTTAGGTCCCTATACTACTAGTTTAACCCCTTATTATTATTAGTACAACCCCCTTATTATATTGTTGTGCCCATGTAGTCTCCATATTGTTATTATTTTTCCCCATAGAAACCCACTATTTTTATTATTGTGTCATTACATTATTATTGTTATGTCGGCTTTGATTATATTATGTCCCCTTAGACTCCTATATATAGAAAGGAGGTCTTGTCATTTGTATCATTCAAGAATTTTTCATTTGTGTAATGTAAAGGAGGTTGCCCCCTCGAAGAGGCTTATTTTGAAGGCGTTGATCTCTCTTTTATATATTTTTGTGAGTTGGTTTCATAACATTGATAGTTCTTTTAGCCTTGCATTTCCATTTCCTAGATAATCATGGTGTAGTGGGTTCCCCATTTTGATTTTCTAATTGGTTCTCAAGTTCCCTATTGCTAGGGGTTGGGATAGAATATTTGGAGCACTAGAACATCTTGGGTCCCTTGAGGTTGTGGGTTGAGATGGTATTTCTTTGGAGCCCTATAATAGCTTGGGTCCCTGGAGGTTGTGGGTTGAGTTAGAATACCTAGAGCCCTGGACTAGTTAGGAAGAGACTGACCTAGTTAATGTTAGTGATTTCTTGACTAGTTAGGTGAAATCACAGTGGTTGATGGTTGAGGTGATTTTTCCTCTAGAATCCCTTATTGATTCTATTTGGTTTAATCCCTTATGATCCCACATTCATGCTTGGAATATGGCACGGGTGTGATTCGTTGAAAGAGAGATTTGGTTTAGCCTAATCTGTGGTCAGGTAGTACGTGGAAGTCCCTGACATGGTTGGTATTTTCCTATGTTAATATGAGCTATTTTCCTATTGTGATATATTAGTATTTGTACTTATTGTTATGGTGATATTATGGGGTATTTGTCATGGTTTCTATTTTGTTTATATGTTGGTTTAATGCATTGTTTTATGATGTACACTAGATATGGCTCTTGCTCATGATTGATAAGTTATCAATGGTTGACGAATTCATGGGCTAACAAGTTTTGGTTCAACTAGATTGAGAGGGTATAGAGCCTTCTTAGTGATTCTCATATGAAGTTCAAAATTTTATCAACATATATGCATTAAATACCTGTAGCTTCTATATTTACTATTTGTTTGACGAAATCTCTATCGTGTACTAGGCATATTCTAGTCAAGATCTTGCTCAAGTTTGTTTGTTTATCATTGTTATCATATTAGTTATGTTCATGGAAAGTTATAGGTAGTTATGGATAGTGGTATGGAGGTTATCCTAAAAAAGTGGCATAGATCTTGCCACAACATGCACAAAATTGGGGATTTTGGGTCATAATCGCATGGAGACAGGCTTGTGGGTGAGCTTATAGCCTTCCAACCCCATGGATGTTGTGTTATGGGTGCATTCATGGAGTTAAGACAGAGAAAATGAGTTCCAAATCAGGGATTGACAACCTAGGGTTTCTATGAAGCTCCTGAGTGGTATGTAGTCTCTAAGGGATGTCAGTATATATTCCAGTTTGTAGGCCCCATTTCCATAACCAGAACTTGCATCTTAGGTCATATCATAGTGACGCTCAACTCATGTTTACCCTGCAGAGCTTGTAATAGTGGGAAAATTTGGAAAGAGGTGTTATAGAGTCGTATCATAGCAAAGTTTGGCATGCAAACATGATGGTTAATGGTTTTTATGTGCAGAATGGTTATATGCATGCCTATATTTTTATTTTTGTTGTATTACATACATGATATATGCTAGTTGACTAGTGCAGTTATATGCGCGTGCCTCGGTTAGTCATGCATGATAGGAACTTGTTGTTATATGAATTGCGGTGAATGCATGTTGATTATTGTCATTGTGGTTAAGTTCTTTATATTATTATGTATCATGCTAATTTGGACTGAGTTGTACAGATGTGATATCTCCACTGAGATACAATGAGGTATGATTTTGATTGCATCTTCTATTTGGTTTATTTAACATGGTATGTTGCAGGAAAATAGAAGAATAAGGATGAAGAGTGGAATAGTTGAGTATAATTTATACAACTATCCTGTGTAGGTCGGAAGCCACCTTGGTAGGATGGCAAATATTAGTTGAGAAGCAAGGAGAGGGGTGTTCTCCTTATATAGCATATACAACAAGGAAACTTAAAGGCATAAATTGTGAGTTGCAAGGAAGAAAATGATTGGTTGATTAATGAACATGAAAGGCTTGCCAAAGCTCACGAAAAATAAGTTGAGGTTACTACACTTGTCATCCTTCCAGAAGTAGGGACATTTTGGAATCATCCATGGGCAAAGATGACATAGTTAGAGGTGGAATATCCTTGGATACACCTGATAGGAGGGCTAACGCTCATGGATTTTATTCTAGCTCTGGTTCTAAGAGAGATCATCTCCATTTTCACCAGCATCCTTATAGGGTGAGTTCTGAAAATCCAAGCCTTTGAATTTTTATGGTGAGTTGGCTAAATCATAATATGAAAAAGCATGTTTCATTGGGATAAATACGTTCTTTGGATTGCATGACTATTCAAATAATATGAAAGCCAAGATATCTACCTTCAGTCTCAAGGGAAAAGCATATATCTGGTAAGGAATATGTTAAGCATATCAAGGGAATTAGGAAGATAAGTTGACATGGGGCGAGTGTGAAAGAGTCTTCATAAATAAGTACCTATCTGAGAAATATCATGATGGAAAGACCAATGAATTCTATGATCTCATGATACAGGTGACAAGTAGATGTGGGATCTCATAAGAAATTCAATGCAACTAAGAGATAAAATGAGTCTCATTTGTTGGAGAAACAATGTAAATCAAATGGAAGAGAACCATTGTGGTATTGAACCCATGGTGGATACCATCACAGGAAGGATTTCCTTTTGTATCGAGGTAACGTAGTGCATATGTGGCAGGCCTATAATCTACAATGCTCAAGACGTGCAGATAGTTAGGGATGTAGGTTAGAGCATTCCCTAGATCTATATAGAAATGGATAAAAGTCAGGAAGGTCGCTGAGCATCCATCATTAATGTGAAGGTGGAACCAGAGGAAAATATCCAAGAAGAGCCTCAATGCATCTTGTAGCAGAATAACCTCATGCTCTGGAATTGAGTAATAAAGAAAGTTAAAGTGCAATGGAGGTATTTTGGGATGAGGAAGCTACATGGAAGAGTATTGATCAGATGCAGGCATAAAGAAACTTTCTATTTACAGCCGGATTTTTCAAGGGAATTGGACTACCTTGAGGGACGACATGTGCAGGTGTTCAATTGTAGGAAAGCATGATGGGTAAAATAGGGAAAGGTAACTGGTATATTGTTATGTTTATTTTATGCATTGATCCTATGGAAGGCTCGGATTGAGATTTCCTTTAGAAGCACTAGGAACCATGGGGATTGAGTCATCGTGTTTGTTGGAAGTTTTGTGTTTTCGGTGTTTTGTGATTTATTTGTGCTTGATTTGCAATTTGTATTAAGTCTGGTACATGCCCATGACACTTTGTTTGTGGTGTTGTATTGTTGTTTGGATTTCCCTTTTTTCTTTATCTTTCCTTTCGTTATTGCATTTTATGTTTTAAGGGCCTTGGGAATTGATTGGGAAAGAGGAAAGTTAAAGGATCTCATGGAGAGTTAAATGAAACCCAACAGGTAATGTAAGACCCAGATGGAGCCTAGTGCATGAATAAAGGGCAGTTGAAGGAAATAATATGACAACCAATTGGGTTGGTTGGGTCCATTGGGATAAATGGACAATGGAAGGAAAAACATGGGAAAGGTAACATGATAGGTAAAGTAAATGGATTGAGGTATCAAATACCTTGGTTATGTTGGGAACTATTGTTCTCAATGTTATGCATGTTGTGTATGGATAAAGGAAGATCTCTTAATCTTGACCTTACAAACACTTGTAATTGTGTTATGATCATGATGATGCTAATTTCTTATATATATGTATTTATGAATACCATTGTCTAACATTGTTGTTAGGGGTCATTCTTGTGGAAGAATGATTTCTTAATGAGGGTGAATGGCATGAAAAGGTTCCTAGTTTATGAGGAATCAAGTGAGCATGGTAGCCCTGAAAGGTCTAGGAGGTTAGTATCATGTGGATATAATTTTATATTGTGTGCTTATAATTGTGCCGATGTTTATCTTACGGACAGGAAACACTAGAGGATATATTATTGGAATGAAAGCAGTATGATCTGCAGTATTCTAGGATAAACATGGATAGTAAAAAGAGCCACAAACCCGAGAATTAGGTTGTGGATGGATGCATTAAGGCGTAGGTAAGATGCTAGAGCTAAGGTTTCCTAGTAGAGTTGGTGTGGTCTTTGTATGTGTTGTACTACTAATGTGTACATGTTTTACATGTTTTGTTATGTACATGTGGTACATGTTTGTTATGTACTTGTGGTACTATTTTATGAGTATTATGTAGTCATTGTATGGTGACATGTGTATTCATTGTGTTGTACTATGTGTATGTATATGTATTGTGTTATACCATGTGTGGGTCTATGTGTTGTGATGTACATTGTCTGTATGTGTACATGTTGGGGATATGTTCTCTTGATCCCTGGAGGTTGTGCGCTAAAACCCTATAATAATTTGGGTTCCCTGGAAGTTGTGGGTTGGAGCCCTATAAAAGCTTGGGTTCCCTAGAGGCTATGGGTGAGATAGTAATCACAGGAGCCTTAGACTACTTGAGATCTTGAGTTTTTGATATGGAGGATAGAGGCAGTATAGTCTTTGGATGCCCTTCTTCTTTATACTGCATATGGAAGAGAAGGCACTAGGTGCTTCCCAGATTTGGAAACCAATCTAGTGTGTTTATGTGGCCAAAGAGAAGAAAAGGGATTGGGCGCTTACCATGTTTAGTAATCGATTCAATGTGGGTATGAAATAACAAAGGAAAAAGGGAAAAGTAAAGAGCCATTTGAAAGTTAAGTATTGGTATTTTATTTCAATTTTAATTATGCACATAGTTTATGATTTTGATTTATGATGGTTGATTTGTGATCTAACCAGATGTGATGTTTATAATGACAATTTGAACAAAGAGCTAATTTGAATTGATGTGATAGGAAGTAAACAAAATTGCAGTTGTAACTTATTGATGAGCTACCAGTGAGGTATGATTTAAATTTACTAAAATTCCTTTTAAGTCTAATGGAATTATGTGCTTGATACAAGAAAACTTGAAAAATGCCTATTTTGGGTGGCTGGAACTGGCTACAAGAGTGTTAGAAATAACAATGGAAGGAATTGAAACATGCAACAATATGATGGTAAAGCACTTCAGGAGTAGGGCCATTGTGGGACACTAGTACCCAATAGTGTCCATTGATTTCCATGAGCATGATATGACCAATATGATGGTTTTTAGGTTTTTGGGCCTTCCAATGTGAGGAGACCTTACCAAGGGATGGATCGTCTGAGGGATTAGGAAGCATAGTAGGGGATGTCGGGGAACTTGGAAGAATAGTGACTGCATGGAAGCGGGCAACCATATTTCCTGAGGTAATGGGACGAAAATAAGGAAATGTTGGAGAATAATTTCTTTTTTGGTCAATAACATTGTTGATTGGAATCAGAAGCATATTGGGAGTGTGGTCTAGAACAATGATTTCGTAACTATTCACTAAGAGAACAAGCAACACAAGTATCGTAGCAATGGAAATTGCAGGCGGGATTTGAATTTGGCAGTTGATTCTAGACTTCCTAGGAAGGAAGTGAATCATGTTACTACATTGAGGGTGGAGGTGTGAGCCTTTGGTTTCCCTTGTTGCAGATGCATGCATTGTATCCTTTTGATTTATAGTTAAAGAAAATGTGCATATGTATGTATGTGAGTATATGTATATTATTGTAAATACTATATTGAGTTGTGTTTATGAAGCTCCATAGATAATATAATTATTTGATGGTTAAATCAAATATGCATAAGTATATGTATTTCCTTGTAAATACCACATCGAGTTGTGTTACAAAGCTCTAATAAGTGGTATTTTTGTCATGTTTTTCATGTTGGTCATGGTTTTCAATAGTTTTTTATTACAAATACTACATCGAGTTGTGTTATAAAGCTCCATAGGAAGTATGTTTTGTTGGTCATAAGCATCATCGAACACCGAGGATGATTTTACCTCAAGGAGGAGGGGTTTGTAATAGCCCCTAGTTATTTTTCCATGAAAATAAAATAAGACCAAGGCCATCCGACATGTATACCAAGTTGAATGGTGGGTAAAAAATATAGTGGGAATCACTTGTTTTTTAGTTATGGCTATGGAAATTGGCAAAGGAAAAGAGGAAATAATTGGATTTTAATTAAAAAAATAAAGGAAAATAGAAGAAAATGGAGGTGAATAGACACAAATTTGCATGGAAGAGAAATTAGAGGAAAATGAAAGAAAGGGGAGATATCAATAATAAAACATCATCAGAGAAACAATTGCTAGACTTTTGTTAGTTTTTTCTTTGCTCTCTTACACTCTTGCACACTTAGAGCATTCTTGGAGCATCCTTGGAGCATTCTAGCATTCACATCAACTTGGAGAAAGAAAGGAAAGCGATAGCAATGGAAAGAAAGGAATTGTAAGGAGAATGTCAAATAAAAAACTACAATAGGGATACTTTGTAGGTAACAGGTTGCATGTGTGATTTCCTTACTGGTTTCTGGATGCATGGTATATGCACATAATTACTTGGTTATTTGTTTTCATTAGAATGGATATTGTCCTAGATTAACGGTGGTTTCCGCCTTGCCTTGCCATTTCCTGGATAGCCATGGTGTAGTGGGTTCCCCATTTGATTTTCCAAATGTTTCTTAGGTTCCCTACGGTTGTGGGTTGGGATAGAATATTTAGAACCCTGGACAACTTGGTTCCCTAGAGGTTGTGTGTTGAGATGATAGTTCTCTAGAGACCTGTGACAACTTGTGTCCATAGAGTTTTTGGGTTGAGATAGAATCCTTGGTGCACTAGACAGCTTGGGAAGAGACTGATCTAGTTGATGTTAGTGATTTATGGATCGTTGGTGAAATCAATGTGGTTGAGGGTTGAGGTGGTTTGGCCTTTGAAAGCCTTCATTGGTTATATTTTGTTTAATCCCCTATGATCCCACATTCATACTTGGAATATGGCATGGTGGTGATTGGTTAAAAGAGGAATTTGGTTCAGACCAACCTATGGTCAGGTGGTACGCAGAAGTCCTTGACTGGGTTGGCATTTTCATATGTTAATATGATTTGTTTTCATATTGTGATATCTAAGTACTTGTAATGGTTATTATGGTGATCTAAAAAACACACTCAAAAAAAAAAACGAGCAGGCTCCCATTGCTGCGTGATCTACGTGACCTAGTCTGGGCTCACGCTGCCCACATCCGCCCCCTAGCGGCCTCCTATTGCGCCATTTGAGAAAATGGACTCTTCAGAAAATGGAGAGCCTCCTCCAGATCACCAACAGGAACCTGAAGATACTGCAAACGTGTTTGCATCACTCATTTCTGCAATGGGACCTCCAAAAAATAGGCCATCAGTAACTAAGTTTGTCAAGAGATTGGATGATATTCCTGAAATATCCCTTCCTCCTACTCTTCCTCGATGAGCAGCGGTTTCCCTTGTAGAACGTGGCTTGTTTGGATAGTTCAGAGGATTATGGCCATCACCCAAGTCTATTCAAAAATGGGTTGAAAGAAACTAGACTTCTTCAATCAATGGGAAAATATCCATAAGGTTTTGTGGAAGAGGGTACTACACCTTCCATTTTGAAACAAAAGAAGACTGTGATTTAATCTTCAGGAATGGCCCATACTTCAAGGACATGAGAGGACTATATCTAAACGATGGACCCCTGATTTTGACCTTGAAATGGATGTACCCAGTGATGTGCCAGTATGGGTTAGATTATCTCACCTCCCTCTTCATTGCTGGGGAGACGAATCAGTAAAATCCATTGGGAATGTAGTGGGGAAATACATAGACAGATGTGAACCAAAGGAGAAAATGCATGCATGTGCCAGGATCTTTGTAGAAGTGGACCTAGGGAAAGGCCTCCTAGAAGCAATAAAAATCAAAGTCGATCAGTGGACACATATACAAGAGTTGGATTACGAATAAATTCCCTTTAAGTGCAAGGTATGTCATGAATATGGTCATTTCACAAATAGATGTTCAAAAAGGAAAGAAAATGAAAATGATGAAGAACCGGAAAATAAATGGGAACAAGTAAAATGGAAAAAAATCATCCACCAAACAACCCCTCCCTCCCTTATCATAGCCTCAAACTGCTATTGATCCCTCCTCGCCTTCACCTAATGCAAAAATCCCATCATCTCTCATAAACTCTAATTCCTTTTACCCCTTGGAAGATCCCTCAAATCGCCCCTCACCTCGATCCCCCCTCATCCAACCAGCTACCCTATCATGTCCTCAATCCCTTCAAACCTCCGCTCCCCCCACCCCCATCAGTGGATCAAATATTAACCAGAAATCAGTCGAAGGAGTCCTTCCAAACCTCTGAACATCAAAAAAAAGCAGGAAGGAAATCTAAGGAGTTGAGAGATGAAGAAGAAGCTAAGGAGATGGCTCTAGGCATGCAGCAACCAATGGATTCCTTCTTTGGGAAAAGTTCTGGAAATAATGACAAAACCCAAAATCAGCACAGAGGGAAAGGTCCCTCAACCCACCAAAAAAATAAGTAATGATCATGGTCTCCTGAAATTGTCATGGATTGTGAACACCCTTCAAAGTTAATGAAGCAAGAGATATGCTAATAAAATAAATCCCAGATATATTCATGATTCAGGAGACCAAAACAAGCAGCCAAGAAGCAGGAAAAATGACTAAAAAACTATGAAGGAACGGCAGTACAAGCTATAGGGGTCTTAGGAGGAATTTGTACATTATGGAAGAAAGTAAAATGGGAAATGATGCAACAAAAAAAGGAGCAACATTGGATCAGAACATACCTTAAGGAAATAAACACCAAGGACCAATATAGCTTCATAAATATTTATGCTCCAATTCACTATAGGGAAAAAACATTATTGGAGTACAGTGCAGGAGACTCTAAATGAAATCCAAAATAGAAAGGTGATTCTAGGAGGGGATCTAAGCCTGGCTTGAAATATTGAGGAGAAATTCGGAGGGTCCTACCATGCTGACCCATCCAGGGAGGCTTTGGAAACAATAATAGAACAGAACAAGTTAATTGACATCCCACCAAGAAATGGGAAATATACATGGAATAATAAAAGGGTGGGAAAAAGCAATATAAAAGAAAGGTTGGACCGTATATTGGTTCAAGAAAATATTGTATCAAGCTTCAACTCAGCAAGATCAAAAATTCTTCACACCACGGCATCTGACCACAAGTCGGTGGCAATCATTTTGGGCAAAATGGACAACCAAGGGCCTCTACCTTTCAAGTACAGCCCAATATGGGACAGCAACGAAGACTTCAGAAATTTAATCTCAGATGTATGGGCACAGAAGGTCACAGGTTCACCTCATTTTGTGTGGGAGACAAAATTAAAAAATTTGAGAATTGAGGTAAAAACTTGGGCAAGAGAAAATGAAATTCAAAATAAAAAAAGGAAAGCATAGCTGAATGAAAAAATGGACAACATGTAAGAGGCAAAGGAAAAAAAAGAGGAGGACAAACAAGATTATCTAAAAGAAAAGGAGCTTTTTTGGGAAATTTACAAAGAAAATAGAAGAGAAGAAGAAGAGATGATATTGAAGTCAAGAAGTCTTTGGCTGAAGGCACGGGACAAAAACACGGCCTTCTTCCACAACTCAATGCGAATAAGAAGAGCAAGAAATTAGATAGACAAAATTCAAGTGGATGGGCAAGAAATTAAGGGAGTGGAGGAGCTGAAAAAAATTGCACATAATCACTTTAAAAACCTCCTGACAGTGAATGAAGAGATAGCAGATTACGAGAACTTCCTTCAGCACACTAAAAAAAAAAATAAGAGAAGAACAGAATGTGGAAATAAATAAAGAAATCTTAGAAGAGGAAGTAGTGGAAGCAATATGGAGCCTCCATCCAGACAAGGCAACAGGGCCAGATGGATTCACAATAGCCTTCTATAGGCAACGTTGGAAAACCATAAAAAAAGGACTTCGTAAGAATGGTAAGGAATGTTTTAAAAAAAAAAAAATGGGAGTCAACAGAAAATCATCCTATCTGGCATTAATTCCAAAGGAAACCAATCCCTCCACCTTCAGTAGATTCAAACCAATCTCCCTTTGTAACTCCTCCTACAAGATAGTAACAAAGATCATAGCAAACAGAATCAGGAAAGTGCTCCTGGAAACAATATCCCAAAATCAGGGAGGCTTTGTCTCCAGTAGGAAGATTATCGACAATGTTATTGTTGTACAGGAATCCATCCACTAAATCATACAAAGAAAAGAAAAAGGAATTATTATAAAACTAGATATGGCAAACACTTTCGACAAGGTCAGCCTAACATATCTATTGGCTGCTCTAAAAAATTCGAGTTCTCAAAAGAAATAATAGAGGTAATACAGGCATGCATCACGGACCCATGGATAGCACCACTTATAAATGGAAGACCAAGTGACTTCTTCCAGAGCACAAGAGGTTTGAGACAAGGATGCCCTCTATCTCCTTTCCTCTATATTATAATGGCAGAAACTCTAAGCATAGCACTAGAAAAACAAAGGAGAGAAAGAAACATTACAGGACTCCAAATCACAAGAGGAGTCAAAAGCATTAACCATTCTCTGTTTGCAGATGACACTCTCTTGTTGGGAGGGGCCTCAAGCATAATTGCTAGAAGATTTTAAAAAGTTCTGGATGAATTTTTACAGGTCTCGGGTGGTCTCTTAAATAACACAAAATGCAGAATATATGGCTGGAACACCTCCCCCAGAATCATGCAAAGGATCTCTCAAATTCTCGAGATTCCCATTCAAGAAAGATGGACTCACTTCTTTTATCTAGGATTACCCATCTCAAAAGAGAATCTGAAAGCAGAACTATGGATAAAACAAGTCGATAAAATGAAAGATAAAATCCAAAAGTGGGGTATATTAAAGCCTTACTCACGACACTCCCAATTTATCATTATGCTAAAATTCTAGCACTGGAAAGTTCCCATAAGCAAATGGAACAAATAATACGAGGCTTCCTCTGGCAGGGAGGGAGACAAGAAAACAAAAAATTTAGTCTGGTAAAATGGGAGCAAATCACATTATCGTATGAAAAAGGAGGATTATCCATAAGACTTACTAGCCTAATGAATGTTACATTAGGAATGAAAATTATATGGAGTATGATAACAGACAAGGAGAGTTGATGGAAAACAACTCTCACCACAAAATACATGAGTCGATCTAGAATGAAGTTACTAACTGGAAATATTCCAATTAGACCATGCACACAAGTTTGGAAGCTTGTGAAGAAGATAACGTCTTTAATCAACAATCATATTTCTAAAATTCCAAGCAATGGGAAAATGGCCTTAATATGGGAGGATAGAATTATGGGGAAGGAGCCCCTAAACCTCCTTCTAGGCCATGAAGACATTCAAAAATGGATGAATGATAGAGGCCTGAAAACTATACATTCAATCTCCAAATGGGAAGATTGAAATTGGCAAGAATGGCACACCACAGGAATTCCTCCAAATCTGAAAGGTCAATGGGACAGCCTTAGGCAGCACCTCAAATGAACAACACCAACAAGCATTGAGGAAGAAGACACTTTTGCTTGGGATCCAAGCAGGGGATGTTACATAGTCAAGACAGGCTATACAGCTCTACAAGAACAACAGTACCAACACAATTGGGCTCCATGGTAGTCAGTATGGAAGATTGAAAGCCTCCCTAAAATCAAAATATTCATATGGACCCTATTAAAAGGGAAAACTCTCACCTCTGAAAATATCAAGAAAAAAGGGTTTCATGGTCCATCAAGATGTCCTATGTGCCTGAAGGAGGAAAATACCATTCAACATCTATTTTTGGACTGCATAGTAACTAAGGAGTGTTGGAAACAACTTTCAAGCCCCTTGGAAATTAATTTAAATTTCTCCAAAACTTTTATGGATTTCTTTCAAGATTGGGAAAAGTCATACCCCTACTCGACAAAGAAAAAGGCAACAATAAACAGGTTCTGGAAATGTCTTCCAACAATTTTGTGTTGGAAAATATGGCTTTCAAGGAACAAGAGTATTTTCAAAGACCAAACACCAAGAATAGGGATAATTTTATCAAAAACTTGGGGCTTGATATCTGAATTCCTAAGTACTAAAGACACTACTAAAATTGATTACAACCTCCTACAACAAGAAGAAAGAGATTGGATCAATAAAGCAACAATAAAAAACAATGGGAAAAAAGTCTCATGCATACTCCTACAACTCAAAATTGGAAAATCGAATTAAATGAAGAAGAACTCACAAAATGGAGAGAAAATAAAAAAAATTATTGCTTGTTCTTTGATGGGGCATCTAAAAACAACCTAGGGAAAGCAGGCATGAGAGGTATCATAATTGACCCATGGGGGAAGTGATGGTCTCCTATGAATGGGGACTGGGAGAAACTACAAACAACAAAGGTGAAGAAAACATCAAAGATCCATTAATAATGGGAGACTTGGTGGTCATCATAGAGGCAATGGAAAACAAAAAAAAATCCTTCAAATTTAGCCATGAACAGGATATACAAACAAATAAGAAACAATCTGGACAATGCAGGCAAGGTTACATTTAAGCATATTCTAAGAGAGCATAATAAAACAGCAGACAAATATGCAAATAAGGAAACTGATAGAAGTGAAGGAGACATTTGGGACAATGAAGGGATATACTAAAAGTCAATCCCGTAGATCTAATCAGTCACCATGAGAAAAGATGCTTTCCTGAAAAAAAGACAAAGCACAAACAAAAAGATCAGAAAGAGGACATCAGCAAATCAATGGAGAGATATTTCAGCAGCCCATTTCATGAGAAAATCACATGTATCTCAACAGAAAATCCTGAGAGTATCCGCATTTGACTTCAGCCCGAAGATCAAGGTGGATAAAGATCTTGTGTATCAGAATGGTGATGTGAACTGTCTTCTCCTCAACAGCCATCAATGCAGAATTCCCTCCTTAAATAGAGAGCACTCCCTCAATCCTTTACATTGTATCTATGTCAAAGAATATTTAGAAACACTTATATATCATTCCTCTCACAGACCTCAGGAAATCCTCTCCACGCACTCACTTCATCTGATCCATCCTTGTTGTTGGGAAAAGTATCCAATTCGGAATGCCCCTATCCCACTCTAAGAGGTGATAGTGCCTTAGCAACAAACGAGCTAAACTAATTAAGTATTCTTCTTTATGAAATGTAAATGAGGAAGAAGGATCTAACTAACCTGTGTCTTCCGCTAGTTTTTCGATCCAAATCACTCCTCTCTTCAGTAGCTCCCAGCTTCTTGCTCCTTCACCGGCCCAGCTTCACCGAATTCCTGCAAGATCACAAGAGAGAGAAACTACACAAAGATACAGATATACATTCATAAAAAGCTCAAGATCAGATTAAGCTAAACATGTAAGCATAACAAAACATCATTGGTACACAACATGTAGGAGAAACTCAAATAGTTTATTGATGAAATAAGAAAATCCAAGAGGAGATACAACCAAGTGAGTTCTGATCCAGCATCTACCTCCCAGCAAAGGAATCCCTTCCTCTCCTCCAACAAAGCATAAATCACCCAATGTACTAATCTCAATCTCAAACCAACAGCAATTCTCTGCAAAGTACAAAATTCCAGCCTCCTGAACCTCTGGGTGAGAGATCCATATATAGATGTAAGCAGAGAGGATGAGTCAGCTTATGTTTTGAGTTGTGGCTTCTCTCTGTCAGTTCTTGCTTCCACTTGGAGGTTGAGAACCTCTTACTCATCACTAGTCGAATTCATTGAGGCAAGTGTCATTGGAGAAGATTCTGGAAGCTTCCAGGGTCTTTCTACCTCGTTGAATGAGCTTGCCATTTGTAATTTCCCGCTCAGTGCACCCTGGTAGTGCTTCCACCTGCGTTGCAGTGCACCTAGCCAGTGTAGACTTTGGATTTCAACGCAGGCAGCTAGTGGAGCCTCTGAATTTATCCCTAATTGACTATTTCTGAGTGGTTTTTGGTGGAGAACTTCTGGGAGAAGCTATCATTGGTTGACCTTGTTCCTTTAGGAGCTGTAACAACATCTTTAGGGACTTTGGATCCCTTGAATTATGGAAATTTCATGCTTATAGCTGTAAGGCACAAAAATGTCTATAACAGTTGCCCCTTAAAGTATGAGGCCGTTTATCGGGTGAAATGCTTTATTAGGAGGATCCGAAGTTCATTCAATGCTGGGAGGAGACCTGTAATAAGATACAATACAATACATTATTTTTCATACTGTTTTCATGATCTAGCTGAGGCGGGCATTCCCATGCTCAGCTTTATAAATTCATTTTTATGTACATAGGACAGACAATTGTCTGATGATAGACTGATGATCCTGCTGAAATCATCATCCTTTGGTAGGATGATTGTCTGTGCTGCAATGCTGTACATGTCAATGTCTTTATTTTTCCTGAATATATATTGCAGCCCGGATGGATGAAACTAGATCCGGGGTCTTCAAACTCGTTCGATCTTCACTCTAAGTACAAGTCGATCCATGTGAGAAATGTTCTGAAGTCGAACATGGAAAGACATCGCTTGATTACCGGTCAATGAGGTGAATCGTTAACAAGCACAAGAGGAATCACCGATAATGATAATGACCCTCAAGGTACTGTAGTACAATTCACGTGGTGTGAATAAAGGACTTGGCGTCGAACACCATGCAAAATCTTTCGGTCGAAGATCATTGATGTATACATGTCGCCGGAAGTGAGAAACTTGCCATTGAGGCATGCAAGCTTCAAAGTACTGAAGGGGTTGTTCCTAGATCAACTTCTAGGATAATGAGCTGATGTCGACAAGAAGTGATCCGTCAAAGGAGGGCCTTAATGTATCCCACATCAGTGACACGAAACGGAGCAAATGGTTTTGATGGAGGTGAAAACGATCTGATGATATATGATTCAGGGTGGCGGTCATGAAAGAATGAAGGATAATGTATGGTAGTGGATGGAACACGGTTGACTTCTCTGGATGACTTCTCTTGAACATATCGGCGACACTTGTGTGATGGATTGGTAGCATTTACCCCAAAGGTGGATGGTATGGCGAGACCATGGCGATGTGACTGATGAATGAAACAACCCAACCCGACTCAGGCACGGAGTGGAAGTGTCATGTTCAAGAGCAACTTGCTACCAATAAAGTTCTTTGAGTTTCTTCCCAATTTTTCCCCAGTCATTGCTGACCAGTACCTCTTTATTTTTGTCAAGCTTGAGGAGGATAACATATGCTTGTTCTATAATTTGCCCTTCGAGCAAACCCATCGCTATGTTTTAACGAGCCTAGCGATAGTGAAACTCGTTCTCGTCTAAAGACAAGTTTGTCGCTATTTAATGTTTTTAATGAGTCTAACGACAAAGTTAACTCGGTCCTTTTCATTTTTAGAGAGTATGAAAAGGTACGTAAAGTCAACTCCGAAGGTCCTTTTTCGTCATCTAATCCCTTAAGTCCGAAAAAGTATAAAACAATACAGAAGGGATGAATTTTCGATAGTTTTAACGAGCCGAACAAAGCAAGCGCTTGATCTTTTTGTGTAATAATCCCTCAGGTCCAAAAAGATTAAAATCTAGAGGAGGGATAGCACTTCCGGTCGCTTTAACGAGCTGGAAGGCCAAAACTCGGCAATCTTTTCATATTTTACGAGTCAGATGAAAAGAGCTTAAAGAAGACTCGTCTTTTGAGGAACGAGTGATAAAACGGGTAGCAGCTGATTCCAGGTAAGGGTTGGAATTTTCCAATCACGGCAGTGTCACAAGGATGGCTAGTGAAATCACTCTTCGCAGCTGTTCCTCAAAATGGGTAAACAATCATATGGAGGTGAAAGATCGGCCAAATGAAAAAGTGGAGGTGACGGTGCAAACACGACCAAGGCTTTAATGGCTGATAATGTTACATTCACGGTGGTTATTTACCGGAGGATAGTTCATTTTTTAACGAGCTTAAACGCAGAAAAACACTGCTCAGTCTTATGTTTATTTTTTAACGAGCACGAACTATGTGCTAAAACTGCTCGATCTTATGTTTATTTTTTAACGAGCATGAACTATGTGCTAAAACTGCTCGATAACATGGTCTAGTTTTGATTTTTTACCATAAATAGCTTTGCCTTTTCAAAGATAGTACTGTACCCTCAATTGCTGCATCAAACTAGTTAGAAATGAATAACATTTTCTTGAAAATGAGATTAAAACACTAATATTTCACTTTGAACTACGTAAAAAGCTATAAAAAAGTGTTTTTACCTCTCATTTTACCATTTCATTTGAACTTGGTTTGTTGGAGCTTTGGAAGTGCCTCTTCCCCCTTGATTTTCACCAGTTGATTTCGAGAGATTCTGTGGACGATTCTCGGCGTCGTCTGGACTAGGTAGGAGCTAAACCTGAGCTCTTTCATTTCATGGTTTCCTTTCTGCATTCTGTGCTCGTTTTCCTGTTTTTCTAAGCCCCTGGGGTTTGATGGGGTCGCTCTGCCATCAGCGCACCTTGGGCACTCAAAACCTGCGCTGAATGTCAAGCAGTATGAAGGCAGTTTGACCTTCAACGCAGGTGGAACACTGTGCAGGTGCGTTGGGCGCAGAAAAGGATTTTGTTGCACAGTTTTTGATGAAAATTTTTGCTTGTTTCTCATCAAAACCAGGATCTAACTCATCTCATGTTTGTTTTTCAGAGATATTGGAGCAAAATGACCCTTACATGGCGAGAACGAGAACATGAAGAAGAGGACATGATTGCCCTACATGATCCTGTCACGGTGAACGCGCTGTGGAACTGTGGCCTGCTGAAGTTCTTCCGCATCTCTAGCATGAGACAGCAGATCACCCTACTGCAGTATTTGCTCGATGCTTGGGATCCTATCAACCAAGTATTCCAGATTAGGGGAAAATCTATCCCCTTGACCGCAGTAGACATTTACTTCTTGACTGGCTTGTCGAGGCGGGGTGCCCCTATCTCTTTGTCAGGTTCGGCCCGAGGGAGTGACTCTGTGAGAGATTATGTCCGCCAGTATTGCAGGGAAGGATCTCAGCCGAGTAAAGACGGCAAGATCGTTATCCGTGAGGTTGCTGACAGGTCCCTTAGGTCTATCCTGTACACTATTGGTAGGATGGCCGGTAGTGCGTCTCTTCATGTGGCCAACAGATCTTATATGCAGCATGCCTTGGAGTGCCTCCAACCGAAAATATTCAACTGGTGTGATGCAGTACTTCTTCAGATGAAAAGTCAGTTAACCAAGGTAAAGGACGGGAGACTGAAGAACTTTGGGTTTGGTTCTATTTTGACCGCCTTTGCTTTGGAGAAGATACCACTGATGCAGCCACAGCACATTGCACTCGACTTGCCTTCTCCTACTGAACCACGCATGCAGAGATGGGTTGACCACATGTCTAGGCATGCTGGTCAATCTCAGATTTCTTTTTCTGATACCTTCTTCAGGTGGTTTGAGCGTCAGGAGATGGTCTATTCCGAGTATCCATATGTTGGCATGGACTTCCGGGGTGATCCGGATTTAGTACTGCCGGACGGCGAGCAGTGGGGCGCTATTGGTAAAATCTTCGACCATATCACTGTTTACTGTTTTTATTCATAATGTCCATGTGCTTTATTCTATCAAGACTTTAATCAAACTCATGTGTGCGTGCAGATGTTGGTCCTGTTCGTCCAGCAGTTCGCCCGAGAGCGCCAGCCGCTGCCCCAGCAGGAGAGGCTGCCGGGAGGGTTATTCTTCGTGACCTTGATGTAGCCGAGACCCTCACAGCTGTGCAGGAGCAGGTTGAGAGTCTTACTCTCGGCATTCCAGACGTGAGGATCGACGAGTTACCTTTACAGTTGCAGCGGCATACTACTGGTGTGCCTAGACGATGGACTCGTCTCTTACGCATGATCGCACAGGCCGTGACGTGCTATCATGAGCATCACTAGACTAGGGTGCCCCCTAGCATTTTGAGTTTTTGGGTCATGTGACCGATTTTGTCTTGGTTACAGAAAATTATATGTAAACCATAAACAGCTTATATATATATATATATATATATATATATATATATATATATATATATATATATATATATGTATATTTTGATTTTCGGGGTTTTATTCTGGTTGAGTTATGTGATCCACATGTACCACATTGATGATGTGTTTCTTTTTATAAATGTCGCAAATGTCTATCTAACACATAGTTCGCTAATGAGTCGGTTAATGTGTTTTTAAGTTTCTGGAAATATGTTGGTATTGAATTAGATCAAATTGTCTTTCCAAAATCTTAACCCTTAGAAACATGCGATAAATGGCTAGATTTCGGACGGAATATATACCATTGAGTTGTAGTATTACGAGTTGTGAGTCTAGCCTGACGATTAGTCGGCGTATACCATGGGTGATGGCATCAGAGAGAAGTTCTATCAACGCGCTATACTCAGCGATGTTATTCATTGATTGCCCAATACATACACCTCTGAAACTTACTAACTCGCCGCTTGGATCAAAAATGTCCCAAGCTGTGGAGGACAGGTTCCGCGAACTACGACTCGCTCCGTCGGCATATCCAACACATGTCTCCAAAAGGTTTGACATCTGCAATAAATGTAAAAAGGTGGATTACTCGACCAAAACAAACACTTCAGCGAAAACAAAATACAACAAAAGCATACTGGTTACTATTTAAGCATAGTAACGGTTGAGGTACAACCCATTACGGGGTTGCGCCAGTGGAATTCCGTCATAATCCATTAACTCGTAGGCTCCTTTCGCTAACACTCGTTTAACAATATAGGGGCCCATACATAAAGAATTAAATTTACCTGCTCCCAATTTATCGGATTCTTGGTCGTAAAGCAAGACCAAGTCACCTTCTGAGAAGACACGGGGTTTGACATTTTTGTCGAACTGCGCCTTGAATCGTTTCTTATGGGCTTCGTTAGCCAAAGCGGCATCACGACGGGTTTCATCCAATTGGATTAATTCCAAGAAACGGGCCTCTTCTTCTGAAGTTCCGGGGAGGAGATCAATTGCGAGTTTAAGAGACGAGATTTCACACTGGACTGGTAAGACTGCTTCCAGGCCATATACCAGTTGGAAAGGCGTGAACCCGGTCGCATTCCTTACCGATGTTCGGTAAGCCCACAAGGTTGAGTACAGGATTATATGCCACCTTCTTTTGTGAACTCTGATCATCCTTTGCAACATATGCTTCAGGACTTTGTTGATCGCTTCAACTTGTCTGTTGGCTTGCGGATAATACGGGGTAGAGCTGTCGTGAGATAGCCCTAGCTTGGCAGCTAATTCAACCATCATGTGATTGTGAAAATGCGATCCATGATCTGTAACTATAGCCTGTGGTACGCCGAATCTGGCGACTACATGATTGAAAAAGAAAAGGGCAGTTGTTTCACCAGTGTTATCTAATGTAGGCATCGCCTCGGCCCATTTGGTAAAATATTCAACGTCGACTATAATATACCCATGCCCCCGGTCGAGGTGGGGTTACATGTCATGAAATCGATGCCCCATTTGGTGAAAGGCCCAACAGCAACTATTGGCTGTAAAGGTGCGGGTGGTCTTCTGGTTTTGCTATCAAAAATTTGACAAGCATGGCAACTTCTGAATGCGGTTATGCAATCTTTGAACATGGTTGGCCAGAAGTATCCTGCTCGTAAGATTTTTTGTGCTGTAGCATATCCAGATTGATGCCCCCCACACGCGCCTGAATGACACTCATTCAGGGCTTTTTCGGCCTCCTCATGGGTGAGGCACCTTCTCAGAACTGTATCGATACCACGACGGTAAAGCGTATCATCGACGATTATGTAGTCTTTTGCTTGGTATCGTATACGTTTTTTTTCTGAGTGAGAGGTGTTAGGCCTAAACTTTTGGGTTTGGAGATAAATTATTATATCTCCATACCACTCATTGCTTGTAGATATCAGAAACAAATTCTCTTCCACGATTGATTCTTCGGATGTTTCATCGTTGGACGACGATTGGGAGTCGCCAATTTGTTGTTGGGAAAAGTATCCAATTCGGAATGCCCCTATCCCACTCTAAGAGGTGATAGTGCCTTAGCAACAAACGAGGTAAACTAATTAAGTATTCTTCTTTATGAAATGTAAATGAGGAAGAAGGATCTAACTAACCTGTGTCTTCCGCTAGTTTGTCGATCCAAATCACTCCTCTCTTCAGTAGCTCCCAGCTTCTTGCTCCTTCACCGGCCCAGCTTCACCAAATTCTTGCAAGATCACAAGAGAGAGAAACTACACAAAGATACAGATATACATTCATAAAAAGCTCAAGATCAGATTAAGCTAAACATGTAAGCATAACAAAACATCATTGGTACACAACATGTAGGAGAAACTCAGATAGTTTATTGATGAAATAAGAAAGTCCAAGAGGAGATACAACAAAGTGAGTTCTGATCCAGCATCTACCTCCCAGCAAAGGAATCCCTTCCTCTCCTCCAACAAAGCATAAATCACCCAATGTACTAATCTCAATCTCAAACCAACAACAATTCTCTGCAAAGTACAAAATTCCAGCCTCCTGAACCTCTGGGTGAGAGATCCATATATAGATGTAAGCAGAGAGGATGAGTCAGCTTATGTTTTGACTTGTGGCTTCTCTCTGTCAGTTCTTGCTTCCACTTGGAGGTTGAGAACCTCTTACTCATCACTAGTCGAATTCATTGAGGCAAGTGTCATTGGAGAAGATTCTGGAAGCTTCCAGGGTCTTTCCACCTCGTTGAATGAGCTTGCCATTTGTCATTTCCCGCTCAGCGCACCCTGGTAGTGCTTCCACCTGCGTTGCAGTGCACCTAGCCAGTGTAGACTTTGCATTTCAACGCAGGCAGCTAGTGGAGCTTCTGAATTGATCCTGAATTGACTATTTCTGAGTGGTTTTTGGTGGAGAACTTCTGGGAGAAGCTGTCATTGGTTGACCTTGTTCCTTTAGGAGCTGTAACAACATCTTTAGGGACTTTGGATCCCTTGAATTATGGACATTTCATGCTTATAGCTGTAAGGCACAAAAATGTCTATAACAATCCTCTGAGCCATTCACCCATTTTTTCTTACTCTCTTCGTCATCGATCTAAGTCTCCCTTCATAAGTGCATTCACTCGATCCATTCCTCTGTGTGCAAAAGATCAAAAGAAGTACCCATTCTCCAATGACTCCCATCGCCCTCACTTACCAAAGCACAAGCTCTACTCCCTCCCTCCAATCTGTAATAAGAATATCAATGTTGCCTCTGCTAGCATATTGCCCCACCACCTCACTAGATCCACAGTTTTTATAAATCCGAGATCTTCTCTCATCAGCTCTCCATCAGCCATCTATTTTAACTGCTTTGTTTCTCTGTGTGAGAAATAAATAAATGAAGAGCAGCCCATTACCAAACTAGTATCCCATTTCAACCCTAAAGCCTTTAGAACAACCCACTTCAAAACTAACAGTGTGCCCAACAGCAGCAAGGAAGTCTCACAAAGTTCTCCAATATCACAGAGGAAGGGAAAAAACAAAACAAGCAAGAAGAAAGTAGAGGAAAAGCATATACAAGAGACACAGGAAGGACTACAAAATCACAGAGAAAGAAGGTATAAAGATGCAATTTAACCCAATAGAGAAAGCAGCTAGGAATGATGGTTGTGCCACCTGTAAGGCCAACAAGTTCATGATTAGTAGGTTCCAAGAAGCACTCCAAGATCTAAGAATAGAGATGAAAATGGAATTCAGCTACCAAAAAAGGAATATGGAAATCCAGAAAGCGGAAATAATTGCATTAAAAAACAAATGTGTGCACTTGGAAGAATATGTGGCCTACATCAAAAACTCCACTCTGAGCCAGGAGGGAGAAAATTCAATCTGTCAAGGCAAAAAATAGAATTCTTATCAGGAGTACTCAGTAAACCAACATTGAGCATCTTCAAACACTACAATATATTTTAAGTAATATGCGTTGTAAATTTATCTTATTATCAGGCCAATATGTACGATAGTATGCTAGAATAGTTATAGGTAGCAATAGAATTTTGGGACTCAATCATAATATTATGGAATGCATTCCCACTTTTCTTCTAAAGCTTTACTCCAACCTCCATCAAATGTAACAGGAGCATGTTCCTTTTCTCCTTTTGGAAATAAAATCAATATCCAATCTTGTCAAAAAAAAATGGTTATTATGGTGATCTTACGACTAATTTTTCAAGACTGGTTATATGTTTGTTATATGCATGGTTCTATGATGTACTCTAGCTATGGCTCTTGTTCATAATTGATAATTTATCAATTGTTGATGAATTCATGGGCTAAAAAGTGCTTTTGCATCTAGTTTGAGAGGGAATAGAGCCTTCTTGGTGATTCTCAAATGAAGTTCAAAAATTTATGATCAGATATGCATTCATGACCTGTAGCTTCTATGTTTACTATTTGTTTGAAAAAATGTTTATCATGTACTAGGCATTTCTTGTCACGATCTTGCTCAATTTTTGTTTTTCTAACATTGTTATCATCTTATTTTTGTTCCTAGAAAGTTATAGGTAGTTTTGGGTAGTGCTTTACATGGCTAGCCTGAAAAATTGGTATATATTTCGCCACCGCATGCAAAGAAAAGGGGATTTTGGGTCATAACTGCATGGAGATAGACTTGTGGGTGTGATTGCAGCCTTCTAACCACGTGTATGTTATTTTATGGGTGCGTTTGTTGAGTTAAGCCAGAGAAAAATGAGTTCCAGCTCAAGGATTAACCACCTTGTTAATTTTTTTTTAGCATTAGAGGTTTTCTAGTCTCAAAAGTTTGTGGAGAGGCTAAAACGCAAGAATTCTACATAACCTAAAAATTGTTTTTGGAAATTCCACCTAGAAGTGTCTCAGTTAGATTATTAGCCTACTTTTAAATATTTCATAAGTCTAAAATTAGGAAAAGGGGTTAGTTAATCAGTATTAATTGAGATAAGTTGTGAATCATCTAGAAACACACACGGATTGATCTAGAAATTATGTCAACCATCGATTATGTTTTAATATTGGTCATTGGGATTCCAACTAGAGATTATACAAGGAAGTCGATGGGTAGATGGAGAACACGCTAGTGCATATACTTAGTTTCCTAGGCAGTTTTATTTTCTCAGTAGTGGTGACCTAATAGTGAAGATAGAGAGAGAGGGCCAACAACATTTCTGGAATAAGTCTTCCAGTTCTGGAACAAGTCTTCAAGTTTTAGAAGAGGCAGTGAGAGTGATCCAATATTTTTTGCTTACAGATGCATCAAAATTACATATAATAGAGTTAATTAACCATGGAACTTAAAAGCACATAAACAATGTGGAAATAATTAAAAGAACACAAAAACCATGACACAATGATTTGATTATGGAGTTCGTCCAATTTAGACTACGTCTCCAGTCCCTATTCAATAGTGGGGAGGCCTTCTTTTTATTAATGGCATAAAAGAGATAAAAGTACAGCAACAAGCAATTTCAACCCTTATACCTCCAAGCTGATAGATGGGCAGAGAATAGAGAGCCCAGCTTTGAACAAAGACAGAACAACTAAACTCCTGGCGAAAAATAGTGCAAAAATGCCTATCCAAACTCTCAATTTGGATAATCAGGCCTTCTGCAATCTTCTCGAAACCTCCCTGCTACTCAAGGAAAGGTTTCGGCCTGCTGCCAGGGTCAGGGTTTGTTGTATGCAGTAAAATTAGTGTATTCAGCTAGTCGTCCCCTATCTTTCTCTTAAACAACAGTCATATATATAAGATCATTGCGACATCCCTCAAAATCAGGGCAGTTTCAACATAATACCCAACGTTAGCAGGCAAGAGCGGGCCTGAAGGATTCACGACAACCACCCTTCCACAATAGTAAGCCACTGTCCAACAACTTATTTCAACGGCGCGTGACTCTCAGCAGCGGGTTCATCAGCGGTTCCAGCTTATCGGTGGATAGTCCAATGCCCAAACACAACATCCTGCGATAAATATGGACCCGACAGGAAGATTCACAATATACATAATGTCTTCGCGTCCAGAACTCCCGTCACATTATCGCAATTGGCGCAATGGTTATCACTCTACAGCACCTGCAGACCCGCCGAGTTTATTAATCACACTGTATAACATTTCGGGTCCGAGCCCCTTATTGTAGTATCGCAATCAATGCTTTTCCCCTGAACCGTATCGCAAGCACCATCCCTTTCGTGCGATTGCGACATGCGATGTATATCACAATTAAGTCCTGTCGGGGTCGATTTGTAACTCCTCTGGCTTGCGATATGCGATATCGCAATCACTGTCGGGAACACCAGGGGCTGATTCTTCCTTAAGCACTCCTCCTTTTCGCTGATATGCGATATGCAGGGTCCAGTGGCATCCTTCCACATGGCGCTCCCTTATTCATTGAAACTATGCCATGTCATCTTCTCCCTGCTACCTAGACAAGTCAAACTAAAACTTTGACTTACTCTAACTTTGTCATCTGGACTCGGATTTGAGTGTCATTCACACCGTTGGAATCAGGATGAAGAGCACTTCAATCCAATGTTAATCTTATCTAAATTCTGCCACTTTGAGTTTTAAGCCTTTTGTCATGCCACTGGTACTTTTCTAAAGATCCATCTGGATCAATCCTCCCCACTAAGAGCTTTTGGACCACCAAAATACTTTTCAGTCAATTGGTAAGTGAGAAATTGCTCCCTCACTTTTTCCTTCTCCATCCTTCGAGCTTTGCTTGGATGCATTCCTTTGAAGCCAACATGGATGTACTCCACATCTCCCCGTTGTGAATTTATATTCCTTCGGTCGAGTATGATATCTTCAAGAAACTTATCTAGATACTCGGGCACAAAATCATCCACTGTAGGAATCTGTGCAACCTCCTCGGTATCCATAATCAATGGAGGTTAACAAAGCTTCAAGTTTTCCACATTTACCACAGAGTACACTTGCATATAAGTAGGCAATTCAAGACAAAAAACATTGTCTCCAATCTTTGCCAATATGGTGAAGGGACCATATCTAATGGGTCTCATTTTATTCCCTTCTCCCTTCATTCTATCTTTGTTGATATGGATCCATACCTTTTCCCCAACTTGAAATTTATGGTCAACTTGGTACTTATCATGTCGAGCTTTATATCGAGCTTGACTCTTCTCCAACTGCTCCCACACTTCCTGATGAATTAGTTGTATCCATTGAATGAAATTTCTTGCTTTGTCCCTATCATCTCATGCATTGTCATCTTCCTATTTCCCAAAGACCATGTCCAAGGGATCCCTGGGTAGATAGCCAAAACATGTCTCAAATGGTGAGCTCTGTGTAGATGAATGTGTTGCTCAATTGTATGCATGTTGCACATAAGTAAGTTGTTCATCCCACAACTTGGGATGTTTCCCACAATAGCCTCGCAACAACTGAACCATGGTGTGGTTGACAACCTCTATCTGTCAATCAGTCTGTGGATGAAATGTCATACTTATTTTCATCTTGGTGTCCATCATTCTCCACAAGCTGATCCAAAACTCCCTAATAAAGCGGGAGTCTCGATCTGACACAATAGATGTGGGCAACCCAAAATCGACCCAAACATGCTGAAATAAAAGAAACATAGTCTGCTCAGCAGTGACCTACTTTTTACAAGGCATTAAAATACACATTTTACTAAACCTATCCATAATGACATACAAATAGTCGTGACCTTTCCTAGACATATGTAAACCTCCTACAAAATCCATGGACACACTTTCCCATGGTCGACTCAGAATAGGGAGTGGTGTGTAGAGCCAAAGTTTTCTATTAGAGGGCTTTGAAACATAACACAACACACAACCCTTTACAAAGCGAGTCACAATGATTTTCATGTGAGGCCAAAAACAAAACCTTAGCAAATGCAATAAAGTTTTCTCAATTCCAAAATGACCAGACACAAGAGAGGTATGAGCCTCTCGGATTACATGAACCCTCTCATTACTGGGTATACACAGTTTTCCAAGGTGGTACAATAGATTTCCTTGCAAGTAATAATTTTCCACCTACGATCCACGAGTCAGTTTTTCATAGATTTCTTTAAAATCATTATCGTTAGCATACTGTTCAGCATAACTTTCTAACAACAAATAAACATTTTGAAAAACTACAGATGCAAAAATAGGAGGGCAAGAAAGCATATCTTCTACTTTGTTGTTGGCACCCTTCTTATATTTTATTACCAAATGAAACTGTTGGAGGATTCCCATCCATCTAAAGTGACAGGCTTTTTGAATCTTGGTCTATGACTGAAGATACTGCAAGGGTTGATGATCCATGTGGATGATGGTCTCCTTGCCGATCAGATAGTGTTTCCACTTCTTTACACTCTGGACCAAGGCGTACAACTCCCAATCATACGTAGGATAATTCACAATAGCATGGGAGAAAGTCTCTAATTGGTAACAAATAGGCTTTCTTTCCTGCATCAATACAGCACTCGTGGCATATCTGCTGACATCTGTGTTGGCTTGATGGGGCCTGACCCAGGTTCGGAATTGAGTTAGCTAAACAAATCCTGGTACTACTGGCCCTTTTGGCAATAGTCTGTAGAGCGCAGACTGGGGTCTCACCTAAAGTAGTATGGGAGGGTGCTAGAACCAGTTTTCCACACCCTGGGGATGTCTGATGGTTTCAAGTGGTCCGCAGTTGTGCCCGTTGCTATGCGCACCTTCCTGTACCTCGCAGCCTGAAATACTGCCTTCGCACAGCCCTACTAAGGGGCCGAGCCGTGTTACTACCCAAGTCCTTACTAATAGCCTGATATTAGTTGATTACCTTAGCTTATTTGTATGTGTTCAGTTATACTTAACAATATTCACCATTCATACAAGCGCGCGCAATAATAAAATAGTGTAATTGTAAATGACATTAAACATATAATAACTCAGAACATATACACAAGATTGGTAACAAAGCTTCTCTTTATTATTCTCTTCTCTGATTACAGACTTGACTCTACCCTGCGCACTCAGCTACAGGGGTCTGCGCACTCAGCTGCGGACTCTACTAGGCCTCTGCACACTCAGCTGCAAAGCCTCTTCCTACTACTATGACCCAAGACACACTTAGACTCTTCTTTTATGCTTCGCTATTCCATTCCATCCATTCTACTCTATCTTCATCTGATACCTTTACAACTTAGAGCCTCGCTCTATTTATACAACCCCATGGTCTGCGGACCATGGGTAAGCCGAAATTACATTCAAACTTAGGGCGGATAACCCTATGACTCTAGCATACATTCTGTGCCCCCAATTTGCGGGGCTTTACAATAATATCACTCAAAACTTGGGCTTTGAGCCCCAAAACATGTTGTGGGGGGATTCCATGCCCAGCAAGCCCCCAACACAAACATCATGACTCACCCTTGAGTCACTCTGTCAGCGCGACGATCTTGGTGTGGAGTCCCTCCAACTGGTCCCGAACAGTCCTGATGTACGCAGCACACTGAGTCGTTGCTTGTTGAACCTGCTACATCCGTTCTTCTGAGGCCTTTGTTTTCGGTGTACTGCCCTGTATCTACGCATGTATCCTCTGAATGTGCATGAGCTTCCCTTCAATATTTGTCTTGATTGTGAAGGCCTCGTCAATCCATGGTTGGATGCGCTCTTTGAGGACTGCTTCCTTATGGTGTGCCACATCCACCTGCTCTTTTAATGCCTTAGCTTGCTGCATCCTCGCAAGCTGCTGAGTGAGGACTACTATCTGCGCAGTCCCCCTGATGCTATTGTACTACTGCTAGAGTTCGCGCGCCTCTGTCTCCAGCCATTGGATGTTGGGGTCCTCTTGCAAAGTCATGAGGACCTCAAGCGCCTGTTCCAACATGTTGGTATAGTCGCGTACTGCACCTCCAATCTCTTCCAACCCTACTGCAATAGCACTGACGCGCTATTCTCTAATTTCCAGAGGAGTGGAAGGCTGCGCCTTCAATCGTAACTCGACAATCTGGAGATTTAGCTCCAGCTGCACCCTTGTCTTCTCTTCTCACGGGTTGCAGACTCCACTTGCCAAACTGTGGATCTGTACTTCTACCGATAGATCCACAGCGATGGCCAACCCAGGACGCGTTGGCAAGCGTCATTAACCATTTGTACCAATTTTTGATTTTGCGACACCAACTCGTCCCACTGCAAGCTAAGTTTTTCTATGTTAATTTTCTGCTTGCTAAAAACCTGGATCGCGCAGCTCTGCTATTATCCCATCCTGTAGCTAATATAGCATTTCCCAGGGAAGGGCAGCCAAATTAAGGCCAAGGCCTTTCATCATGTTAATTGTCACCCGATCCATCGTATTGGACGATACAAGAGCTCCCTCTGGCAACACTATTGTGTTTTCCATCTTTGCGTGCAACATCTGCTCTGCGGCTGAAGTTCCGGCTGCAATGTGTGTTGACAAGGTGCCTTCCTGAGGGGGCTACACCTGTAACTCCTGCAGCTGCACCCTGAGGGCCCCAACACAGTCTGATGCTCCAGCATGAACTCCTGAAGTGCTTCACTTGTGACATCGTGAACCATCTCACTAATGTCATGGAGATCACCTTCGATTAAGGTGATCGAGTCAATGGCCAGCTTCGAGGCCTTGACCTTCTTCCTTGGGCCCGATCGCCCTGCGATGCACGACCACTTTAGATGTGTGGACGCGGCTCCTGGGTCCACGCTCCCTTCTAATATTTCTGTTTTCTCTGCCTCCTGCCCTGAGGACATTTCTTGGCCCTCATCTGCCTGTACCGTTGCTACCTCTGCCGCCTACACTACTTCTGTGGCCTTCTTCTGTTCCGTGGCTTTCTATGCTGCTTCACGCACTGCCCTGACCTCAGTTATTGCTTTCTCATTCCGCCTTCTCTCTGCTAATTGAGTGATGCGTAGCTTAGCATCATCCTTTTTCTTCTGGGCTGCCACCTTCTTCAGTTTTGTCAGGTCTGGAGCGCACCATTCGTGAGGCCATGTCTCCAATATAGTAAAGATTGCGTCGTCGGTGGCTACAAATGGATCCTTTCACGCCTAGATGTAGATGTTGTGCATATTGGCTTTGAAGTCTGCAAAACTCTGCAGACTATTGTGCACCGTAGGTGACAGGCACGACCTCCTATTAATCCACATTCGGATGCTTGCCTCCATGAGCACCCAGAAAATTTTTGTGTCGTGAATCTGTTTCGCGTCCTTGGTGGCCCAGAGTGAAGCGTACTTCGCGGCCTCTGGTAACTCTTTGTAAATGGTGGGGAACTGACTATCCTCTGGTAGTTCTCCCGCTACCAGCAATATGGATAAGAGCAACCACGTGTAGTGGAAGGTCTTACCCTACTCCTGGGCTTCGCGACAGTTTATCAAAAATTCCTCGCTGAGAATTTCGGCCTAGTTAAACTGGACCCCCTCCGTGCACTGCTCGGCTAGCGCGACCATCGGTGCTGGTACCTCATCAGCACAGCATTTTCTCATAACTTTACCAGCCAGAAGTTGAGTTGCTATGTGCACCCCCTTATCCTTGATGCTAGTGATGGCGTATCCCCTCTTCTTTTTCTCCAGCTTATAATTTTCCTTCATGGCTTCTGTGAGAGCCAAATTGCTACCTTTTCCGGCTATAGTTGTCGGGTCCTTTCCCTTACAGGGGAGTGGAGAGATACCATGAATGAGGTCTACCATGATGGGAATAGGCTCCTCTAGCCATAGATACCCATCATGCACCAGGCAGAGCAGCTGCCTGATGACGAAAATGGTGATGGGCGCGGGTGGAATTATGGTATCCATTAGAGGTGTAGTAATCCGGCCTTTTCCACATCGCGCAGTCATTTTCGCAGCTCTAACATTATCACCACCCCCTCGGTGTTCTGCTTCATCAATTTCCTAGTCTCTAGGTGAGGGAACTTCTCGCTGTCAGCGAGGTCCCAGTCTTCAAATTTCATGGTTGGCACGTGGCCTAGGTGCGTGCCCTTGAATACAATATCGTCGAGGAGGAGCGGGGTCTGGAGCGAGCTTTTCGTTTCGTCCAGGTCCTTCGATACTTTGGTTTTCCCTTTCCACGAAGGGACATGCGCTGGCAGTTTTGTTGCAGAGCGTAACTGTTGGATATCCTCCTCCATGTCTTCTTCTTCTTCTGTTGCATCAATTAGGGCCTGTAAGTCTTCTTCTTCCTCGTCGGTTTCTATTGTGACTACTTTCCCCTTCTCTTCCATAGATAGTTTGTTGTGTCATGGATTCCTTGGGGACATGCGTACTGGACCCATTGCCTATTTATCCTTCTTGGGCCGCGGTGTTCGCAGTGATTTTAGGATTTCTATCACCACCCCAGCACCTTCAGGGACATCCCCCACCATTTAGGTCTGCGCGGCCTCGCCGATGGTTACCTCTTCAATTCCCAACCCATCCTTAGTGGTTGTCATCATCTCTACACTGTATGTTGTCTCTCGTGAACTTAGGGGCTTAATTATTGCTCGGTTCTCAACACTCTGTGCTCTACTCAAACGCTCAATTCTCAAATGACCAAGTGTTGTTCGCTGACTAGCCTTGTGGGTTTTATAGTGCCTTTTGAATTCGAATTCGACTGTTCCCCCAAATTTCGGGCGATTAATGCTTTCTTGGCTGCAGATTTTCCCAAATCTTGCCCATAACTCACGTCTTAAATGCCCATCGCCTGCTCCATTTGGCCTCAAATTAGACATCCCGTCATGAATAGTGACACCAATGGTCACTTCCCAGCCAACCATCGCGGCAGCGCAACCCTCCATGCGTGGTCGCGAACCCTGTGACATTCTGATTCTGCGCTCATTTCCAATATCACGCAGCTCCCAGGCAGAATATTTTATAGTCCCGCACTCCCTTTCAACTACCTGGAGTGCTAAGACTATCCTTCCTATGGCTAATCAGGTGGTCACACCACCCATGCGGAGCTCCATCCTGTCCTCCAGTATGGTTCACAGAGAATCCTCATCTGCCATTGTGGTGATTGGCACCACGCGCTCTACTATTTGCAATGCGCTACCCTGGTTACTACGTTTGGCGATATGCGGTCCCAGCCACAGCAGTAGACTAACCAATTCTCAACGATAGTCCTCCAATTCGACATTTATCAACGATAAATGCTTCCTTTATTTCATTTTCCAGCCTCTTGACCTCTGCGTCCATTGAAGCACTTTTCTCCCTTAGCCATACCCGGTCTTTTTCAAGTTTGTGAAGTCTAAAGTTTCTCTGTCAAATTTCTTCCTGAAGTCTTATATGTTCTGCTTCATGTAGCTGTGTGATTTCTTCATTCTGGTCTACGTAGATCATTGTATCTATGGGTGCTATTATGCACGGACTTGTCTTCGCATGCTCCTCGAAGATTACAGCCCCTACTTTATACTTTAGCTTTGGAATTTCTCTCGCCGTCAGATTTTTGCACATAGTCTTATAGCCCCATCGAACTGCTGGTACACGCAGGTCCCAGTCAGTGCGTTTCACATGGTGGACCCTGTTCAGTACTTCACACACCTTTTCAAAGGCTTTTCCGTGAATAATCTTTGGCGTGTTTTGACTTTCCTGCTTCTGCGTGTTGTTCCTATTTTCTATCGTGAGAGCAGTGTGTGTTTGTGTGGGTTGTGTACCATATGTCTGTATCCATCTGGAAAGGTGGGTGCACAAGCTGCTTCACTCATCATAACCAGCTCTCATCTGCAGCTGAGGTTTTCCAAATCATCTAAGCATCACCTTTCTGCATTCGCACTAGTCCTCAAAACTCTGCTGGTGTGTACCCCACCACTTTGCAGGGGTAGCGCACAGTGCCCATTTTAGAGCATCAAACCGTTGTTGTTCTAGCACTTAGCTTTCAAATTTGTTTAGGAATTCATCCACTGATTTCAACCCATCATACATAGGCAGATCCCTTGCCTTTGTTGCTACACAGCGTAGTGACCTTATCATCATGTTGCAATTGAGCGTGGTTACTTCGTGTAAGTGGTTCTACCATCATTCTACTTCTTCATCCGAATCCAAAGTGCAGGAGTTGTTGCGCTCCCGCGAAATCCTACCATCTGTTGTGGGATTCACCCAATCCTGCTCTTGCGTGGTTATTTTGTAGATGCAGTCGAGATCATCATCACTATCATCGTCACGCACCGGTTCTTTGTAGCACTCTCCTTCCGCAGGGTCTAAAGGTACCACTACGCGCAGTGACTTTTTTTCGAAAATCATCTTGCACTTTTTCAGATTTATCACTCCATTCATATCAGTGGCCCAATCTATTCCCAGTAGCGTGGGATAGGGATTGTTGTCATCGCCAATCTCTATCATTTCGAAATCGTTCAGTGCACTCGCACCTTCAATATCCACTGTTACTCCTTGCAACCTCCCCATTGGTAGGATCTTTTGCTGATTCGCCATTCTTAATTGAATAGGAGACCATTGCAACGCAGGCTTACCCATGTGCTCCCACATCTGCTTTGGTAGAATGTTCCATCTGATCCTAGATCCAAAATTACTTGATCCATTTCATATTCCCCGATTTGCGCAGTCAATCTCATTTCCCTTCCTATTCGCGACGTATGTTTCTCGAGCTTCCAGACTACGCGCGGTTCTCCTAATCCAGCGCACCTAGTGATAAGTTCCTGCAGTCCTTTCATAGCCTTGCTATCGCGCAGCAGCTTCATACATGTCTCCAGAAAGGTAATGAGCATTGAATGATCCATCTCTGGTTCTAGTTGATCCTTACTACCTGAAGTGGAGGCCTCCGTGAAGCTCTTCTTAGCTTCCATGAATGTCTCCTTTGTGCGCTCCAAATCAAATTCAGGTTCCTTTGTAGGAGCCTTGCTAACCCACGTACTTTCTTCAGGATGCTTACCTTTGTCATCTCCTGTCATGATACCGCTTCGAAGCACTATATTTATATTTGGGTCCTCTTCACGCAGTTCAGACCTCATCATTTGTAGGTTCTGAGTCGGGGGAGGCTGGAGTACTCCTTTATCACGCAACCTCACTATAAGTGTAGGGCAGTCCTTTGTCTCATGATCAAATTGGGTATAATATAAACATGATTCTTTCGTCGGTATAATATAACCTTGATCTCATCTGTGCCCCTGAAATCCAGTGCGCGTCATCCCTGCATTTGGATCAAGGGCTCACGTTTCGATCTGCACTCTATAGGCAAGAGTCTGATCCATCATCAACTCGTAACTTCTACAGGTGCGCTCATTATGGCCTATCGAGCTGTGAGTTGTCCTGTCCTGTTTTAAACTCTGCATTTCTAGACATAACTTTTTTAGTTGCACGTGGATTTGTTGCACTCCCAAGCTAGGATCTTGAATTTGGGTCTCATGCAACCTCATTTTTATTTCCAAGGCTTCGGCCCGAGTAGATATCTTCTGCTCTGACAACGCAGTCCTAAGATGCGGTGTTAGTTACGCTACAAACCATGCACGGTGTTTTCCATCTGTCAAAGTCATGTTGGCTTCATGAATCATACTCTTCAGTCTCTAATCCAGATCCTAGGGGGTCTCGCTCGGAAGCATCGCAATTTCCTTAAACCCGATAATCGAGTGTGTCTCTGATTTTGGCCTGCTAAATTCCTTGTTCAGCAGCCTGGATATCTGTGATCCCCGCATTCGGATGGTCATTATAATGCTTAATGTACCATGTTAGTGTGTGATCCTACAATGCGCTTACCAGTGTTGCCTTCTTAATATTTCCATCTGTGACTCCTTGTGCTTCCCATACAGCCTTTACCACGAACCAAAATTGGTCCGGATCTTCGTTCCCTACTCCTTTGAATACCGGCAATTTTATTGCGCTCACCATATTAAACTGTGGTGGTGGCGGAGGTGGTGTGGGAAAAGTTGTAGGTGAATATGGTGAAACCGATGGCGGTGTAGGTGGGGGTGGTATGCGTGGAATTCGTTGTCTTATCAGACTAATCGTACTTCTCGGAGAAACTTTCACGAGCTCCTCCTCACTCTCCCGCAGAGGTGAAATCAAGGGACTAGTCTCTATTTCTTCACTACTTATGTTTCTATAGATCCTCCCACTTCACGTTGCCCCAAACATAAATTTATTCGCATAACCCGCTTTTCACACAATAGCATTTTAATCCAAGTGTTCAAAGATTTAATGTACTTACCTCACGGTCCTTTAAGGAAGTGTCGTTTCGCCTCATTGTAACTGACTGTCGTATCTATCGTGAACTCGGTGATAAACCCTCCTATAATGTGATCGAGCTAATGGTCCATAGCGCGCGCGATCTTATCTTCTAATGTTTCTAATCTGCGCACCAATTTTGGAGTCCACACAATCATTTTGTTGAGCCTATACCTTCCCTGACTGTCTGCTAGCTTTGCAATCCACTCATACAACTCAGAGGGGAAGGATGCAAAGAAAATTTCATGGATTTCCATATACATGTAGCGTTCTAACCACTGTTCCTTTGATACTCACGGATTCCTGTTTTCCTGTGCTGCTAACTCGTGAATCTTTCTGTCCAACCAATTTTCAATTTCTTTCTTTGTTGGATTCCAGTGACACGACATCAGACATCCCTTATGCAGATCCTGGTCCCGGCAACGGAACCATTTGTTGGCTTGATGGGGCCTGATCTAGGTTCGGAGTTGAGTTAGCCAAAAAAATCCCGATACTACTGGCCCTTTCAGCAATAGTCCACAGAGCGTAGACTGAGGTCTCACCCAAAGTAGTATGGGAGGGTGCTAGAACCAGGTTTCCACACCCTGTGGATGTCTGATGGTTTCAAGTGGTCCGTGGTTGCGCCCGTTGCTACACGCACCTTCCTGTACCTCATAGCCTTAGATACTGCCTTCACACAACCCTACTAGGGGGCTGAGCCATGTTAATACCCAAGTCCTTACTAATAGACCGATATTAGTTGATTACCTTAGCTTATTTGTATGTGTTCAGTTATACTTAACAATATTCACCATTCATACAAGTGCACGCAGTAATAAAATAGTATAATTGCAAATGACATTAAACATATAATAACTCAAAACATATACACAAGATTGGTAACAAAACTTATCTTTATTATTCTCTTCTCTGATTACAGACTTGACTCTACCCTGCGAACTCAGCTACGGACTTTACTATGCCTCTACGCACTTAGTTGTAGAGCCTCTTCCTACTACTATGACCCAAGACACACTTAGACTCTTCTTTTATGCTTCGCTATTCCATTCCATCCATTCTACTCTATCTTCATCTGATATCTTTACAACTTAGAGCCTCGCTCTATTTATACAACCCCATGGTTCGCGGACTGCAGCGCACCTATGTAGTACTTAGTTACAGTTTCGGGTGCATCTAATGAGATTCCCAGATTCAGTGCTTGTTTCCAAAATTATTCCATGAAGCTTTGTACATTCTGGAACTTACCTTGCCTTAAATATTACCAATCCATAAGTTCCTTTTGCTAAAGGGTAGAATTGGTCTTTTAATGCAGAAATAAAACTAGACCAAGAGGACAGAAGGTTACCTGACTTCATGCTACCCTTTTGTAACTTGATCTCCCACCAAACAAGATCAATTATGTTCATCCGAAGAGATGCTAACTATACTTTCACTTCATCTTCTTCGATATGCTAGATTCGGCAACAAACCTCTATTTTTCTGATCCAGTTATTGAGTTTTTTTACACTACATTCTCCATTGTACATGGGCAAATCAAAATTCACGTCTAACTTGAAGAACAATTTCTTAGAGGTTTGTTTGGAATTTCTATGAGAGTGATGAGAAATATCACTGGAATAAGGAGAGGGAGGAGGATCTTCTCCACCACCTTCCCGATTTTCTGATTCATGATCATCGGCATCCTTCTTCTCATTCCCAAGTGCCTTCTCATAGTCTGCAAACAACTTGTCTACTTTTCCTGCCATATTGTAGAATACCTTTTGGAACTTCTGTTCCTCTTCCCAACAAGCTTCTTCATTGGCCATGTTTCTTCTTTGTTGTGCATGTCCTGCTTCGGGATCAAAGGAGTTAAGCTTTCTTTTTGCTTTTCACAGCTTTTTCTGGGTTAGCATAAACTCATGCAATTCGCATCTACAAAGACCTACTCTGATACCAAAATTGATCCAAGATCTTTTACTTACATATGCATCAGAATTACATATAATAGAGTTAATTAACCATGGAAATTAAAAGCACATAAACAATGCATAAATAATCAGAAGAACACAAAAACCATGACACAATGATTTGATTACAGAGTTTGTCTAATTTGGACTACGTTTCTGGGCCCTGCTCAATAGTGGGGAGGCCTTCTTTTTATTAGTGGCATAAAATATATAAAAGTACAGTAGCAACCAATTTCAACCCTTATACCTCCAAGCTAATAGATGGGAAGAGAATGGAGAGCCCAACTTTGAAAACAGACAAAACCACAGAACTCCTGGCGAAAAATAGTGCAAAAATGCCTATTTAAACTCTCAATTTGGATAATCGGGCCTTCTGCAACCTTCTCGGAACCTCCCTACTACTCAAGGAAAGGTTTCGGCCTGCTGCCAGGGTCAGGGTCTGCTATATGCAGTAAAATCTATGTATTTGTCTAGTCCTCCCCTGCCTTTCTCCGACACACCAGTCATATATATAAGACCATGGTGGCATTCCTCAAAATTGGGGCAGTTTCAACATAATACCCAAGGTTAGTAGGCGGGAGTGGGACTGAAGGATTCATGACAAACACCCTTCCACAATAGTAAGCCACTATCCAGCAACTCATTTCAATGGTGCATGACTCTCGGTGGTGGGTTCATCGGCAGTTCTAGCTTATCGGTGGACGGTCCAATGCCCAGACACAGCATTTTGCGATAACTATGGACCCGATAGGAAGATTCACCATATACATAATGTCTTCGCATCCGGAACTCCTATCGCATTATCGCAATCAGCGTGAAACCCTTGGTGCAATGGTTAGTACTCTGCAACACCTGCAGACCCATCGGGTTTATTAATCACACTGTATAACATTTTGGGTTTGAGCCCCTTATCGTAGTATTGCAATCGACGCTTTTCCTGTGAATCATATCGCAAGCACCAACCTTTTCGTTCGATTGTGATATGCAATGTATATCACAACTAAGTACCACTGGGGCCAATTTGTAACTCCTCCGCCCTATGATATGCGATATTGCAATCGCAGCCATAAACTCCAAGGGCCAATTCTTCCTTAAGAGCTCCTCCTTTTTGCCGATATGCGATATGCGAGGTCCAGTGGCATCCTGCCACATGTCGCTCCCTTATTCACTGAAACTATGCCATGTCATCTTCTCCCTGCTACATGGACAAGTCAAACTAAAACTTTGACTTGCTCTAACTTTGTCATTTGGACTTGCATTTGAGTTTCATTCGCACCGTTGGAACCACGATGATGAGAACTTCAATCCGACACTAAGCTTATCCAAATTCTACCACCTTGAGTTATGAGCCTTTTGTCATGCCACTAGTACTTTTATGAAGATCCACCTGGATCAGAGAGGGAGTGAAAAATTCCCAGACGGTGTGTTCAAGGACTACACAAGAATAGCAGCAGAACAATTTGATCTAGCTAGAGGAGCTAGCGATTCAACAGCTAGAGGTCGAGATTTTGGTCAGATTATCGAATGAGTCAGTTCAAAGCCATAGAGAGACAGAGTTGTTGATTTCATATATTTTTAGGAAACTACAGTAGATACTATGTAAGCTCTACATAGAGGATGATGTAAAAGGATCTGCATGTGGTTGAGGAGGAAATTCCGGGGACAGAAATCAACTGCAGTGTGAGGAAAAATCATCACAATAATTTTTCTAGTATTTTCCTCATATTTGATTGCTAGTAGAGCATCCAAATTATTGTACTCAAAAATTTATTACTGCATAATAAAATAAACACTCATACTATTGTACCGATTTCCCCACATTAGGTTTTTCTGGGCAATTTTGTCCAAAATAATGGTGTCAATTTTTATATGTGTGCACTAGTATATTTCTTAGTTCTTATTTTTACTTCTGTAGTATTTTAATTGGTGAAGAAATTGTAGTGAGAATATTTTGTTATTTTATCGTACATGAAATATTTCCAGATGCTACATTTCAAGCAATTTTCACATGGTATCAGAGCATATTTGATAAACAGAAGGCTCAGAGTCAAAGAGAGAAAATTTCACTATTCATAGGGAGCATCTGAACGAAATTTTTAGTGGCTATGTAGTGCCTAGCTAGGTAGTGCGAATTGTTGGGCAAGGGTTTGATTTTTCAGTTGCAGGTGGAAAAAATAATCTATCCAAGGAAGTGATTCCAACAGGTAGGAGTAGTAGCTCAATATCTTTTCACAGAGAATATTTCTTATCTGGGCACAAAGGGTTTGTTGCAGTTTTCTAGAGCATATTCAATACCATAAGGAAGAGAAATAAGAACACTAGAGTATACCCATAATTCTTCGGTATGGCCATGGATTGAATTGATATTCAGGGGCTTCACATCTATCTTCCATATTGGAATTTGTTTGCCTATCGGGGTTAGCTTCACAGGGTGTCTGGTATATTGATAGTGGAGCATCAACTCACATGGTAGGGTCTAGAGAATATTTCTCTAGCTATAATGAGGAGCAGATGGATTTTCATATTATGATGGGAAAAAAAATTGAATTGGACTCTAGTAGGGAGAGGTACCATCGATTTTCAGAGGGATTTAGGAGCAAGTACCAACTCTACAAATGTACTACATGTTCCAGGATTAGGTATGAACCTGATTTCAGTATCCTTGCTACAGGATAAGGGATATGATGTCCACTTCATAGGGAAAAAGGTGTTTGTTAAACACCCAAGATAGAAGAGGGTGAGATAGATTGGAGTTCGAAGTAACAGATTGTACAAGTTTCAACTTGATTCTCCAATGGCACTAGTAGGCAGTGACAGTAGCAGTGGGAAGGAAGTGAATGAGCTATGGCATAAGAGAATGGGACATTTACACCATGGAGCACTCAATATGCTCAAGGAGATAGTAATAGGGGTTCTAGAACATGGCATGAAACACCATGAGGTGTGATGAGGGTTCGTGCTTCAGAAATATTCTTAGGAAACATTCTCAAGAAGTGACAGCAGATCATATGGCTTAGTAGGACTTATACACATAGAAATTTGTCCCCCAATGTCCATTATAGCTCTCATTGAGGGTGAATACTTTATCACCTTTTCTAATTACCATTCCAGGAAAACCTGGATCTACATTTTGAATACCAAGGATGACGTCTTCAATCGCTTCAGGGAGTTTAAGGCTCTCATGGAGAATGTGATATGGAAGAAGATCAAGGTGCTTTGCTCAGATAATGGTGGAGAGTATATTGATAAATACTACACAAAAAAAATTGTGAAGGAAGGCATGATAAGGGAGTGGAAAAATCCATACAATCCATAGCAAAATGGGGCAGCGGAGTGAAAAATCAAAACTATAGTTTGTACTAAAAAAGCAATGTTATATGACCAGGCCTTGCCCTAGTTTCTATGGGTAGAGGCATGTAACACAAAAATGGATATTTAGAACAAGACTCCTCATAGAGGATTGGGGAAGAAAATGCGAGAAGGGGTCTTCACAGGAAAGAAGCTAGAAGTTAGACACTTCAATATCTTTGGAAACATTGCTTATTTCCATGTGCAGATGAAAAGTGCACCAAATTGGATCAAAATGCAAAGAAAGGGTTCCTTGTTAGATATAACAAAACCTCCAAGGCATACAAGATATACATTCATAGTAATAAGAACATTATAGTAAGACGAGATGTAAATTTCATGGAAGATCAAGCTTTCAAGAGATCTCGTGAGATGCTTGCAGGTGATCAAAATTAGTCTGCTGAAGCTCCATTGGTATAGCAGCAGGGGCAGCCAGTCATACCACTAGTGGGTTAGTCATAGGGATCTAGTACAGTGACCAGTACTATCATTTCCATAGGTGCATGGGATCTAGTGAGATCTCAACAATCGAAGCAACAAATAGAGGATGAGTCGGAGATAGTTGAGCCTCCTACCACTATTGTTCAAACTATTAGAGACATTCGTCAGACATTGAGAGATGCAAAGGAGTTCATTGGAGCTCCTAGAATGAACAAGAGAGAGCATAGATATACTGACAAGTACTAAGCATTAGTGGCTCAGGCTCCAAAAACTTCCAGCTTTCAGGAAGTTGCATAGCATCACCTATAGGTAGATGACATGGTTGAAGAATACCACTCTATCATGACGAATGATGTTTGGGAGGTGGTGTCAAGTCCTAAGGATAGGTCAATTGTAGGTTCTCGATGTATCTACAAGATAAACTATGTTGTAGATGGCAACATTGAGAAGTACAAGGCTAGATTCGTGGCAAAGGGGTATGCATAGAAAGAAGGGATAGATTATGAGGAGACCTTCGCCTCAATTTCTAGATACACTTCTATTCGGTCAGTGATATCCCTAGCAGCTCAATTGGGGTGGAAGACTCACCAGATGGATGTCAAGATAACATTATTGAATGGGGTGATAGAGGAAGAGGTGTACATAGAATACCCAGAGGGCTTCGAGACTCATGAGAGGAGCACTCATGTGTGTAAAATGAATAAATATCTATTTGGACTCAAGTAGGCTCCCAGGTCATGGTATGGTCAGATTGACAACTACTTGTAGAAAATGGGATGCGTCAAGAGTGAAGAAGATCCAAACATTTACTATTTGATGGTAGAGGGTGAGCCACTCATCCTAGTATTGTATGTGGATGATCTATTCCTGATAGGATCATCAGGGTTCATATAGGACTGTAAGAGGAACATGGGAGAAAAGTTTGATATGAAGGATTTGGGGTTGATGAATTATTTCCTAGGATTAGAAGTGTGGTGGAAGGATGGGAGATCTTCCTTGGACAAGGAAGATAAGGTACAAATATTTTGAATAGATTTAGAATGCAATATTGTAGACCCATGTCTAAGCCCATGATAACCAACTAGAAGAAAATAGATGCATCAAATGAAAAGGATGTTGACCCCACCTTGTATGCATAACTCATCGGTTCTCTCATGTAACTGGTCAACACTAGGCCAGATATCTGCTTCGCGATCAATACCTTCAGTCAGTTCATGGTGGAATCAAAGATGATACAATTGGCAAAAACAAGGCCCATTTTGAGGTATGTGCATTACACAATTGAGTATGGGTTGAGATATACCCGAGGGGATGGTGATAGGGTCTGTGGGTTCATAGATGTAGATTGGGCAAGAAGTTCAGTGGATAGAAAAAGTACCTCTGAATACTTCTTCAATGTTGGATCAAGAATTATTTCTTGGTGTAGCATGAATTATAAGTCAGTAGCACTGAGCTCTACAGAAGCAGAGTATATCGTAGCAAGCACATTTCATTATGAAGCTATATGGCTTTGAAGGTTGTTGGTAAGCTTTTTCAGGAAAAGGATGGAGGTGACCAGTGTCTATAGTGATAATCATAGTTGCATCAAGCTCTTTGAGAATCCAATGTTTGATGACAGATCAAAACACATAGATATTCGGTGTCATTTCATCAGATATTGTGTGCAGCGTGGAGCGGTCCAGCTATAGTATGTTCCCACAGGTGAGTAGGTTGCAGATATACTCACGAAATATCTAGGAAGAGATAAGTTCATCTATTTCAGAGAATAGCTGGGTATGGTGGAGAAATCGTTTCAATAGAAGGGATATTTTATTTAGGATACTTCTAAGTTGTAGTTGTTGTCACTGCAACAACAATAGATGAGAGGAAGTTGTAGTGCAGATGTAGAGTTGGAAGAAGTATACTAGTTTCAGTTGAAATGCAGATGCAACATTAGATTTACAGATGGTTGGCGGGTAGTGGAAGTCACAGTGGCCAGACATCAGCAACATGACAGAGGGTGATACAAAGACAACGTGTTGTAGCAGCAATGTAGCACTAGAACACCTTCCTCGCTAAGAGTTCTCCATAACCCATAAATCATTTCTGGAAATTCCACCTAGAAACACCTCAATTAGATTATTAACCTATTTTTAAATAGTTCCTAAGTCTAAACTTAGGAAAAGGGGTTAATTAATTAGTATTAATTGAGATAAGGTGTGAATAATTTAGAAACTCAAATGGATTTATCCAGAGATTATCTCAATAATCGATTATCTGTTCATCTTGGTCATTAGAGGCCGAACTAGAGATTATAAAAGGAGTTCAATTAGTAGTTGGAGAACACACTAGTGTAGATACTCAGTTTCCTAGGAATTTTGATTTTCTCAGTACCAGATACCCAACAGAGAATATTGAGCCAGAGGGTGAGTATCAAGTGGTATAGGAGGTCAACAACATTTTCAGAGGAATTCTTCTAGTTCTAGAAGATGCAATGAGAGGGAGTGCGAAATTCCCAAAGGGTCTGTGTAATACACAGGAATAGTAGCAAAATAGTTTGATCTAGTTGGAGGATCTAACAATTCAGTAGCAGGAGGTTGTGATTTTGGTCGGATGATCTAGTGAGTCAATTCTAGATCCAAAGAGAGACAAATTTGTTGATTTCATAGTTTTCTAGAGGCAGCTACAACATATTCTATGCAAGCTCTGTGTAGAGGTTGATGCAGAATGATCTATGTGTGGCTGAGGAGGCAGTCCTAGGGACATAAATTATATATGGTGTGAGGAAAAATCCTCACAATAATTTTTCCAGTATTTATCTCAAATTGGATTTCTAGTAAAGCATCCAAATTATTGTACTCAAAAATTTGTTGTTGCATAATAAAATAAACCCTCATACTACACTGGTTTTCCCACATTAGGTTTTTTCAGAGACTTTTGTCCAAAATAATAGTGTTAATTTTCAGGTGTGTGTGCTAGTATATTTCTCAGTACCTATTTTTAAGTCTGCAATGTTTTATTTGGTGAAGAAATTGCAGTGAGAATACTTCGTTATTTTTCCATCAACAAAATAAACTACATAATTAATTTTCTAGTTAGGAGAAATATTTCCAGTTGCTACATTTCAAGGAATTTTCACACACCTGGGGTGGTTTTCAGGCTCCTCAGTGTTCTATAGTCTCCAAGGGATGTTAATGTGTGTTCTAGTTTTGTACGACCCACTTCAATAACTATAATTGCAGGTCAGGTCATCTCATAGTGACACTAATCTCATGTTTACCCTACAGATATTGTAAAAGTGGGTAAATGTGGAAGAAGGCGTTATGAAGTGGTTTGAAATCTAGGTTTAGCATGCAAGCATGATGGTTAATGGTTTTTATGTGCATCATAGTTATATGCATGCCTATCATTTTATTGTTTTTGTGGTTACATGCATGATAGATGCTAGTTGAGTAGTGTAGTTATATGCACAAGCATCGGTTAGTCATGCATGATAGTAAGTTGTTGTTACATGCATTGCAGTCAAATGCATGCTAATTATTGTCATTGCGGCTAATTCTTGATATTATTACATATTGTGCAAATTTGGACGGAGTTGTGAAGATGTGATATCCTCCCCTGAGATACATTGAGCTATGATTTTGATTGTTCCTTCTATTTTGTTTATCTAACATGGCATGTTGGGGGACAATAGAAGAATAAGGATGAAGAGAAGAATAGTTGAGTATAGTTCATACAACCCTCCATATAGGCCAAAACAGGCCTTGGAAGGATGGGATAGATAAAGTTGAGCATCAAGGAGAGGGGTATTCTCCTCATCTAGCACAAACACTAAGGAAGCTTGAAGGCAAAAATTGTGAATTCCAAGGCAAACAATGAGCAGTTGATTAAGGCATAAGAAAGGCTTTCTAGAGCTCAAGAAAAATAAGTTGAGGTTAATGCAGCTATCCTCTAGATCCTTTCAAAAGCAGGCACAACTAGGAAGTAGTCATGGATAGAGATGATACAACTAGAGGTGGAAGATCCTTGGATACACCTGAAAAGAGGGCTAACACTCATGGATTTTATTCTAGCTCCAGTTCTGAGAGACATCATTTCCATTATCTCCAACATCCTTGTACGATGAGTTCAATAAATCCAAGCCTCTCTTTTGAAGGTGAGTTAACTAAATATGAAGATGCAGAAGCATGGTTTCTTGGATGAAGAAGTTCTTCATATTGCATGATTATTCAGAGAATATTAAAGCCATGATAGCTACCTTCCATCTTAATGGAAAGTAGATATCTGTTGGGAAGATGTTAAGCATGTTAGGGGCATCAAGAATAGAATTTGACATGGGATGAGTTTGAAAGAATCTTCAGGAAGAAGTACTTGTGTGATAAATATCATGATGGAGAGGCCAAGGAATTCTATGATCTCAAGATGCAGGTGAGAAGGAGATGTGTGATCTCATAAGAAATTCAATGCACCTGAGAGAGGACATGGGTCTTAGCCAGTGGAGAATAAGAGTAAAGGTAATGGCAGAGAACCATTGTGGTATTGAACTTGTGGCGGAGATCATCGCAAGAAGGATTTCCTTTTTTATCAAAGTGGCATAGTTGATGCATGGTAGGCCTCATATATACAATGCTAAGGAGGCACAAAAAGTTGGGGATGTAGGTCAAAGCATTCCTTGGATCTATGTAGTAGTGGATAACAGGAAGGTAAGTCACTAGGAATCCATCATTAAGATGAAGGTGGAACCAGAGGAAGAGTTCTAAAAAGATCCATAATGTATCTTGTAGTAGAATAAGTTTATTCTTTGGAATGGTGAAATATAGAAATTTAAGTGTAATGGAGGCACTTTGGACCAAGGAAGCTACATGGAAGATGATTATCTAGATGTAGGCATAACAACTAGTTTCTAGTTATATCCAGATTCATCAAGGGAATTGGAATCCCTTAAGAGATGATATGTGAAGGTTCTAAATTGCAAGGTAGTGTGGTGGGTACAATAGGGCAAGGTAACTGGTATATTGCCATGTTTATTTATGCACTGATAGTTGTATGTTTATGGTAGCATGATGTAGGGAATTGCATGGAAAAATAGACTACCATAGAACTTGATGAAGGCTCGAGTTAAGCTTTCCCTTCGAAGCATTGGGAACCATGGGGATTGAGTCATGTTGTTTGTTGGACGTTTTGTGCTTTCGGTGTTTTTTCATTTGTTTGTGCTTGATTTGAATTATTGATTGCGTTTGGTGCATGGCCATGCCACTTTGTTTGTGGTGTTGTATTGTAGTTTGGTTTCCTTTTTTTATTTATCTTTCCTTTTGTTCTTGCCTTTTATGATTTGAGGGTATTAGGAATTGATTGGGAAAGAGGAAAGTTAATGGAGCTCAAAGAGAGCTGAATGAAACCCAATAGGTAATGTAAGACTCAAATGAAGCCCAATGCATGAATAAAGGGAAGCTGAAGGAAAAAATATGACAATCAGTTGGGTTGGTTGGGTCCATTGGGATAAATGTACAGTGGTAGGACAATCATGAGAAAGGTGACAAGAAAGGTAAAGTAAATGGATTGAGGTAGAAAATGCCTTGGTTATGCTGGGAACTGTTGTTCTCCATGTTGTGCATGTTGTGCATGGATAAAGGAATTTCTCTTAACCTTGACCTTATGAACACTAGTAATTGTGTTGTGATCTTGATTATGTTAATATATGTGTGTGTGTGTGTGTTTGTGACATGGTCTTCTAGGGTCATTCATATGGAAGGATGATTATTTTACGCAGGTGAATGGCATGAAAGGGTTCCTAGTTTATGAGGAACCAAGTGGGTGGAGTAGCCTTAAAAGGTCTATGAGGTTAGTATCATGTGGATATGATTTGATATTGTGTGTTTACAATTATGCCTATGTTTATGTTATGGACAGACAATTTTGAAGGATACATCAACAGAATGAAATCAGTGTGCAGTGGGCTTGGATAAGAATGGATAGTGAAAAGAGATATAAACCAGGGACTTGGGTTGTGGATGCACAGAGTAAGGTGTCTGAAATACGCTAGAGGCAAGGTTTCTTGGTAGAGATGGTGTGGTCTATGGATGTGTGGTACTACTACTGTGTACATGTTGTACATGTTGTGTTGTGTACATGTCGTACATGTTTTTTTGTGTACATGTGGTACTATGTCATGAGTATTGTGTAGTCATTGTATCGTGACATGTGTATTCATTTTGTTGTACTATGTGTACATGTATATGTTTTGTTATACACTGTGTGTGGGTGTATGTGTTGTGATGCACAGTTTGTGTATGTGTACATGTTAGGGATTGTTTCTCTGGATCCTTGGAGGTTGTGGGATGAATCCCTACAATAACGTTTGTTCCCTGGAGGTTGTGGGTTGAAGCCTTGTAATAGCTTGGTTTCCTTGGAGGATGTGGGTGAGATAGTAGTCCCAAGACCCTAGACAACTTGGGAAGAGACTAGTCTATGAGTTTCTAATATGGAGGGTAGAGGCAGTAGTCTCTAGATGACCTTCTTATTGATATTGCATATGGAAGAGAAGGCACTGAGTGCTTGCCGGGTTTGGAAACCGATCTAGTGTGTGTATGTGGTCAAAGAGAAGAGAAGGAACTGGGTGCTTGCAGGGTTTGGAAATCGATTCAATGTGTTTTCAGATAGAACATAAAACAAAGGAAGAAGTAAAGAACCATTTGAAAGATAAGTATCAATATTTTATTTCAATTTTAATTATGCACATAGTCTATTATTTTGATTTATGATGGTAGAGTTTTGAGTTAACCAGACGTGATATGTTTATACATGATGATTTGATCAAAGAGATAATTAGACTTGATGCGGAATGAAGTAAAAAAAATTGCAAGGGTGCCTTATTGATGAGCTACCAATGAGGTATGATTTGAATTTACTAAAATTTCTTTTTGATTCTAATGGAATTATATGCTTGATACAGGAAAGCATGAACAATGTTGAATGCACATTTGCTTCAACCAGAAAATGATCATATTGTTTATGGAGCTTACTAAACATAACTCAATATAATATTTACAATAATATACACATACCTAAATATGCACATTTTCTTTTACCCATAAATAAAAGGTTATGATGCTTGCATCAACAACAAGGGCATCCAAAGGCTCACACCTCCACCCTCAATGTAGTAATAGGAAAATCCACTGCCAAAATCAAAGCCTTCCTATAATGTCCAGCTCTACAATCCATGTGTTACTTTTTCTCTTAGTGAACAATTATTGTCTCATTGTTCTAGGGCACACTCCTAATATGCTTCTAATTCCAATAAGCAATGTTATTGACAAAAAAAAATTATTCCCTAGTCTTCCCTTATTTTCTTTCCAGTCCCGCATGAAATCTGGTCACCCACTTCTGTGTAGTCACTCACCTTCCAAGTTCCCCGATATCCCCCTTTGTGCTTCCCAGTCCCTTGGGTGATCCATTCCTTAGCAAGGTTTCCTCACATTGGAAGGTACAAAAACCTCAAAACCATCATACTAATCATAGCATGCTTATGGAAATCAATGGACACTATTCGGTACTAGTGTCCCACAATAGCCCTACTCCTAAAGTGCTTTACCAACATATTGTTGCATGTTCCAATTCCTTTCATTGTTGTTGCTAACAATCATGCAACTAGCTCCAACCATTGAAACCATATATATAGTCAAGAAAAATTAATTAAATAACAAAAAAAATCTCATTTTGGACTTTTAATTTAGTTAATATGTTATTTAAGTACAATTAATTTTTTAAACAAATTACTATATTTATTATTAAAAAAAAAACTTAAAATATAAATTAATTTAAATTTTTAAAAAAAAATGAAACAAAATTTCTTATTTGATTTAATAGAGGTTCACCATGAGAAATTATATTCATCATGTCAATCTAAATCTCCTAATTTAATTATCTATTGGTTATAATTCAATTGTTTTCTCTTTTGGAATTTTTTTGGGCATATTTCTAGTCAAATTTGATTGGAATTTAAAATGCATTTTAAGTAACAAAAAAACAATTTTTTTTTAATATTTCACTAAATTCCTAAGAAAAAAAATTTAAATGTAAAATAATTAAAAAATAAAGTTTTACCACAAAAAATATTCATAATAAACATACTACCATTGTAGATAACTTATACAATGAAATAAATAAAAATTTAAAATCTAAATTATATCTCTTTTGGGCGGCTCTCAAGGGTTTGCTTGGTAGTTTTCTAGGATGTTTTTGGCCTCAGGGGTTTTTTTGGTGGTTTTCTAAGTTGTTTTTTGTGGTTATCGTATGGTAGGATTTTTTACAAATTAATTTATTTTATTTTTCAAGAAAAATAAATAAAAGAGACAAAAAAAGATAGGAAACCTACCTTGGATTTAGCCTTTGGGTCGTTGACGGGGTTGATGGGTAGCTGAATTGAGTTCCTCTATCTCGGTCGAGCTTAGAAATATTTCATCAAACTCCTTTTTCCTCACAGTCTGCGCAAAATGGCTTTCACAAACTATGACCTAGATTTTTTTAATAAGAAATAGTGCTTGATTGACGCATAGCATTCGATTGAGCCCTAACTCTAGATTGAGATTTTAACTCAGGCTAGAATGGAGCTCGATCAATAGTTGTTTTTAAACGCTCGATCGAGATATGTTTAAGCACATAAGCAGCTTGATCGAGTGCTTAAAATTTTATTGATCAAGTGCTTAAAATCTCTCAATCGAATATCATTTTTTCACCAAAATTTTCCCTTGCTTTTCCAAAAAGTGTAACCTAGCTCCATGCACTCACCTATTCATGAATTTAATAGGAAAAGAACATACCTAAATATGAGGTTAGATCATCAAAGATAGGCAAAAAATTCAATATATGTAAAATCATTCCTCATTGGAAAATTTATGGGTATGTGGCCAACAAAAAGGGCTTTCTTACGCTAGATTAGAAATAATTGGTAGCCAAAAGAGGACGTGGATCTCAAGTTGGGATCAAAAGTATTTTTTACAACAATATTCAAAACTTAAAGGACCAGATCACGAATTTCTAAAACAGGAAAAACTTCTTTAACTTAGTAGGATTATATCTTTAGTTATACAAGGAGCTCTTCTATCGAGACAAAGAAAAATTCACAATATCTCAAGCCTAGATTAGGTTATATTCACTCCCTCAAGAATTTTATGACATATAGATATTAGAAGGTGTTGTAGGGGCCTCTTAGGCCATTTATAGTCATCGTACTTATATGTGTAAATATATGTAATAAATGGTAAAAGGTAAATGTATGAGGTGAAGTGAATGATTGGTTGGAAAATTGCTCATGAACACTAAGGCTCTATAGAATATTGCAAACTCAAAAAAATGATCATGAAAGTTTGAGAATGTTGCTCAAAGAGTTCGCACATGCAAAAAGTTCATACTTTTGGTTCAAATACAAAAGAAAATGTGAGACCGAAGGACCTACAAAAGAAAAGTGAGACGTTACTGGATGTTGCTCAGTAAAACACACACAAAGATACCATAAAAATTAAAAGAGCACCAAAATCAAATGGGAGTCAAATTGGAGTAATCACCAACTATACCATGACAACTCGATCAACTTGTCAAGTTCCCATGCAAACCAACGTGACGACAAGGTTCGTTAATGCTGCAAGGATTTATATAAATATTGATAAAGAAAGACATGTTGAGCATTGAGAGAAAGCCTTCATTGGATGTTTGTATTGGGATTATTTATACTCATTTATTATTCATAGATTTTTACATTGCTAATTGACAAGCCTGCAAAAAAATGTTGAAATAATTGTTGGACTAATGGGTCGTGTGTGGAGGTTCAGCGCCTTTGCTCGTTTAACAACTTATTGTTTAGTAATAGGGTGTCAATACAACTAGGGAGAGTAAGAGGAGACCCCATGGATAGTTGTTAAATAAAAAGGAAGGTATCCTGCTATTTTCTACCACATTTGGATGGCAATAATAGTGGATTTTATAATCTAATGAATTTCCCCTTTAGATGTTTATTGTTCATGTTTTCTTGCTTCTTTGTCTATTTATACGTGTGTTTATTTTCAGCAACATGGGTGATGATGCGAACAATTATTTAGTTTCCCATGGAAGACAAAATAACTTTGTTGGAAGTAGTAAATTACTCCCATATGCATGAATTGCATGGAGAGAAGAGTTGAGTTAAGTCAATTCCAATATTAGAAGTTGAGTGTGAGTTTGTCAAGTGTGAGTTGGTCGAATAAAAAGGAAAGTCATATTATGCTTTGTCATGATTTCATACTTATTAAATTAGGTTCTTATATACCCATGGTTGGGTCATTGTAATGTGAGTGTGTGAAAGCCAAAGGCTACAGCTCTATGGATAATTGTGTATGTGAAAAATTTTATGAATAAAAATATTGATTTGTGTGCATATTTGTTTATTCCTCCTTTGCATTTCCATCAAATTGATATCATAGCGATGGTCACATCACAAAAAGAGAGCTAATATTAGCATGTGCTTTATGTGTTTGAAGAGAATTGTTTTTTCTTGGTTGTAGTAATAACACACTATAAAGTGATCTATGTGCGTTATAAAGCAGAGGCAAATTTAAAGACCCACGTTATAGCTCCCAAAATTAAAGCACATCGACCTAACGCATGTTGAAAGCATCGAGAGATGTTATAGAACTAGCATGGGTGCTTCTTGTCGAGAGGAGCGTTAGTAACATGGCCACACCTTATTGAAGCAGCGTTGGTCTTTTTAAATTCGCCTCAATTGATTCGAGGCAAGTAAAAGGTTCATCCATTTTTTATAAAATTTCATTTAAAAGGCCATTGAAAAGGTTTTTTTTTTTTTTTTTTTTTAAAGATAGGTTGAAATTTCTTATATTCATCCGTGGGCAAGTTTAAAGGGCTTAAAATATTCGAAAGTCTTTGTTAAAGTTTATTTTTATAATGAGTTATGCATGTCATAAAGTATTCACGTATTGTTCATTAAAGGGCTTATAGGGCTTATAAAGGTGTGGCCTTGGTTATAAGGGTTTTGTTTTATGAGCCTATACATATTTGTTGAGTGAGCTTTATAAAGAGTTTTCTTTTATATAAAAAATAAAAGGTCTATTAAATGGGAAGGCTTATGTAGTTATATGAAAGATCATGAATGTTTATAAAAGGAAGAGATATGTGTAAAGTGATTTAAAAAAAAGGCTTTATTAAAAAGAGAGTTTAGGGTTTTGTAAAGGTTTGCTAATCTATAAAATTATGGTTTTTCAAGTATGATAGTGATTTGGGTTCGGAAAAATCTTTCTGTGTACATGATTTCGATGAAATTTATGCTTTACAAGGGTACATATTAAAAACCATATTTTATTTTTAGGGGTGATATGGAAAGAAGCTAGAAGGCAGAAGATAGATAATAGTCATTAGTCACAAGTGATACTGCGAAAGGAAGAGTCTGATTATTTTGAAGAGCTCATAGAGGTTCTCAACATGACCGAGTAATCTACAAGAGAATCGAATGAAGCTAAACAAATCAAGGATGCATGGATCGGGATAAATTTGGTAACACTGCTAAAGTTTAGTGGTAAAAATTTTGATATTTTGGTTGTCAAAATGTAAACTTTTCTTCGATATAAAGAGTTAATTAAGTATTGGTCTAATAACCCATTGATGAAGTATGTGATGCTTTAGTATTGGATTTTATAAAATAGGCATTGGATGATAATTTTTTGTGCAAGGTAGCAAAATATACATCTTCCCAAGAAGCATGGAAGATCTTAGAAGCATAATTTGGTACAAAGGAAAGGGGCATGCAACAGCAAGTTGTGTCACAATTTATTGAAGAATCAATAGAAAATTCAGTCGCAAATATGAGAGTAGATGTGAAAGGCTCATAGACTTCAATAGATCTTCAAGAATCTGGCACTCAAAGGTGGATGATGGTCATAAAGACTGTAAAAGTGAAGCCCATTATGCAGACATGCATATGTGATCCAGGAGGATCCTAGAGGATTGATCCAGGTGGATCTTCAAAAAGTACCAATGGCATGGTAAAAAGCTCAAAACTCAAAGTGGCAGAATCTAGATAAACTTAGCATCGAATCGAAGTGCACGTCATCCTGATTCCAATGGTGCGAACGGCACTCAAATCTGAGTTCATATGAAGAAGTTAGAGTAAGTCAAATTTGATGTTTGACTTGTCCAGGTGGCAGGAGGAGTGACGTGGCAGACACTCTCAGCGAATGGGGAAGTTCCAAGTGGCAGGCTACCATTGGTCCTGCATTTCGCTTATCGCAAAAAAAGAGGACGCGACTTAAGGAGAATTGACCCCGGCAGGATCCCGGCTGCGATTGTGATATCGCATATCGCAGGTCAGAGGAGGAACGAGTACTTAAGAATCGGCCCCCGGCAAAGCCAGGTTGCGATGCAATATAATCGCAATCGCATATCGCACAAGTACCATGTTGATATACATGTTACTGATGGACTCCATCGATTGGGATTTGTGGGAAGGATCCGAATGCGATTTTTATAAACTGCATTATATTATCCCGACGAGTCTGCAATCATCACAGAGTGTGGGTCTTCCGCCGATTGCGATTGTGATGGGGTCCCTGGATGCGATATGTTATATATCATGTTTTATATTCCCAACGGGTCCATTGTATCGCAGAGTGCCTGTTGTTTGGGCTTGGGACTGTCCACCGATGGTTGGAAAAACCGATAGTCTTGTCGCCAGTTTAAATGCACAGTTAAAAGAATTTTTCCATGTTTGTAAGGGTTGTCGCCACATAATATTCAGGGGCCCGAGAACCTATGTGGAATACCCCCACTTGATTAACAAGGTATATTGTTTGAACTGCCCAGGTATTGATGGATTGTCGCCATATTTATAAAAGGCCATTTTTGTGTCGAAAGAAGGTAGAGAGGATCAGCAAAATAGTTCAGAAGTATTGTACAGCAGACCCTGACCCTGGTAGTAGGCCGGGACCTCTCCTTGAGCAGCAGGAAGGTTCTGAGAAGTTGCAGAAGGCCCAATTATCCAAATTTGGTGTTTGGATAGGTGTTTTTGCATGATTTTTCGCTAGCAGTTTAGTGGTCTTGTTTGTTTCTGAATTTGGGCTCTCCATTCTTTGTCCATCTTCCAACTTGGAGGTATAAGGATTGTAAAGAATGTTGCTTGTACTTTTATGCCACTTAATGAATTAAGGCCTCCCCACAATTGAGCAGGTCCCGGAGACGTAGTCCAAATTGGACGAACTTCGTAATCAAATCATTGTGTCATGGTTTTTTGTGTTCTTATGACTATTTTCACATTTTTACGTGCTTTTAAGTTCCATGGTTAATTAACTTTGTTATATGTAATACTGATGCATCTGTAAGTAAAAGATATTGGATCAAGTTTGGTATCAGAGCAGGATTTTGTAGATGTAAATTGCATGAGCTTATCCTAACCTGGAAAAAGCTGTGAAAAGGAGAAGGAACGCTTAAGTCTTTTGATCCTGAAGCAGGACGTGCACAGTGAAGAAGAAACATGGCCAATGAAGAAGCTTGTTGGGAAGAGGAGCATAATTTCAGCAAGGTATTCTACAATATGGCAAGGAAAGTAGACAAGTTGTTCGCAGAGTATGAGAAGGCGCTTGGGCATGAGAAGAAGGATGTCGATGACCATGGGTCAGCAAATCATGAAGATGGTGGAGAAGAGCCTCCTCCCTCTCCTTCTTCAAGTGATGGTTCTCATCACTCTCATCAAAATTCCAAGAAAACATCTAAGAAACCGTTCTTCAAGTTAGACGTAAAGTTTGACCTGCCCATGTACAATGGAGAGTGTAGTGCAGAAAAAATTAATAACTAGATAAGACAGATAGAGGTTTATTGCCAGCTCTAACAGATCGAAGAAGATTAGGTGAAATTCTAGTTAGCATCTCTTTGGTTGAGCGGCATTTCTCTCATTTGGTGGGAGAGCAAGTTGCATAAGGGCAACACAAAGTTAGGTAACCTTTTGTCCTCTTGGTCTAGTTTTATTTTTGCATTGAAAGACCAATTCTACCCTCTGGTTTATAAGAAAAGGGAACTTATGGACTAGAAATATCTAAGGCAAGGTAAGGGCCAGAATGTGCAAAGATTCACTGAATAATTTCGGAAACAAGAACTAAATCTGGGCATCTCATTAGATGCACCTAAGACTATAACTAAGTATATAGGTGCGCTACATAGTTACATCAGACACTCATTATTATTGTTCGATCCTACTACAATTGATGTTTCCAACGTAAAGGCTATTCATGTTGAAAGCCGAGGCAAGAATGATCGAGATGATCAAGCCAAAAAGGCACCATTCAAACCTCAGCATGGCAAATTCCAGAAGAAAGGGAAAGGGAAGGATAAGAAGATTGTTGCAGCCAAGAAAGGCGATGGAGCAACACCGTCTTGCACTCATTGCAAGAAATATGCTCATGACGAGGACCATTGCTGGAAGTTGCATCCGGAGTTGAGACCGAAGAGATTCGGTGGAAATGGGAAGCAGAAGATAGTGGCAACAGCGCAGTACCTTGGATCATATTCCGGCGATGAGACATTGATCACAGTCATGGCTGCAAGAGGTACTCTTTCTATTAATGATAGTTTTGATTTGGTTGCAAGTACTAGTTATTTGAATGAGCCTGTAAGTAATAAGCGAAAGAGATTTGAGTTCTTCCACATTAGAGTTGTCATAAAACATACAAAGGTGGAAACTCTATTTGATTCAGGTTCCCAAGAAAACTTAATCTCAGAGTCCTTAGTGAAAAAGTTAGCCCTTGAAACTAAGCCTCATCTGATTCCATACCCGCTTGGTTGGGTAAGCAATAAAGCCAAATTGCAGGTCACCAAGCAGTGTAGGGCCAGATTTGTTATTGCTTCTAAATTAGTTGATGAGGTAGAGTTAGATGTAGTGCCTTTGGACATCTATGGAATCATCTTGGGAAGCCCATATCTATATGACAGAAAGGTCGTTTTCTTTCGGCATGAAAACAAATACCACCTCACAAAGGATGGGATAGAGTATATAGTCAGAACTCATCATACAAAAGTTAATGCTAGCCTTGTAATCGTGGGACATATTAAATGACTGCTTAATTCCAGCAAAGGGTGCATGCTCTTGATAGTGAGAGCGAAATAGGCCAAGATGGTTGACGCTTTCAAAGGTTGTAATCCTGATCATAAGAAAGAATTATTTGAAATTGTTTCTGATTATGATGGATTGTTTCAGGAACCAAGAGAATTGCCCCCTAAATGGGAAATCCAACATGAGATCAATTTACAATAGGATGCTCCTTTACTGAATGTTGGCATGTACAAGATGGCTTCCATCGAGATGGAGGAGATCAAGAAACAGGTGCAAGAACTGTTAAATCAGGGAGTCATTAGACCGAGTTCTTCTCCTTGTGGCTCACCAATCGTGTTGGTGCCCAAGAAAGATGGCACATGGAGAATGTGCGTAGATTACAAGGTGTTGAACAAGATCACTGTGAAGAATCGACACCCTCTCCCTTGCATTGATGAATTGTTAGATCAGTTGAAAAATGTTGTTTATTTTACAAAGTTGGATTTGCATAGTGGTTATCACTAGGTTAGAATTGCAGAGCATGACGTTTGGAAGACTGCATTCAAAACCAAACAGGGGTTGTTCGAATGGATGGTGATGCCATTCGGACTGTGCAACGCTCCAGCCATGTTTATGAGGGTAATGAATGATTTATTTAGGCATTTTCTTGATCATTTTGTTCTTGTATATCTGGACGATATTCTTGTGTACAGTAGGACATGGGATGAACATGTGTGTCATCTAAAGAAAGTGCTTGATGTTCTGAAAAGTGAAAAGTTGTATTTGAAACTGTCAAAGTGTGAGTTTGGGAAGACTTCTCTAATTTATTTAGGCCACATTGTCGTCAATGGACAATTGAAGATAGATCCCTCTAAAGTGGAGGAGATTATGAATTGGCCTGAGCCCACAAATGTTACAGAGGATCGAATTTTTTTGGGCGCAGTACAGTATTGGAGAAGGTTCATTGTGAACTTCTCCATTATCGCAACCCCCTTGCATACCTTGACTAGTGTGAAGCAGGCCTTTCAGTGGGGAGGAAAATAGCATAAATCCTTCGACACACTGAAAGAGAAGATCAGCACAGCACCAGTGCTATCCTTACCAGACCTTCAGCAGCCTTTTACAATTGAAACAAATTCCAGTGGATATGCCATGGGTGTTGTATTGATGTAGCAAATAAATCCTATATGTTACCATTCAGAGACTTTCTCCCAGGATGTTGTGAATTATCCCACGTATTACATGGATTTGTACGCCTTGATCCAGAGTGTAAAGAAGTGGAAACAATATCTGATCGGAAAGGAGACCATCATCCATACAGATCATCAGCCCTTGCAATATCTTTAGTCATAGACCAAGCTTCAGCAAGCCCGCCACTTCAGATGGATGGGATTCCTCCAACAGTTTCATTTGGTGATAAGATACAAGAAGGGTGCCAGCAACAAAGTAGCAAATATGCTTTCTCTCCCTCCTATTTATGCATATGTAGTTTTGCAAAATGTTTCTTTATCTTTAGAAAGTTATGCTGAACAGTATGCTAGCGATAGTGATTTTAAAGAAATCTATGCAAAACTGACCCGTGGATCGTGGGTGGACAATTATTACTTGCACGGAAATCTATTGTACCACCATAGAAAAATGTGCATACCTAGTGATGAAAGGGTTCATGTAATTAGAGAGGTTCATACCTCTCTGGTGTCTGGTCATTTTGGAATTGAGAAAAATTTATGTCATTTGCAGAAGTTTTGTTTTTGGCCTCATATGAAAAACATTGTGACTCGCTTTGCAAAGGGTTGTGTGTTGTGTTCTGTTTCAAAGCCCTCTAATAGAAAACTTGGGCTCTACACACTACTCCATATTCTGAGTCTACCATAGGAAAGTGTGTCCATGGAATTTGTAGGAGGTTTTCCTATATCTAGGAAAGGTCATGACTATTTGTATGTCGTTGTGGATCGGTTTAGTAAAATGTGTATTTTAATGCCTTGTAAAAATCAAGTCACTGTTGAGCAGACTACTTTTATTTTCTTTCAGCATGTTTGGTTCCATTTTGGGTTTCCCACATATATTGTGTCAGATCGAGACTCTCACTTTCTTGGGGAGTTTTGGACCAGCTTGTGGAGAATGATGGACACTAAAATGAAAAGAAGTACAACATTTCATCCACAGACTAATGTACAAACAGAGGTTGTCAACCACACTGTGGTACACTTGTTGTGAGGCTATTGTGGGAAAAATCCCAAGTTGTGGGATGAACAGCTTCCTTATGTGCAGCATGCATACAATCGAGCAGCACATTCATCTACACAAAGCTCACTGTTTGATACATGTTTTGGCTATCTACCTAGAGATCCCTTGGACATGGTCTTTAGGAAAGAGGAGGATAGAAATAGATGAGATTATAGGGACAAATCACAGAAGTTCATTCAATGGATACAGGTGATTCATCGAGCAGTGAAGGAGCAGTTAGAGAAGAGTCAAGCTCAGTATAAAGCTCGACATGATAAGCATTGAGTTGACCAATAGTTTCAAGTTGGGACAAGTTATGGCTCCATATCAGCAAGGATAGAATGAAGGGAGAAGGGAAGAAGTTGAGACCTATCTAATATGGTCCCTTCACTGTATTGGCAAAGATTGGAGACAATGCTTTTTGTCTTAACTTTCCTGCTTATATGTAGGTATACTAAGTGGTAAATGTAGAAAGCCTGAAGCTTTATGAACCTGCATTGATTACGGATACCGAGGAGGTTGCACAAATTCCTATAGTGGATGATTTTACACCAGAGTATTCAGATAAGTTTCTCGAAGATATCATACTTGAATGGAAAACCAGAAATTCACAATGGGGAGATGTGGAGTATATTTGTGTTGGCTTCAAAGGAATGCATCCTATTAGTGTCAGTATTTGCATCCTGCCATCAGTGATCAAAAATCCTCTTTTCATATCATTTTAAGGGTCCCATTCAGAAATTTTTTATCATTCCACTAGGTCATGCAAAAAAAATTAGTTATTGATGGTAGTCCTAGTCCAAAAACATCACTCTTCCCTAAATGTGATTACTTGCTGGCATAGTTTCATATCTTGTTGATTGTACATCATCCATAAAGTTATTTTTATCATGCCATTTGTATCAGTCATGAGGTCATTATGTCATCTTGAAATTCAGTCCTTCAAGGTCTCATTAGGTATTTTAGGGTTTTTTAAGGTTTCATTAGGTCATTAGGGTTGCCAAGCTTCCATTCCATTGCATAAGACCAGCAAGTAAAGGGTGATCAAATAACATCCCTTCACCATGTGAAGATGATTTGTAAAGAGAAATGCTTATTTCATTATGTAATTTTATGTCTTTCAAATGTAATAATTTCACCATCAAAAGTTGTTAACTCAGTGTTCCAAAGATGCCAGACCATCAAAAGGTCAATTTGTCAAAGGAAATAGTCAAGTGAAAGGGTAAATTTTCAAAGGGTTAAGTGCATGCCAAAGGGAGTTGTCTTTTCCCAAGGGTGTCCAAATCATCATTTTCCACAAGCACTAAACCCTAATTTCCTCACCCATTGAGCTAGGGTTGGCTATGGAATCAGAGACATCTGAGTATATGAGGCATAAGGGAGGCCATTTCAACAAGTATGAGGCCATTCCAACTCATACACATTGTGTCTCCATCATTTTTCAATAAGTCATTCCAAGGGACAAATCATTTGACACACATAGGGTTGGTTTTTCTTCAAACTATGTCTTAGACCAAACAGGAATGCATTTGGCAAACATGAGAGAGGTTTTTGTCCATAATAGGCCAAGGATTAAAAACCTCCTTCACTTTTTACACAGGTGTCATGGTTTTAGATAAATGTCAAAAATACAGTTGCTACAAGAGAGTTGCTTCACTTCTAGAGTGACTTTGGAAAAATCACTTTTTCTTCTATCTGGAGTCTGAAAATGACTTTCTTGATGAGTCAAATGATAACTATACAAACATATATTTCCAATGAGCTATCATGCACTCAATTTGGAGTTTAGGAAGACCTCCAAAAGTTTCCTGCAAGAGAACACTTCATTTCTGCACCCTCATTCTACACGTTTTGACCAGTATTGGGAAAATTGACCTTTTAGGGGCTATAATTGATCATTTTCAGTGCTTGATAGGTCCATTGTGTAGCCAAGAGAGATACATTTCCAACAAGATATCATGGGCTCAATTGGGACACCGGGAAAGCCTCCAAAAGTGGCCTGCAAAAAGGTGTTGTGCATAGAGCAGGAGGCACTACGCACAGAGGAAGGAGCGTTGTGCACAGAGGCCGGAGCACTGCACATAGGGATGGAGCGTTGTGCATAGAAACCTGCCATTGAGGCATGCAGATTCCAAGGTACTGACAATTTTTAGATCATCTTTCTAGATAATAAGCTGAAGTCGATAGAAAGCGATCCGTCGTAGGCAAGCCCACAACACGAAATCATAGATCAAGTTTGAAGAAATATGTTTGCAAGGACTGACTCAGGGATGGTCAAGATGGATGACAGATATTTTGCAGATGAATGGTTTATTTTCACTGACCTCTTGAACACATAACGACACTGCAGATGGTTTGGTGACAATTGACCCAAAGCTAATACCCAGAAACCGGTTGAAGACTTTCAATATGGTTTGATTAACTGTTAGGCAAAGGATTTCCCAACCCAGGTGAACAAAAAGTGTCGTGTTCAAGAGTGGTTGAATGCTTTTCTGAGACACAAAGTATAACAAACAGGTTCATTTTTCTCTCTTTTCCCCCACCATTTCTGGCAAGTACCTCTTTATTTTTGACAAGCTTGGGGAGGATAACATTTGCTTGGTTATAAGCTCCTCCTTCGGATGAGTCCAACTTAGTTTAAAATTCCAACCCTAAGAAGGAGTGGTTCGTTCCTGTTTTTAATTGAACAGGTCCTTTACTGTTAAATTTTAACGAGTCCAGTATAGGAGAAACTCGACGTTTTTCAATTTTAGGGAGTCAGAAGTAAAACTTAAGAAAACTCCATAGTTGTCCTTTTTCGTAAATTTGTGTCTCCCAAGCCCGAAAAAGTATAAAATAATACTTGAGAGAACCGCTTGACCATTATGATCAAGCAGTACTTTTCGTAATTAGTAGTCCTAATCCAAAAAAGCAAAAAAGCAATCAAGGACACGTCGTTTTATAACCAATATCGAATTTGAAACGACAAAAATCCGGCAATCTTTTCATGTTTATGCAGTCAGAAAAGAGCTGTAAGTGGACCGTCTTTTTAATTCCATTTTAACGAGCTTAAAAAGAAAAACTCGGCAATCTTTTCATATTTTAGGAGTTAGAAAAGAGCTTAAAGATGACTCTAATGTTTTTTGTTGAAAATGATCAATTTTTCCTGAAAAATCCGATATTCTGCACAAAAACTCAAACATTACTCATACCTGTTTAAAAATAAATAAAAATGCATCAAAAAGTTACCTCTTTAAAGTGAAAAATAAACAAATTAAAATTTTATTTATTCAAAAAAACTTATCAAAAGGGATTTTGTAAATTCATTTTTACCGTTTGACTTCAGAGTCAGAAAAGAGAGCTTTTGGGTAAGAAACTTCCTGTGAAGATTGCGGAAAATCCGTCTGTTGGAATCGAAAACTGTCACCTCCAGGTAATCCACATCACTTTAATCTTGCATTTCAACTGTTTGAATTTTGTTTTTAGGTTTCTATTTTGATTTTTAGGAAAAATTTAGTTTAAAAGACCGCTCGCGGGGATCCGCAGGCTCAGCATGCGAAACCTGCGGACCCCGACTTTTCCCTACAGAGGAAAAAGACAGGGGCCCGCACCTGCTGCTTGGGTAGAGTTCGGACCCACGCACTGACCCTAATTGGAGAGTGCGGACCCCGCGACATAGGTTTTACAACTAAATTTTTTTAATTTCCACCCAAAAACTTTGAATTAAAATGTTCTAATCCGCCTTTTCCTTCAATGTAAGATATACACAATGCTCAGTTGGCAGGAATGGGAGCACGAAGATGTGGACCTTGCCGCAATTAATCATCAACCTTCAATAGATGCATTGAAGGCATGCGGGTTATTTAAATTTTGTGCCATACCTGGCATGAGGGCCCAAGTAGACTTTTTGCAGTGGCTAGTGGACAGATGGAATATACAGGACTAGTGTTTCATTATTGGTGACCACCAGCTCGAAATGGAGCCAGAGGACATTTACTTCTTGACTGGCTTGCCCAAGAGAGGTGAACATTTGACTCTATTCGGGACTAGGCCAGGTGGCCAGTCTGTCGATAGTCTCCGGCTAGAGTTTTCTAACGACCAAACAAAGGACAAAGGGATTGATATCAAAACCATCTCCCGTCCTGAACTCAAAGTGATTGCATTTACTGTCACCAGACTCTGCGGAAGCGCAGCACTGCATGTAGCCACCGGATCAAAAATGCGAATGGCAGTAGACTGCTATCGAGGCACCATCTTCAACTGGTGTGAAGCTGTGTTGGCTAGTGTAAAAGGCCAACTGACCAGAGCAAAGAACGGACAAATAAAAAACTTTGGATATGGTTTCTTAGTTGTGAGCTTTGGTCTAGAGAGGGTCCCGATGTTGGTCCCACAGCATCTTTCCGTTGGAGCTAGACTTCCCCGAGAGCCCAAATTGATGCGTTGGGTTGCAGTTATGGCCCGTCATCCTGAGGAGGGTTCAGAGGTTGTTCAATTTCCTCCTGAGTATTTTCATTGGTTGGAGAACCAAGTTTTTGCGATTCAGGATTTTCCTTATGCTGGGATGGATTATCATGGTGACCCAGACATGGCTCTTCCACCAGGAGAGAAATGGGATGACTCAAGTAAAATCATTCTCAACATTTTCTAATTTAGTTTTTTTTTGTTTTTAAATCATCCAAAACTGATAGTAAAAAGTTTCAAATGCAGATGTGGGTCCACAGCAACCAGCCACTCTCCAGCCCAATGAGAGGAGACACCCAGCTGCAGCAGTACCAACCCCACAGGATGAATCTACAGAGACGCTGGCCAAATTGGAAAACCATCTAGAGCGCTTGACAGCAGATATTCCAGAGACTAGCATAGATGACATTCCTCGTAGGTTACAGCGCTATGGGATTGGGGTCCCAGGACCTTTCAAGAGGTTCCTTTGTAAGGTGGCCCGAGCAATGGTTTCTTATCATGATCATCACCAGTGATAGGATGATCGCCTGTTGTAGACTCATATGACATTTTTGCTTTTTGTACTATCATTTTTGCCAATCATAAGGTGTTTTTCAACCTATGATCAAAGACGATGTATATTTGACACACTTCTATGCTATGTTATATCACTATTATTGGATATCTTGTAAAACATGTTATAGAATGTTTTTAAATTTATTGTTTGATTATTGCAAATGTCTACTTAACATTCAAGAAGCAATTGCATCTGCTAATGTATTTAAATATCTTGGAATATGCTGATATTCAATATAGTCAAATTCACGTTCCAAGAGACGAACTCTCAAAAATAATCTTAATAACACTGGATTTCTAATGGCATAAACTCTATTAAGCTGCAACACAACAAGTTTAGAATCTAACCTCACAATCAAACTCTGAATCCCAAATGAGATGGATTCAGATAATAACTCAATCACTACACTATACTCTGCAATGTTGTTCGTTGTTTGACCCACGCTTACCCCATGCATAGATACCAACTCATCAGAGGGTGAATAGATAACCCAAGCTACGGAAGAAATGTTCCGTGTATTATGACAAGCACCATCAGTGAAACCAATGTATGTTTGAAGAGACGTTGACATCTGCAATATCAAGAGTAAAATCAAGATAAGCAGGAATAATGACCAAAACACTCTCTAAACTAAGCACACTTTTCTAATATAAAACACACCAGCTAGAAAGAAAACTAATTTAACTAAAATCTCCACACCTAGATTTAAGCATAATATCTCTTCAAATAAAGACCATTTCTGGGTTTACCTAAAGAGACACCGCCAAAATCTACCAATTCATTGGCCCCTTTTGCCAGCTGTCGCTTAACAACATAAGGACCATGCCACATAGGGACGAATTTTCCAGCCCCTAGCTTATCATTTGCTTGATCGTATAGTAAGACTAGGTCTCCTTCCGAAAAATTACGAGGTGTAACATTTCGATCGTATAGAGCTTTAATTCGTTTGGCATGAGTTTCGATTGCTAGTGCAGCATCACGTCGATTCTCATCTAGCTGAGCCGAGTACAACAAATGTTTTTCCTCTTCAGAAGTGTCTGGAAGTAATTCTATGGCTATTTGCAATGACGGGATTTCGCATTCAATGGGTAACACAGCTTCCAAACTGTAAACCAGTTGGAAAGGAGTGAAACCAGTTGATATTTTTACTGAGGTTCGATACGCCCAAAGCGCTGAAAATAACATGTTATGCCAATTTGACCTATGAATACCAATGATTTGTCGGATCATGATGATTAGAACTTTGTTGATGGCTTCAACCAAACCATTAGCCTGTGGGTAATATGGAGTAGAACTATCGTGACGCAGGCCAAGCTGATCTGTTAGTTCAGTCATCATGATGTTTCGAAAATGACGCCCATGATCAGTGATAATCACTTGTGGAACACCGAATCTAGCAATTATATGATTGAAAATGAAAATTGCAGCAGTTTTGCCGTCTGCCGAAAATGTAGGCATCGCCTCGGCCCACTTGGTAAAATAATCTACCCCAAGGATGATATATGCATGCCTCTAATCTAAAACACACCAGCTAGAAAGAAAACTAATTTAACTAAAATCCCCACACCTAAATTTAAGCATAATATCTCTTCAGATAAAGACCATTTCTGGGTTTACCTAAAGAGACACCTTCAAAATCTACCAATTCATAGGCCCCTTTCGCCAGCTTTCGCTTAACAACATAAGGACCATGCCACATAGGTACGAATTTTTCAGCCCCTAGCTTATCATTTGCTTGATCGTATAGTAAGATTAGGTCTCCTTCTGAAAAATTACGAGGTGTAACATTTTGATCGTACTGAGCTTTAATTCGTTTGGCATGAGTTTCGATTGCTAGTGCAGCATCACATCGATTCTCATCTAGCTGAGCCAAGTACAACAAACATTTTTACTCTTCAGAAGTGGTTGGAAGTAATTCTATGGCTATTTGCAATGATGGGATTTCGCATTCAATCGGTAACACAGCTTCCAAACCATAAACCAGTTGGTAAGGAGTGAAACCAATTGATGTTTTTACTGAGGTTCGATACGCCCAAAGTGCTGAAAATAACATGTTATGCCAATTCGACCTATGAATACCAATAATTCGTCGGATCATGATGACTAGAACTTTGTTGATGGCTTCAACCAGACCATTAGCCTATGGGTAATACGGAGTAGAACTATCGTGACGCAGGCAAAGTTGATCTGTTAGTTCGGTCATCATGATGTTTCGAAAATGACGCCCATGATCAGTGATAATTGCTTGTGGAACACCAAATATAGAAATTATATGATTGAAAACGAAAATTGCAGTAGTTTTTCCATCTGCCGAAAATGTAGGCATCGCCTCGACTCACTTGCTAAAATAATCTACCCCAAGGATGATATACGCATGCCCCCTGGCCGAGTGAGGGTTACATGTAATAAAGTCGATACCCCACTTTGCAAAAGGACCGACAGCAACTATAGGGTGGAGAGGAGAAGGTGGAGCACGCATCTTTCGATCAAAAATTTGAAAATTGTGGCATTTTCGGACCGCATAAATACAATCTTTAAACAAAGACGACCAGAAATAGCCAGTGCGCAATATCTTTTGGGTTGTGGCACACCCAGACATATGACTGCCACACGCTCCAGAGTGACAATCATTTAGAACCTTTTCAGCTTCCTCGTGAGTTAAACAACGCCAGAAAACAGAGTCTGCCCCACGACGATAGAGTGTATCTCCAATAATGTTGTATTGTTGAGATTAGAAATGTATTTTCCGTCGCTGAGATCGTGAAATTTCAGGTTGAAAAGATTGGGTTTGGAGATAAACTATGATATCTCCATACCATGGATCAAGAGTGCTGATAAGAAACAAGGATTCATCCGCAATGGGCTCTTCCACCACAGTTTCAGTATCAGCACGTGGGAAGTCATACATCAACTCTGCAAAAACTAAAGATTTCTTTGACTTAGATTTTTCAAATTCCAAGTCAAATTCCTGCAGGATAACAGTCCATTTCGAATACTTGCCCCCTAGCAATTGTTTGGTCAAAATATAGATCATAGGGTTATAGTCAGAAATTACGCTAGCTTTGTGTAGTAAGATGTAATGACGAAATCTTTGGACAGCTTGAACAGATGCCAAGGCCAATTTCTCCACATGTGACTATTTTAACTCAGTCGGATTCAAAGTTTGACTAAGGTAGTAAATGACATATTCACTACTGAATTCATCTTCCTAAACTAACACCATTCTGATGGTGGAATGAGAGGCGGTGAGATATAAGAAGTAATCCTGGTTGTAGTTGGGAGGATGCAATAACGGTGCATGGGTCAACGCGTGTTTAAGTGCATCAAAAGATTTTTCAGCTATCTCATCCCAAAAGAATGGAGTATTCTGTTTCAACAACCTGGTAAAACCCTTTGTTATCTCGGCGTAGTTAGGAATGAATCGACGTAAAAAATTTGCTTTCCGTTGCAAACTTTGGATTTGGCGAAGAGTCGAAGGAGGAGGCAATTTGACAATAGCTTCAACCTTCGAGGGATCGACACGAATGCCAGCTTTTGAAACAACAAATCCCAGTAAACAACCCATTTCTATACAGAAAACACACTTGTGTGGATTCAACCTAATTTGATAATGCCTACATCTCATAAAGATTGCTCGTAAATGGGTGAGATGGTCGGCTCTGTGTAATGAATGAGCAGGTAAATCATCGAGATAAGGTTGCACAATGTGCTTGATGTCATGAAACGTGTAAGACATAGCTCTTTGAAAAGTTGCTCCGGCGTTCTGTTGGCATTATGATTCAAGTGTTGTCCTTGATGGCAACTCACTCAGAGGTTGGTACAGATGCTCAGAAGTTGGTACAGGTAATGGCAACTTAATCAGAAGACAGATCCTAGTACAGCTTACCAAGGAAGTTCATACACGCAGGTTTGTTAAGCCCAAGTTGCGTGTACACGCAGGTTGGCTTCAGAAAAAGCGCGTGTATGTGGAAAAGTACCTTTGGTCCATGGCGGTTAGTCCTTGGAAGTTGTGCCTATGGTTTCGGACCATTGTGTCTCGACGGGCGTGTCGATCCCTAGTTTTGAAGTTGATGGTATTGTGTTTCTATGGTTTTGGCTCTTGGTATTGAACAAGGCCTAAGGCTATATAAGGAGAAGATCACTAGGCAAAGAGATGTGTGTGGGTGTCTGACGCAGTGAGAGGATCTGGTATTGCTGGTTATCTGTTCGGGACGCTTGGCAAGGGTCGGATCTGACAGCAAAGGCAGAAGTAATCATTTCTAGATCTGCACGCGGGTTTCCTTTGGAGAAAGCGCGTATACACGCGGTTTTGGTACAGTGAAGTAGCGTATGCATGATAAGGGTTGATATTTCAGGTTGTTGCTGATTCTGGTGGTTGTTGCAGAGTTCTAGATTCTGGTTTGGGTTCTGTGTTCTTGATGACAGGGTTTCAGTGATTCGGTATTGGGTTGTTTAATGAATTATGATGCAAGTATAAGTTGATGATTGTATTGCGGTAATGTTTGCTTTGTACTCTTGGATCCAGTCTGAAAATTGATGAAACGTGGTCCCTGAAGGTTGTAGGGTCAGCACCTACGTACTAGTAAATGGATCAGCTAGTACAAGAGCTGAGGGGGTTGTAGCTCCCTTCCAGAAGTAGTTGGAAAACGAAAGAGAGGGTTGTAGCCCTCTGCAGGTTGTAGCCTGCATACTGGTAAAGGACTGCACCAGTATATTGTAAAAGAAGTTTCTCATTAAAGAAGAAAGAGACGAATTGCAGCAGGTGGTTTTCACCCACATTGGGTTTCCACCTTATATCATGGTGTTCATGTGTGTGGCTCTTGTGTGATGTTCTGTTCTGTTATACTGCACCTGTTTACTGTTAAATTGCTTAATAATGTTCTGATGCATTTACTGAAGATAAGACTAACTGAATCATAAGATATCTGCATATACGCTAGTTGCTTTAGACACAGTCGCGTGTACACGCGGATTCACTTAACTGAAGTCGCGTATATGTTTCTGAGTATGAAATTGAAAAGGTTTTATTGATCTGATAATACTGATTCACCCCCCCTCTCAGTATTATTTCCAACAATTGGTATCAGAGCAGGTCCTTCAGAGGAAGCTTGATCGCTTGAAGGAAAAGATCCATCAAGATGGCTAATCCAGAAAGAGAGGCACACATCAGGCCACCAGTCTTTGACGGGAACAATTTTACTCACTGGAAGATAAGAACCATTGCATATCTACAGTCTCTTGGAGCAGAAGTTTGGGGACTCGTAGAAGGAGGATACAAATTCCCATCAGCAACTCCTACAGATCCAGCAGAGAAAAAGCAATATGAGCTCAATGCCAAAGTAGTTAATGTCCTATTGAGTACTTTGACTCAATCAGAATTTATGAAGATCATGCATCTCAAATCAGCTAAGGAAATATGGGACAAAATCGTTACAAGCTACGAAGGAGATGATCAGGTAAAAATAGCGAAGCTTCAAACTCTCAGAATCCGGTATGAAACTCTTAAGATGCGAAGTAATGAAAGCGTAGCTAATTATTTCCTGCGTATGGATGAGATTGTGAATTGTATGAGGGATCTGGGTGAAGAATTTGAGGAAGTTGTCTTAGTTCAAAAGGTTTTGAGATCTCTGTCTACTAAATTTGATTCTAAAGTATCTGCCATAGAAGAAAAGGAGAATGTGCGGAAAATTACCATGTCACAGCTTCACGGGATCTTAACTGCTTTTGAAATGCGACAAGAGGTACCACCAGAGGCCGCATTCGAAGTGTCAGAGGAAGAAGATGAGGTAAATTTTGTCAAGAATCTTGAACGGGGAACTGGACGGTTCAAAGATAAGCTACCTTTCAAATGTTTTCTATGTGGTAGAGTTGGTCACTATGCTGCTAGATGTCCTCATAACAAAGAAAGGATATATGAAGAAGATGGTAGAAGCTATTATTCCCATATTAAAAGTTCATTAAATGATAGTGAAGATATTAGAAGTCTCATGGCACACAAGAAGAAGAATGCTTCATCCAATAATAGCGAGGATATTAAAAGTCTCATGGCACATGAAGAGAAGAATGCAGAAACTGAAGAAGCTGCCAAATTAAAAGAACTATTGGAAACAGAAACCAGGGTAAGGGAGAGATTGCAGGATATAGCAAAAGATCAGAGCACAACTATTCAGAGACTTGAATCAAAGATCCTCTCTCTAAAAGAAGATCTTGAAGATCAAGAACATGAAGTGATCAAACTAAAGCGACAAGTGGAAGAAGGGAGAAAAGTTGAAGAAGACCTAAGGAAGCAGTATCTGAAAAAGGAAGAACAACATCAGGTTGAGGTAAATATCTTGAAAGGTAAACTAGAAGAAAAGGATAAGCTCTTACGATTTCAAGATAGTTCTAAAGTCTTGGATGATATTCTTAATAGTCAAAGATCTCCTGCTATCAAGACTGGTCTTGGTTTTCATGAATATGGTGAAGGTGAATCTAGTTCACAAGGTGAGGCAAGAAACTCTAATGAGAAATCTGAAATGCTCAAGGAACAACCAAGGAAAGAAATTCCTCAAGGAAGATCCTTTACTCCTAACTATGGACGTGATAGACGATTATTTCCTCCGCTGAATAATGTTAAATGTTATGTATGTCATAATCTTGGACATGTTGCAGCCAGATGCAGAAGTAGAATGGTTCAAGAAAGATCATCGCATCCCAAGTATTTCAGAGGGTATTGCTTTGCCTGCAATGCATATGGACACAAAGCAATTGATTGTGATAGAAGGAACATGAAAAATATAAGGTGTTATACATGCAACAACTATGGGCATAAAGCAAGGGAATGCAGGAGCAGATTTCAAAATTCAAGACAAGGGGACCATACATCATCACAGTTGCAGAAATTGAAGAAGACAGAGACAGAAAGGTGTGGGACAACTCAGTCAGCTGACATAACAGACACAGGGGAATCTGAAAGTGATGAGATTCAGTATTCCATCCTGCATACGCTGAAATAATGAAGACAAGTCGCGTATATACGCGAGTTACAGGCTGCAAAGTCGCGTATATGGAGAAAGGGCAGCAGAACAGACCCAGGTTCAGTCATGGTTGGCTCAGGCTCAGGGGGAGCAGAACAGACTCAGGAAATGGTTCAGACATGGTTGGCTCACACTCAGGGGGAGAATATTCTTCAAATAATGCATTGTTGGCATTATGGTTAGAAGTTGTTGATAAAGTCTATGAAGCTAAATGATACATCTTACTGTTTAGGAATGGGATTGCAGGCTGATGCTTATGGTACAGATCATGATGCTGTTGGTGGCTTTCATAAGTCTTGGTCTAGATATTTCGTCTCTATGTCATGTATCTCTTGTGATATCTCTTTTTATGGTGTCAAGGTCATGTAACGGCCTATGTTGGTTTCCCCACTATGCCTGGGATGAATGATGAATGTATGTTGAGTCTTTTGGTGATAAGAAGGTCTTCTATGATGTATAAGTCCTTGTTCTTCTTGAAGAACATCTTTTGCAGATCTTGCCTACAGTCAAGGGGAGCATGAACAGCACAATTCAGCAAGAGCAGGATGGATAGATTGGTACACTTTGGCATACACAAAGGGGGAGCACAGTTGGAGATTTCAGCAAGTACTCAGGGGGAGTATGGACAGCAGAAGGTATACCAAAGAAGAGAATATCTTGGTCCGCCCTTTGCCCTTGATGTCAAAGGGGGAGAGTGACTTGGTGTAGTGGTTGCCATCAAGTCCAAAGGGGGAGATTGTTGGCATTATGATTCAAGTGTTGTCCTTGATGGCAACTCACTCAGAGGTTGGTACAGATGCTCAGAAGTTGGTACAGGTAATGGCAACTTAATCAGAAGACAGATCCTAGTACAGCTTACCAAGGAAGTTCATACACGCAGGTTTGTTAAGCCCAAGTCGCGTGTACACGCAGGTTGGCTTCAGAAAAAGCGCGTGTATGTGGAAAAGTACCTTTGGTCCATGGCGGTTAGTCCTTGGAAGTTGTGCCTATGGTTTCGGACCATTGTGTCTCGACGGGCGTGTCGATCCCTAGTTTTGAAGTTGATGGTATTGTGTTTCTATGGTTTTGGCTCTTGGTATTGAACAAGGCCTAAGGCTATATAAGGAGAAGATCACTAGGCAAAGAGATGTGTGTGGGTGTCTGACGCAGTGAGAGGATCTGGTATTGCTGGTTATCTGTTCGGGACGCTTGGCAAGGGTCGGATCTGACAGCAAAGGCAGAAGTAATCATTTCTAGATCTGCACGCGGGTTGCCTTTGGAGAAAGCGCGTATACACGCGGTTTTGGTACAGTGAAGTAGCGTATGCATGATAAGGGTTGATATTTCAGGTTGTTGCTGATTCTGGTGGTTGTTGCAGAGTTCTAGATTCTGGTTTGGGTTCTGTGTTCTTGATGACAGGGTTTCAGTGATTCGGTATTGGGTTGTTTAATGAATTATGATGCAAGTATAAGTTGATGATTGTATTGCGGTAATGTTTGCTTTGTACTCTTGGATCCAGTCTGAAAATTGATGAAACGTGGTCCCTGAAGGTTGTAGGGTCAGCACCTACGTACTAGTAAATGGATCAGCTAGTACAAGAGCTGAGGGGGTTGTAGCTCCCTTCCAGAAGTAGTTGGAAAACGAAAGAGAGGGTTGTAGCCCTCTGCAGGTTGTAGCCTGCATACTGGTAAAGGACTGCACCAGTATATTGTAAAAGAAGTTTCTCATTAAAGAAGAAAGAGACGAATTGCAGCAGGTGGTTTTCACCCACATTGGGTTTCCACCTTATATCATGGTGTTCATGTGTGTGGCTCTTGTGTGATGTTCTGTTCTGTTATACTGCACCTGTTTACTGTTAAATTGCTTAATAATGTTCTGATGCATTTACTGAAGATAAGACTAACTGAATCATAAGATATCTGCATATACGCTAGTTGCTTTAGACACAGTCGCGTGTACACGCGGATTCACTTAACTGAAGTCGCGTATATGTTTCTGAGTATGAAATTGAAAAGGTTTTATTGATCTGATAATACTGATTCACCCCCCCTCTCAGTATTATTTCCAACAATTGGTATCAGAGCAGGTCCTTCAGAGGAAGCTTGATCGCTTGAAGGAAAAGATCCATCAAGATGGCTAATCCAGAAAGAGAGGCACACATCAGGCCACCAGTCTTTGACGGGAACAATTTTACTCACTGGAAGATAAGAACCACTGCATATCTACAGTCTCTTGGAGCAGAAGTTTGGGGACTCGTAGAAGGAGGATACAAATTCCCATCAGCAACTCCTACAGATCCAGCAGAGAAAAAGCAATATGAGCTCAATGCCAAAGTAGTTAATGTCCTATTGAGTACTTTGACTCAATCAGAATTTATGAAGATCATGCATCTCAAATCAGCTAAGGAAATATGGGACAAAATCGTTACAAGCTACGAAGGAGATGATCAGGTAAAAATAGCGAAGCTTCAAACTCTCATAATCCGGTATGAAACTCTTAAGATGCGAAGTAATGAAAGCGTAGCTAATTATTTCCTGCGTATGGATGAGATTGTGAATTGTATGAGGGATCTGGGTGAAGAATTTGAGGAAGTTGTCTTAGTTCAAAAGGTTTTGAGATCTCTGTCTACTAAATTTGATTCTAAAGTATCTGCCATAGAAGAAAAGGAGAATGTGCGGAAAATTACCATGTCACAGCTTCACGGGATCTTAACTGCTTTTGAAATGCGACAAGAGGTACCACCAGAGGCCGCATTCGAAGTGTCAGAGGAAGAAGATGAGGTAAATTTTGTCAAGAATCTTGAACGGGGAACTGGACGGTTCAAAGATAAGCTACCTTTCAAATGTTTTCTATGTGGTAGAGTTGGTCACTATGCTGCTAGATGTCCTCATAACAAAGAAAGGATATATGAAGAAGATGGTAGAAGCTATTATTCCCATATTAAAAGTTCATTAAATGATAGTGAAGATATTAGAAGTCTCATGGCACACAAGAAGAAGAATGCTTCATCCAATAATAGCGAGGATATTAAAAGTCTCATGGCACATGAAGAGAAGAATGCAGAAACTGAAGAAGCTGCCAAATTAAAAGAACTATTGGAAACAGAAACCAGGGTAAGGGAGAGATTGCAGGATATAGCAAAAGATCAGAGCACAACTATTCAGAGACTTGAATCAAAGATCCTCTCTCTAAAAGAAGATCTTGAAGATCAAGAACATGAAGTGATCAAACTAAAGCGACAAGTGGAAGAAGGGAGAAAAGTTGAAGAAGACCTAAGGAAGCAGTATCTGAAAAAGGAAGAACAACATCAGGTTGAGGTAAATATCTTGAAAGGTAAACTAGAAGAAAAGGATAAGCTCTTACGATTTCAAGATAGTTCTAAAGTCTTGGATGATATTCTTAATAGTCAAAGATCTCCTGCTATCAAGACTGGTCTTGGTTTTCATGAATATGGTGAAGGTGAATCTAGTTCACAAGGTGAGGCAAGAAACTCTAATGAGAAATCTGAAATGCTCAAGGAACAACCAAGGAAAGAAATTCCTCAAGGAAGATCCTTTACTCCTAACTATGGACGTGATAGACGATTATTTCCTCCGCTGAATAATGTTAAATGTTATGTATGTCATAATCTTGGACATGTTGCAGCCAGATGCAGAAGTAGAATGGTTCAAGAAAGATCATCGCATCCCAAGTATTTCAGAGGGTATTGCTTTGCCTGCAATGCATATGGACACAAAGCAATTGATTGTGATAGAAGGAACATGAAAAATATAAGGTGTTATACATGCAACAACTATGGGCATAAAGCAAGGGAATGCAGGAGCAGATTTCAAAATTCAAGACAAGGGGACCATACATCATCACAGTTGCAGAAATTGAAGAAGACAGAGACAGAAAGGTGTGGGACAACTCAGTCAACTGACATAACAGACACAGGGGAATCTGAAAGTGATGAGATTCAGTATTCCATCCTGCATACGCTGAAATAATGAAGACAAGTCGCGTATATACGCGAGTTACAGGCTGCAAAGTCGCGTATATGGAGAAAGGGCAGCAGAACAGACCCAGGTTCAGTCATGGTTGGCTCAGGCTCAGGGGGAGCAGAACAGACTCAGGAAATGGTTCAGACATGGTTGGCTCACACTCAGGGGGAGAATATTCTTCAAATAATGCATTGTTGGCATTATGGTTAGAAGTTGTTGATAAAGTCTATGAAGCTAAATGATACATCTTACTGTTTAGGAATGGGATTGCAGGCTGATGCTTATGGTACAGATCATGATGCTGTTGGTGGCTTTCATAAGTCTTGGTCTAGATATTTCGTCTCTATGTCATGTATCTCTTGTGATATCTCTTTTTATGGTGTCAAGGTCATGTAACGGCCTATGTTGGTTTCCCCACTATGCCTGGGATGAATGATGAATGTATGTTGAGTCTTTTGGTGATAAGAAGGTCTTCTATGATGTATAAGTCCTTGTTCTTCTTGAAGAACATCTTTTGCAGATCTTGCCTACAGTCAAGGGGAGCATGAACAGCACAATTCAGCAAGAGCAGGATGGATAGATTGGTACACTTTGGCATACACAAAGGGGGAGCACAGTTGGAGATTTCAGCAAGTACTCAGGGGGAGTATGGACAGCAGAAGGTATACCAAAGAAGAGAATATCTTGGTCCGCCCTTTGCCCTTGATGTCAAAGGGGGAGAGTGACTTGGTGTAGTGGTTGCCATCAAGTCCAAAGGGGGAGATTGTTGGCATTATGATTCAAGTGTTGTCCTTGATGGCAACTCACTCAGAGGTTGGTACAGATGCTCAGAAGTTGGTACAGGTAATGGCAACTTAATCAGAAGACAGATCCTAGTACAGCTTACCAAGGAAGTTCATACACGCAGGTTTGTTAAGCCCAAGTCGCGTGTACACGCAGGTTGGCTTCAGAAAAAGCGCGTGTATGTGGAAAAGTACCTTTGGTCCATGGCGGTTAGTCCTTGGAAGTTGTGCCTATGGTTTCGGACCATTGTGTCTCGACGGGCGTGTCGATCCCTAGTTTTGAAGTTGATGGTATTGTGTTTCTATGGTTTTGGCTCTTGGTATTGAACAAGGCCTAAGGCTATATAAGGAGAAGATCACTAGGCAAAGAGATGTGTGTGGGTGTCTGACGCAGTGAGAGGATCTGGTATTGCTGGTTATCTGTTCGGGACGCTTGGCAAGGGTCGGATCTGACAGCAAAGGCAGAAGTAATCATTTCTAGATCTGCACGCAGGTTGCCTTTGGAGAAAGCGCGTATACACGCGGTTTTGGTACAGTGAAGTAGCGTATGCATGATAAGGGTTGATATTTCAGGTTGTTGCTGATTCTGGTGGTTGTTGCAGAGTTCTAGATTCTGGTTTGGGTTCTGTGTTCTTGATGACAGGGTTTCAGTGATTCGGTATTGGGTTGTTTAATGAATTATGATGCAAGTATAAGTTGATGATTGTATTGCGGTAATGTTTGCTTTGTACTCTTGGATCCAGTCTGAAAATTGATGAAACGTGGTCCCTGAAGGTTGTAGGGTCAGCACCTACGTACTAGTAAATGGATCAGCTAGTACAAGAGCTGAGGGGGTTGTAGCTCCCTTCCAGAAGTAGTTGGAAAACGAAAGAGAGGGTTGTAGCCCTCTGCAGGTTGTAGCCTGCATACTGGTAAAGGACTGCACCAGTATATTGTAAAAGAAGTTTCTCATTAAAGAAGAAAGAGACGAATTGCAGCAGGTGGTTTTCACCCACATTGGGTTTCCACCTTATATCATGGTGTTCATGTGTGTGGCTCTTGTGTGATGTTCTGTTCTGTTATACTGCACCTGTTTACTGTTAAATTGCTTAATAATGTTCTGATGCATTTACTGAAGATAAGACTAACTGAATCATAAGATATCTGCATATACGCTAGTTGCTTTAGACACAGTCGCGTGTACACGCGGATTCACTTAACTGAAGTCGCGTATATGTTTCTGAGTATGAAATTGAAAAGGTTTTATTGATCTGATAATACTGATTCACCCCCCCTCTCAGTATTATTTCCAACACGTTCTTCATTCCAAAAGGTAATTTGCAATAAGCAAATGTCCCCCATGGACAAATGAAAGCCATTTTTGGTTGATCAGCAGATAGAATGTTGATTTGATTGTAACCGGAAAAACCATCCATAAAGGAGAACATTTCACTGCCGGCACAATCATCAATGATTTGATCGATATAGGGAGTTGGGTAATTTTCTTTGGGACAGGCTCGATTAATATCCCTATAATCGATACATATTCTTATTGTTCCTTGCTTTTTGTTAACAGGAACAATATTCAATACCCAATCCGTTAAGGGAATTGGATAAATGAAACCTGCTTTAAGTAATTTCTCAACTTCTGCTTTAATAGCAGCAGCTTTTCGTGGGTGGATCTGACGCAAACGTTGTCGAACAAGTTTAGCATCCAGGTAAGTTTTGATTTCATGAACAACAATTGCTGGATCAATTCTTGGCATTTCTTCATATGACCAGGCAAACACGTCGTGGAATTCTTGAAATAGGGCCTTATAAGTTTGGAGTTCATTTTCCGTACAGGAGGCACCTATATGAATGTTTTCAATAATTCTAGGTTTAACTGAAATGTCAATAGGAACAGTTCGAGAAATATTTCCCAAATTTAACTCAGAATCAGGATTTTGCAATGGATTATGTGGTTCCTTGACATAATCAGTAGTAAAAATAGATGAAAAATCATTCTCAAAATGATCAATCTCAGGTAAGAACGAAGATCTATGATGGAGACCTTCCCATGGTAAGTCATCAATAGACAAAATTTCATGAATTTGCTCATCAGTATGAACAAGTTCGAAAAAAGTTGTTGAATCTGAGTTTGATGTTGAAAGTGATTCTCCATGGACCACATTCATTAGATCAATTTCGGTTGAAGAAGGGTCGGAAAACGACTGTACAGCCTGATACGTAATTTCATAGGGACTCAAAGGCATCACATCACCAAATGAATCCATCTCAGATTCGGAAGGTATGATCCAAGGATCATCATAAACGATAGTGTTTGATGAAATCATATGAATGGTTGCAGTAGAAGGCAATACATTAGGAGGAGGAAAGGAAAAAGTTCCTAGTAAACCAGAATCTTTAACTAATCCTACTCCGACATCCTTGTAAGGGATAGTTGTTTTGTCGACATGTTGGATACTTTCAGAAGAGGTTGGGTCGAATGAAAATTATGTTAGCTGGTCTATAGTTACGATATTTCCATTGTGAGGAAACTTTATAAGCCAAAAGACCGATGAAACAACAGCAGTCATAGCGCAAGACCAACTACGACCCAAGAGAAGGTTGTAATCTAAAGGGGCATCAACCACTTCCACATCTAGATTAACAGTTTTGCCTTCAACCCCTATAGGTAAATCCTGTAGAATGCCAAAAGAATGGAACCCACGGCCATCAAAAGCCTTTAGAATCGTCGGGGATTGATTGAGTGTAGGAGAACCAAGCGATCTCCAACACTGGATTGACATAATACACGTTGAAGCTCCCTCATCAATCACAGTCCTAAACCAAGGTCTATTTTTGACTAACACTGGAATCTGGAAAGCCATTTGATGAGGTAAGCGAGGTGTACTATTTTCTAAATTGAAGATTATAAGGTTCGAGTATTGAATATCAATAGCTCCTATAGCCAACAAAATCAATTTACGATGTGCTGGACATGATTGCAGAACCTCCAAAGCCGACATTGCTGAAGGGGAAATAGCTAAATCTTCAACAATGTTATAGTTCTGAGCAGCTCTCACATGCGGATTGAAAGCTGACTTTCGAAGTATACCTTTAGCAGGTGGTTTGATTACTAAGTCTGGGTTAGGTTTCTCGATCTGTAGCGGATCAGAACCAGGAGTTGAAGTTGATGGGTTTGAATTAGAAGATTCTGCTTCCTTACCACCAACAGGACTTTTACTTCCATAATCTTGCGATCGCGTCGCAATCCTAACATGGGACATCATCATTATGGGTTCTTCTGAGGCATTTGAGGAAGAACCGATCATCTTACTATCTTGACTAGAGAAAGGATCCTTCAAGACAGCAGGCGTTTGAGAACCTTTGACGATTTTCGTAACCTCAACACAATGAGGGCAGTCTCTTGTAAAATTATCTTTGTCACAAATGAGACAAGGATAGCGAGGTTTACGTTTCTTGTCAGTAGATTTCATTTTATCTGATTTCTCTTTCAAATTTTTCTTATTTTTCTTCTTCCCTTTCTTTTTACCGCCAGATTTTGATTTGGCCATAGATGATTCTACGACATGAATATCGGCAGGAATTTCAGCGAAAGAGTCTCCTGTCGGGGAATCTGGTAAAGTTATGACAGGAGAAGAATTATTTGAAGCTTTCTTCTTACTTTTGGTGTTAACTGAACTAATCATACCATCAGCGGCATGAGACCCTGAAGGAGCTACAGCTATTTGATTTTGTTTAGGAAGGTCGGGGATTTTTTCGCGTAAAGTACCCGACTGCGTATAAACGAGGTCAAGGTACTAAGCTTGAGAAATTACTTGCTCTTCAGTAACAACTCCTGCCTTAGCTACATCCTCAGTGATTTTAGGTAATAATGATTTAACAAACCATTCTGCTAAAATTTGATCCGGAATAAAAACTTTCACTAAACGTCGTCGACGTCTCCATTCATGAATGTGATCTGAAATATAAGTCGATGTTGACTATTTTAATGAAGTTAATAATTTCGTGCCATTGTCATATCTGACAGGCAACTGAAAATGAGTTAAAAACGAAGTGGCTAACTGACTAAAGTTATAAAAAGAGGCTCGCGGTAACTCAATGTACCACTTGACCACAAGACCAATCAGAGTGCGTTGAAAAAGACGTAAACGAATTGAATCATCTATAATGGAGTTAGATGCACACCATAGGTGATAAGTCATCACATGGTTTGATGGATCCTCTCTTGATTTACCTTCAAACTTTGGGATATCACTGGGCAACTTATTCGGCATTGGCGGCCAAAACGGAAGATAATTAATCGGATCATTCGTAAGGCGCGACAAATCAGGCAAGTCCAAAGTTGCAATGAACAGTAACTGACGGTTAGGGTCTCGAAAACCCTAGGTCATAAGACCAGCCCCAGGAGGAGGATATCCAGGATAACTTGGAATTGGAATTGCATTTGGGATATTATATCCTCCCGGAAAACCAGGATTAACCGGACCGTACTAGGGTTGTTGAGGTTGCTGATAAGTATATCCAGGGTACGGTTGATACTGATAGACTATGTTTTGCACAGCAGGACCGAATTGGCACTGTCCCTGGTACGGTTGATAAGTAAATTGAGGTTGACTTGTGATAACCGTACTTGGACCAGGTTGTCCTACAGGCATCTGAACCGAAGTCTCAATTGTGGGTCCAGACTGAGGTAAAGATGCTTGAGGAGTTGATGCAAGAACAGTAGAAACCGGAGCTGCCGATACTCCGGAAGTAGGTGGGGTAGATTGAACAAAAGCTGCAGTAGTTGCAGCGGTCATTTGAGGCGAAGTTCAAGGCGAACTAGGCCTAGACTGATGAGCTACACCAGGTGCAGAAGTTTGAATAATAGGCTGGACGAGTTGCTGGGTTGAACCAGAAACTAAAGGTTGTCCAGATTGAGATGACAACTGCACATTAGGTTGCAAGATCTGTTGAGATTGAGATGGATCCCGCACGATGTTCATTCCGAGGTATGGACCCATAGAAGGTTGAGCATATTGAGGACCATAACCGGGTTGAGGGTAGGGTTGATAATTCAAAGGTACAATTCTAGTTCCTTGGAAAAATGATTGACCTGAAGGTGGTTGGAAACCTTGGGTTGGGTATTGACCTTGAGGTTGATAACCTTGAGGCACGTACTGAAACTGGGGTTGACCTTGAGGTACATACTGATACTGGGGTTGACCTTGAGGTACGTACTGAGTCTGGGGTTGACCTTGAGGAATGTACTATCCCTGAGGTATGTACTATCCTTGAGGTTGCCCCCCAGGCGGTAACTCAGTACCTTGAGGTTGCCCCCCAGGCGATAATTGAGTACCTTGAGGTTGCCCCCCAGGCGGTAACTGACTACCTTGAGGTTGCAGATTTGGAATGGTACCTGACATCATAAGAATGTCTTCTACACTCAACGGTTTAGTCCTGTTATTACCAGTTGATAATCCATGTTCAATGGGTTGAGGAGATGCTCCTAAAAAAGTACCAGTAAGTGACTGATACCCAGAAGGGACAGAAGGACCGCCATATAAAAATGTTTCAGGAGATTGGGAAAACATGGATGACTATCTCGACATATTCAAAGGAGGATAATAACCTCTAAGTGTTGGATGAAAAGGAATGCGAGGTGGTAAAAAACTTAGACCCGGGTTTTCTAAAAAGTTGGTCAATGAAAGATACCAAGCGTCCCTCCTAGGTGGACTATATAAAATTGATTCATGCTCCCTAAGTTCTATAGTTGGTTGATTTTCAAGGATAGATATACCTTCTTCCGGAGTAACGAGTTCTTCAATAGCAATAATTCCAGAAGGAAGATTTTGGGTAATAATCCTTCCTACCCTGGGTGAACCAGGACCAGTAGAAGTTGGAGAAGCAAATCCTGACGATGGAGTAGCAGCAGGTTCAGTTTCAGGCTCAGAAATTTCAGGTTCTTCAGCTAATTCACTAGTAGAAGAAAAACTACTAGTAACTTCGGAAAATGAAATTGGTTCAGAAATATACTCTGTTGCTTGAACTTGATAATCAGGATGAATAACTAAAGAAGATTCTCTTTCTTCCAGTGACCCAACTCTACTATCACTAGGAGTTACAAGAGCTCATAGCCCTTCAAGCTGGCTTGGTGAATACTCAGGAGGTTGCCCCCGAAGTCTACGGGATTGTCTCGGTAATTCAGCCACGATTAAATATTTTAATTACTTCACACGCAAACAAAGAAAAATCTCAATAAAACCACCTAAAGTCTCTAAAGAACCAAACAATTTGAATCACACACCTAAAAAATCTAGGAGTTCAAACCACACACAAACAATAACTTTCCGTACCGAAAACACTAGTTGGTGATGAAATCCAACGTCGCAGAATTCAATACAGAAATGGCGGTTGGAACAGTTACCTCGACAACCTGCTTAATGAAACAGACTGGCACAAGTTTCTTCACTAAACCGTCTCGAGTGAAGAGAACCCCCCAGAGAGTACAAGTGAGTCTAGTCGGCATCTGCTCCAGGTACAGTGGGATCTTCCCTCCACCGTCACCTTAGGAAACAATCCTATAGATTATGGTCACTATGGTTACCAACAGAAACAAATATACCTGGGGGAACAGTCTGTGATCCAATACACATGCAAGGGAAGAGTAACAAAGCTCAATCCCCTTGAAGGCTCCTTGACATAATCCAAGGTTTACCAACAAGTGACCCCAGGCTCCTCGAAAATGGTCAATCCGAGGTTTACCGTTTTTAATACGTGTATATCTTCTATTGTTCCCAATGAGGAAGGATTGATTACCCCACTGGTTCAGATATGATCTCGTGCTTGACTCCTTTAAGAGGAGCTTCCCAGAGCATAGATGTAACAATTGGAATTTATCTCCTACCACAAGATATAGCTACTTGTTTGTTTTAACTATCTTGGAGAGTTAATTACTCCCTACTCCAAGATACTAGCCTAAGCTATGTTGGTGATAAAGAGCCCTAGAAATAAAAATATTGCTAGATAAATTTTACTTTAAGCGTTATTTTTATGGTTGTTTCTTAAGTCAAAAGGTGTGGAGATGAAACTTTATGGTGTGAAGACTCGACTCCAAAACACTAAAAATGCACCTAAGATGATAAATAATCCTTTTTCTTCAATGAATTTCTAGCTAAAGAAAGAGTTGAGAATGCAATTGCTTGAAAAACAAATCTTTCCTTAACAAATAAATGAAAAGAAAAACTTTTTTGTCTTTTTCAATAAACTCAAAAACGAGACTACTAATTATGCTCACGAAAAATATCCCTTTCTTTTCAACACTCAAAAACTACAAAAAACAAATTCTTTTCAAAAGAGATTTTAAAATTTCTAGAAAACACTCAAAACTATAAAAAATCTAATCTTGAGATCTACAACTTCTAAAAACCTAATTGAAGCAAAAGCTTACAAAATTTATTTTCGAGGACGTTTTACTTAGTTATTCAGCAAACTAAGGACTAATTCGTTCAGAATAACAAATTAATCAAAAAACACCCATCTTATGTTTTCTTTTAAAAATGAAATTCAAAACTTTCAAAACAAGTTCTTTCAAAGCTTTGCAAAGAGAAAACGAGAAATATTCCTCACCAAAGGCAAATTTTACAAATCAGTCAAACTCATTAAGAAGACCAGCAAAAACCAGGGTAATCTGAGGTTTCTTAGGCTTCTAAACTCTAAGTTACTACAAAGACCAAACGAAAATCAAACCAGGCACGCAAAACTTCTAGAAAATCACCTAAAACCAAAATGCCAATGGAACTCGCCTACAAGAAATTTCTGACAAGACACATGCAGATCTGGGCAGACGTTAAAAAACATAAACAAATCCTAAGCTTAACTAGATGAATAGATTTTAGGTTTTTCAAAAGTTTGACAGGGTCCGCAGGCGTCTGGAATAACCAGGCGCAGTACCGCTCTGTGTAGTAAAGCAACAGTGCGGGGATGTCCGCACTATGTTACAAACAAAACATGCGGTCCTCTTTCAAAAGCGTGAAAAACAAAAAAAACAATTCAGACTCTAAATAACTTCCCAATCCCACACACATCAAGCAAAAACCAGAAATAGAGAAAAGTTTCTCAAGTCAAAGTAAAAGCAAAGGCAAAAACCAAAATTCAAGTCCCCAGCGGAGTCGCCATTTTTTCGGCCGGATAAATCGTTCTTGCGGACAAGACCGATCTCCCTAGTATCAACTGATATCTAGCGACAAGCAGAACAAGCAAATCTACCTTTCTCTAAATATTGCGATTTATAAATAAAAACCAAGAGGTGTTTTAGACCCTACCTTAAGTCCAACGCTAGTTTGTGGAAGCCACGTTTCGACCGTCCAAATGAGTTTCCTTTTAAGAACCTGCAAACACAAACAAGCACACATCAAATAACACCTGCATAGCCAATATAATAAATCATATTCATCATGGTGATCAAGGAATCCATGAAATAAACCATAAGAGATATCTTATTGAGAAAAATAAACTTGATTTTATTAACTTTAAACAAAGAAGAACTTTACAACCTTGGAACCTTGATGTTGTACAAGCTCCTCCCAGGGTACAAGCAAGAATCTCCTCTACTTTGACAAGCTTCACACTCTTCCCAATGAGGTCAAAAGGTATGTAATCTCTCCTCTCAAGCTCAATTAGGAAGTCTAAATTCCAACAGCATTTACCCTCAAAAATATTCAGCTTTCAACCTCCTTAGTAACCAGCCCAATGCCTCATTTTATAGTGCACAGGAAGGAAGTTACCAAGTCCACCTATGAAGGGATAGAGTCCTCCTTCAAAGGGATAAGCTCCTCACATCAAGGGGTTAGCTCCCTTATTTATGGGATGCATGAACCACCAAGGAGCGAACTTGCCACCTCAAGATTCCCTCTAGAAGCTTCCAGAAATAACCCAAAGTGAGTTTTTAAGAATGTACTTGCGCCTTTTTGACTTTTACAGGGGTCCGCACCCATTACACAGAAACAGAGCAGGCAGGTCTGCAGGGGACATGACCAGGGGGTGCGGGACCACAGGTAATGCTAAGAGAAAGTGTGGAACCAAAGTTTTAGAGATTTTTAAGGACTTTCTCTCATTTTCAAGGCTTGACATGAAGAGCTGAGGTTTAAGATTTGCATAGGAGGAAAGTATGAGTGGTGATAAACTCACACTGACTGCAGAATGTCATGGTGACAATATTTTGTGCAACACCAACTATTCCTTATACCCTAATTCCCTCAAACACATTCCTCCACTTATCCCTTATACCCTAATCCCCAAAACAAAATCCTAAAACCCTATTTACTAAATAGTCCCTACCAAAGAAAAATACCCTCCTTCTCACTCTCATATCATATATATTCCATCCTACACCGCATAAGCTCATCTCCCCTTCCCCTATCCCTGTTCACCATAACTCACTCCTTGATTACCTTCTCTAGGGTTACAAAGCTTCAAAATTCAACAAACATGGACAAAGAGGATAGAGATTATGAGGAGGAGGAAAATAGTGGCAGTGAAAGCATGGGAGATGAACCTCAGCATCAAAGAAAACCACATAAGGGAGGCAGAATTATCAGAGAGGAACCATCAAACATCAGAGAGTTACAGGCTTCTCATATGACTATCACTTGTTTCAGGCATCTAGGGTGTTATGAGTTTTGTGAGCAAGTATAAATATTTCAACATCATCTTGAGCTGACCAGGATTTTTGTAGCCAATCTCCGTGATAACAAAGTAACTCTTGTCGAGGTGACATTTATAGTTTCATCCTCCATCATTGTTTATGCCACAAGGATTCCAAATGTGGGGGAAAAATGGTATAAGGCACAAGATTTGGATGTGCACTACTATGAGCCATACATCAAATCCAGGTACAGGAGGACCTTTCCTTTCAGGTTCCTTGAAGACAAGTATGCCCCTATGATGAGGATCATTATGAAGTATTTTACATATGAGGGTGGATTTTTTAGATTGTACACCTATCATATTAGGATTCTTATGCACTTCACAAGAGTGAAGATGTTGAACATCCCATATTTCTTATTCAGGAACATTGACAAGATGGCCTACATTGTATATAAAAATCCATACCCCCAATAGATGAGTAGTATCTATCACTATTCCTTGATTAAGATGATTGTGCTACATCATCTCAACCTCCTCAACATCTCCTGGGATACATTCATTGCCAATGACATCTTCAATGGTCCTCAAATTCCTCCACCGGTGCCTCAAGAAGCAAAAAGGCCTTCCAGCAGTGCCAAAGTAAAGAAAAGTGAGAAGGCTAAAGAGACTAAAGCTGTTGAGGAGCCAGAAGCCTACAAGACATATCATAGAGGGGCTAGAAAGTTGTTTGCAGCAGATAGGAAAGTGTTTACTCCACTTGATGTGGAAGGGGCCTTGCCTTCTTCATCAGCTCATAGGAAAATGCTTGCTCCACAAAATGTGGAAGGGTCTTTGCCTTCTTCATCGACACAACAAGTACAACAGGTGAAGCAGTTGCATAAAGGGAAGGAAAAGATGTTGGAGGAAAGCCTTGATGATGAGGAGGAAAGGGAATTTGATTTGATGGAAGATGATGAACCAGAATAGCCACACATCCATCATGGCATTGAGATAGTTGACTTGGAGGCTCAAGATGAGGCAACAAACGAAAACATAACCATAAGGGAAAAATATGCATAGATCCAAGCACTGATGGACAACTTGGCGAGAGCTAAGTATGTCATTTCATACCTTCAGAAAGAGAACAAGCAGCTAAGTGACAAACAAGACCTCATGGAGCTGGAACTTCTCAAAGCAAAGAGGCAAAGTGACAAGGGCAAATCAGTAATGCAAGAGGAAGAAACACCATCTACCTTGACTGCAAAACAAAGAATTGAGAAGGAAATTGAGGAGGATAGAGAAAATTGGCTTGACAGGGTCAATTTGCATTTGGAAAAGCTGCTACAAAAGGCCAACAAGGACAATCGAATCATCAGGCACATGGCTCACATTATAGGACCCAGAACAAGATTTGCAGCATAAGGGTCAAGCAAATGAAGATAAGGCTAAAACAAGCACTCAAAGGCAAAAAGGAGGATGATAGGCTTAGGTTTCTTGCTGATCCAAATGGATCCTAGAAAACCCTCTAAGTCTTCTAAAGATCAAAACTATCGCAAAAGAGGAACTCTTAGAAATAGCAGATTACACTATCAGGAGGCAAAAACATGAAGAAAACAAGGAAATAAGTCCTATCGGAGGCTTAAAACAACTTTGCATGAGAGCCGTCAGATCTGGCCGATCAATGGTCCAGATCCGATCGGCATATCGCAATCGGCGGAGGCTATCGGAGGCTACCACAGACTTATTGTGATAACGATCAGCGTGGTCAACAAGGACCATCGATCAAGCATGCAGATCGACAGCCCAAGTTGAATCGCGATATCACAATCGGCGATTACAGAGGAGTGCTTACAAACAGCCCGGGGGTCTATGCGATATGTGATTGCGATCAATCGCATCGCAATATCACGTCAGAAGATTTCAACGGAGCGGGGCCGATATAAATATGATTCGCAATAGTCAGACCTGATGGAAATATAGATGGTATTATATATATTGAGATCCGGAAAATAGGGTTTTCCTTTGTATTTCGCGTTTTCGTTAAATAAACGAAATAAAAAGGAAAAAGCATTGATGCGATGAAACCAGACCTAAAAGGGTTTATTAATGTTGTTCTATATTATTTCAAGTCCGATATGAGCCATTTTGCGGGATTTTCATGTTTTAATGTATTTCTCAAATACAAAGGGAATCACGAAACAAGAGGGATTTCGCGGGGCCGGTAGGCGGTAAGTGGTTTTGGCCAGACTCCGCCCAAGCCCATACACTGGCTGCCACGTGTCCAGGTGCCGGAGAGAGAAAACCACCCTTTTTAGGCAGTTAACTCCCATACGCATGAGCCACCCGAAATGAACCTCAGTCGTTGGATCAAGATCTCTCAGATCAACGGTGGAGATGCGATAAGCGATATAAAGGCAGACCTGATAGGAGTTATAAGGCAGAATCTATAATAATTCAAATCCAATAAGTGGCAGTTTGGCGGATTTTCACAGTTTTTAGTGTGTTTCTCTGTGTAAACAGAGAATGTTGTTTCTGGGAATTTCAAAGGCCCGATGACCCATTCCATTACAGAACAGGTGGCCACCATCCCTGAAGGTGTTTAGCAATGATTGCTAATGCTCAGAAGGGGATCTGAGCGGACAAAGGCTGGGAAGCCAGAGAGCCGAGAAGGAGAAACGAACAAACAGCACTGATTGGCTTTAAAGCCACAGACTACCAGAAACAGAGACAAGCAGTGCTGAGACAGAGAACAAACAGAGACAAAGAGCTAGTGAGGAGAGTCTATGTACACAAAAAGACTTGGGGGATCCAAGTAAAGCCTTGTTGTTTTGTATATGTTGTGTGAGACTCAAATTGAGCTCACTTTTGTAAAAAACTCTGCTTCTAAAGACATAATAGAGAGGTCACCACTGAAGGCTGGACCAAGAGACGTAGCCCAGGAGTGTTGGGTGAACTCCTTATTAAACTTGTTGTGTTTATGTGTGTTTGTCTATTATGTTCTTTAATTGCTTCATTGTCTATGTATTTCACAATCTTATCGATCCATTGCACAAAGTAACATAGGAAAATCCATGCACATGAGTCTGTAATACCTTAATAATTGTCTAAGATCTCATTTTCAGATCAAGTAGTATCAAAGCTTTAGGTTTGATAAGGTTAGACAAGCTTGTGCTAGATTGTTGAATGCTAACTAGGTCAAAGCTCAAATTAGGAGAAGGAGAACTAGTTGAGGCTAACCCAGAAATTGGAAGAGTCTATCCTAGGAGGAAAATGGCAGAAGAAATTCCCTTGGAATCAGACTCTCAGTTCATGGACAGTTTCATGACCATGAGAGCCATGGTAGAAGAGATGTATCAAGAATTTAAGAAAGGTGGAGGTGAAAGTACTTCAACCTCCAAACAAGACAAAAAAGGGGAGGAACCTCTTCTATATGTCCATTCAGAAGGAAAAGGGAAAAGGGAAGAGCCTCCTTTATCAACACCTCCTTCTAGCCCTGAAAATAAAAATAAGAAAACATCTTTGATTAAACTAGATGTAAAATTTGATTTTCCAATCTATGATGGAGAATTAAATGTAGAGAAGCTAGATAACTAGATTAGACAGATTGATGTATATTGCAGGGTGCAAAACATCGATTCAGAAAGGAGAAAGATTTAGTTGGCCAGCCTTTGCCTTGGAGGAACTGCCCTAGTGTGGTGGGAAGGCAGGACACAAGCTGATTTGAAGAAGCATGGTAAAATTCTTTCTACCTGGAGTGAATTTGTTTCTACCATTAAAAAACAATTCTATCCACTAGCTTATATGCAGCAAGCAATGATGAGTTGGCAAACTCTTCGCCAATTAAAGGGGAAAAGTGTACAATGTTATACCCAGGAATTTAGAAAAAGAGCTTTAATTCTAGGCATTTCTCTAGACTCACCCAAAACTTTGTTGAAGTATATAGGTAGTCTGCATAGCTATTTGAGGCACACCATTCTCATGTTTAACCCTACTAGCATAGATGAGGTATCAGTTCAGGCTACACATCTAGAGGCTAGAGGCAAGAATGTGAACCTAGAGATCGGGGGATCATCAAAACCCACTGCAAGCAAGAACAAGGAAAAGAGGAAGCAGAAATGGAAAGAGAGGAAGGGAAACGTTGTACAAAAAGATAAACCTTCATGCACTCACTGCAAGAAGGATGAACATGATGATGCACATTGCTTGTCTTTACATCCGGAGCTGAAACCCAAGAAGTTCAATGGCAAGAAGAAGAAGATTGTTGCTGCTATTCAAAACGACTTGGGGTTAGACTCAAGTGATGAAACAACAGCCACGGCCATAGGTATAAAAGGTAAAAATTGTGAAGCATCTACTAGTAATTCTGCACAATCTATTGATAATGAAGAAAATGAGAAGAAAAGACATGAGCTTTTTCATATTAGAGTTATTTCCAAGCATCAAAAGATTGATACTTTATTTGATAGTGGATCACAAGTAAACTTGATTTCTGAAGCAATTGTAAAGAAGTTGGGACTACTAACAACACCTCATAAGAAGCCATATCCATTAAGTTGGGTATGTGATAAAGCAAAGCTACAAGTGACTAGACAATGTAAACTTAGGTTTGCTTTTGGGTCAACTTTGTTAGATGAGGTTGAGTTAGATATAGTTCCCTTGGATATATGTGGTATAGTTTTAGGAAGTCCTTACTTGTATGATAGAAAAGCCATTTTCTATAGAATTGAAAATAAGTATCAACTCACAAAAGATGGAATAGAATATATTGTAAGAGCTCATCAGCTAAAAAATAACTACACTCTCATAAACTCAGGGCAGATGAAAAGAATTGTAAATTCATGCAAGCAATTTTTACTAATGGTTGTAAAGGAAATAACCCTGATAAAACCAATGTATTTGAAGGTTGTGATGCTAAACAGAAAGCTGAATTAGAAAAAGCTGTTTCAGAATATGATATCCTATTTCAAGAAACTAAAGGTCTGCCACCCAAAAGGGAAATAGTACATGATATTCATTTGCAGCAAGATGCTCCATTGCCTAACATCGGAATGTACAGATTATCCGCTTTAGAGAATGCAGAGATCAAGAAGCAGGTACAGGAGTTGCTCGATAAAGGGTTCATAAGGCCAAGCACATCACCATGTGGATCTCCAATTGTGTTGGTGAGAAAGAAAGATGGTTCGTGGAGGATGTGCATTGATTACAAAGCACTGAATAAAATAACGATCAAGAATCGTTATCCTCTTCCTTGCATTGATGATCTATTAGATCAGTTGAAAGAAGTTGTTTACTTTTCCAAGTTGGACTTGTGTAGTGGCTATCATCAAGTCAGAGTAGCAGAACAAGATGCATGGAAGACTGCTTTCAAAACAAAGCAAGGGTTGTATGAATGGCTGGTTATGCCTTTTGGCTTAACTAATGCTCCTGCCACTTTCATGAGAGTTATGAATGATGTACTCCAACCTTTTATTGATGATTTTGTAATTGTATATTTAGATGACATTCTTGTTTTCAGTAAAACATGGGAAGAACATTTGAAGTGTGTAAAGCAAACTCTAGATGTTTTGAAAAAAAGAAAATCTCTACGTGAAGTTATCAAAATGTGAATTTGGCAAAACATCTTTGAATTATTTGGGTAATATTTTAGGGGGTGGTGAATTGAAGATAGATCCCTCTAAGGTTGAAGTCATTGTGAACTGGCCTAAACCCAAATCTGCTACAGAAGTTAGGAGCTTCCTAGGAGCAGCACAATATTGGAGAAAGTTTATTGCTAACTTTTCATTGATTGCAGCTCCCTTACATGCTTTGACAGGATTGAGCAAGGTGTTTCAGTGGGGAGGCAAACAACAGAAAGCCTTCGACACCTTGAAAGAAAAAATTAGTACAGCACCAGTACTAGCATTGCCAGATCTTCAAAGACCATTTGAGATTGAAATAAATGCCAGTGACTATGCCATGGGAGCAGTGTTGATGCAACATGGTAAACCCATATGTTATCATTCTGAGACATTTAATTCTGTAGTAGTTAATTATCCCATATATGATAAAGAATTGTATGCATTAGTGTAGAATGTGAAAAAGTGGAAACATTACCTATTGGGCAAAGAAACAATCATACATATTGATCATCAACCACTTCAATATTTGCACTCACAAACTAAATTGCAGCAATCAAGACACTATAGGTGGATGGGTTTTCTACAACAGATTCATCTAGTCATCAGATATAACAGGGCATACACAATAAAGTTGCAGATATGTTGTCCAGACCGATCATAAATGCATCCACTATACTTAAGCATAATTCAGTATTGCATGAAAGCTACATTGAACAATATGCTCAAGATGTAGATTTTAAAGATGTATATGCAACTTTAAGTCAGGGCAAACAAGTAAAAGAATTGGATTATCATGTTAAGGACCAACTCTTATATCATTTGGGAAAGTTATGCATTCCTCAAACTGAAAGAGTTAACATAATCCGAGAAGCACATACTTCTCTAATATCAGGTCATTTTGGTGTAAGTAAAACAGTTGCACACCTGCAAAGATTTTGTTATTGGCCAAGAAAGCATGAAACAATTTCTAGATATATTAAAGGGTGTACCATGTGTGCTAAAAGAAAGCCCAGCAATAGAAAACTAGGCTTATACACTCCACTTCTAGTTCCTTCTCATCCTTGAGAAAGTGTTTCCATGGACTTTGTTGGGGGATTGCCAAAATCTAGAAAAGGTCATGATTATTTATATGTTATTGTGGACAGGTTCAGCAAAATGTGTATTTTAATACCTTGTAATAAGTAGATTATAGCTGAACAAACAGTAAAGTTGTTCTTTCAGTAGGTATGGGTTCATTTTGGGTTACCCACTTCCATTATATCTTATCAAGATTCTCGATTTGTTGGGAAGTTTTGGTCAAGTCTATGGGAGTTAATGGACACCAGATTGAAGAAGAGCACAACATTTCATCCACAAACAGATGGTCAAACAGAGGTGGTCAATAGGACAGTGATCCAGTTGCTTAGAGGCTATTGCAACAAGCATCCCAAGCTTTGGGATAAACATTTGTGTTATGTGCAACATGCTTACAACCATGCCAAGCACTCTTCTACACAGAGATCTCCTTTTGAGACTTGTTTTGGTTTTACACCAAGGTCTCCCTTGGATTTTGTCTTTAGTAAAGACATAGCAGTCGATGGACATAGTGATATGGACAAAGCAACCAAGATCATTGAACAGATCCAAGAAATTCACCATGCAGTGCAGGAACAGCTGGAACAGAGCCAGGCCAAGTATAAGGCAAGGCATGACAAACATTGAATCAAGCATAGCTTCCAAGTTGGTGATCAAGTCTAGTTGTACATTAGCAGAGACAGAATGCAAGGTGAAGGTAAGAAGCTGAATCCAATAAGGTATGGGACTTTCAAGATACTTGAGAAAATTGGTGAGAAAACTTTTTGCCTTGATTTTCCAACTTATATGCATATCTATTCAGACATTAATGCAGAGAACCTGAGACTATATGAACTTTCGTTGATTGAATATCTCCAAGAGCAAAGTCAGTTGCCTTTTATTGATGATCTGTTGCTTGAATATCTCAATGAGTTGCAGGAAGATACAGTTCTGGCCAGGAAGGTGAGAACCACGCGTAGAGGGGATGTTGAGTACCTCATAATTGGACTCAAAGGTTCAAAACCAAGCAGTGCAAGATGGATAGAGATTGGACAAGTGAGGAAGATGTATCCTCACTTGATTGATCCTTAAAAACCAACTTTTGGTGGTCCAAAAGATTTTTCAGTGGGAAGGCGTGATCCAAATGGATCCTAGAAAACCCTATAATTCTTCTAAAGATCAAAACTATCACAAAAGAGGAACTCTTAGAAATAGCGGATTACACTATCGGGAGGCAAAAACATGAAGAAAACAAGGAAATAAGGCCTATCAGAGGCTTAAAACAACTTTGCATGAGAGCCGTCGGATCTGGCCGATCAACGGTCCAGATCTGATTGGCATATCACAATCGGCGGAGGCTATTGGAGGCTACCACAGACTTATTGCGATAGAGATCAGTGCGGTCAATGAGGACCATCAATCAATCGCGCAGATCGATGGCCCAAGTTAAATCGTGATATCGCAATCAGCGATTACAGAGGAGCGCTTACAAATGGCCCGGGGGTCTATGCAATATGTGATTGCGATCAATCGCATCACAATATCGCGTCGGAACATTTCAACGAAGCGGGGTCGATATAAATATGATTTGCGATAGCCGGACCCGATGGAAATATAGATCGTATTATATATATTTTGAGATCCAGAAAACAAGGTTTTCCTTTGTATTTCGCATTTTCGTTAAATAAACGAAATACAAAGGAAAAAGTGTTAATGCGATGAAACCAGACCCGAAAGGGTTTATTAATGTTGTTGTATATTATTTCAAGTCCGATATGAGCCATTTTGCGGGATTTTCATGTTTTAATGTATTTTTCAAATACAAAGGGAAATCACGAAACAAGCGGGATTTCGGGGGGGCATAGGCAGTAAGTGGTTTTGGCCGGACTCCGCCCGAGCCCATACACTGGCTGCCATGTGTCCAGGCACCGGAGAGAGAAAACCACCCTTTTTGGGTGGTTAACTCCCATACGCATGAGCCGCCCGAAATGAACCTCAGTCGTTGGATCAAGATCTCTTAGATCAATGATGGAGATGCAATAAGCGATATAAAGGCAGACTCGATAGGAGTTATAAGGTGAAATCTATAATAATTCAAATCCGATAAGTGGCAGTTTGGCGGATTTTCACAGTTTTTAGTGTGTTTCTCTGTGTAAACAGAGAACGCTGTTTCTGGGAATTTCAAAGGCCCGATGACCCATTCCGTTACAGAACAGGTGGCCACCATCCCTGAAGGTGTTTAGCAATGATTGCTAACGCTCATAAGGGGATCTGAGTGGACAAAGGCCGGGAACCCAGAGAGCCGAGAAGGAGAAACAAACAGACAGCACTGATTGGCTTTAAAGCGATAGACTACCAAAAATAGAGACAAGCAGTGCTGAGACAAAGAGTCAGTGAGGAGATTCTATGTACACAAAAAGACTTGGGGGATCCAAGTAAAGCCTTGTTGTTTTATATCTGTTGCGTAAGACTCAAATTGAGCTCACTATTGTAAAAACTCTGCTTCTGAAAACATAATAGAGAGGTCACCACTAAAGGCTGGACCAGGAGACGTAGCCCAAGAGTGTTGGGTGAACTCCTTATTAAACTTGTTGTGTTTATGTGCGTTTGTCTATTATGTTCTTTAACTACTCCATTGTCTATGTATTTCGCAATCTTATCGATCCATTTCACAAAGTAACATAGGAAAATCCATGCACATGAGTCTATAATACCTTAGTAATTGTCTAAGATCTCATTTTCAGATCACTTGCTGAAGCTTCCTTGGGTAACCAAGATACCTAATGGTGGTATTTTCCACAAATTTTGAGCAAGTTTTGAAGAATTTTTTCCTTTTGAAGAATTTGGCAATTTTTTACACAGAAATTTTGGCTCTATTTCCTAGGGGCATCCAATGAGGGAATGGTCAGAATTTTTGGATTCATAATGATAAGTACATGCACCTTGAGCATTTTCTAAGCTTTTAGAGCAGAACTGGTCAACCAAAAGGTCAAAAAACACCCAAAAATGACCTTTTTGCCCTTTTTGGGACACACAGAAGCAATCTTGGGAGAATCCGTTTTTGAGGGGTCAAATAAACTTCCACTGAAAACATTCAAGATGTTCTGGATTGAAGACTTGAATATATTTCCAATGAGCTATTATGAGCTCAATTTGGACACCGGGAAGGCCTCCAAAATGGTCCTGCAAAAAGTGTTGCGCATAGAGCTTGGGCGCTGCGCATAGGACAAAAATTGTGTTGGGTTTCCATTTCACTGTGCCTTGACTGTAATTTTGGGTTTCCTCTCATGTATAGTGTTTTGCTGATGTGAATGGTAACTATGCATGTAAATAGGATGGATAATAGTTACTAGAATGTAGATTCATTATATCAAAAGTTATCTTGAGGAAAAATGAATCAGTTTCCTCCCTTTTAGAGGCAAGTTGTTAGGTTGCCTAGATTCCAGTTTCTTGTTCAGTTTTTTATGGATTAGTTCCTCATCCTAGGGATTCGACCCCTAAGGATGGGAGGAGGTTGAATCAATGTCTATATATTTTTCTTCTTTCTCATTGTAAAGGGTTGGACTCAGTTGGATGCTTATGCTTTGAGTAGACATCATTTTATATCAGTTTTAGCAGGAGATTAATGAAAAGTTGCAGCTATTTCTTTGAGATCCATGTGGTATGATGTTCAGTTCAGTTTTTCTTATGTTTTCATGTGTTAAAATGTATTGTTGACTCCATTTCATCATTTCATACTCTTTAAGTGGATGTTTTCAAGTTGATAGACAGAACCCATAATATTTATGCTATGTTTTGGGAAACTATTCGCAGTCTATGTTTTCTTCAATTTAGGAAGAATCCATGTTGCTTGCATGCTCTTTCTAGATCCTCACCTATCCTGAATCACCTCACCCATCAAACCCTAGAGTGTTGAGCCTTGTGCCTACCTTGCCCCATCGAAAACCCTGCAATTTTGACCTAATTTCCTTGCCCTAACTATTTGGCTCCTCCTGATCCAGCAAAACCCTTCAAAAATCAAATCAAACCTTGTGCTACTATACCTAGCCTAATATCATTTTCTTGATCCAATCATCTTGACTGAGATCCTTACTAAGAGAGCCCTCTCCTGGCCTAGTAGGGGTAGCTACTTGGCTAAGCGTGGTTTGTGGTTACCCTGGCATTGCCTTCCTTCAGCCTGAGGTTTAATATAGGTGATAACATAGTGGTGACCATACTGTGGAATAGGTGACAGATCTTCTCCAGGAAAGATCATCAAAGTTCAGATCTGATTGCTTATGGTGAACAGCAGTCAGATGCATGCGAAGGCTGAAATCATTCACCCAGCGACTCCAGTGTCGAAAAATCCTAAGGTTCAGAATTTTTATGGCAACCCTACTCTTCAAGAACCAGTAGCCTGAAGAATTTCTTGGTGAATTCAATGTTATCAAAATGGATTCGTTTTCTCAAAGGTATGCTCCCATGAGCCGAGATCACATTCCAGGTTTCCCAAATAAAATTCCTAAGGTAGATTGGCAAATGAATTTGCCTATGTTTAAAGATGATGATAGGAATGATGTTGCTTTACATCTGGTTAGATTTCACATGCATGCTCACATGTTGAAGGTTGACTTTCTTGAAGACTGCTTGATGAATATATTCATGGCCACTCTAGAAGGTGAAGCCTGATCTTGGTATGAAATTTTTCCACCTGCTTTAATTTATTGTTTAAAGGATTTTCATATCATGTTATTTGAAAGGTATAAAGAATCTTTTCCATCCTTAATATTAGTTCAAAACTGTTGTAAACATGTTTATAGTTTTATTGAAAATCTTGAGAAAGTTTATGAAGATGATGACTTCATGGACGATGAGATCATGGAAGCCCTGTATGAAAATCCATTTCAGCCACATAAAGAGAGCTTAGAGGATACTTATCAAGATGCTTAGGAAAATTCGCAGTAGGTTCAAGATCTTAGTATAATTGAAAATGATGGAAGACAAGGTCTTATTTCAGATATGCTCATAGCAGAAGACAGTATGCAGGAAAATCAAGTTCCAATTTCATATTGTGATAAAGTCAAGTTGGCTATTTCAGATCTAGATTCATATCATGATGATGAAGAAATCGTTGAAGCCTTCTTTGATTTTACCCTTCACTAACAGTCTCAAATAGCCAGTCACTTCGATACACAAATCATAGTTAGCATGCAGTAGCTTCCTCTTTGCTTGAAGATGAAGGAATTTTGCATCTTGATAGTCAACAGGAATCAAATCAAATGAACCAGCAGTCTAATGAAAATTTATATACTCCTTTGCTTGAAATTAATGAAGATATTCAACATCCTTGTCAAACTTTAGGAAGGAAAGAAGACAATTATTGTTTTAGCAAAAGAAAACAAAAAGTACTATCTCCTATGTCTGGAGATGAGATAGATCAACTCCTGAAAGGTCATGTTATAGCCCAAGCTAATGTAGGTTTGTAGTGTTCACATTGTCAAGAAGGTTTTAGTGAAGCTTCTTCCACTTTTGAAAATGAGGACAATCTTGAAATTAGATTTATAGATCAGCAAACAGATATTGTTTTCTTTCATGAATATGATAGGGTTGTCATGTTTGATAATCTTGATGAATGTTTTCTGTTTAAGAATGACTTAGACTATGAAATTGAGGAGTATGAGCCTGAGAAAGACAATATGACAGAAATCGAGTTAGAATTTCTCATGCTCGAGGAATTTACAGCCAACACTCAGATAGTAGAAGCTTATAATTCTCTATGCCTTCCTATCAATCAGCAACCAACTGTTCTTTCGGATCAGAATGAAGGGAGTACTTGTATTTTTACTGCTGGATCTCAAGTCGAGCTAGTGTTTCAGGATTTTCAAGATCCCTTCGGCATTCTTTTGCAAGCATTGGAGAAGATGAATGTTGTCTGGTTTGTTAGAATAAGCCTTGGTTTCAGTTGTTATTGTGAGTTGCCTACATGTACATCATTCTGCGTGCTCGGGGAAAGTGAGAGCAGAATTTCAGTGAGTAGCCATCTGCTGGATTGGTTACATTGGAAGGTTCACTTCACATGATTGTACATAATTCTTCAGTAGGTAGGTGGTTGTCATCAGTATTTGAAGCCCTCAAATCTTGATGGTATGCTGCCATTAATAAGTTTTGTAAGTACTTGTTTCAATTAAGTAAGTCTTGAGTCATTTTTTCAGTCAATTTCAAGTCAGTTTCGAGTCAGTTTGTGTCATTTGAAGTTGTTAGTGTTTATTCATGCATTTCAATTTAAGTTTTTGACCGTATTGGCCCACATGGTTAGGTGATCTATGGTGTTCTTGACACCTCCAAGGAGCTGCCATCCCCAATAAGGCTGATGTTAGTGTCAATATTTTCATCCTGCCATCAGTGATCAAAAATCCTCTTTTCATATCATTTTAAGGGTCCCATTCAGAAATTTTTTATCATCCCACTAGGTCATGCAAAAAAAATTAGTCACTCATGGTAGTCCTAGTCCAAAAACATCACTCTTCCCTAAATGTGATTACTTTCTGGCATAGTTTCATATCTTTTTGACTGTACATAATCCATAAAGTTATTTTTATCATGCCATTTGTATCAGTCATGAGGTCATTATGTCATCTTGAAATTCAATCCTTCAAAGGTCTCATTAGGTCTTTTAGGTTTTTTCAAGGTTTCATTAGGTCATTAGGGTTGCCAAGCTTCCATTCCATTGCATAAGACCAGCAAGTAAAGGGTGATCAAATAACATCCCTTCACCATGTGAAGATGATTTGTAAAGAGAAATGCTTATTTCATTATGTAATTTTATGTCTTTCAAATGTAATAATTTCACCATCCAAAGTTGTTAACTCAGTGTTCCAAAGATGCCAGACCATAAAAAGATCAATTTGTCAAAGGAAATAGTCAAGTGAAAGGGTAAATTTTCAAATGGTTAAGTGCATGCCAAAGGGAGTTGTCTTTTCCCAAGGGTGTCCAAATCATCATTTTCCACAAGCACTAAACCCTAATTTCCTCACCCATTGAGCTAGGGTTGGCTATGGAATCAGAGACATCTGAGTATATGAGGCATAAGGGAGGTCATTTCATAAAGTATGAGGCCATTCCAACTCATACACATCATGTCTCCATCATTTTTCAATAAGTCATTCCAAGGGACAAATCATTTGACACACATAGGGCCAGTTTTTCTTCAAACTATGTTTTAGACCAAACAGGGATGAATTTGGCAAACGTGAGAGATTTTTTTGTCCATAATAGGCCAAGGATGAAAAACATCCTTCACGTTTTACACAAGTGTCATGTTTTTAGGGAAATGTCAAAAGTACATTTTATACAAGAGAGTTGCTGCACTTCTGGAGTGACTTGGGAAAACTCACTTTTCTTCTATATGGAGTTTAAAAATTACTTTCTTGATGAGTAAAATGATAACTATACAAAAATATATTTCCAATGAGCTATCATGCACTCAATTTGGAGTTGAGGAAGACCTCCAAAAGTTTCCTGCAAGAGAACACTTCATTTCTGCACCCTCATTCTGCACTTTTTGACCAGTCTTGGGAGAATTCACTTTTCAGGGGCTAAAATTGATCATTTTTAGTTCATGATAGGTCCATTATGTAGCCAAAAGAGATATCTTTCCAACGAGCTATCATGGGCACAATTTGGACACTGGGAAAGCCTCCAACAGTGGCCTGCAAAAAGGCGTTTCACATAGAGCAGGAGGCATTGCGCACAGAGGACAGAGCGTTGCGCACAAAGGCCGGAGCACTGTGTATAGGGATGGAGCGCTACACATAGGGAAATTTTGCCAATGAAATTTTTCATAGCGCTACGCATAGAGCTGGAGATGATGCGCATAGAGCCGGAGGCGCTATGCATAGAGCCGGAGCACTGCGCACCTGTAGAGGGCGTTGCGCATAGGACCAACAAGCGCCAAAACACCCTATCAACCATCCAAATCATGTTTTTTGCCTTCTAGAACTTCTAAACAAGTAAGTGTAATCCTTGAACTATCCTCCTGGCATTCAATTCATCATTTTGAAGTTGGTTTGCTATTTAAAATTTCAAACCCTAGGTTGCCTACAAATCCCTCCACCTATCCCTTATACCCTAATTCCCTCAAACACATCCCTCCACCTATCCCTTATACCCTAATTCCCTCAAAAAAATCCCTCCACCTATTCCTTATACCCTAATTCCCTCAAACACATTCCTCCACTTATCCCTTATACCCTAATCCCCAAAACAAAATCCTAAAACCCTATTTACTAAACAGTCCCTACCAAAGAAAAATACCCTCTTTCTCACTCTCATATCATATATATTCCATCCTACACCGCATAAGCTCATCTCCCCTTCCCCTATCCCTATTCACCATAACTCACTCCTTGATTACCTTCTCTAAGGTTACAAAGCTTCAAAATTCAACAAACATGGACAAAGAGGATAGAGATTATGAGGAGGAGGAAAATAGTGGCAGTGAAAGCATGGGAGATGAACCTCAACATCAGAGAAAACCACATAAGGGAGGAAAAATTATCAGAGAGGAACCATCAAACATCAGAGAGTTACAGGCTTCTCATATGACTATCACTTGTTTCAGGCATCTAGGGTGTTATGAGTTTTGTGAGCAGGTACAAAGAGTTCAACATCATCCTGAGCTGACTAGGCTTTTTGTAGCCAATCTCCGTGATAACAAAGTAACTCTTGCCGGGGTGAAATTTACAATTTCATCCTTCATCATTGCTGATGCCACAAGGATTCCAAATGTGGGGGGAAAATGGTATAAGGCACAAGATTTGGATGAGCACTACTATGAGCCATACATCAAATCCAGGTATAGGAATGAAAAGAAGAGGACCTTTCCTTTCAGGTTCCTTGAAGACAAGTATGCCCCTATGATGAGGATCATTATGAAGTATTTTACATGTGAGGGCAGATTTTCTAGATTGTACACCTATCATATTAGGCTTCTTATGCACTTCACAAGAGTGAAAATGTTGAACATCCCGTATTTCTTATTCAGGAACATTGAGAAGATGGCCTACATTGTACAGAAAAATCCATACCCCCAGCAGATGAGTAGTATCTATCACTATTCCTTGATTAAGATGATTGTGCTACATCATCTCAACCTCCTCAACATCTCCTGGGATACATTCATTGCCAATGACATCTTCAATGGTCCTCAGATTCCTCCACCAGTGCCTCAAGAAGCAGAAAGGCCTTCCAGTAGTGCCAAAGTAAAGAAAAGTGAGAAGGCTAAAGAGACTAAAGCTGTTGAGGATCCAGAAGCCTACAAGACATATCAGAGAGGGGCTAGAAAGTTGTTTGCAGTAGATAGGCAAGCGTTTACTCCACTTTATGTGGAAGGGGCCTTGCCTTCTTCATCAGCTCATAGGAAAATGCTTGCTCCACAAAATGTGGAAGGGGCTTTGCCTTCTTCATCGACACAACAGGTACAACAGGTGCAGCAGCTACATAAAGGGAAGGAAAAGATGCTGGAGGAAAGCCTTGATGATGAGGAGGAAAGGGAATTTGATTTTAAGGAAGATGATGAACCAGAACAACCACACATCCATCATGGCATTGAGATAGTTGACTTGGAGGCTCAAGATGAGGCAACAAATGAAAACATAACCATAAGGGAAAAAGATGCACAGATCCAAGCACTGATGGACAACTTGGCGAGAGCTAAGTATTTCATTTCATACCTTGAGAAAGAGAACAAGTAGCTAAGTGACAAACAAGTCCTCATGGAGCTGGAACTTCTCAAAGAAAAGAGGCAAAGTGACAAGGGAAAGTCAATAATGCAAGAGGAAGAAACATCGGCTACCTTGACTGCAAAACAAAGAATTGAGAAGGAAATTGAGGAGGATAGAGAAACTTGTCTTGATAGGGTCAATTTTCATTTGGATAAGCTGCTACAAAAGTCCAACAAGGACAATCAAATCATCAGGCACATGGCTCGGCATTATAGAACCCGGAACAAGATTTGCAACATAAGGGTCAAGCAAATGAAGATAAGGCTAAAAAAAGCACTCAAAGGAAAAAAGGAGGATGATAGGCTTAGGTTGCTTGCTGAAGCTTCCTTGGGTAACCAAGATACCTAATGGTGGTATTTTCTACAAATTTTGAGCAAGTTTTGAATAATTTTTTCCTTTTGAAGAATTTGGCAATTTTTGACACAGAAATTTTGGCTCTCTTTTCCTAGGGGCATCCAATGAGGGAATGGTTAGAATTTTTGGATTTATAATGATATGTACATGCACCCTGAGCATTTTCTAAGCTTTTAGAGTGGAACTGGTCAACCAAAAGGTCAAAAAACACCCAAAAAATGACCTTTCTGCCCTTTTTGGGACACACAGAAGCAATCTTGGGAGAATCCGTTTTTGTGGGGTCAAATGAACTTCAAATGAAAAAATGAAAGATGTTCTGGATTGAATACTTGCAGATCTTTCCAATGAGCTATCATGAGCTCAATTTGGACACTGGGGAGGCCTCCAAAATGGCCCTGCAAAAAGCATTGTGCATAGAGCTTGGGCACTGCGCATAGGACAAAAATTGTGTTGGGTTTCCATTTCACTGTGCCTTGACTGTAATTTTGGGTTTCCTCTCATGGATGGTGTTTTGCTGATGTGAATGGTAACTATGCATGTAAATAGGATGGATAATAGTTACTAGAATGTATATTCATTAGATCAAAATTTATCTTGAGGACAAATGAATCAGTTTCCTCCCTTTTAGAGGCAAGTTGTTAGGTTGCCTAGATTCCAGTTTCTTGTTCAGTTTTTGATGGATTAGTTCCTCATCCTAGGGATTCAACCCCTGAGGATGGGAGGAGGTTGAATCAATGTCTATATCTTCTTCTTCTTTCTCATTGTAAAGGGTTGGACTCAGCTGGATGCTTATGCTTTGAGTAGACATCATTTTATATAAGTTTTAGCAGGAGATTAATGAAAAGTTGCAGCTATTTCTTTGAGATCCATGTGGTATGATGTTCAGTTCAGTTTTTCTTATGTTTTCATGTGTTAAAATGTATTTTTGACTCCATTTCATCATTTCATACTCTTTAAGTGGATGTTTTCAAGTTGATAGGCAGAACCCATAATATTTATGCTCTGTTTTTGGAAAATATTCACAGTCTATGTTTTCTTCAGTTTAGGAAGAATCCATGTTTCTTACATGCTCTTTCTAGCTCCTAACTTGTCTTGAATCACCTCACCCATCAAACCCTAGAGTGTTGAGCCTTGTGCCTACCTTGCCCCATCGAAAACCCTGCAATTTTGACCTAATTTCCTTGCCCTAACTATTTGGCTCCTCCTGATCCAGCAAAACCCTTCAAAAATCAAATCAAACCTTGTGCTAGTATACCTAGCCTAATATCATTTTCTTGATCCAGTCATCTTGACTACGATCCTTATGGAGAGATCCCTCTCCTGGCCTAGTAGGGCTAGCTACTTGGCTAAGCATGGTTTGTGGTTACCCTGGCATTGCCTTCCTTCAGCCTAAGGTTCAATCCAGGTGATAAAATAGTGGAAACCATACTGGGGAAGAGGTGACAGATCTTCTCCAGGAAAGATCATCAAAGTTCATATCTGATTGCTTATGGTGAACAGTGGTCAGATGCATGCGAAGGCTAAAATCATTCACCTGGCGACTCCATTGTCGAAAAATCCCAAGGTTCAGAATTTTTATGGAAACCCTACTCTTCAAGAGCCAGTAGCCTAAAGAATTTCTTGGTGAATTCATAGTTATCAGAATGGATTCATTTGCTTGAAGGTATGCTCCCATGAGCCGAGATCACATTCCAGGTTTCCCAAATAAAATTCCTAAGGTAGATTGGCAAAGGAATTTGCCTATGTTTAAAGATGATGATAGGAATGATGTTGCTTTACATCTGGTTATATTTCAAATGCATACTCGCATGTTGAAGGTTGATTTTCCTTAAGACTGCTTGATGAATATATTCATGGCCACTCTGGAAGGTGAAGCCTGATCTTGGTATGAAAGTTTTCCACCTACTTTTATTTGTTGTTTAAAGGATTTTCATACCATGTTCTTTGAAAGGTATAAAGAATCTTTTCCATCCTTAATATTAGTTCAGAACTGTTGTAAACATGTTTATAGTTTTATTGAAAATCTTGAGAAAGTTTATGAAGATGATGACTTCATGGATGATGAGATCATGGAAGCCCTATATGAAAATCCATTTCAGCCGCATAAAGAGAGCTTAGAGGATACTTATCAAGATGCTCAGGAAAATTTGCAGCAGGTTCAAGATCTTAGTACAATTGAAAATGATGGAAGACAAGGTCTTATTTCAGATATGCTCATAGTAGAAGACAATATGCAGGAAAATCAAGTTCCAATTTTAGATTGTGATAAAGTCAAGTTGGCTATTTCAGATCTAGATTCAGATCATGATGATGAAGAAATCATTGAAGCCTTCTCTGATTTTTCCCTTCAACAACAGTCTCAAAAAGCCAGTCACTTCGATACACAAGATCATAGTCAGCATACAGTAGCTTCCTCTTTGCTTGAAGATGAAGGAATTTTGCATCTTGATAGTCAACAAGAATCACATGAAATGAACTAGTAGTCTGATGAAAATTTATATACTCCTTTGCTTGAAATTAATGAAGATATTCAACATCCTTGTCAAACTTTAGGAGGGAAAGAAGACAATTATTGTTTTAGCAAAAGAAAACAAAAAGTACTATCTCCTCTGTCTGAAGATGAGATAGATCAAATCCTGAAAGGTTATGTTAGAGCCCGAGCTAATGCAGATTTGTAGTGTTCACATTGTCAAGAAGGTGTTAGTGAAGCTTCTTCCACTTTTGAAAATGAGGACAGTCTTGAAATTAGATTTATAGATCAGTGAACATATATTGTTTTCTTTCATGAATATGATAGGGCTGTCATGTTTGATAATCCTGAAGAATTTTTTCTATTTAAGAATGACTTAGACTATGAAATTGAGGAGTGTGAGCCTGAGAGAGATAGTATGCCAGAAATCAAATCAGCAATTTCTCATCCTCGAGGAATTTACAACCAAAACTCAGATAGCAGAATCTTATACTTCTCTATGCCTTCCTATCAATCAGCAACCAACTATTCTTTCAGATCAAAATGAAGGGAGTACTTGTATTTTTGTTGTTGGATCTCAAGACAAGCTAGTGCTTTAGGATTTTCAAGATCCCTTCAGCATTCTTTTGCAAGTATTGGAGAAGATGAATTTTTTCTGGTTTGTTAGCATAAGACTTGGTTTCAGTTGTTATTGTGAGTTGCCTACATGTACATCGTTCTACGTGCTCAGGGAAAGTGAGAGCAGAATTTTAGTGAGTAGCCATCTGCTGGATTGGTTACATTGGAAGGTTCACTTCACATGATTGTACATAATTCTTCTGTAGGCAGGTGGTTGCAATCAGTATTTGAAGCCCTCAAATCTCGATGGTTTGCTGCCATTGATAAGTTCTGTAAGTAGTTGTTTCAATTAAGTAAGTCTTGAGTCATTTTTTCAGTCAATTCAAGTCAGTTTCGAGTCAGTTTGTGTCATTTGAAGTTGTCAGCATTTATTCATTCAAAAGTGAATTCTCCCAAGACTGGTAAAAAGGTGGAGAATGAGGGTGCAAAAATGAAGTGTTCTCTTGCAGGAAACTTTTGGAGGTCTTCCTCAACTCCAAATTGAGTGCATGATAGCTCATTTGACTCATCAAGAAATTCATTTTGAGAATTTATTTATTCAAAATTCGTTCAAAAGTCATTTGGCTAAGCATTTATTCATTCAAAAGTGAATTCTCCCAAGACTGGTCTTATCAGTAAATAGGTAGTTACCTAAATATTAAAGATCATTTCTAAAGAAAAATAAAATACCCTGACAAATCTACATAGATTCAGTTATTTAGCAGTTTAGGTGGCGTGTTAGTCCCAGAGGCTAGTTGCGTCTACCCAAGGACCAATCTCGAGTCTACAAGTAAATGAACTGAATATTTAATTCATATGCAGTTGAATAACTGTATATTGTCCATCCTATGTAAAATAAAAACAAAATGACCTTGACATAACTAATTGAATTTAGTCAACGAAAAGAAGCATTTCTGAGATATCATTAAATCAAGGGAAAATAAAACTACTGCATGGGGTTATAACCTAAAGCATCTTCTAGAACAAATAAAAATAGTTATACATGTCTCAAGTAAAATCTGTTAAATTTATTTGATAAAGCACATTCACCGAGTAGCAATTGCTCTGCTTGAAATAATAAAATGTAGATATCCATCTCAAGATCTAGCAGTAAATAGTTGTTTCTACTCTGATAGAAATTGACTTGGAATTCTATATAAGTTCATACATAAAACCCAGGTGCATAATTGCATATGACTGTTAACAATATAGATGAAACATAATTTGAACTTCCTCTCGGCGATACAAAATAATAAAGTAGTGTAACCCCTGTAAAGAGCTGTAGAGAAAATAAATACAATGGCATATGATTGGCCTAATCGCTATTTCAAAAAATATATATACAAATGGCTGGGCCTAATTCTCGTAAGAGCTAAAACGCCCAACCTACATATGTAATTCGAAACCCTCAGGTCGACAGGAAACAAAAAAACAGACTGTTGACAGCCTTGGCATAACATGGTAGTAATTAACCCAGAGTTAACTTAAACGCAGAAATGACCTGATTCATGATTGAAGCAAGAAGGAGAGGTGATTTTCATGGAAATTCATTGAAATCCATTGATGGTGGAAACCTGAAGCTCTCCCCTACAAAAAAAAATGGGAAAGTAAAGGTTATGCGGTGTTGAAAATGCACCAGGAAGCCACGAAAGTGAGAACAATACTAAAACACAAGTACTTACCGGTGAGGGTTAGCATGTAGTAGGTTGACCTGTGATATTGAACTATGAGAGAAAGGAGCTAGGTTAATCCAAGAGTGTCGTATTGAAATGAGTTAAAATTGTGAGTAGAGAAGCAAAAAAAAAAAAGATAAACAAATAACCAGAATAGAAATCTCTTACCATAGGCAGAAAGATGGCAAACCCTCTTCGAAAATTTATGCATCTTGGCTACTTGAACCCAAGTGGAGAAGCCCGACACCCTTGACAAAGGAGGAGATGAAAGAATGACAAACATTCCATCTGGAACCGAAAGTAGCCAAGCAATCACAGAGCTACGGTTAGGAGTTGTCGATTCAAGCCACGAAACTGAAAGATGAACTATGATAATGTTTAGACTTTGTAGCTGTGAATACAGCCATACCTGCAGTGGAACGAGGAATTATGGTCCAAAAAATAGGTAAGACAGGGTTGCATAGTGTTGATTTGCTAGGAAGGAAATGAGGGACAGTGCACAGAACCTGTAGGTCGATCAGTTACCTCAACGGGTGCGGAACAATCTCCTCCGTCTGATTCTTTCCCTATGGATCCACCATCAATGAGAACCCCTGTGTGGAATCCAAGACAGTCGTGCAGGTAGGTGATAAGGGTAGATCGCGTGTCACACAGTTGTATATCATTAATAAATGTTGGTTTAAACCTCGAACCCTGTTGTGGTGAAGTAAAATTATGAGTGCAGACACAAACAATTCCTCTAGCCCGATAATGGGTCTAGCCACAACCGATACATTCTATGGAAGATTTCCTTAAGTTAGAACCAATTAAGAGGGCCTACCTCTTACTATTCTTATCCCGTTTGGTGATGACCTTGCTTGCTTGCTCCAGCTATCTCCCGTTTCCTTCTTCGAACACCTGAAACAAGTAAACAATAGCAAACAACAACTGTGATAATAGACAAATTGTAATTAAACCTACTTAACAAGTCAAGAAACATTAAGCCATAAACATATGAGATGACACATTATGTAGGAAATCAATCGATAGTTGCATATATATTGAATCAAGAAGAGATTACAACCATTGTGTTGACGTTGTCGTTCTCCTCCGACAAAACCAGGTTCCCACACACTTCCGTTAGCATTCCATGATGGCCTCAACAATGATAGTTTTAAGGCTCTTCACTTTAGGCTTCACACTAAACCAAATTCACACTTCTCCCTCACACACAACTAGAGAGCTACAACTATGAATAGCTTGTTGTTTACTCCAAACTTAATTAGCACTATGACACCAACATTAAGACTAGCTTGTGCTTGGGAAAAATGGAGGTTTATATAGCATGAATGGATGGGAGATGGTTCCTCTTCTCATGGGATAAGGTCTTCTCTCTTGAGGTAGTTCCATCCTTATAGGGGAAAGTAGCCCAAAACTGACATCCTTGACTCCATCCAGCTCAAACATTTACCAAACTTCCATTACAAAGCTTCTAGAGCTAGAAGCTTTGGCTCCTTATTTAAAAACTTTCCAAAAGAAGATCGGCACGACTGAAGCAAAGCTCAGTCGCTCCGATCGACGCTAGGGACATTGTTAATCCCTGCATATCGGCACGAGGAGGACAAGGATCATTAGCGCTGGTCTTGTAAACTAGGAAAAACAGAAAATTTTGGGAAATGGTGTAAAAGGGAATTGTTCTTCTCATGAAGAGGGACACAATGGGAGTTTCTTCATGAAGGGAAAGCATGTAGGGTTCACTGTAGAGATCCTCGAGGATCAAGGAATGGGGAGTACAGGGACAGTGACAAAATTTTGTGTAACAGATGCCCCCTAAAGCGTGAAGTCCGAACTAGAATGAGGGATGAAATGCTTTATGAATCAGTGCGGGGAACTAGAGTCTGTCGTTGGAAAACCTTCAAGCAAGTACAGATACATATACATAACTAAAAAATCTATCAAATGATACATGAATCGTGGTATGGATGTAGCCATCCAAAGAATGATCATGTAAATGGATCTAGGCATGGGCACAACCATCCAATAAAGAGGATCATATCAAAACCAAGGTATGGTCGCAGCCATCCAATAATGAGAAGGATCACATATGATAACTCATGGTATGGTCGCAGCCATCCATCTGAGAGAGACATGCATATCAACATAATCATGTCACATCACCTAGCAACTTTGACTTTTGTAATCTAAGCCCAGGGTCTTGTGCTCCAACACGACCCGATCAAAGTACAAATTCCAACATGTGAATAGATGTTTTGACATCGAACATGCTAGAAAATCACTTGATTACCAGTCGATGATGTAACTTGTCACAAGTGCGAGAGAAACCACCAATAATGACAATGGTCCTCAAGGTACTATCAGCACAATCCACGGAATGTGAATAGAGGAACTGAAGTCGAACACCTGTGAAATCACTCGATTGAAATCCAGTGATGTGAACTTGTCTTCGAGTGTGAAGAACTTGCCATTAGGCCACGCAAGCTCTGAGGTACTAGAAGGGAATCTCTGAGTCAACTTCCCAGATAATGAGCTGAAGTCGACAAGAAGCGACCATGTCAAAGGAGGGCCATAATGTATCCCACATCATTGAAATGAGACAAAGGGATGCAAAATTATTTTGGATGATACAGAGAATCAGGGGTAAGTGTAATTGCAGAAGGACAACTCTTGAACATATTGGCGACACATCTGAAAGTTTGGCAGCTTTTGGATCCATATGATTGGTGGTCATGATGACATGGAATAGATCAAATGGAAGGTAAAAATGAATGGCCCAACCCAGGAAGATCCACGATAAAAATGAGGATATCCCAACCCAACATGAAGAAAAAAGTGTCATGTTCAAGAGTGAGCTGCTGACACAACTGATTAGATTTCCAAATTTTCCCCACCATTCCTGGCAGGTACCCCAATTATTTTTAAATCACAAGCTTGAAGGGGATAGCATATGCTTGCATTGTAAGTTCATCCTTTGGATGAATCCGACCTAGTAAGTTTAACGATCCTTAGGAAGGAGAATCTCATGTTCATCATGGTGACGAATCCGATTTCGTTTAATATTTTAACGAGTCCGACAAAGGTGTAACTCGGTATCTTTTTCATGTTTAGAGAGTTTGAAAAAGACACAGAAAAGAACAGTCCACATGGTCCCTTTTCGTACATTTGTGTCTCTCGAGCCCAAAAATGTAGAAAACAATACTTGAGAGAACTGCTTGACTATTTCAGTCAAGGAATACCGTAAATAGTGCATCACAGCCCGAAAAAGGGGTAAACGTTTACTGGGCGCACGACGTTTCGCATCCATTAACAAGTTTGAAATGACAAGGGCTTGGCTATATTTTCATTTTTAAAGGGTTAGAAAAGAGCTTGAAAGCAGACCCCCCATTTTATTCTCTTTTACGAGTCAAAAGGGAAAAATACTCGGCAATATTTTCATATGAGTTTTACGAGTCAAGAAAAGAGTTGAAACGTGACTCAGCATAATCGTCGAACATCGATCACATGTCGCTGTCCAAAAAAGGTAAAGTGCATTATCAAATTACTGAGGTAAAATAGGTCAAAATATTACAAAGCCTAATATTTCATGAAAAACTGAATAAAAGGGAGGAAAAGTAAATATTTTTTACCATTTACCATTTTACCTTGCTGTGAAAAACTTTTTACCCACCTTTTCCCTAATTGTTCCGGAGCAGATTGCGGGAGATCCAGGAGGTCATTTGCTGAGCCACTAGTTGCAAGTAAGAGCCAAATCCCTAAGCTCCATTTCCATACCATTTATTCCTATTTTCATCCATTTTTTGGATTTTTGAGGGAGGTTTTTTCAAAAAAAATCGCCCTCGATCGGCGCGAGTTCTGGGCATGGAATCGCGCCGGCCGAGGGTGATTAAAATGTCCTATCACGTTGTTGGTGCAACTGTTTTTAAAACAAGCATGTCGGCGCCGTGAACAAGGAAAAAATAATTTTCCTCTCAAAACCATCGTTGGAATCCAAATTTTATTGGCCAAAAATGATCATTGACTTGAATATATGGTTTTTGCATGAAAGAATCATCGAAAATGGTAGACTAGAAAGAACGTGAGCACGAAGATGTGGACACCCAAGCACTGAATGATACAAATTGCCTGAATGCTTTGAGGAACTGTGGGCTCCTCAATTTCTTTCTCACACCAGGGATGCGGGCCCAACCTAAGATTCTTCGATACCTAATTAGTCTTTGGTACATAAATCGGGAAATATTCATCATAGGTGACCAAGAGCTGGAGTTATAAACTTCAAACATCTATTTCATCACAAGACTGCCCCGGAGAGGGGAACCAGACAACCTATATGGGTCACGACCGATTGGGGCAAGCATATCCATATTGTTTGCAGAACATTTCCCTAAAGCCCTCAAATCCAAGAGCGGCAAGATTGGCATTGCCACCGTGCAAGATCTGACACTGAGAGTGCTACTGTTGACTATCAATAGAGTGGTGGGATCCAAAGTAGTGCACAAGACTAACAAGTCAAAATTTCTATATTCCATCCACTGTACAACACCAACAAACTTCAATTGGGCAGAAGCCATGAAGATCAACATAAAACGCCAGCTAACAAAAGCTAAGGCAGGGAATTTGAAGCAATTTTGCTTTGGATCCGTACTAGTGACTTTTTTCTTGGAATGAGTGCCACTGTTCCAGTACTAGTTGATTGAGGTAGATCCTCTGATGCCACGAGACCCACAGATGGCCCATTGGAGTCATTTGATGCCTAGGATCACTGGGAGCCAGCATATGTCTTACAGGCCTGCCTTCTTTTCATGGCTACAACGACAACTGATCGTCGTGGAGGATTGGCCATATAGTGGCACCGAGTTCCGTGGAGATCCGGACATGTCAGTGCAATATGGAGAGGATTTTGACGATGAAGGTAAAAAATCAATTTTTGATTTTGTGATTTTTTAATTGTTTTTGGTATATATATGTTTATAGCATTTCATTTTGTCAATGCAGATGTTGGACCAGAGCGTCCTGCCGAGATGTCCCCAATAGCTCGGCGTATCGCCCGCCAGTTTGATGTCACTCCTTATCAGGAGGGGAGTGACAATGAGGAGGAGATTGCGAGGAACCTTGAGGGGTTGACTCGGGGTATCCCAGAGTATGCTCGGGTGGGAGACATTCCTCGCGAGTACCAGAGACACACGGTGGGAGTATCGGACCGGATCCACTGATTACTGACTTGTGTTGCACGAGTAGTTTCATGCTACCATGATCACCATGCTAATTAGTTCCTAGGTCCAGCATTTTACATTTTTGAGGCCTGTGTGCCACATATATATGAGGCCTGCGAGCCACCGATGTTATTTGAACACACATATTATTTTTTGGGGTTTTGATGTATCAAACATTATCACCATATATATATATATATATATATATATATATATATATATATGTTGTATTTTCTTGCTTACTATGGTACAAATGATTTGTTTTGTCTTTTCACATGTTTTGTAAATGTCTATCCAACACATAATTAGCTAATGCATATGTCAATGTATTCATGCATCTAGGAATATGATGATATGTAATGTAATCAAAATTCCTTTCTAGTAGATGAATACGTATATACATTCTCAATATCTGAGGGTTTCTAACAGAATATTGCCCGTTGAGTTGAAGGACAACAAGTTGTGAATCCAGGTTGACAACCAACTCCCGAATGTCAAGAACAATGGCTTCTGACAACAGTTTGATGACTACATTGTGTTCAGCAATGTTATTAGTTGTGCGACCTAAACAAATATCTTGAAGATTAATCAACTCATCGTGAGGGTCATAAATAGCCCATGTCGCAGAGGATATATTTCGGGTACTACGGCAAGTGCCATCAGCGAAACCAACATGAGGAGTCACAGACATCTGCAAAGCAGGGAAAAACATAGTAAACAAGAAATTTGTTTGAAAACTAACACACCAAACCAAATTGCACAAAAATGAATGACACACTAATGTACACAAGTAACCATGCAAGATGACCTAAGCATAGTACTTCTTGAGATAAAGCCCGTTTCGGGGCTTGTCCAAAGGATTGCCTTCATAATCAATAAGCTCATAGGCCCCTTTTTGCAAAACACGTTTTACAATGTAGGGTCCATGCCACATGGGCTCGAACTTGCCTACCCCCAGCTTATTGTTAGCTTGATCATATAGTAAAACCAAATCACCCTCAGAAAATGTGTGTGGGGAGACCGACCGATCGAAATGGGACTTAACTCGCTTCTTTTGTGCTTCGATGACCAAAGCAGCGAGACGATGAGTCTCATCTAGTCGTTCTAGATATAAGAGGCACTCTTCCTAAGGTGATGTTTCAGGGAGAAGTTCAATATCTAGCTTGAGTGAAGGAATTTCACATTCAATCGATGATGTTGCTTCCAGACCGTAGACAAGTTGGAATGGTGTGAAACCAGTTGCATCCTTGGTCAAGGTTCAGTAAGCCCACAGAATTGAGAAGAGCATGAGATGCCAATTTGACTTGTGCATCCCAATAGTACGATGAAGCATTGTAACCAAAACTTTGTTCACAAGCTTCAACTTGACCGTTGGCCTGAGGGTAATACGGGGTTGAGCCATCGTGGCACAAACCCAACGTAGAGGTCAGCTCAGCCATCATGTAATCTTGGAAATGGGAGCCATGGTCTGTGATAATAGCTTGAGGTACACCGAACCTAGAAATAACATGATTGAAAAGAAATTGAGTTGCCATTTTACCGTTTGCAGAGTATGTAGGCATTGCTTGGGCTCATTTGGTGAAACAATCCACAACAACGATAATATAACCATGCCCCCCTGCCAAACAAGAGTTACATGTCATATATTCAATGCCCCATTTTGCAAAAGGACCAAGGGTAATGACGGGGTGTAGGTGAGCGGGTGGGGAGCGCATCTTGCGTTGGAAAATTTGGCATTCATGGCACTTGCAAACAGCAAGGATGCAGTCCTTGAAAATGGATGACCAAAAATAACCAGTGCGAAGGATTTTTTGGGCGATAGCATAGCCAGACATATGATTGCCACATGCCCCGGAATGGCAGTCATTGATAACTCTCTCAGCCTCCTCGAGAGTAAGACATCAGCGAAGAACTGAATCGACACCGACATGGTATAAAGGATCGCCAATAATACGATAGGGTTGGGAGTGATGACGAATCCGTCGACGATCATCCTTAGTCAATGTGGACCGAAACGTGGACATATCGAGATACACGATGATATCACCGTACCACGAGTCAAGGGTGTTGATCAAGAAAAGAGTCTCGTCCGGAAGCTGTTCATCTACACCAGTGGAGAGGGACGTAGAAGGAAGGGAACAAATCAACTTAGCGAAAACTAGTGACTTCTTAGATTTGGTAGTGGTAAGCACCAAATCGAATTCTTTCAGGATGAAAATCCATTTAGAATACTTGTCCCCCAGCAACTGACAAGTTAGGATGTAGGTCATGGGGTTGCACTCAGAAATCACAGTAGCAGTGCGTAAGAGGATGTAGTGTCGACAATGTTGAACAGCCTATACGACAGCCAAAACCAACTTCTCGACATGGGCATAACGCGTTTTGATGTTGAGGAGGTTGCAACTAAGGTAGTAGATAATATGTTCAATGCCTTCATCATCGTCTTGGACCAATACCATAGCAATGGTGCTAGGGGATGCAGCTAGGTAAAGGAAGTAATCACGATGATAATTCGGGGATGCAACAAAGGAGCATTTACGAGGATAGCCTTGAGGTCATCAAAAGACTTTTGGGCAACCTCATCCTAGACAAAGGGTGTTCCTTGTTTAAGCAATCGGGTAAATCTTGAAGCTAGCCCAGGATAATTAGGTATGAAATGATGGAGGAAATGTGCCTTTCCTTGCAGGCTCTAGAGTTGGTGCAATGAATATGGAGGGGGTAAATTTACAATGGCCTTGACTTTAAGTGGGTCAAGGTGGATACCATCCTTGGAAACGATAAAGCCGAGGAGTCATCTAGATTCAACGCAGAAAACACACTTATCCGGGTTTAATAGAATGTTGTAGTGTCTACAGTGAAGAAAAATATGCTGAAGATGGTCAGGGTGATCTTGACGCTTACAAGAATGAGCGAGAAGGTCATCCAAGTAAGGTTGAACGATGTTACAAATATCGTGAAACGCATAGGACATCGCCTGCTGAAATGTAGCCCCAGTATTTTTAGGCTAAAAGGGAGATTTTTGTATGTGAAATTACCCCATGGATAGATAAAAGTTGTCATTTCTTGATTGGCCGGTGCAATGTTAATTTGGTTGTAACCAGAAAAACTGTCCACAAAGGAAAAAAAATTGCTCCCAACACATTCATCAATGATCTGATCAATGAAGGGAGTTAGGTAGTTATCCTTAGGACAAGCAAGGTTAAGATCATGGTAATCAACACAAATGCGGATCGTGCCTTGTTTCTTTGTCATCGGGACAATATTTGACACCCAATTTGTAAGGGGGATCGGATAGATGAATCCAGCTTTGAGAAGTTTTTCAACTTCACTCTTGATAGCGGCAACTTTCCTAGGGTGCACTGGGTGGAGCCATTTGCGAACAGGCTTCGCGTGAGGATAAGTTGGTATTTTGTGCACAACGATGCTAGGATTAATGCCAGGAATTTCTTCATATGACCACATGAACACATCACAGAATTCTTGAAACATACGAGTATAGGTCTTGATCTCATCCGGAGAACAAGTTACCCCGATATGGACATGTTCAACGATACTAGGCTTGATAGAAATATCAATTGGCATCGTTTGGGTAATATTACCCAAATTTCCTTCCGACCATACTTCATGAGTTAGGATCGGTGCCGGAAGCGGGAAGGAAGGAAAATGAGAAGAGAACTCTTCGAGACCGGTAACATGACCGCCAAGCAAGGTAGGAACGAGGAATGATGATGAGTATTGTTCCAAGGTGGTTCCTCGAGATACATTACTTCCATGATACTTTCGTCAACAAGAAAATTCTGGGCTAAGGGATAAGGAGATTTTGAAGCACCAAGACATGGGGATTAAGAATACGTATCGAGGGAAGTCCTCGAAACAGGAGAATTAGAGGATGCGGAACTTGAGGCCGAAACAATCTCCACGTAATTGATTTCGGCAAGACTAAGTGGCATAACCTCGCCCCAAGTATCAAAAAGATCTGGTGAAGGAATGACCCAAGGATCAGATTTAATTGAGATCATGTTGACATAGGCAACATGAAGAGGTGGGAGTGGAAAAATTGCCATCAAGGTAGAATCTTTAAAAAGACCTACCCCCACACTCTCATAAGGAGCACTAGTGTGCTTGACATATAGAACATTGCCATCTGAGGAGGAAGAGGCAAAGAAGGACAGCTGGTCGATAGTGATGATCTTCCCTTGATGGGGAAAATGAATCATGCAGAATAGGGAGGAGGCTACAGCATGCATGGCATGGGTCCAGCTTCGTCCAAGTAGAAGATTATAATTAAGATTAGTGTCAACAATCTCCACCTCGACTTGTACTATCTTTCCCTCCAAAGTAATGCCAAGGTTAGGTAAGACACCGAAGGGTCACGGATCGCACCCGTCGAAAGCTTCCAAAGTGTTTGGGGATTGGTTCAAAGTAGGGGAACCAATGGCCTTCCAGCAGGCAATTAACATGATGTAGGAAAAAGCACCTTCATCGATGACAGTCCTGTGAATGGTTTTCTCATTGTTGATTACCTGAATGAGAAAGGAAATCTAATGAGGTAGGTATGGAATATGGTTCTCTAGATCAAAACATATCAAATTGGAATCGGTAGGATCAATACCCCCAATAGCTGACAGCAAAGATTTCCGCTGAGATGGACATCTTTGGAGCACCTCGAGAGCTAACATAGCTGACGGCACCTGAGCCAAATCCTCAACAATATTATAGTGTTGAGTAGCTTGAGCATTGGGATTGTACGAGGATTTCCTTAGCACACGTCAAGAGGGTGGCCGAATAGCGGAATCTGGGTTAGGGTGCTCAATATGAAGAAGGCCAGAAATCAAGGCAGAAGAAGAAGGAGTGGCCTCTTTCTCTTTCCCGGCTGTTGGAGCAGGAGTTTGGTAATCTTTTGATCTAGTAGCCACATTAATGGGCGTACTCATCATGAACACTTGAGATCTTGAGGAAGCAGATGATTGAGGTTGGTCTACCATTTGAGTCTACTGAGATGGAAACAGCTCTTTCAAGACAACTGGGGTCCCTTTGAGAAAATGACTAACTTCGGACTATCGGGGACAATCCTTGGTATAGTGATCCTCCTCGCAAATGAGGCACAGATACTTAGGCTTCCATTGTGAAGAATCACCAGTAGATGATTTAGGAGGACCCTGTTTTGGGGCATCAGATTTACCCTTGCCTTTTCTTTTCTTCTTACCTTTCGAGGATTTGTCTGTTGTGGTAGACTGGATAGTGTGGACCTTTGAGGTTTTACCAGGGCCAGGTGGATTCTAGGAGGAACTATTGGAAGCAGTGTTTGAGACCGACTTCTGTTTGGAAGAAGATTTAGCAGGGGTCTGGGACACTGAACCAATTACTCCATCAACAGGAGGTGTAGCCTGTGACTTTGATGTCGTGGGATCAGATGATGGCCGCGGAGCATCAGGTAATAACTCATACAAAGTGCCAAACTAAGAATAAACAAGATCTAAGTATTGGGCACGAGCAATGGCTTGTTCTTCAGTAACGCATCCACCTATAGCTATATAGCGAGCAATTGGAGCGACGAATGATTTAGTAAACCATTTGGTGAGCAACTGATCAGCAATATCAAATTTGATCAAGCGATGTCTACATCTCCATTCATGGATGTGATCAGAGATGTGTGTCATAGTATCTTGCTTAAGCGATGTGAGCAAATAGGTGTCAGTTTCATAGCAAACCGGCAACTAGAAATGCGTGAGGAAAGTTATGGCTAAAGATTTGAAGTCATGGTAAGTACCTCGAGGAAGCTCATTGTACCACTTGGTTGCAGGGTTCGTTGGAAAAGACAGAGACGAATAGAATCGTCAACGTAACAATTCGAAGAGCACCAGAGGTGATATGTCATCACATGGGCTTGAGGATCTTCTTTTGCTTTCCCATCGAACTTAGGACAATCGCCCGGGATCTTCGACGAAACCGGAGGCCAGTATGGTGAATGAGGAATTGGATCATTCGTAAGGCGAGACACATCCAGAAACTCTAGTGTGGCCAAGAACGACAATTGAGTATTAAAAATCATTGGAGGTCAATAAGCAGGTACAACTGGAGGAGCCCACCCCTGCTAGTAAGGATTTTAGCCCCATAGTAGGGGGTTTTGGCCATATGGAATTTGATTCTACCCCCATTGTGGGTTACCTTGGCCATAGGGAGGATTTTGACCTTGAACACCTTGGAACTGTCCAGTCATAGGTTGCTGATAAGCAACATATGAGTTAAGAGGTTGTTGAGCCTGTTGACCTTGGACATATGGATATTGTACCTATTGTCCCTGAACATACGGGTTTTGAACCTGTTGCCCCTGAACAAGAGGATTTTGGACCTACTGTCCTTGGACATAAGGATTGTACACTTGTTGCCCTTGGACATAGGGATTATGTACCTGCTTCCCTTGGACAAAAGGATTTTGTACCTGTTGACCTAGGACATTAGGATTTTGGGCCTGCTGCTGCAGGACTTGACCCTGGCCTTGTCCTTGCAAGGGTTGACCCTATTGATATGTATATAAGGGTTGTTGTTGCCCGAGTTGGCTCTGTTGCTGCAAGGGTTGACCTTGCAACTACAAAATTTGTCCCTGGGGCTGCAGAAATTGGCCTTGCGAAGACATAGGCTGGGAGGTTTGCGAAGCATACTGCATCTGTTGCTGCATGGTTTGTTGCAACTATTGCGAGGGTTGCCCCTGCGGTTGTTGCAGTTGTCCTTGTTGCGGTATCATCTGCCCTTGCTATTGTGTGGATGGCCCTTGCTGCAACAAAGGTTTCCCTTGTTGTTGCAGAGGTTATCCTTGTTGTTGCAAGGGTACTTGAACAATGCCCGGAAAATTTCTGAACTGAATCTAGCCATAACCACCCTGAAAAGTGGATGAGCCTGCTTGATCCAGTAGGACCAACAGGGTTTTGGATAATGCAATAAGAAGGTTGGTTCATGCCAACCATGTGAGGCTATGAGATACTCACATTGGTGGTGCTTGACACCATAGAAACACTTAGATTCTGCCCCCCAGGCGGTGGCACAGCTTGGCCACTTATTGGAGGGATCGAAGAACTGACAGTAACATTCTTTGAGACCGCCGGTTGAACCAAACGAGTGATTAGGACGGACAATACAAGAGGGTTTGGAACGCTAGGTTGCACAGGGACTGAGGTAACGACCTGTTGGGAGGTCAGGTTCAAAATGAACGGATTTGTAGTAGGCATGGCACCAGACGCCCAAACAGGGTTATGGTAAAGTGATGAGGCACTAGGTGTGCCTGAGACCAATTGTGCCAAAGTCACATAATTAGGCGGCAATTCCGATACACACTGATGGGAATGCTCCTGGTATAGGGGAAACCTTCAAGAGGAAATTGATGTTCTTCCTCCTCAACAGTGTGTGGAGTAGAAACTTTTGACTCATCTGGAGAGGTAACTAGAGCATCGCCTTCAGATTCTATAGCAGGGAACAAATGACGACGAACAACCGAAGAGGTATGAGGGGATAATTCCAAAGGAACACCCGGCTGATCGTACGGACGCTGCGGTGATATCACAATAGGGTTGAACAAAAGGATTCAGAGGATATATAACCAGTCCAAGCTGACCATCAGTATTCAACAAACTCTCAAGAGTTTGGACAGGATTGTCAAGAGATTCCAGGCCAATACCAGTAGGTGACCCAATGTCTGAAGTAGGAGGAGGACGAGACAACAAAGGTTGAATTCTCAAAGCGATTCCAAGTTCAACACCTTGGTCTTCGAGTGACTCTGGTAATTCAGGAAAGGGCTCCTTAGACAATCTTTCAGACAGAGGAGAGGAAGAGGAACTAGGTGAACCAGATGGTTCATACACAATGACCTTGTCTTAGTTAACAGGAAAAGAGAGATAAACTTCAAGGCTTAAAATGTTCTTTAGGGAAAACTCACGATTTGGTCTAGTAAATACTAACAGGGTGTTAGAAGATCGTGGGCAATCAATTTTTTAAGATGCATAAATAGACTGGTGCTCTTTCATGTTTTAAGAGTCGAGAAAGAAACAAAGATGACTCTATCACTTTCTATTAGAAACGAGCTCGAAAGGACAAGCGCTCGAATGATATTTTAAGTTTAATGAGTCAAAAAGATCAAATGACCACTCTGGATGATCTAGGTAAAAATGATTACCAGGCAACCGTGAACTGCAAAATACCTCCCAGCAAACCGAGAAGTACAGGAAGGTGATCTCCCCGAATGTTGTGTTCGGTGTATCACGTTTGCAAGGCGGATGACTCGTATTCCTATGGATAAAGTATTGTAGCCTAGAGGGGTCTCCCATGATATACTCGATGATACGGGGAGCACAAATCCGTACTAACGTTGTCTAGTGCTGAAGCTAACGACAGCTGCTAGGTTTAAAGATACCAGAACATGTCTCTAGCCTATACCTTCTAGATGTGATCGTTAGGTTTCAAATGTGCCTAAGGTTAATTGAGTTCATTTCAAAGTTTATCTTGAGTTATGTGTCAGTTTTTAGGCCTTAGCGATGTGACTCGAAAAACCCCTAAATGCAGCTAAATGAGACAAGACCCTTTCAATTCGATGAACTGTCTACACTAGAGAGGGTAGAAAACACACAATCAAATGCAAACAATCAAGCAATCGAAAGCAAAATAATTTTTCACTACTTCACTTTTCGAGAAAATAAACTAATGAAAAATACATTTCAATTCCTAATTTCCTGACAAGTACACTCTAACAGTCCTTTCAAAAGCAAAGAGAATTATTTTTCCTTTTCAAATTCCAATGCACTCCTAGTCTTCAATGATGCTAACTACTGTAACATATTGATGCAGCAAACTAGAATTTTACACTTTTCATGAAATGACGAAATGAATTTTCTCATAAAACACTTCAATGAAAAAGTTTTCGAGACAATTAATTCTCAAGCAAATGAAAAACATGAAAAGAGAATCTCTTTCAAACTAATGACACAACGACTTTACCAAAAACAAGACAAGCAATGTGATCTATGCTGGAAAATAAACGTTTAGACATGCAAATGAAAACTTTTCAAACTTGTGTAATGGAGGTCAAATCCGTAGAAGGACCATAAACGAAACGCAAGGAGTAAATACACCAACAACTTGACTCACTGAATTCACAATCAGCAGAATGGATGACAACCTAGATGCCCTAGTGCCACTAACCATCTAATGTCCCAATAAATCAATCGAAAAGATGACAAATCAACAAGCAAACAAACCAAATGAAAAGCAGCTTTCTAGTCAGGGAGAAGATGATCTAAAAAGCTTACAGGATTGAAATCATGAGAGAAAAACACACTGGCCAAGATTTGGGGTAAACCCTAATCTTCACTTACAGGCATCGATGCAATTGCCTAACTGACAACAAACACTAGAAGGGGGTCGGCGCGACTGTTTCTCAGCATATCGTGCTAAAGATTATCAACGAATTAAGCGCGTTCAGCGAGGATGCTAAGAAAAAAGAAACAAAAGTTGGGACCAGACTTTCTACTATGAATATTAAACCTAGACCAGTAAGCAAAGGAAAACAAACAGAACTAAAGGGAAATGGCGAAACTAGAAAATTTCACACAAAACCATGAAATTCCAAGAAAACAAACAAAAGGATTGGATCCCAAACGGAGTCGCCAATTTGTGGTGAAGTAAAATTATGAGTGCGAACACAAACAATTCCTATAGCCCGATAATTTGTCTAACCACAACCGATATATTCTATGGAAGATTTCCTTAGGTTAGAACCAATTAAGAGGCCCTACCTCTTAGTACACTTATCTCGTTTGGTGATGACCTTGCTTTCTCGCTCCAGCTATCTCCCGTTTCCTTCTTCAAACACCTGAAACAAGTAAACAACACCAAACAACAACTGTGATAATAGACAAATTGTAATTCAACCTACTTAACAAGTCAAGAAACATTAAGCCATAAACATATGAGATGACACATTATGTAGGAAATCAATCAATAGTTGCATATATATTGAATCAAGAAGAGATTACAACCATTGTCTTGACGTTTTCGTTATCCTTCGACAAAACCAGGTTCCCACACACTTCCGTTAGCATTCCATGGTGGCCTCAACAATGATAGTTTTAAGGCTCTTCCCTTTAGGCTTCACACTAAACCAAATTCACACTTCTCCCTCACATACAACTAGAGAGCTACAACTATGAATAGCTTGTTGTTTACTCCAAACTTAATTAGCACTAGCACACCAACATTAACACTAGCTTGTGCTTTGGAAAAATTGAGGTTTATATAGCATGAATGGATGGGAGATGGTTCCCCTTCTCATGGGAGAAGGTTTTATCTCTTGAGGTAGTTCCATCCTTATAGGGAAAAGGATCCTAAACTGACATCCTTGACTCCATCTGGCTCAACCATTTACCAGACTTCCGTTATGAATCTTCTAGTGCTGAAAGCTTCGACTCCTTATTTAAAAAACTTTCCAAAAGAAGATCGGCGCAACTGAAACAAAGCTCAGTCACTCGGTCACTCCGGTCATCGCTAGGGACAGTGTTAATCCCTGCATATCAGTGCGAGGAGTATAAGAGTCATTAGCGCCGGTCTTGTAAATTGGGAAAAACAGAAGATTTTGGGAAATGGTGTAAAAGGGAATTGTTCTGCTCATGAAGAGGGACACAATGGGAGTTTCTTCATGAAGGGAAAGCATGTAGGGTTCACTGTAGAGATCCTCCAAGATCAAGGAATGGGGAGTACAGGGACAGTGACAAAATGTTGTGTAAAACCTGCCCACATCAATAATGGACAACACTATTACCAAGGTTATTTTATATTAAATGGTTTACTGTAGATTTGATGTCAGTACCCTGAGATCAATTATTATGGTACCAGTAGAAGTTTAGTAAGCCAAAGAATTAAATGAAAACATTAATTGAATTAATGAAACCTTTAAGTTTTTCATTCAATCTGATTCGGAGTGAATCTATTAAGTTATGACTATGTTATAATAGAATGCCTTGGTCTTAATTGGTTGATGATAATTGGATTAAATGTGTAGTAATATTTTTTTATTGTAAGAGGTAGGTAAAACATGTTACACGTGTCAACACCGCAAATTTCATTCGAGCCCTGAAAATACACGATCCAAACAATAGACGCTATTTTTTTCAAAGCTAAGAAAAAGCAGAAATAATCTTCGTGTAATTGTTCTTTTCACGCTCAAGTTAACGAACTACACTAGTTGGCAGACCCAGGAGAAGCGGATACAGCACGCAGACCTCTGGGAAAGTCGTTGTGCCTTCAATGTCGACTTCTCGATGACTTCAGCCTTCGGCCTTCCTACCATGCACAGAGGTACGCAGTATTGAAGGAGGTTTTGATGTTGCACCCATCGGCTCCTCTTCTATCCAACAAAGCAGATGCCCCTTGCCAAATCGCAAGCTTATTCATACTAAAACACACTCAAACGATCATTAATCTGTGGGCGATGGGACGGGATCCCAATGTATGGAGCAGGCCTCTTGAATTTCTTCCAGACCGATTCTTGCAAACGCTCTAAACGAATGCCACAGCTCTAATGATGGGAAAACTGCCATCGCTCGACCTCCGGCTGCACCGCCAGCTCGACCTCCACTGCACTGCCGGCTCGACCACCGCTGCACCGCCAGTTCGACCAGTTGCACACACGAGGAAAATATTTCCACCTCAGCGATCTACAAGACTTCCTACGCTTCACCACACACCCGACAAATCGACACACGACAGATCGACAATCCTTCGTTATCAGTGCAGCTCACAGATTTCAGGCACTCGGCCCCTTCGCTCTAATCACGTCGACTGGAATCCGCTGACTACTAGGCACACACCGTCGGCTCAGCCGCTCAGCAATCACAGGATCTAAGCAATCCATGCAATTCTATCTCTCCCGTGTTAAGCTCCATTAATTTTTGCACAATTGTTGCCTACAATTATGGAATTTAAACTGCAGTCTTTCCTTAACATATGGAAACCAACTGCAGTAGTTTCCTTAAGTTAGGGAAATCAACTACAGTTAATAAATTTATTGTTGGGAGCTACTGAAGTGGTCCATTACTCCCATCTGGAGTTCTCTGCCTTGATCTGTGGGACATCTGACACATAGCTATCAGAAGCTTGATGGAAGCTTAGCTATAAATTCATCTGTTTGGTCCCCAAGCTTGCATCTCAATCCCCTTCAGTTTTTCACACCATCTAGCTGAGATAGCAGAGCTTGGAAGTGCCTTCAGAATTTTTGCATTCTTTTCTTTTTGCTTGCGTAGCTGGAGCGTGGTTTTCAGAAAGAAGTTGCATCAAGAGTTTCACCAATGGCTAGAGGTAATTCGTATCCCTGGGCATTAAGTTTCAACGATTCTTTAAGTTTTTTTCCGCATGCAGAATCGTTGTCATAATTTTTCTGACATTTGGTATCGGAGCCCTTTTACCTCTGCCTTGCTGTGTGTTGGCCAAGAAAACGTCTGAGCGCTGTTACTGTTGTAGCTTTTGTATGCCATATCGAACAAAGCGCAAATAAATAAATTGTTGAATTCATTTTTCACTTTGTCTTCACGCTCCAAATTTTTTATTACGGTAAATTTCATCTTAGAAGCATTTTACCAGAAACTTGACCAGGAGACCCATTTCTTGTTCCGCTCCCGTTATAGTACATCACAGATAAATTTTATATCTATGATATATGCTGGGAGTGGGCTGCCTTTCTCGACAGTACCTTCTTCAGATGTTGGGACAGACCCCATGATGCGTAGATATGGCATACTACTCTTTCAAAATAGTACCATGGCTACAAGAATGGCAATCTTCATTATCGCAAAAGTTCAGTTTCTTGATAAAGTAAACGAGTGAGGGGTTGTCTCGAGGGCTTTTGAAACTTACAATGATTAGCACAAACATTAGAATCATAATATCCCTTAAGACATTAGAACCCTTAAAATTATTTTGGTGAGAAAATGTATTGTCCAAGTCCTGTATCTGAGGAGATGAGCCAGGTTGCTATTTTTATTCATCGTAAAATATATCAGGTTTCAACAATGCTATTCGAATTGCCCTTTCTGAATATGCAAAGGCTCTCTGCCGGAACCCGGCGTAGAGCTGCTTTATTTTTATTAGAACCCTTCAATTGCTCCCCAACTCCTTTATCAGTAGCCGAGAAGCTCTGTTCTGCTTCATCCTTTGCTTACAGGAGCTACTGCCCAAAGTTTGAGGCCATTCGCAAGGGCTTTGGGATCAATTGTTAGTTTGGCTACAATGGCGGAAGCTGCATCATTTGTTCGGGGCAACGTTTATCCCAACGGAGTCGCCGTACTCACGCTCGACCGGCCTAAAGCCCTGAATGCGATGAATTTAGATCTGTAGCTCAATAATAGGAACGCATGCTTTACACATTCTCACATAGATACAAAACGGTACATAAGATTTTCACAAAAATAGTTCGGTTTTTCCATTCCATCAGTTATACATCATTTAGATAAGCATGACTTGGACGAGAGTCACATAAAAGAAACATTACGAACTAAATGACTATGATTAAAAATTATGCTATACCCATAACAAGTTTTATATAGACCGTATACAATATATACGCAATATATAATGTGAGAGAAATGTATGGAAGTATTGTAATATTGTTTGAAGCACATTATTAAGCAGGTCATAAAGGAATTGTGGCAGACCGTATTTTGATTTTTGATATTGAATATATTCTTTATTTATTAAAAAAAAAAAAAAAAAAACCTTAGGTCTATTTTGATCTTCGGATCATATGCATATTTGGAAATTTTTGCAAATGATTGGTTATGTGAGAATTGAATTCTTATGGGTATAAATTATTTTATTGTTTTCAAGTTATATTTATTTATGGAGGTTGGAGTTTTTGTATTCAGGGATGACCTTTGAAGTATTACTTAAAGAAAATAACTCTAAATTGTGAGAATCTCTATTTTGAACTCAATAGCCTTGCAATGCAATTTGTAGTCATTTGCGGTAATGCTGAATGCTTTAACCTTAATTTTGATTTTGCTGGAGAATTATTACAGTTATATGGAGTTTATTAAAATGTCATTTTGACTTCTTTCAGTAAACATTATTTTTCTCTCTGGTTAAGTTTTGTTTATGCAACAAAAATGATGGCTACTGATCCATATAATTTTAATTAATTAGAGAATAGCCACAACATCTTTAATTAAATAAAATTATATATTTTGATTGGTTAGATCACATAAAGATTATTTAGACATTAAATTGTAATTAATTAGACTGAATATAATAAATTTTATCCCATAGGAATCTTTATTATATTTATCTAATTAATTAGGATAAAATTTCATAACCTACCCACACGAGTTATGAATTAATAAGTTTTATCATAAAAATTTATTGAATCTGTTTGAAATGAAAATTTGGCCCACAGACAATTTTTATGTCATTAGATTCAATTCTTTTTAGCATGATTTACATTGAATATAATAAATTTTATCCCACAGGAATTTTTATTATATTTATGTAATTAATTAGGATAAAATTTCATAACCTACCCACAGGAGTTATGAATTAATAAGTTTTATCATAAAGTTTTATTGAATCTGTTTGAATTGAAAATTTAGCCCACAGGCAATTTTTATGTCATTTGATTCAATTCTTTTTAGCATGATTTACATTGGTAAAACATGAAAGTTTATTAAGCCTCAATTTTAACATAAGCATGTGATTTTTTAATGCAGTAGTACAACCTGCAAATTTCTCTGAAATTCGTTGTGATATTCCCGAACTTAAGGAAGTAATCTCGTTTGTTTGTTATGAATCTAATATGGTTAACATTAATATTAACACATGGTGGATTGATTCTGGATCAACAATTCACATTTCGAATTCCTTGCAAGGTTTGCAAAACCTAAGGAAGCCAGTGGGAAGTGAGCAAAGCATCTTATCAGGAAACAAGATGGGCTCGCATGTAGAAGCTATAGGAACATGTTATTTAACTTTAAGTAGTGGCTTTGTTTTGGAATTAGAAAAGACCTTTTATGTTCCAAGTTTTTCTAGAAACTTGATTTCAGTTTCAAGGCTTGTACCTTTTGGATATTCCTTAAACTTTTCAGAAAAATCTTTCAGTCTATTCTATAAATCTGATTATGTTGGGAATGGTATTTTTTCTAATGGTCTTTACTGCATTAATTTACAAAACAATGTCACTTATGATTCAATGCATGTTCACACTGGCACTAAGATATGTGTTATTAATGAAGATTCCTCTAAATTATGGCACCGGAGACTAGGTCATATCTCCATAAATAGAATTAAGAGATTGGTAAATGAAGGAATACTTAATACTCTAGATTTTACTGATTTTGAGACTTGTGTGGACTACATAAAGGGAAAGCAGACCAACAAGTCAAAGAAAGGTGCCAATAGGAGTTCAGACATATTAGAAATCATACATACTGATATATGTAGTCCAGACATGGACTCACATAGTCAGAGATACTTCATCTCTTTTATAGATGATTACTCACGATATATGTATCTCTACATGCTTCATAAGAAGAGCGAAGCATTAGATGCCTTTAAGATCTTTAAGGCTGAAGTAGAGAAACAATGCGGCAAGCAAATTAAGATCGTGAGATCAGATAGAGGTGGAGAATATTATGGTAGATACACAGAAGATGGACAAGCACCTGGGCAATTTGCTAAATTTCTTCAAGAGCATGGGATTGTTGCCCAATACACCATGCCTGGTTCACCCGACCAGAATGGTGTAGCAGAAAGAAGAAATCGAACTTTATTGGACATGGTGCGGAGTATGCTTAGCAGCTCCAATCTTCCTAAATCCTTGTGGATTGAAGCACTTAAGACAGCAGTGTATATATTAAACCGAGTTCCAACCAAGGCGGTTCCTAAAACGCCATTTGAATTATGGAAAGGTTGGAAACCGAGTTTGCGACATATGCGCGTTTGGGGATGCCCATCTGAAGTGAGAATTTATAATCCACAAGAGAAGAAGCTGGACCCAAGGACCATTAGTGGGTATTTCATTGGATATGCTGAAAGGTCTAAAGGTTACAGATTTTATTGTCCATCTCACAGCACTAGGATTGTGGAATCAAGAAATGCAAAGTTTCTTGAAAATGACTTGATCAGTGGGAGCGATCAAACCAGAAACATAGTTTCTGAGAAGGACATTCAGAATCTCAACCTTCCACTTCAAGTGATAGATTGGTTATTGTTCATATCACCCCTCAAGTACAAACTGGTGTTGAACAACCAATTGTTGAAGTTCCACAAGCTGCTGACGATATTCCAGTAGATCAAGGAGTTCAAGAGTTTCCAAGAACTTTTGAACAACAAGTTGAACCACATACTTCTCAGGAAGATGATGGTACAACATTAAGAAGATCTACTAGACCTAAGAGATCAGCAATTCCTAATGATTATATTGTGTATCTACAAGAATCTGACTACAACATTGGAGCCGAAAATGATCCCGAGTCCTTTTCACAAGCCATGAGTTGCAAAGAATCAGAATTGTGGTACAATGCCATGAAGGAAGAGATGAATTCCATAAAGAGTAACGAAGTCTGGGATCTTGTTGAGTTGCCTAATGGTGCAAAAGCCATTGGATGTAAATGGGTCTTTAAGACAAAGAAAGACTCATTGGGCAACATTAAGAGATACAAGGCAAGACTTGTTGCTAAGGGATTCACTCAGAAAGAAGGAATCGACTACACGGAGACCTTTTCTCCTGTATCTAAGAAAGATTCCTTGCGCGTTATTATGGCATTAGTAGCCCATTTTGACTTGGAGTTGCATCAAATGGATGTGAAAACGGCTTTTCTTAATGGAGATCTAGAGGAGGAGGTTTACATGAAACAACCTGAAGGATTCCCCTCTAGTGATGGTGAGCAATTGGTTTGCAAGCTCAAGAAGTCATTATATGGTTTAAAACAAGCATCCCACCAATGGTATTTGAAATTCCATAATGTAATTTCTTCTTTTGGTTTTGTAGAAAACATTATGGATCAATGTATATACCTGAAGGTTAGTGGGAGTAAAATTTGTTTTCTTGTTTTATATGTGGATGACCTTTTGCTAGCAACCAATGATAAGGGTTTGCTACATGAGGTGAAACAATTCCTCTCTAAAAAATTTGATATGAAGGATATGGGTGAGGCATCTTATGTCGTTGGCATTAAGATCCATAGAGACAGATTTCGAGGCATCTTGGGTCTGTCACAGGAAACCTATATTAATAAAATTTTAGAGAGATTTCGGATGAAGGATCTTTCACCAAGTGTAGCTCCCATTGTGAAGGGTGATAGGTTCAATTTGAACCAATGCCCGAAGAATGACTTTGAAAGGGAACAAATGAAGAACATTCCATATGCTTCTGCTGTCGGAAGCCTAATGTATGCTCAAGTCTGCACAAGACCTGACATTGCATTTGTTGTGGGAATGTTGGGACGATATCAGAGTGATCCAGGTTTAGACCACTGGGGAGCTGCAAAGAAAGTAATGAGGTACCTTCAAGGAACCAAAGACTACATGCTTATGTATAGACGGACGGACAACTTGGAAGTAATTGGCTACTCAGATTCTGACTTTGCTGGATGTGTTGATTCATGTAAATCAACATCAGGTTACATTTTTATGATGGCCGGTGGAGCTGTATCATGGAGGAGTGCCAAGCAGACCTTGATTTCCACTTCCACTATGGAAGCCGAGTTCGTCTCCTGTTTTGAGGCTACTTTACATGGTGTATGGCTTAGGAGTTTCATTTCTGGGCTTAGAATTATGGATTCTATATCTAAGCCATTGAGAATATATTGTGATAATTCAGCTGCTGTTTTTGTGGCTAAAAACAACAAAAGTGGGAGTCGAAATAAACACATCGACATTAAGTATTTAGCTATAAGGGAACGTGTTAAAGAAAAGAAAGTGGTCATTGAGCACGTCAGCACTGAGTTGATGATCGTTGATCCTTTGACTAAGGGCATGCCACCATTTAAATTCAAGGATCATGTATTGAATATGGGACTTGGTTCCAATATGTAGTTTCTCATTGTATGGACAATGTTATTTTAATGAAATTCTTAAGTTTTGTGATGTTTTTTCTCATATTTATGTGCACTTTTAGTTGATTTGAGAAAATTCATTTAAGAAGGACCAAGAATAAACATAAGGTTTATTCATTAAGAAATTGTTGCCACATAAATTATAATAAGAATAAATGCATAGTAATACATGGAAGATAATACTCGTCATTAGAGGACTTATCGCCATGATTCATGTATCTATTACTTAATACGGATTATCAATGGTTTTTAAGATTGAGACATTAAGTTTGGAAGTATGGACCAAGTGGGAGAATGTTAAGCTCCATTAATTTTTGCACAATTGCTGCCTACAATTATGGAATTTAAACTGCAGTCTTTCCTTAACATATGGAAACCAACTGCAGTAGTTTCCTTAAGTTAAGGAAATCAACTACAGTTAATAAATTTATTGTTGGGAGCTACTGAAGTGGTCCATTACTCCCATCTGGAGTTCTCTGCCTTGATCTGTGGGACATCTGACACATAGCTATCAGAAGCTTGATGGAAGCTTAGCTATAAATTCATCTGTTTCGTCCCCAAGCTTGCATCTCAATCCCCTTCAGTTTTTCACACCATCTAGCTGAGATAGCAGAGCTTGGAAGTGCCTTCAGAATTTCTGCATTCTTTTCTTTTTGCTTGCGTAGCTGGAGCATGGTTTTCAGAAAGAAGTTGCATTAAGAGTTTCACCAATGGTTGGAGGTAATTCGTATCCCTGGGCATTAAGTTTCAACGATTCTTTAAGTTTTTTTCCGCATGCAGAATCGTTGTCATAATTTTTCTGACATCCCGATCCCACCAAATATGCCAGCGATTATGCCAATCTTGACTTCCACAGGTCTCCACAGGTTCGATCCCACCTCCGGCAGCTCTCCACGGCCACCACGCAGTCAACGGGCCAACTCAATGCATGTCGACTCAGAGCAGCACCTTTTCTCTAGTCAGATTCGCACTGAGGCGAATTGCGTAGAGTAAAGAGTGATAAGCGCGACTTCCAACTATAAATTTCACATTGCTCCAAAGCTAGGAGAGCGCGACTTCCAGCTATAAATCCAGCGATGCTTCAATTATCCTCCCAAAAAAAACTCGTACTATACTTCAGCACTTTGCCTCCTCACCACCAGACCACCTTCGTATCACTAAGGGCCACAATCCTGCCACTTAGACACTCACCCAATCACCAAAGCACTATGGTTTTGACTCACTCAACCCTGAAGCTCTGATACCATGTTAAAAATGTAAGACAAAAGATATATTCATCAAACTGAGTAGCTCACATGTGAGGAGCTTCACTTGGATACTGCCTCTGGCATAATGCTCTACAACTTTCTCATTAAGCATCAAGAATATATAGTTTACAAGCAAATAGGAAAGTTAGAACAACCTCCTCAAATATAGGAACTAAATCCTAATCTAAGGCTCACACATAACAAATAAAGAGACTCTCTCAATAATGCATTTTTCCATTAATTACAATAGATTCCTCAGTTAGGATGTAAGCAATGCTTCAATTTTCATTCTTCGAAGAAATGTTAAAACCCAATGCCTCTACTAATTTTAATTAAATTATTTATAAATTACTTTTATATAATTTTCCCTTCCTGTTAAGACCCATTGTTTCCACCAATTTTAATTAAATTATTTTTATATAATTATTTATAAATTGTTTTCTAAAATCCAATCAAATAAATTTATATATACTTATAAATCATATATTTTATAAAAAAAATATTAATGTGAAAAAAATCTCGCACATATATTATTTTTCAAAATTTCAAAAACAAACTAATAATTCAAAATATTTAAATAAAATGAAACTAAATATAATAACAAACTAATATATATAGAAAGAAACAAAAAAATATTTTATAGATTTCAAATTTATTTTTTATTACAATTCCATTCAAGTATATTGAATTTTACAAAGAGAGTAACATCTAAAACATCACTAATGAAATCCTAGGATACATGAGTATAAAAATTATTTAAATAAATAATATTATTTTATAAATATTTAATTCATAATCAAATAAATTTTAAATTCCAAGGTAAATTTGTTTATAATGTTATGAATATATGAAAAAAAATTCATATGTGAATAAACCAATTCAGTGAAAAATATTATTGATCGACTTCTGTTTGAAAAACCTATAAATTTATTCAAAACCTAAATAAAACTAAAAACATATACAAATTGAGAAAATTAATTCAAAACAAAAATCTATAAAATCTTCAAGTTCATTTAATGAACAAATATTAAATATGAACCTCCAGCTGTTGATCTCTGGTTCAACCGGGCCGTTGGATCTCTGGTTCACTGTGCACCTTCGCCAAGGACGACCTCGTGACCCAATCATTCGAAAACTAAAGCCGAAATTGCTTTAGAAATTTCTTAAGGAACCGTCAGCACTTTTAGTTTGGATTGGTAAGCCTCACAGCTATTTATAAATGTGAGCCTTGTTCCATAGATCCCAGGGGTTAATAAAAGAATTCTTTAAGGAAAAGTAGTTTTTAAGGATGTTTATGTGCACTTTTGAGATCAACAATGTATTAGAGATTTACAGGGCATCCACATAAGTATCTTAGTTTTGAGTTTTCCACTACGTTGATCTAGATTAATAATCGAGATCAATAATGGTTTCACATATATAGAGATTTACAATGTGTTTATTTGAGTATATTGGGTTTGAGTTTTCAATTTTCAGCTATCTTGAAAAAGATCAATAATGTTTTCAGGTATTTAGAAATTTACGTGTCATTTACATAAGTATATTGGTTTTGAGTTTTCAGCTATGTTGATTAAGATTAATAATGGTTTTTGGTTTTGACTTTTCAGTTATGTTGATAGAGATCAATAATGTTTTCACGTATTTAGAGATTTACAATGCATTCACTTGAGTGTATTGGTTTTGAGTTTTCCACTAGGTTGATTGAGATCAATAATGTTTTTGGTTTTGACTTTTGATTGTTGATTAAGATCAATAATGGTTTTTGGTTTTGACTTTTCAGTTATGTTGATTGAGATCAATAATGTTTTCACGTATTTAGAGATTTACAATGCATTCACTTAAGTATATTGGTTTGAGTTTTCCACTATGTTTGGTTTTTGGTTTTGACTGATTTACAATGCATTCACTTCAGTATATTGGTTTTGAGTTTCCCACTATATTTGGTTTTTGGTTTTGACTTTTCAGCGACATTGATAGAGATCAATAATGTTTTCACGTATTTAGAGATTTACAATGCATTCACTTGAGTATATTGGTTTTGAGTTTTCAACTATATTGATCGAAATCAATAATGTTTTCACTTATTTAGAGATTCACAATGTGTTCACTTGAGTATATTGGTTTTGAGTTTTCAACTATGTTGATTGATTGAGATCAATAATGTTTTCAAGTATTTAGAGATTTTCAATGTGTTCCCTTGACTATATTGGTTTTGAGTTTTCAGCTATGTTGATCAAGATCAATAATGTTTTTCACTTATTTAGAGATTTACAATGTGTTCACTTTAGTATATTGGTTTTCAATTTTCAACTATGTTGATCTTGACAACATAATTCTCATGATTTTTTGACTTCCAACATTACTCTTCACATTACATAGATGACTCTTGGACTTCCACTTCACATTACATTTTCCAATATATAATTACATAATCCACGAATGATGTAGCACATGATGGTTTATGACATGACAGTACATGACATTGATGACATGGCAATGTCAAGTCACATTTTGCTATTGCTTTCTTTGTGTCTTTCTGAAAATATGGTGCATGATCTTCTTCTTCCTCCTCCTTATGACTTGAAGATAAGGAGTCTCCAATGTGGTCTTGATCTTCCATCTTCTGTTATAATCTAGTGTTCCTTCATCTTCTTGCCTTATGATCATCTTATCTCCTCAGTTTCTTAGGTGTCTTCTAGCATGTCCTCCTTTTCCATCTCCTTCTTCATCATCTTGTCATAGCATGATAGAGTACTTGCATCTGCAATCCACTCATGACAAGACGACATCGGTCTGATAATCCCCTAGTTTAAGATGTTGCATGACAATCCACTTACTAAGTTAGAACCAGGTGGTAGGCTGAGGGAGAGGCTCAATCACTACGCAATTGTGCAGCTCAAGCTTGAGCCTTGAGACTTTGCAATGTGCAATTCATGCTGGGTTGATCAATGAGATTGCGTAATTTGGGAGCTCAGTGAGCCAGGCTGAGGGATTGAACAATGATTCTTCCCACTACGTAGTTCTGGAAGTTAGAGCAAGCCATATGATTGCACAATTGCACAGCTCGTGATCTCAAGGGATAGGCTTGAGGTCAAAGACTGCACAATGCATAGTTGAGGCCGGCTTGGAGGGGTGTATTGCATGGTTTTGGAGACCAAGGTCTGAGCTTAAGCACTGAAACTACGTAGTGCGCATTCCTAAGAGGCAGGAATTGTGCATTGCTTAGTGTCAAGAGGCATGGTTGGAGCTAGAGCGCTGAGACTACACAATGCGTAGTTCAGGAGGGTCGAATGAGGCTAAGTTGCTTGGTCGGAGAGCTTTCTGAATTTGACTAAGTGTGGGATCGATGAAGCTGATGTGAACAATGATAAGACTCGAATATAATCACAAACTTAGAACACTTGATGACACAACAACATAGATCATCTAGGACACATGAACAACATACCTCCCTCAGTGCAACAACTTTGTGACGACTCACGACAAGTGCGACACTAAAGATGCACTTTGCGACGACCGTGACAACACTTGTGAAGCAATGCTTGAAACTTTGAGAGTGAGTGTGATACATGTTTACATGGTAAGTACGACTCATTAATGCAAATATTACCCCTTGAAACCACCAAAACTAGCTTTCATGTGTTATGTGACACTCCTCATGTGACAAGACGACATTTATTAGATGAAGAGAAAATTGCAAACGACAGTGAAACAACACATGCCAAAGTGAAGATAACATGAAAACGACACTAATCAAAATGAAATCAAAATAAAGTGGTAGTCAAAAGTGTAGAAATTTCTGTTTTCCCACCCTGGTTTTCAGTTTCACCTTATTTCTCCCATGTAATTAAATGCCATTTCCCATAACCATACATTTAACAAGCTGAAAAAAAAAAATATTGCTGAAAACACAAATTCTGGAAATTTTACAGAATGCTGGGAATTGCAAAAATAAAAATCAGCAGTAATAAACAGCCATTAAAACACATTTAAACACTGAGATTTTTGGTCAACTTGACCCTGGAAAAACCCCCTACAACTCTTGGGGAAAACCAGTTTGAGAGCTCTTCTTTATTTCTGAAAATTGCCTTTTCACAGTGAGAAATATTCAGCAAAAAATCAGCAAGCAAATTTACAACTTATCTCTTTTCCCATGCCTCACAGCAAACTAGAAATTACAGCAAACAGGACAGCAATAAATGATGTACGGCCTCCTCGATTTTCGTGCCCACCTTCAGCATTAAATGCTGTTGTACTGCCAGCGTTAAATGCGTTGTATGGACTGCAATAAATGCATTGTACGGCCCTCGTTTTGTGTGCAGAAAAATCAGCAAACTGCTCCTTGATTTTTGTGCAAACCACTCCTCGAAAATCGTGCCAAAATCTGCCTTTCACTGTGTGCTGAACCAGCTGTACAAATCTGCTCAACTGTTGCCTTGGAATGTGTGCCAAGCTGCTGTCTCCTTCTCCTCCCTACTCAGAAATCTCTCTTGCTCTCTTGCTCTCCTTCTCCTAATCTGCTCATGAAAGAATGAATGACATTTTCCTCCTTTTCCTCCTTTAATCTAACCCCAAGTGACTTTTGGGTGATCCAAGTGACTTTTGGGTGATCCCTAAATCCAATGGCTGAAATAGATTGAGATCTAAGGCTGAGATTAAATGCTCATTTAAATCTCACTTTTTATTTTTCAATTCACCCCACTTTAATAAAGACCCACTTAGTCATTTATTTCCAAAGTCACTTTTCCTTTCTAATTTTTCATTGACTTTATAAAAGTCACTTTAAAATTAGACTTAGTAACTTTATCACTTAAAGTCACTTTTAAATTAGATTTAACTTTATAAAATTATAAAGTCACTTTAGGAGAAAAATTAAATTCTTTTGGACACTTTTCCCTAGGCCAAAGATCAAAGCCTAAGGGAACCACCTATCCTCCGGTACCAAATTTCAACACTCCTTACCGAGGAAGGTGTTCCTCACCACACCCATCTTGTCTCTGAAGTAGACATGCTTGCCCCGTGGTAAGGCTTTGGTAAGAATATCTGCAACCTGCTCATCAGTGGAAATATACTCAAGCTTCACAGCTCCCTTCTGAACATAGTCTCTGATGAAATGATATCTGATCCCGATATGCTTTGACCTGTCATAAAATACTGGATTCTTCGTGAGTTTAATGCAACTCTGATTATCACAGTAAATCACTGAAGGTCTCAACGGCTGACCAAATAAGCTAAACAACGTCTTGCGAAGCCAGATAGCCTCACAACTATCTAGACTAGCTGCCATATACTCTGCTTCCGCTGAACTCAGTGCTACTGACTGCTGCTTGCGGCTGAACCATGACACTGCTACTGAACCCAACCCAAAACAGCACCCTGAAGTGCTCTTCCTATCAGAAGCACAACCTGCCCAATCAAAATTAGTGTATCCTGCCAATCTCACTCCATCTCCCTGCCTGTAGTCCAGATCATAATCCATTGTCCCCTGCAAGTACCGCAAAATGTGTTTCGCAGCCACCCAGTGAACCTTCCTAGGCTCACACATAAACGGACTCATCGTGTTGACTGCAAAACAGATATCTGGTCTAGTGTTGACCAAATACATCAAGGAACCAATCAGTTGCCTGTACAATGTGGGATCCACCAACTCGGAATCCGAAGCATGAAGCTTCTTCCAGTTGGTGATCATCGGTGTCGACATGGGTCTACAATCCTCCATGTGGAATCTGCTAAGGATGTCCACAATATACTTCCCCTGCCCCAGGAAGAAATGCCCCTCCTCCTGCCACACCTCCAAGCCCAAAAAGTAATGCATCAAGCCGATGTCCTTCATCTCAAACTCTGTCGCAAGATCTCTCTTGCAGTGCTCTATGAGTCTCTCTGCACCTGTAATGACCAAGTCATCCACATACAACACCAGAATGAGAGGCTCCTCACCAATCACAATAAAGTAAAGGTTCGGATCTGCCTCACTCCTTGTGAAACCCATCCCCTGCAAATATATATCTATCCTGGAGTACCAAGCTCTGGGAGCTTGCTTCAGACCCTAAAGGGCCTTCTTCAGTCTGCACACATGGGACTCCTTCCCATGCACCTCAAAGCCCTGTGGCTACTCAATTTACACCTCCTCCTATATGAAGCCATTGAGAAATGCAGTCTTCACATCCATCTGGTGGATCTTCCAACCCATCTCTGTTGTTATCGATATAATGGAGCGGATCGAAGTATATTGAGCCACGGGAGTGAAGGTCTCCTCATAATCAACTCCCTCTACCTGGGAGAACCCTCTAGCCACAAACCTTGCTTTGAATTTCTCAATGCTGCCATCTGCAGCATGCTTTACCTTGTAAAGCCATCTGGAAGTAACCACGAATTTGCCCTTAGGCCTCGGTACCACCTCCCAAACATCATTCTTCATGATAGAAGAATACTCCTCCTACATGGCCTCTCTCCAGACCTACTGGCTAGCTGCCTCCTCATAGCTAGAAGGCTCAGAGTCAAGGATGCTGGTAACCATCGCCATATAGCTACAAAACCTCTCAGGTGGTCTACTCTCTCTGACCGGCCTCTTCGACTCAGCAACAGATGTGGCATCTCTCAAGGTGTCCTGAAGCCACTTGGGCTTCCTCTTTCCTGAGCGCACTTCTCCCACCGAAGAATGAAACTCCTCCTCATCATCATCATCAAGAGCCTGAACTCCTGACTGTCTGTCTGCTGTCCTCCTGCCTGCACCTGAACCTGTAGAAGCTGAGGTACCGTGTGAACTGTCCATCAGTGGACTCCCTAGTGAACTGCTCTATGAACCGCTCTGCATGCTGCCCGGAGCACCACCCCTCTGGCTCAGCAAGCCACTGCTCACTGACGGACCTGACATCCTCATAGATGTACCTCCTGATCCTCCTGATCCTCCTGATCCCTGCCCACTGGATCCCTACGACTGACTCAACTGTTGCTGAGGGTCTAGCTGATCCAGATACTCTAACTCCCGTGACCTCCTAAAGGCCCTGTCCTCCTCGAACTTCACATCCCGTCTGACAACAACTCTCCTCTGTGCAGGAATGTAAATCCAAAAGGCCTTTGAGGTCTCACTGTAGCACACAAAGATACCCTTCTCTGTTGTGGGCTCTAGTTTGGTCCTCTTATCCTTGGGTATATAGGAGTATGTAATGCATCCAAAGATATAAAGATGACCAATATCAGGCTTCTTCCCAGAGAAAGCCTCCTCCGGAGTCATGTGCCCCAAGGCACAATGCGGACTCCTGTTCTGCAAGTAAACAGTTGTGTTGCAGGCCTCTGCCCACAAGAATAATGGCAACCCCTGATCATGTAACATGGCTTTGGCAGCCCCTATGATGGATCTGTTCTTCCTCTCCGCAACCTCGTTCTGCTGGGGGTTGTAAGGAACAATGAACTCCCTCCTAATGCCTGCCTCCGCACAATAATCAACAAACTCTCCAAGGGTGTACTCTCCTCCATTGTCCGACCTCATGGACTTGATCTTCCGACCTGTCTGTGTCTCCACAAGAGCTCTGAACTCCTGAAACCGCTTGAAGACCTCACTCTTGGTCTTCAAGAAATAGATCCAGGTCCTCCTGGAGTGATCATCAATGAATAAAACATAGTACTTGTATCCACTCAAGAAAACATGAGACATCCGACTGCTCACATCAGAATGAATCAAATCAAGTATCCCAGTCGCTCTGCTGTCACTGCTGGGTAAAGGGGATTTGGCAAACTTTCCCATCGCACAACCTCTGCAAGTATCAAAGTGATCAGTACTGAAATCTGGCACACCTGTAATGATCTCCCACAATGTCCTCAAGGCTCCATGATACATATGTCCCATCCTGCGGTTCCAAATCTCGCACAGCTCAGAAATGCTAGCTCTGTTGTCGGTACTACTGCTCAATGCCAAAAGGGGCTGAAATGCAAACTTGTACACCTTTGCATGGTGTACACCTATCACTCTAGTTGAATCAGCTGGAGTGCCCCTGGGATACATCAACACCTGTCCTCCCCTGAACAGTACCTCATATCCTCTATCCTCCAAAGCTGAGACGGATATGAGGTTCTTCCTCATCCTTGGCACTTAAAGAACATTTGACACTTTCAAGGGAGGTTTGGACTCCCTCTGAAATGTCAGTGTCCCCACCCCGACTGCTCTAACAACTCTGTCATCACCGAGTACTACCTCTATATCAGTGCCACTCTCTGAAATCTCTGAGAAATACTCACGGACTCCTGTCATGTGACGTGAAGCCCCACTGTCCACATACCAGATACCCGAAGATGCTCCGCTAATCGGGGAAAAGCATGCTCCCTCTGAACCTGTGTGGCAGGTGACCCTGCACTAGAGGACTCACACCTAGTGAATGCAAACTCCCGGTCAAAACGACCTGCAAAGTCCTCAATCTCTGTTGAAGCTGCCACGTCCTGGTTCTTCCCCTTCTTCTTCTTCTTCTTCGGACACACAACTGCATAGTGTCCCATCTTTTGACAATTCCAACACTTCACCTTGGAATAGTCCTTCTGTGTGTTCCCATGTTTACCTTTACCTTTGCCTTTGCCCCCACCACTGCTTTTGGAAGCCTACTTCTTCCCTTTGCCTTTCTTGCCTCCTGCCACCAGTGCTACATCCTCATCCTGCTCAACTGGCTTGGCTACCCCAAGCTGACCTTTCCCGATCTTTGTCTGAATGCAATCATCCCAAAACCTCTCCCATGTGGGAAGGGTCTCACGTGCACAAACCCCATCAGCAAAGTTCAACCATGAACGAGGTATTCCATTCACTGCAATCCGCACCAACTCAGTGGGTGGAATGGCCTCTCCAATCGCTGCCAACTCATCTCTCACATTAGTAATCTTTGTGAGATATCCAGCTGCACTATCATTACCCATCTTAATGTTCTTCAGCTTCTCCTTCAGGACCATCTTCCGGTTCTCATTGGTACTCTGGTAGAGATTGGACAATGTTGTCCACATCTCATGGGCATTGCTCTGTCCTCTCACATGAGGAATGCAATGGTCTTTGATTCCGTCTAGAATCAGCCTCTTACCCTTGTTGTTCTTTTTATTATAAGTTGTCAACTGAGTAGCATCAGTAGGCACAACAACAGGGTTCTGTGTGGTATGCACCATGATATCCCAAACTTCTGCCTCCTCAAAGATACTCAGCATTCTCTCCTTCCAAACGCTGTAATTTGTATGCCCATCCAGCGTATCCTCCACCCTCAATCCCAATGACATCCTGTTGTCCTAAAACTGAAAAATAGCACTGCTGTAGTAAAGATAAAACTGTTGTTTATGAAAAAATCAGCTTGCTAGAATTTTCTGAGTGAAAAATCAGCAGCTGTAATTTTTCCTTCTGTTGTCCCAAACTTCCCTTCAGCACTCAAGCTCTGATACCATGTAGAAATTTCTGTTTTCCCACCCCGGTTTTCAGTTTCACCTTATTTCTCCCATGTAGTTAAATGCCCTTTCCCATAACCATACATTTAACAAGCTGAAAAAATAAATATTGCTGAAAACACAAATTCTGGAAATTTTACAGAATGCTGGAAATTGCAGAAATAAAAATCAGCAGTAATAAACAGCCATTAAAACACATTTAAACACTGAGATTTTTTGTCAACTTGACCTTGGAAAAACCCCCTACAACTCTTGGGGAAAACTAGTTTGAGAGCTCTTCTTTGCTTCTGAAAATTGCCTTTTTCACAGTGAGAAATATTTAGCAAAAAATCAGCAAGCAAATTTACAACTTATCTCTTTTCTCATGCCTCACAGCAAACTGGAAATTACAGCAAACAGGACAGCAATAAATGTTGTACGGCCTCCTCGATTTTCGTGCCCACTTTTAGCATTAAATGATGTTGTACGGCCAGAATTAAATGCGATGTACGGACTGCAATAAATGCGATGTATGGCCCTCGTTTTGCATGCAAAAAAAATCAGCAAACTGCTCCTCGATTTTTGTGCAAACCACTCCTCGAAAATCGTGCCAAAATCTGTCTTTCACTATGTGCTGAACCAGTTGTACAAATCTGCTCAACTGCTGCCTTGGAATATGTGCCAAGTTGTTGTCTCCTTCTCCTCCCTGCTCAGAAATCTCTCTTGCTCTCTTGCTCTCCTTCTCCCAATCTGCTCATGAAAGAATGAATGACCTTTTCCTCCTTTTCCTCCTTTAATCTAACCCCAAGTGACTTTTGGGTGATCCAAGTGACTTTTGGGTGATCCCTAAATCCATTGGCTGAAATAGATTGATATCTAAAGTTGAGATTAAATGCTCATTTAAATCTCACTTTTTATTTTTTAATTCACCCCACTTTAATAAAGACCCACTTAGTCATTTATTTCCAAAATCACTTTTCCTTTCTAATTTTTCATTGACTTTATAAAAGTCACTTTAAAATTAGACTTAGTAACTTTATCACTTAAAGTCACTTTTAAATTAGATTTAACTTTATAAAATTATAAAGTCACTTTAGGAGAAAAATTAAATTCTTTTGGACATTTTTCCCTAGGCCAAAGATCAAAGCCTAAGGGAACCATCTGTCCTCCGGTACCAAATTTCAACAAAAAGCATGCAAACTACACTCGCGAATGCGAAGGTGCACAAAAGCGACAGTTTGAAAAACTCACCAAATTAGAAGTACAAACACAGCCAAAGTGAGGGAAGGTCAATGACAGTGCACACTAATTGTCGACATGGATTGAAAATTGCATCAAGACTATCTTGATGGATTGTGTTATGCCTGTTTAAGTTTGCGTAAAAGAATGTGCTCATGAACTTGTTGCAAAATGAGCATGTGTGAGCAAGTGATTTCAACACTTGAAATCCAACAAGGGAGCTCGAAATATTAACATAGCATTACCATCCAAGAAGTGACTACGGAACATTCGATCGCAAGATCCACAGTAGGCTCCAAAATTCGAGTGTAGGCAAAATTTTGGAGGGTGTTTGTCACAGCTCCCATACCAAGGACAATGACCCACTTACAATGATTTCCAACTATCTTCTTGTCTATTTTGCTTCAGATGTACATTAATATGTAACCCTTTTTACATAAATTGAAAACCAAGTGACTTCTTCTATGAAGTGTTGAACAAAAGTATTTCTGATGGAGATACCAATGGTGAAGGGTTGAGTGTTGATGATAACCTTATTGCAGTCAGATGCAAATTCTTTCTACAAATATTCAACTTTTGTCATCTAAAGAACATGTCAATATATGCTTCCAATAGGACAATGCAAACCCAACAAAAAACTCTTACTACCTATAGTTGATGTTTTATGCCCATAGATGTTGCTTGACTTCTACTGTAATAATAACCCTAAACATAAACTGATAAAATACATCTTCAAGTAAATTTTATGATACAATATATCCCTCAGTACAATACTACAGCCTTTATCAATTTGGAAACCCTCACTATAGTAGACTTACTCAAGAATAGTAATGACTGTAAAAATTATGGTGAGTCTGTATACTACACTTTTTGCTTTGCTCAAGGCCTTGCTTGTTTATACATCATAGACTAGCCACCAAATGAGAACATTTTTCTTTTCCTTCAGAACACAAGCACTAAACAAAAATTGCAAGAGCAATCATACCTTCGAGTATGCAAGAGTTGCCACTGGTCCTTTGATAATCTTCTTATCATAGTGGTAGGTTTGTCAACCTTCTTTAAGTCTTAATCCCAATGATTTTGTACCCTTATCTGAAGTAGTTCTGCAATAACATTAAGTGATGAAACCCTTATTTCATTTCAAATCCTTGCCACTAAAGGCTTGTTTATTGTGTCGAAGTGTTGATGTCACTGCCTTGTTTGCATTAATCATGGAACTCTTACTGAAGTAATTAGATAACAAATCTTCAATGTTCTATCTTCAATCTATGGTTTATTGAAATATGTATAAACATAGGCTACTTAACACTTGCAACACATACCTCCTTCAGTTTTAAGGGCAATTGTTTGATCAGTTATCATACTATACAGTCACAAAGATTGGTCTATTGTTTAGGTCAGCTTCTTGGAGCAGTCACTAGAAAAAATATGTATATGTGTGTGCGCGCGTGCATAAAGGACTTCACCTTAGCATGTCACTGTATGGCCGAAAGTAATAGTCATGATCTCACAATACTTCAATGGATTTGGTCTTGAGATGCCATACAAAAAACCGCAGGGATAGGTCTACTTTGCTAAATAAAAAGACTTGAACTGAATCCTCTTGCTCAGAACACCGTTGTTGATATGGAATGATTCCTTTCAAAATTCAAAAACAAACACAAAATCGAAACCTCTTGCAGACATCACAGAGTCGAATTGATTGCTCCTTTAAGAATTAAAACAATGGACCTGGACTATATTTTTTGTCCCTTCAAGCCACAGAGGTGTTTTAAGTTCGGTGTTAAGGTATTTTTTAAGTGGTTCGGTCCTTAATTGTAGGGATATAACACTAGACTCAGGCTTTAAAATACTATTCATTGATCCTTCATTGTAATAATGTGAATGTTATAGATTTGGGTCTTCTCTAAGAGGCCTTGTAGTCCTACAATAATCAAGACGATATCCTCTGGCCAATAAAAATAGATATTTGTTTCAAAATATGATACGTTAGAGGGCCGAGACTTCCTTCCTACAATAAACCAACTAGCCACCAAGTACAAACCAAAACAAGTGCAAACCAAAATTCCCAAAACCCTCTCTTTTCATCTTTCGTTATATCCATAGGGATCGAAATATTTCAAAGTAATATCACATAGAATTAATCATTAAGCTCATGCCTTATGAATGACAATTGATTGGCATTATATAGGTTTTGTCTTGGATTAAAAGGGGGCCTCCAAAAGATGAGTCGTTGGAGAATTTTAGTGCTAAGTTTTCCTTGAGCCATAAGATTTGGGACTCAAAAACCACTTTTAATTTTGATTCTTAAAAATAATTATGAAATCCCTCTAAAGTATAACATTTGCTATTATTTTAATAATGGAGAAAGGGTTTGATCATTTGATCATTTGACTTGACCAAAAAGAGGTTCCACATCACCACCCCATGGGGTTTTTACCCACAAATTGGGTCCTTCAACTTCAATCAAGCATAACTTACAAATCATGAAGGCTCTTGTGACGTGCTACATAACACTGAAAATGGCTCAGCGAGGAGAATACATCAAGGATGATATTGACATGATAAAACATGAATTTCCATGTCATATTAGTCAAAAAACAGTAGGGGATCTCTTGGTATTGCTTGGGTTAACATCAATGAAAACCACATATCAACATAAAAGGATGCATATTGACAGGAAATGTGATGGTACAACAATCTACTTGGAAAGGAGCATTATATTTGCTTAGTCGATGGAGAGAAAGGGGTGAGAAAGTTGTTTGAGAGTGACAGAGACAAGTCGGGCCATCGATAGAGGTGGGCAAATTAGTTCACAAAATAAAAAATCAAAATCAAAAGAAATCAAAATATGAGATAGAATGAATTGAACCATACCCAAGCTAAGTTAGTTGACACCTTGCTCTAACAAGGAGCGAGGAAATTTTATTTGGAATTGATTCTTTCAATCTTACAAAAGGGATAAATAGCTAAGCAACAATAACCAAAAGAGAGAGGGTGTATTGTTGGGATAACCATCATCCTAGTGATATAACACTTAGATAAACATTATCATAGCAATATATCATTAAGTTACGAATGATTGTAAAGCAAGTTTCATGATTTAAGTGACTATTGAGGGAGTGTTATATCGTTGAGATAACCTAGTCGAGGGCAATATATCAATCAGTTGACCAAGTTTGGAATGATACATTGTTGGAGGAAGTGAATACGAGAAGAAAAATGTCCAGTTAAATCACTTTTTGAGTGTTACATCACTAGCTAGATCAATATTGTAGCATTGTATCGCTAGGTGATGAATGTCAAGGTGATATAGCACAGAAGAAAGCAAGTTTGCAAAACAAAAATTTGAGTTAAGTCATTTCACTATGTATCTTGTCAATGTGGAAATTAATTGTTGGATTATTGTATCATTGGCATGACCAAGTTCCCAATGTTGTATCATTGGACTGACCAACATCTCAGCACTATATCGCTAGGTTGAGCATCTTTGAGGCCATGTATCTCTAGGTTGATAAAATTCTCAAAATTGTGCTCGAAGTTCATCTTACATCGTGTCAAGGCCAATAGAACAGTGAATTAAGCTAAGGAAAGGTCAAATCAAACTTGATAGGGATATTTTGAGACTTTGGGGTAGGTGGGGCCATCAAGGAGCGAGGAAATTTTATTTGGAATTGATTCTTTCAATCTTACAAAAGGGATAAATAGCTAAGCAACAATAACCAAAAGAGAGAGGGTGTATTGTTGGGATAACCATCATCCTAGTGATATAACACTTAGATAAACATTATCATAGCAATATATCATTAAGTTACTAATGATTGTAAAGCAAGTTTCATGATTTAAGTGACTATTGGGGGAGTGTTATATCGTTGAGATAACCTAGTCGAGGGAAATATATCAATCAGTTGACCAAGTTTGGAATGATACATTGTTGGAGGAAGTGAATACGAGAAGAAAAATGTCCAGTTAAATCACTTTTTGAGTGTTACATCACTAGCTAGATCAATATTGTAGCATTGTATCGCTAGGTGATGAATGTCAAGGTGATATAGCACATAAGAAAGCAAGTTTGCAAAACAAAAATTTGAGTTAAGTCATTTCACTATGTGTCTTGTCAATGTGGAAATTAATTGTTGGATTATTGTATCATTGGCATGACCAAGTTCCCAATGTTGTATCATTGGACTGACCAACATCTCAGCACTATATCGCTAGGTTGAGCATCTTTGAGGCCATGTATCTCTAGGTTGATAAAATTCTCAAAATTGTGCTCGAAGTTCATCTTACATCGTGTCAAGGCCAATAGAACAGTGAATTCAGCTAAGGAAAGGTCAAATCAAACTTGATAGGGATATTTTGAGACTTTGGGGTAGGTGGGGCCATCAAATTTTTGTATGCATTGGTGGCACAGAGAAAATTTAGGGGGGTGTGTTGTTTATTCCACAACAAAACCTTGTTTATGTTTAATATAAACAAAAGATCAAGTGTTTCAAGTCTAATGCATAAGGAGAATAAAAATTGTTAGCACCTTCCATTAGTGTCTACACTCCCAAGACATCTCTTGGCCACACATTGTTCCTTCCACTGAATGGAATGGTGTGTTTGAATAGAATAATAACACTTAATAAAATGGCCCATTGTATGGATCATTGTCAAAGCATGAAGCTTGTAACATTCATCATCAAGCACACACTTACTTGTAATGTCTTTAATATGACTCCTTATAAGCAGTTGCCTAGACAAAAGCCCTCTATTTCACACTTCAGGATTTTTGGAAGAGGAGCATAGGTCATTAGGGGAATTTTGAGGTCAAAATGGACCTTAAAAGTAAAAAAAATTCGTTAAAAACATTTTTTGAAAAACCATTAAAATTCAAGATGATGATGTCAACCATAAGGGTAAATATTTTTGGAGGGAAATAAGAAAACAATTCTTTTTAATCATATTTTTTTATTTATCTCCCTATAGACTTATGCAAATTAGAAGTGTAAGCATTCATTAGATGTGAATTTCAAATTTCCAATGTAGGCACTCATTGGATGCAGAATTTAATTATGCATCCAACAAATGCCTACACTTGAAATTTGAGTACACATATAAAAGAATTTTAAAATAGATGAAAAATAGTAGTTTCCTTTCTTTCCCTTTGAAAACTCATCTTTCATTAATTATTATAACTATTAGTTTATTATTTTCCATAAGATGCTCATTTGAGACCTCAAATTTCTCCTAATGCCACCTACCTCATGGAATGTGTGCTACATACTCTATCCATTATACTCACCAAAGTATAGGCTATATTTGATGAGTGTGTTCCTCATAGTCCTTCAAAATCTCTTCCTTCACCTCTTTCAAACAATGATTATCAACTTATCTCCAAAAATTACAAAATATGTTGAATCATTGTTTATATGGCTGAATCATCCTCAAATTTATTGAGCCTGAACAATATCAAAATATCTTAGCTAATTTTCACTTGTGGCCACATACCGACACACTTTGTGAGTTATTGAGGCTCTTAATGCATCGAGCTATGGATAGGAGCAAGTAATTACATCATTATTATACTATTATATTTTATTCTTATATTATAATCACATACAAGTATTTTGTGGGAATATTATTTTCAACTTATATGTTGGATTAGGGATCCTTGAAGAATTCACTATGGATCATCTACCTCATTAATTCTGATAAACAATACTTTATCATATCCTTGACTACAATATTATACTTTCTAGATATGTAGTGATTAATCTCTCCCAACATCTCCTTATGAGGTTGAGATTCTCCATGGTCATGGGGAAGTCGGAAATATTCCCACCACTAAGCTAACTCTCTAAGTGTGGTTAGAAATTTCATGCAAGTACACCCTCATTTGAACTACTTGAGTTCATACTTATTATCTACATTCCTAGAGTCATAGATGTATACACTCTCACCAAAGTCTACAAATTTCACCATTGTTGCCTACTTCGTTAATCAAAATGTTGGGTTATTTCAAGGGTCAAAGCATGCACACAAGTATAAAGGTGCACTTTGTAGTTTCTCTATAATCAATTAAAAATATCTCCAATGATAGTACCCACCTTAAATTTATACATTATGGAGTCATCCAAGTTCTTGTAGAAATTCTCACTGTAGCTTAAACTGATTATGTAATGTGTCTGAACCGTGGCTATGTGTCTTAGGAACACCTTTCCTTTACTGAAGACTACATCATAGCCTTTGTCTTCCAACATTGCGACTGATACCAAGTTTTTCTTCAGTCCAGGCACATACTTTACATCAGTCAGGGTGAGAGGAGCTCCATGCTCCATCTGAAACACAACTGTACCTTCACTTGAAACACGATACTTTCCATCATCGCCAATCTCTATTCGCATCTGGAGGTCTTTCTCCTCCAAGGTATTGAATAAACTCTTATCGCTGGTCATGTGGAATGAGGCTCCACTATCCAGGTACCGAACACAACCCACCATCGATGAAACCATGCATGCGATGAGGGTAAAATCCAATTCGAACTATGAGACCAGTGCCTCACCATCTAATCCTTTCAAGGATCCCTTCTTGGATTTCTTCAATGGACAATTAGTTGCATAATGGCCCACCTCATGATAATTAAATCATCTCACTTTAGATTTGTCAATCTTCTTCCCACCATGGGAAGAACTCGATTTGGAATGGGAAGCCTTCCCTTTCCCTTTCTGTGCCTTACTTTATAAGGCTAGATTTTCTTCATCATCATGATTTGATGAAGAACCATCTTTGGTGCTTCTCCTGGTCTCCTCCTACATCAGATTCAACCACAGTCGTTCCCAATCTGATAGTTTCTCTCTTCCATTCACTGAGTCCTGCTAGCTATGCTAGCTCTTAGGAAGACCGAGGAGAGCAAGACTCACCATGTCATCATCAGCTGTCGTGATTCCTACACTTCCAAGCTCATCTCTGCAGGTGGTGAGCTTGTTCAGATATTTAGAGATCATGTCGCCCTTTTCACACTTGATTTTCCGAAGCTTGTCCTTCAGCGCCAGCTTCCTCTGGTCGTTGCTCTTCTGATATAGATCCTTCAATGTCTTCCACATTGAAAACGGAGTCTCCTTCCCATGGAGACTCGAGACAATATGGTCTCGAACTCCCTCCAAAAGAATCCTCCTCGCTCTCGCCACACATTTCTTCCATTCCGCCAATTCTTGGGCATTAGCTGTTGCTGGCTTGGGGACTTCTTGATCAATGAAGTCCTTCAAACCGTTGTCTTCTAATACTGCTTTCATGTGATCCTTCCATGCTATGTAATTCAAGCTGCCATCCAAGGCATACTCGAGTCTCAAGCCATTGAACGCCATTAGTGAACTTTGAGATGTGATAAGAAATCGATTTTGTACCTACAATCAAGAACCTCAAACTTTGAACTTCTCCCTTCTTTGTATATTGTTCTCCGCTTTGATCACCTTTGCTCTAATACCATGTAGAAATTCTCATTAAATTGGTTATGATTGAGCAAGATCAACCAGAACACATATAACAAAGAAGAAGATTCAATCACACATGAAACACAAAAGAATACTCTGGGGAGAGCCTCAGCTAAAAACCCCGCTATCTATATTATCATACAAGTGGAAATATCTCAAGATTACACAAAGCTTTAGCTCTCAAGCTATCCAGCTCTCAGTACGATCCCTCACTGCTGTTCATAGACATAATAGACAACACGTATGCCTGCCTCCTATTTCCTTGCGTAGTTTCTCCTGGTTCCTCCAACTGCCACCTGTGTGATTCTCACCTCACACATTGCTCTGACCTCTATAGTAATTGGGCAATCCTCAAGGAATGAATTCCTTCTGCATGCAAGAGATATTCACATGGGAATATTCTTGCAACTGATAGTACATTGTCCCTGCCTTTAATCTCAACTAGGTCTTTGTCTGAACTGACATGCATGAGTTATTTATGAGAGAATATTCAGTTATCTGGAGAACACTATTTGCATGCATGCATGCATTAACTGACTGAACTCACAATTAGTTCCACAAATTGTTTGGAACTAATTTAACTGGACTTAACTCAGTTAACTGAGTTAACTAATTACAACTCAAATACAACTCATCCTTATCTCCTTAATTAAGGGATAACTTCCTCAATCAAAGGGATAATTGTTGCATGACTTCACAAAGACTTCATGTTTGAATTTCACCAACTAATTAAATCAAGATGAATTAATTAATTATTTTTCAAACAGTTGGTGAGACTAAATTCGAATTTTAATTCTCAATTTTAATTCAAGGACAAATTAAAATTGGAATATATCCTAAAATGCTATCTATAGCAATGCTATTTTGAGCATTTCTTGTTGCTATTTTCAACGGTTCTTACTATAAATTAACAACACAATTACACCTCCATAATATATCTTCATCTTCATGCCTTAACTACAATTATTCATAATTCCTATATACTTTTGTTACCATTGATCCATGTTGCAATTCCCTCTAGCCTTATTTCCGCTAGTTGACTTCTTACTTCAATTCATGCTCCAGAGACTAATATGTGTAACATTTGACAAAGTGTAAAGATGATTCCTCCAATGTTTTTTGTTTAGAATGGATCTCTTTGGAAAACACTTTGAAGTTGTCATTCAAACCAGTAGTAATGGACATGTGACCATTTTAGGGCTAACAAATTGTTTCTCTAACATTGCTAATAGTTATTGAATTCTTTATCAATACAGAATTATGATCTCACACCCTTCAAGCAAAACAATGATATGGACAATTAGTTAATGCATTCAAGAAAATAAAGAAATTCCACCCCACAGTGTTGGAAAAGTGTTCAGTATTTCAAAAGTGTTTTCTTGTACCAAATGCCATTGAAACACCACTAAAACATTGCAATGGCATTTCAAGCTTTTGAAATGGTGTATCAATCAAATTATTGAACATTTTTGTTAGCGTATAAACCATTTCATCCAACATTTCAGCTAATCAAATGAAGGAAATAAACTAAACAATTACAAAAGTGCTAATTCTAATCTCTTATAAATGATATAAGACATGACTCATCAAACATCAAGAAATCAAATTACAATGGCAAATGTTAAACATATTTAGAAACACGTAGAAACTTCTCTTCAATGGTATTTCATACAAATAGTTAAAATCATTACAAATATTTAAAAATGTTCTTTCATACAAATACTTAGAAGATTTCAAATATAATTTCTTGATATTCTGAAAATAAAAAATTGTCTAGCTACCTATAAGTTCATGGTATTCCCTAGAGTATCATTAGCTATCTAAAGATGTAGTTAATATTCCCTAAAATTTATAATGAATGATTAGGGAATTAGTTAATATTCCCTAAAATTTATAATGAATGATTAGGGAATTGGTAAAAATGTTAAGCTTATTCCTTAACATTCATGAAAGGTGTTATTTCTAGACAAGAACTGTAAATATATAGAGAATTATCATCATAAGTTTAGCTACAAATTGTTTATTTTTAATTCCAAAAAAAAAAAACTAGACCAAATTTCTTTATAATTTCAAAAATTTAGTCAAACTAACACAATTTAGCTTTTATAATAGAATCAAAATATAAAAATTAAAAACATTGGCTTGGTCATCTCTTAATGACAACACATCTTTCGGATTTCTTTCCTAATTTGAAATCCATGAATCGTAATCTAAATTTTGTCACCTGATTTCTTTTCATGCATATAGGTGGATGCACATTCTAATAACTTGTCGTATCTAGTCAACAATTCTTAGCTCAAGTGGTTGAGATAGTGGTTTTCCATCCCATCCACCTAAGTTCAAGTCTCCAGCAACATGGCCTATCATAGTAAGGCTGAAAGGATGGGCATTCCATTGGAGTTTGGGATCCCGGCTCCAGTTTTCGATGGTCTCCAGATATCTCGATCCTAGGTTGAACTATGTGTTTCTAATATATGTGGCTTGTGAGATGTTGTATATATCGAGGGAGGTTGCTAGTTCCCCATCTAAAAACAAATAACTTGTCATATCTATCTCAAATGCCATAGTCAATGCCTCTATCAAAATCTATGCAACTTAGAAATATGAGGCTAAATAAATCAATAAATTTTCTTCACATCGCCAACACCTTGAATAATTTAGCCACAACCCTAATGGAATAATAAATGATATGAAAAGTGGAGACTATGGCCACCTTCTGAATTTTGAAATAAAAAATAATTTTATCATCTAAGGGACTGCATATAAACCTAAACAACTAATGACTATCTCTAAATTAGAACAAAGATAGAATATACACCACAATAACCTTTGCTTCACTGGAAAATGTCAAAGTAGATTAAAATTTTGGCCTACATATATCATGTCAACTTGGTAAAAAATGAACAATTTTTGCATTCAATACAATGTTGGGCACCATGTGTATTTATTAAATGCATTCAACTAGTACAGTCATCACTAATAAAAATAATGCATTGAAACAAAAGTGAAACCTCTCGTACAATTTTATATAAATCAATTAAAAATTGTGTACACAGCGAACTCTTTATAGAATCTAGCCAAAGCCCTAAAAGATCAATAGATGACATTGAAGGTTGGAGACTATGTCCATGGGGGGAGCAATGCCATACAACATGGGTTTATATTGGGGGATATATATTGAGAAAAAAAATGACATAATATATTAGGGATATATAGGAGGTAAAGGGCTTTTATATTCATAGGTATAAAAAATGAAGCTCAAAGTTAATGAAAAAATATATAAGGGGTATAAAAAAATGTTAATGAAAAAATGGATACCTACAATATCTAGTGAAATTAGGGGTTTTTAAAATTGGAAAGGTGTATTGGATTAAATAATGTGATTTTTAGAGTTATTTTCCAATATGTAGTCAAATTAAGGGTATTGTTTAATATTCCATGAATGCACGTGTTATGTCAGAGGTTCATTGAGTGAAGCCCCCGTGACTGTCTACCTTACAAATTTTAAATAACTTCGATATGTGTCATCTGAGGGACTGCATATAAATCTAAACAATCTAATGACCATATCAGACTACAAGCAAAGACAAAACATAACATGTAATGATGGATTTGGTCAAAAATGTTGAGCAAGCATATTCCTCGGTAAATGTCAACTTCGTAAAAAAATGAACATTTTTTGCATTCAATACAATGTTGGGGGTTAAATAATGTGATTTTTAGAGGTATTTTCCAATATGTAGTCAAATTAAGGGTATTGTTTAATATTCCATGAATGCATGTGTTATGTCAGAAGTTCATTGAGTGAAGCCCCCGTGACTGTCCACCTTACAAATTTTAAATAACTTCGATATGTGTCATCTAAGGGACTGCATATAGATCTAAACAATCTAATGACCATATCAGACTACAAGCAAAGACAAAACATAACATGTAATGATGGATTTGGTCATAAATGTTGAGCAAGCATATTCCTCAGTAAATGTCAACTTCGTAAAAAAATGAACATTTTTTGCATTCAATACAATGTTGGGCTCCATATGGGTATTTATTTAATGCATTCAATTAGTACACTCATAACTCGTAAAAATAATGCATTGAAACAAAAATGAAACCTTTCATACAAATTTATATAACTCAATAAAAAAGTTATACACAACCAACTCTTTACATAATTTAGCCAAAGCCCTAAAAGATCAATAGTTGATAATGCCCACCTTACAACTTTCAAATAACTTCGATGTGTCATCTGAGGGACTGTGACTTTCAAATAACTTCGATGTGTCATCTGAGGGACTGTGCATATAAATCAAAACAATCTAATGACCATATCAAACTACAAACAAAGACAAAACATAATGTGTAACGATGCAACTTAGAAATACGAGACTACATAAATCAATAGATTTTCTTCACATTGCCAACTTGTTGAATAATTTAGCCACAACCCTAATGGAATAATAAATGATATGAAAAGTGGAGACTATGGCCACCTGAATTTTGAAAAAAAAAATTCATCATCTAAGGGATTGCATGCAAACCTAAACAGCTAATGACTATCTTTGAATGGAGTTGTCTTTAGTGTGACTTTTTGGAAGCTTCTACGGTAGGTTTTTCCAGTGTAATTTCTCTAAAATCCGACAGGAATTGATTGAAATCACAAGTTTGATGGATAATCATGTCCAATCGAAGTGCCCTATGGGTTTTCCAGGGTGATGAATCCATATATACAGTGAAAAAACTAGTTTAAATAACACAAATCAAGATTTCACCTCAAATTTTTCCACCAGATTCCGACACCGGAAAGTCCAAAAAGTCGCACTAAAGACAACTCCTCTCTGAATTAGAACAAAGATAAAATATACACCACAATAACCTTTGCTTGACTGGAAAATGTCAAAATAGATTAAAATTCAGGCCTACATATATCATGTCAACTTGGTAAAAAATGAACAATTTTTGCATTCAATACAATGTTGAGCACCATGTGTATTTATTAAATGCATTCAACTATTACACTCATCACTAGTAAAAATAATGCATTGAAACAAAAGTGAAACCTCTCGTACAATTTTATATAAATCCTGAGTTTTTAAAAAGTCATCACACTTATTTCAGATACAGATACCATAGCCAGTGCCTCTAACCAAATCCATGCAACTTAGAACAATAATACGATGTTACATAGATTAATAAATATTTTATAGATGGCCAATTCCTTGAAGAATTCAGTCATAGCCCAAATGGACCAATAAACAATATGAAAATTGGAAAATGTGACGCCCTTATAAATTTTGAATATATTTTAATGGTCAATCTAAGGGACTGCATATAAAGCCAAACAATCTAACGACTATCTGAGAATTAGAACAAAGACAAAGCATACACGACAACAACCTTTGGTTGAGCTAAAAAAAGTCAAGGTAGATTAAATTCTAGGCCTACATCTATCATATCGACCTGGTAAGAAATGAGCATTTTTTGTATCCAAGACAATGCTGGGTACCACGTGGACATTTATCGAATGCATTCAACTATGGAGTACAGTTACCACTAGTAAAAATAATGCAAAATTCAATTCAAGCTTTCATATAATGTTACATAAATCAATAGATTTTCTCAACACGGCCAACTCCTTGCAGAATTTAGCCAAAGCCCTAAAGGATCAATAGATAACACGAAAGGTTGGAGACTATGCCCACCTTACAAATTTTGAATAAAATTGATCTGCTTCATCTGAGGGGCTCCGCACATAAAGCCAAACAATCTAATGACCATGTCAGTAAGAACAAAGATAAAACATACACCCGCTCTACCCTTTGCTTGAGCGAAAAAAATCAAGGTAGATTAAATTCCAGGGCCACGTATATCATGTCAACCTGGTAAAAAATGAAACATTTTTTGCAAACATTCAGGACGATGCTGGGCGCCACATAGTCTTCTGTGCACACAGGATCCCTTCCTTCTCTTTTGAGTATGTGAGTCGAACCTCCCAGTGCAATGATTTTATCAGGGTCTCCAATTCATTTATTATATCTAATTTATCTCGAAAAATTGCAGAGCCTCCTGGCCGTAATATCCGATCAACCTCTGCCATTACAGGTTCCAATTGGCACCTATAGTAAACAATTGAATTATTAACATAACATTTGAGCAGACAGTGAGACAATCCAAAAATGTCTGAAGATGATTAAACAAAAACAATGTCGGCAGAAGTGGTTAAGTAATTTATTTATCCCAACCTTTTCTTAAGCTTAGAGAACAGGTGATCAGCATGCAAAAGGTCATATGTCCTGGGGTATGTACTGAAAGACTGACACCAATCATGATAAATACCAAATAAACCACGGTCGTAGATGATTGGAAGTGTGTCAGGAGAATCTATTGGCACAACATTCATTACCCAAACATGCTGTCCTGCTAAAGCTGCAGCAAACCTGTCAAGTATACCATCTTATATCACACTTGAGAATAAAATATCGTTACTTCTAGAACATAAGAATAAGACCGCTAGCTGATAAAAAAGCCGCTAATACGTAAGTTAATAGTATAAGTTAGCGATTTTACTATGTAAATCTCTTTAGTTCGAATAAAAATGCAGTTCAAATAAAAATGCAACTACTCATCCTATCCATTGATAAGGTGTCACTAGCTAAGATCGTGTATAGTAAAAAACCACTGAAAAATTAAAAGTCGTACTAGTAAGCCCACATGCAAAATTCTGTGGGAATTTATCACCCACAGAATATCAAAAAGCAGAAGCTATGATATTCATAGGCAAAAGTATGGGAAAGGGTGAAATATCCCCACCCTCCATAAACTGCTTTCATATCCATAACATTCCGAACAGTAGACCAGTTGATTCCGAACCCAGTAAGGTAAGACTTGGTGACAACACGTCTCCAGTGATCAGTGTCTGATGTGAAGTCTATTGCTGCTTGTTTTCCATATAATCCAGCTTGCATGTTGTACAACCAGAAGGGAGGTTTTTCGAGCCTTAGAGGCCAATCTTCTGGCCACACAGTCCCACGCTCACCATCAGAAGTTGGCACCTTATGCAAGCAGCTCTTCATGGGAATATACCTGGCAAAGAATAAAAAAAAAAGTGAAACAAGACTTTATAGATGATTAATTTCAACGGATGTATAGGAAACACTTTTGGAAATGCATACCATGCAGCATTGGGATCATCAGTCTCATCACACATAGGAGGATCTTGCTTCCTTCTCAAATCATAACATGAATTTGATGTAGGTTTTTGATAAATCGCAACACCAACTGCATTGACCCTATCATTTTTTTTTGCAACGAGGTTCCAACACATTGATGCCGTCAAATCAGACATAGCTGCAAAACATCACTAAACAAAAATATTTAGCCTGAAGATAACTCGCATGCATAATTTACTAAGAACTATAAGAAAGAATCAAAACTAATTATTATATCCTCATAAATTAGGACAAGGAAAGAAGTGAAACTCTCAAATAGCATGCCAACTAAAATGAAAGCAATCCATAGAGAGAAAAACCTAAATATACATTTTTAAGATGCTTCTAAACATTTCACCCAAGCTCATGACCTTACAACCTACTCACCATTAAGTGGAAGTAATTTGAGTCAATGGTTGAAAACCAATAGAAGAAATGACTAGTGCGGGAAAATAATAGGACTGATTCTTCATTATTTTCAGGAATTTTTGGAAGAACACATAAATGAGAAGATAAGAAAAAGGTTCCACCCTCAATTCATTTGAATTCATACTGCATAAGAACACAGATTGATAGTTCAAAACTGGCTGTCATGGATAAAAAATTAAAATAGACAAGGATAAGATAAGATAGATAATTTTATGGATGACCACAACACTAGGTAAATGAGAGAAAAAATACATCCAGTGTACAGAAAAAAAGTGGAGTGGGAAAGCAACTCCTTGATCATCTTAATGTCGAGTGTGCAAAAGCAACTCCAAGCTGAATGTCTAGATAAGAGAAACTATAGACCTACATGATAATACATCCAAAAACCCTCTTACCAGAAATTGTTTTTCCACTCCAAAATTGACACTTATAAACCAAACATTACTAATTTCGGTAAACTAGGGAATCCAACTAAAATGGGAATTACAACCTTTTATACACCCTCTTAATGATCATTTTGTAGGAATTTACAGGGTAAGTTCCTCAGATAGAACACCAAAGGACATCGCTCACAAACAGATCACAGATCAATACACTAGTATTCTTGACGTGGTTAAAACCCTCAAAGAGGGAAACACTCCACGGCCTGAGCCAACGTGGCCACTTCAGGGAATTTATTAATAAAAGAATGAAAATTTACATAAGCTTCTCTCATGAATGGTTACACTACAAATGACCCCTCCATGCTCTTTAAATAGAGATCATGGACCAATCTGATGTTAAGCCACAGATCAAGTGTCGGTAATACCAAAGAGAGAATGAACCGTCGGATCACTTCATGTCTAGAACATATCATGACCGTCGGATTGTAAGTTACAAAAGTACATAATAAAGAAACACACTTTACCTAATTCTACACTAGACCAAGTTGTACTTAACTATTTCCTATGTGTCAGAATATCCTAACACATTTTATTTATTTTTACACACACAATCTCCCTAAACCACTGAAGCTTTTCATTGCTCAACGCTCTTGTGAAGATGCCTGCAGGGAAATGGCAAGTACAAGCAAAGCAACTCCAAGCTGAATGTCTAGATAAGAGAAAATATAGACCTACATCCAAAAACCCTCTTACCAAAAATTGTTTTTCCCCTCCAAAATTGACACTTGTAAAGCCAACATTACTAATTTCAGTAAACTAGGGAATCCAACTAAAATGGGAATTACAACCTTTTATACACCCTCTTAATGACCATTTTATTTCCTTTTACACACAGAATCTGCTAAACTATTGAAACTTTTCCTTGCTCAACGGTCTTGTGAAGATGTCAGTACAAGCTATATATATGTGTGTATGTGTGTGCATCCTTATATATATACAGCTGTGTATACACACACATATCTATATAATGTTATTTATATAATTATATACATAAATTTTTAATATATTTATTAATAAAGACTTTAATATTGATAATATATATATCTATAAATATATATATAGAATTAAAATAATAATAATAATAATAATTGCTATTATTATTATAGTCATTGGGCTTAGCTTGGGTGGTTGGGAGATATGTTGTTATCCTCCCCACAGGTTTCAAATCCTACATGTCAAAGTTGAGCTCATAATGAGTATTTCTTGTAATGGCTTTGAGTCTTGTTGTCTAAGCAATCCCACAAGGATCAAAACATGTATTCCCCATATGGAATGTAATGATATTTCTCATGCAAAAAATATACACATATAGAATTAAGGTTATTTATATATGTTATCTTATAAGATTAAATTCCCCAGTTATCGTTATTTTTTCATAGCTCCATTCTCTGTTCACTGTATATTTTTGTAGCTCCATTTGCTGCTCACTGTAAATTTTGCATGTCTCTATTTTCCGTTCACCGTGTCGCGACACTCTTTGACCATTGAGATAAGACTGAATTTAAATTTCAAGACAGAATTGGGTGAAAACATGGCTTATAGTCTAGCTGCAAGTGAGCACATGTGAGTGAGCATAGACCAAGATTCTGTAAATATAAAATGGCAAGCTATAATTTTCATTTTAGTATTTGAAAAAAAAAACCTCTCAATTGCAGGGAGCACAGATTAATGTCGGCATACATTTTGTGGTGGATGATCCCTTTCCATTACCAGATCCAAGCACGTCCAAATCTGTTTCCAAATCAGGATCAGGATCTGACCCAGGGATCCGCTGATCCATTCCCCAGGATCAATGGATCCACTAAGACAGCATTCTGGTCTTTGTGTTGCCCTTAGGATTTCAGGGAGCTACAAGAAATTCAAAGAGTTCTTTGGAATCATGAATAATCAATTCAGCATAACAGGATTTCTATCACTTTACTAACCACAGAGCTAAATGACAATGAGCATCATTCCATTTCTCAATTTGCACCAATCATGAGAAATCTTGTGCAGCAGAAACAACAAATTGCTAGACTAGAAGCTGAATGCAGTTTGCCGAGAGATATGGTTGTCAAATTGAGTGAAGCAACTTCGCCAGGGGCCTCCCATCAAAAATGTCAGTGAACTCAGCCCAAGGGAATTTCAAGAAAGGAACAGTGCATCAGCTGGTTGAGGACATGGAGATTGGGAAGCCAGAGCATGTCCCTTCAAAGGCTATCAGCCAACATGTTTTCCATCAAGTTTAATGTTTTTTGAAGTTATTAGGATATTCTATGTTTACTTCAGTATTCAGCATATATAGCTGTAAAAAATACTGGGATACTTTTCCTGTTGACATATGTAAGGTCTGCTTTCTGCATGAAAGAAACTGTTTATTTTGCATAAAACTATGGATAGAACTGTAGAAAATTAATGATCTGCACCCTAACCCCTGTTTACAATTTTGCATGTGTTCATTTGATCCAATCCACATGTTTTTTCTTGCTGATATAAATTTCAGAATGCATTATTTGTACACATTCAAATAGTATTTCTACTATTTAACACATTTCCTATCAGCTGTAATTAATGCTAAATTTACGCAAGCATTCAAGTATGAGACACTTATTTTTGGTCAAGGTGACCCCGGAAAAACCTTGCAGCCTTTTGGAAAAAAAGGGTCTTCAAAGGAGGATTTTATTGCTTGAGAAATTATTCTAAATACGGTCTTCAAAAGAGGATTTTATTGCTTCAGAAATTAGTCTAAGTACATAAAAATAACCACAGTACTTATCTCCCTTTAGCTAAAGCTTTAAATGCAATTTCTGGAAATTTGCGCCCACTGAAATAATTTCCAGATTTTACAAAATTTCATGCCCAGAAATTTCCTGCACTTTCACACAGCGCAGCTCCTTGATTTCTGTGCTCTGAAAGCAGCCTCGAAATCTGTGCCAAGTCAGCCTCGAAATCTGTGCTGAAGATGCCTCGAAATTTGTGCATATAGGTGACAGCAGTGCCTTGAAACCTGTGCTGGGCGGTGCCTCGATTTCTGCACCTTCCTTTCTCAGAATTTTGTGCCCAGAATTCTCAGAATTCGTGCAGTTGTCTCCTCAGAAATCATGCAGCCCTGAGCCTCGAAATGCGTGCCTTTTTGCCTCGATTTCTGTGCTTCTCTATGGCTGCCTTACTCCTTGATTTCTGTGTTGTTGTAGCTGCCTCCTTTGCCTAGGAATTCAAGCTCTCCTCCTCAAGCTACAAACTCTCCTTGAATTTCTCCTCTCCTCTTCTCCTCTTGCTCTCTCAAGTGTGAAGTGAAGAATGAGCCTCCCTTTTCTCCTTTTGTCTTTTGGAAAAGATTGAATCCCTAACCCTAGGATTCAATGGTTGAGATTTAATCTCCAAATCTCAAGATGTGTGGTTGAGATCACTTTTCCCAAATGACCCCCTCATACATTGGCCCCATTACTTAAAAGCCTCCTAGTACCTTTTTCAAGTTGTATATCTTTTTCTAATTTTCTCATAAAGTGATTTTCTCAACTCACTTTAATATTAGAAAAGTGAACTATGTACTTTACACATAAAGTCACTTTATAAAGTACAAGTGACTTTAATATTAGAAAAAGTACATGGTACACCACTTTTAAGTATCTCTTCCACCCATGACATTAATATAACTCATAAATGTCACCAAGTCAAAAGTCATTAATGTGTCTACTAGGCTAAAAGGGATAAATGCCTAGTAACACCTCTCCTTGGTATTATTTTCAACAAGTAATATGGAATTCGCTGTTTAGCACAGCTACAGCATTATATAATACAAATTTCTTAGTTTCAGTTAAAAACACAAACAAGGCCTCTAACACTTTATCCTTTTTTTATTCTTTTTTAAAGTAAATTTTATTGTACAAACCAATGTAATATATGATCACCAAAAGAAGTGTGCTTAGCTCCTCAAAGCTGGAATAGGCCTTTTGATAAACCTCTTGAAATGGAAACAACCACATGACTTTTGCAACTATAACTGGGGCAGACTCCAATATAAAATGCAAGACGATTTAATTAACTAAACATAGGGTATAAAAAGTGTTAGGTTTTGAAACTTATTTAAAGTCATGATGTAAGAAATGAATCAGAAACACATGGAGATGAGTGGTCCTTGAAACAAGCTAACACAATGGGAATGAATCAGCTGTGATGCAATTCAAAAATGATCCAGTTTGTTTCAATCTATTAACACCTCAAAACAGCACAACATTTTTTTCAAATGCTTCTAAATGTCTATTATCCCTCAACCTCAATTGTGCCGTGGGCTCTCAGTGGGATGCTATGTCACATGGTTCAAGTTCAACAATGAGTAAGTTCAATAATAACAACTCAATGTAAGTTTTTCTATTTATACAAACACCATTATAAAAGAAACTAGAACATTGACATAAAGGCCTGTCCTATGTGCACATTTTGAAGAGCAAAGTCTTGAACCTGTCATAGTTGTCACCTAAGCAAAACAGATTTCAGAAGGCTAAGGCTTGCGGAGGGTTGGAGCTGTGTTATCTGCTAGGTTACACCAAAGAGAATCTGAAGACCCCATGGCCCAATGTACAGGGCACTCATCAATTTTTTTAGAAGTCCAGAAGTCAACAGACACCTGCTGAAGTTTTCTCTCTCCTCTTTCTACTTTCTTCTCTCTCAAATTTCACAAAGCTAGAGGAAATTGTATTAAATGTCGCTAGTATGATGAACTGTTGTAACAGGTTAGGTGACTCGGCACTCAATCATCAAGTGAGTACACTCCAGAGTGTTTTTCTTCACTTAGCTAATTATTCTTGTTTTTCAGCGATGAATAACTAGAGTTTTTTCACTCACACACCTCCAAAGCTAGAATGTGGCTTGATGATTAAGCTTTGTGTCCATCCTAATGCCTAGATTCAATGTATATTACCTTACTAGGACATATATAAAGCGTCGCAAAATTTTTAATTTATTAAAAATTCTCGCAAAACGGAATTTTTAATTAAATTCCTTGTAAAATTGTAAATAAATGATCCTAGAAGATGTTGGGGCATATAAATACTCAAAAATCATGCTCTCCATCCCAACATCCTTCTAAGGTCCACTTTGAGGGTCAAAAAATCAACCATGCCGCCTCAAAACCCACTTTTCCTATGTTAGTGGCATAAAGTGGTGGAAAAAAATGCAAAAAATTAATAAATTGTGAACATAATAAATGTGTCACCAAGTGAAAATGATGTGCAAAATAAAGTCAAGACAAAGATGGTTGGGAAGCTGTTCAAACATGACTTGGCAGCCACCTTGGAAGACTAAGCTACAAGTTTTGATGAGGTCGAGTTAATTGCCTATTTGTGGGGGTCGATTTGCTTACATGGCAAGGTCGAGTTCCTTTCTTGATGATTACGATTTGGCTGGCAGTTAAACTCAGATATGATTGGGACTTGCAGTGGGATTCAACTCCCCCTCAAACTCTCACCCATCCACACTTATTGACACACAATTACAAGGGGTCCATGCAGCAGTCCACTTCAGCCATATGTACAGCAAAGAAATTCCTCACGCAAGCTAAAAAAAGACACCTGTTTGGGCCGTTCTGTTAGCTACTAGTTTAGTTGGATATGGCTCCCACTTATCTCCACTAAATCTCCACACTTGGCAGACTTCTTAACTCACACCAGCCAACATGGAGATACACACAACAATTGGAGAATACGTTGCCAGTCTTTTGAGATCCTACAGCAGTTCGACTTCACACTTGGTCAGTCTTTGCTACAAATGGAGATTCGACCTCCCCTTGGGATTATCACCATCTTTGACACTTGTTTCATCATTTCACATTGGGATTCCCTCCCATTCTTGTATAAAGAGACCCATTGGGCTCTATTATTGTCACGGTCGAAAAGCTTATGCTTGGGAAAACGGTGTTGGAATTTGTACTCTTTTATTTCTCTAATAAAATCAAAGACTTTGGAGGTCAGAAGGTGCTTTGTCTTGCTTGCTGATGGAGGTAACTTATTGATGTTTTAGTTTGTTTCATAGCTTGTAAGCTTAGATCCCTAGAGGGATAGTGTTATCTCAGGGAAGTGATTAGTAAGTATTTACATTTCATTTGGTAGACTTTACATTTGATCTAATCATTGTGGGTACTTGTGAATAGCTTACATTGATCCTTTTCTCTTGCAAAGTCTCTAGCTATTGCTAACAAGCATTTGGAGAAGTTGTGATGTGTACTTGCAGGTTGTCTCTAATATCCAAGCAGATTAGGAGTATTCACTCGAACCACTTCCAAAGGGCTGCCACATTTTGATCTTCGAGGAATATTTGAGAGGGTTCCACTAGCCACTATTTGGCTTTCTTCCATCAAATGAATTTCATGAACTTTGGTTACTTGTTTGCGCTTATATTGAAGATTTAGAGCTTCTAGGCTCTTCTAAGGGGCTGCTGTGTTAATATCAGTCCCATTTGTCCAAGGGAGTCAATATTTCCTCGTTTATCCTTGAACAAACAAAACCTTTTCCTGTAGATGATTAAAATCAACAGTTTAACAAAGCTTAGGTTATATTTTTGCTCATGATTGTTTTTGGTTTTTCATGAGAATTTGAGCCCTACCAATTTGGTTATTTGGCTGCCTTTTTCACCGGTTCATAGGGTTGAATTGCAAGCAAGGAAAGCCCTCTCTTGAAGCTCTTTTTGGACTATTTCATTAGAGGCTTTTGGGCAGCAAATCAGCCCCTCTTTAGGGGCTGATTTGACAGCCTTTTCAGGCATCTTTTGTTGACTGCTTTGTGGCAGCGAAAGTTTCTTTCTTGGACAGACTTCAAGTCTCCTTCTCCTTCAGGCTTGGTACTGCCAATAGCCATCCAAGGACTTTGAAATTAAATCATTGTAAACCACCATTCTTGGGAGTCCTTTTGAGGAAAGCTTTTCCTTTTTTAACATTTTGGTGGAAGGATCTCTTTAATTTCCAAGGAACTCTTTCTTTCTATTGCTTTTGGGTTGTGGGTCTTGAAGAGCCAAACTCAAAGGTGATTTGTAATTTCCTATTTTATTAAGGTCCCTTTTTTGTAACAAAATTCTTTGGGAAAAAGTACCATTCCCCTTTGAGAGAATCATTTGTAAACAATTCCCAATGAGCAAAAACTCCATATCCTTCTCATCATATAAGGGGATCCTCCCTTAATAAAATTTAACATTTTCTCTTGGGAGCCTGGGGACTTTTTCCCCTTGGCATCCCTCTCTTCCCCACTTGGGGAAGGTCTTCATGTGATTGATTGAATCATTATTATTAGGGTGACTAAAAATTCATGTGGCCAAATACTCACTAAAAGACAAAAGTGAAGAAAAAACAAAAAAGATGGCGTCCACAAGAAGCAGTGGCTTTTTTTCAAAATGTTTGTTTTGTTCAGAGGAATATTCTAATTGTCAAGAGTCATTTCGAAATAAAAATGTGGTTTGCAAAAAATGTTACAAAACTTTTACCTTAGTCGAATCTCTAAGTGATGCACAAAAACAATCAATCTCAAGAGATATAGAACAATTAATGGAAATATTTAAGCGGCAACATGCAGATTTTAATGAGGAAACAAAGAAAACAGAATCCAAAATGCAAGTGGAATGATCATCATCACTCTTACAAAAAGATGTAATCCAGTGTACCGAGAAAGTGCAGTTGGAAGATCAAGAAAAAGACAAAATAACCAAACTTCGGCAAAACAAGAAAGCGTTATAAGAATATGAAGATCTTGCAAATATGCATTACAGAGAAGTAATGGAAAAGGTGAAGAAATTTCTCGCCTCAAGGAGCACGTTGAAAAATTAATTACACAAGCCTAGAAGACTAAGGTCACAAAGAAGAAACTCAAGAAGCCCCTATCTGACAAGAAGAGGAAAATTTACGTTTAAAGAACCTTAATAAAAAATTATTAGAACAAATCAAAAGTTTAAAAGATGAAAATAAGGATATTAAGGCTAAAGTCAACAATTCAGAAAACAAAGAACTTTCACGTAATCAAAATCTTCTTACGAAAATAAAGAAGGTTAAAAGTGACAAAAAAGTCGCTAAAAGACAAGTTAGAACAACTTACACAAGAAGAAGTATCGAAATCCACAGTCATAACAGTCCAAGTTGAAGCTAAGGGAACAAATATGGATCCAATCAATATTACAATTCAAGAAGAGGATAAACCAAATGAAGCGAAGATGTACTCAGAAGTTGCAGTTCAACCAATAGAAATTTCAAGTGAAGATTTCACAATTAATTAAGTGACTATTGTACCTGAAAGAAATCAGATTCCTTCAATAAACCGCGAAATTACCACAAACAAATTGAGAGATCACATCACAAGAACTCATTATCGCCATTCAAATTATAAAAGCAGATATCTCAACCAGAAACAAGTGACTTATGTTCTCAAGAACGTCGATGTCACCATAATTCAATCTTGTGATAAAAATCCATCTCAAGTTTTCAGTAACCGCAAGAGTCCACAAAAGATTGATTTAGGATGGTCGGATTCCTTCTCAGTGTGACAGTTTTGTTTATCTCTTAAAATATCCTATCATCTTGTATCAACGAAGATGACAACTCCAAGAATTGAAAGAGTTTTGAAAGATGCGAAAAGATTTAAATAAAAAGAAACAGATGATGTGCCTTGTCAACAATAAGCTTTGAGGACAAAGCTTTTTGAAGAGGAAGGCAATGTTATGAATAAAATATAAATATAATAATAATAAGGAATAGTTAACTAAATAGTAAATTAGTAATTAGTTAATCAAGAGGCATGTCCCCAAAGGATATGACCATTCATGAAAGGGAACTGCTTAGGTATATAAAGCAGACCTTCATTTGTAACTCAATCATCTCACTTGTATTCAAATATTCTTCTCTAATATATTATTGTCCTATCATGGATGTTTAGATATATCAGATCTTTTGAAGTAGTTTATTGTGTATACGAACTTTGTTTGTTACAACTGATGAGCTAGCGGGAAGTGATCCCTTCGTGTGGATCCGCCCAAATAGTTTTTGTGGACGTAGCAGCCACCGATCTCCAGTGTCCATCAACCACACATTCAAAAAATAAAAAACTAGCTTTGCCAAGCAATGAAGCTAAGCATAAGTGAGAGTACGAATTGACAGCACAAGCACCAAGTTATCCTTCCCAACAAAATTCATGGGAGAAAAGTATTTTGCACACATGTATGAATATATATTTTTATATATTATAATGCATATATATTCCAAGAATACCTATGCTCCCCAAGGTTAAAGTCTCCCTAGCAACATATTTGACCCTTGTGGACAAATTGAGGTTATGCCTGCACTTGTGCAAAATAGTTACCATGATTTGCAACTTCGTAGCCAAAAGATTTTAACTTGAATGTTGCAGGCTAGCTACATTCATGGTAAAGAGAAGGGAGCCTTAGTTGAGGTGACAGTGTGTTATCGCTCCATCGTTGCCCCTTAACCTAGTAGTTTCTCTATAGGATCCCCTCCTAGAACCCTTGCTAGTTTGAGGGGTAACAAGGCCACCTTTGGATGTAACCCTTGTTGAGGGTCTAAGCAAGTGACCTATATATAGCTCCTGTAAATACCCTCTCGAATGATTGTATTCATCTTTTGTTTGGTTGGTAAAAGGTAACCAGGTAGAGATGAAAAAAAGAGATGATGCTACTACCTATAGTTGTTTCATCTTGCCATGAGCAATTTTCAAAACCCTAATTAGTAAAACAAGAATAAAATCATGTGTGACCCACTGGTAAGGAGAGCATTTTTGGGAGTACCTTTGCCCAAGTCAGCAACATGCTCCAAAGAACACTCCAGAATGGGGGAAATTCGATAGCACACTCACAAAGTTGCTCTCACAACACTAGCATCCAATGTTACCAAAAAATTTGGATAGAGCCAAAACCAATTGGTCCAAGGTGGTTCCCAGCAAAAGGGAGCCAACCCAATTGTCAAATTGGACCAGAGGTTTGTTCGAAGAACATTGGACAAACTAGCGAATTCAACATATTCTGATTTAGACCAACCCTCGCTAAGCACCAATGCAGCCAAAAATAGGAAAAGATCAAGAACTCTTTTTCCCATAAAATTTATGGATCCTACTTTGATTTCCAATACCCTACATTTCCCAACAAATAGTACTAGTACCAATGAAAGTACTCTATTACATGGAAAGATAAGAATGCATAGAAAATTTTCTTCAAGCTATATACCAAGTTAATTCCTTTTCTCAATGGAGGAAAGAAATTAACATTTGTTATATTCACCCTTACATGCTATATACATGAGTAAGTTTTGCATAGTTCATGTCCAATGGTTTAGACTCATATTGATGTACATAAATATATCATTTTTATTAAAACTTGCTTATTTTATGTATGTTTTAGTTGTCGGTTCCAATCCAATCCCAATTTGACCCTTAGCTAATTCTAGTTGTCGATTCCAATCCAATCCCAATTTGACCCTTAGCTAATTCTAGCCTCAATCTAAGTCTCAATTTTGATAACCTTGTTCCCATCCAATGCACGTTTTCAAAGTGGGTGCAAACGGGGGAGCAACACAGCCATGCAACATTGAAGCTAACAATTGACATCATAGCCCAATAAAATTTTCCTTGAGAAGCCCTATTTAAAAAACAAAGGAAAAAAGGAATAATGGGCTTGGATTACAAAAGGAATAATCCTACAACTTAATTTTTTTTGGCCTCAAACCAAAGTCAAAACTTCCATAATGATAGACAACAACAACCTTCAAATATTGCTACTGTGATTCTCAACAATTTTGTTGGTGTGGCAACAGCTACTTCTAGGATAAAACAAACCCATTGAAGATGGATCTTTTGGATACTATTATCAGGCCCATAAAATCCTTTATGGATGAAAGGTTTGGGTGCCTAGTCCATTTGAGTTTGATTAGGACAAGACAAAGAGAATTCAACTTCTCGTACTTCACGACATTATCACGAGCAAGAGGACCGTTCCCTAGCAATCATCTAGGCAAAGTTTGCAACTTATCCCTTCTAGTTTAAAACCATTTTCACACTTTTGTATCGTGCTCACAACTTCGATGACTTGACTGTTAGTAGGGATCATTATCCTTACCTCACATAGTTTTCCTCTATAAGGCCATCGCCTTAACCAACCCTAACAAGCAAGTCCATCATTGGATTTTGGAGGTCAAATGTTTATTACAATAAATTGGCATCACAATGGACTTGCCTCTCTTCGATCAAGTATTCTTTAGACACTCTTGGTCCTATCCTACCGACCAAGCAAGAATTGAATAGGATATGAAAGAAGGCATTTATAGACAATAAGGCAATACTTCCATGTCACTCGGATCGTCCCACCAGGCTAGTTGAGTCCCAAGGGCCTTCTATGTAGAGCACTTCATGGAGCTAAAGGATGGCTTGAATGTTCAACCTTCTTACACACTTCATTCAATGCAAACTATAAAGATACCTCTTGGCCATTTCAAGGTTGGTTGACACTAACTTCGAGTGGAAGCCAAACACCATATATCTCTTATATATAGACCCGACTAGCTCTACCATATTCAAGAGATTGATTTGAGGAGCACTTCAATTTTTGTTGCCCCACCTACTATTAAATCTGAGGGCGATACTACTACCTCTTCAAGGTTCCCCAAAACTCCATTTCCATCTCCAAACAGTGGACCAGCAATGCCTTTCCTTGATCATGGAGGAGGCCCTCCGACTGAAATCTCATTCACTCTAGCCACCCTCCTCCCTCCAACCAAAGTATCCCAACTAATCACATATTTCTTTCTAGTGCTCCCACTGAATAAAGGCACCAAGAAACAAGCAAACAATAATATTGTTTCAACTTCTAGATCTATGAAACCTAGAAGGACCATTTCTTAACAAGAAGTTGTCTCTTCTAAACAGAAAGATACATCACAGACTAACTCTTCCATTGAGTCGTCCATCAAAAGTTTATTTTCTACAGCATTGAATGTCAGGAGAGATAAACACACAAAGGTTGTTGGCTAGGAGGGAAGAATTCCATCCCCGACTTCAAGCAACAGCTTCACCAAGCATTGATGTTCATTCCTCTGTACCCTCATACAAGCCTTTCCTCCAAGACTCTAGTTTCAAACAATATCCACACCTTGTATTCGCACTCAAATTTTGTACTTTGCTTTCTTGTATTATTTCTTACCTCTTATAGATTACATTGCATTTTATCTTGTTTTTATAGGAGTAACCTTTACATTCCCATTTTAGATCAACAATGATATACTTAGCAACTACATTCACCTATTTATAGTGATTTGTTATACATTGGTCAACTTATCTTATATTATCTTACTAGACCAACAATCCCTTTTTAGGTTTCAAGTTCAATGCTCTCCACAAACGATCTACACCTCCCTCGTGTCATTGGCTCTTAGAATCCCTTTTGTTTTGATACCATATATGATTTTTAACAATACACGCATGACAATACAAGGGCTAATGTCCGCACAAAAATAACATGATTTCATATTGCTCGTTGTGTTTCATCATACATGTTTCTTTATTGAAGATATATGTTTTTTATCCTTGTTGACCACTCCATGTCAACTACCCCATAGTTATACATCTTTTCATGCATGGATTTCCATCATGTCCGAGCACTCAGATGATCCATAGATTCATCATTATTAGCTATATGTACACTGGAGTTTTGTAAACCCATTGTGCATTTTGTAATGTAAATGATCCTAGTAAGACAAATGTATGTACCAACCTAGGTAAATTTATTTTTCTAATGATGATTTCTATCATATGAAGCTTTTAGTCTCACTGATTCATGTGTGTTTCTAAACACGGACGATCGGAAGAGTTTTTCCCTCTAGCCTCACCCTAAAGCTAGGGTGGATTTTGTCGTCGGGATTTTAAATGAGTCCTAGTGTTATTTATCGAGTCTCTGTAAAAATGATTTGGGAATAATTCTAACTATTTAGTTAGATTATTTTATTACAAATCACTTAGTCTATTAGATCATATTTTGTGTCGCAAAAATCGGTAATTTTTGAGGGTCTATAACGAACGGTTGTTCCCCCTTCATGGGTTAAAAATGTAATATTTCATGTAAAAAATATTTAGTGTATGGTCTCTCATAGTTAGACACCATGGCTAAATATTAGAGGGTTAGAAAAATCAATAATCCCCTCATGAATTAATTAATTAAAAATTCTGCTTAAAATAATTTAAAATGCTACAGCCATAAATTTAATTAATTTAGGTCCTACGAAAAATTAAATTCTCCAACATTTAAAATTCGTGGGTTTTAAGGTTTTAAATTTTTGGAGGTCCCAGGCAAAGGGAATATTGAAAATTTCAAGATATTTTGAACCCTTGGGCCATAGTAGTTAAGTCAAAGTCAATTTTTTGCGGCAATTAACTCAAAATAATCATTTTTGAGTTAACTAAAAGAAAATTAAAAGTGAAATTCGAATTTCCTTAAAAAGTAACTTTATTTCAATGGTGATGATTAAAAGATTATTTGATTTTCATCAACGGTTGAGATTGCCTTGACGAGGATCAAGCCAACTAGTCGTTGGAGAATTTTTCTATAAATGAGCGGCCTCTCTCCATTATTTGGATCCGATTTCTAAATCGTGTACTTGCTCTAAGAAAGAACCTGTAACTTTTTCTAGTTAATAAAATGCAAAGACCTTGGGGTTTCAGATTGTGGTGTTCCTCTTTCAGATTTATGTGATAATATTGTTCTTAATACTTTGTTGTTTTTATTTGCATTTGATGGTTAATAGCCTTTGAAGATTGATTTGTGTACAGGTATCTTGCATAGATTTCTGGGCTTTTAGAATATTATTTTGATTTGATAGAAGTAGCAGGAATCTCTATTTCTTGGTCATTTTATGATTAATTTTAAATCTCTATTAATCTAACAATCAAATCTATGTATGTAGAAGTTATCATTTAGGATTTGGGCATTTGGGGAAGTCCTCAGTTGGACCAACTGACTCTCATTTTACATAATCTAAAGAGCCCACTGTTTTTTAATTTATGAAGTTATCTTATAAAATGTTTTATTTACAGGGTTGTTCTTAGACTTATACCTCTTTAAAATTTCAAAATTATTTCTAAATTTGTGCAAAATTTGTTTAAATCTAGCTAATCTCTTTGATCTGCAGATCTACTAGATCTGTAGAATATTATTGTCGATTTGTAAATATCAAATTTATAATTCATTGGGGTTTCGGGTATTTCATATTTTTGTATATACATGCTTTGGGGTTTTCTGTCTTTTATTTGTGCAGGAAAAAATCTGAAAATGGCAAGTAATTTTTGTGGATTCCGGAGAGAGATCTGAGACCCGGAGGGCATCTCCATTTTGTTTGCAGGTTGAAGAAAAATTGCAAAAAGATTGTGGGCAAATTTTTTAAAGCCTTGAGGCCCTGCGCTGGCCATCTCCCACCTCCTTACGGCCTCCCATCATTCTCCTTTCAGCCTCCCTTTCTTCACCCTCCTTCATCACTAAATTTTCTCCACAAATTTCCCTAGAAAATTTAACAAAAAAATTCCGAGTTTGGCATTTGCATTGGAGAATTTTCAATGACTTGGGCAGCCCATCTTCAAGTGTCTTCAAGCCCCTAGGGGCTGACTAGTGCACATCTTCTAAACCCTTACCTCTTTCATTGATCTAATTGAAAGCAAAACTAATACTAGCATAAAATTTTAGTTATCTGAAATTTAGCAGCAAATTAGTTTGCATCTTTCACTGCATTACATTTCAAAAATATAATTACTTTCAGAAACTTTTACATGCTATTTTCTGAAAATTATTTCGCAATTTTTTCCAGTAATTTTCTGAGTTTTTAGTTCAAATACATCAATAGATCAGAAAAAATTAAACTCGGAAATTTTTTGAATTTAGCAGCAGATTTAATTTACATTTTGACTGTTGTATAATTGCAGAAATAGAAGTTAGCTTCAGTAACTTCTGCAAACAAATTTTTGAAAATTGTTTTACTGTCGTTCATTAGTTTATTTATGAGTTTTTAGATCAAATACATCAATAGATCAGAAAGAATTAAACTCGTAAATTTTCTGAATTTAGCAGCAGATTTAATTTACATTTTTACTGTTGTATAATTGCAGAAATAGAATTAGCTTCAATAACTTTTGCAAACAAATTTCTGAAAATTGTTTTACTATTGTTCAGTAGTTTATTTCTGAGTTTTTAGATCAAATACATCAATAGGTCAGAAAAAATTAAACTAATAAATTTTTTGAATTGTAGCTATCAGTTTGTCATTTAAATTTTTCTGTTGTTATACATAGAAATTTATGAATATTGCATGGTTACAGGACTGTTGTACTAGAATATATTGTTGGTTTTAACATTTGATGTAAGAGCAGATTATTAGACTGATATTTCATTAATGTGATCTGAGTTTAAAACATTTAGTTTAATTTCTAAAGTTCATTTGTTTTTTACATGCTTATGCAAGTAGGACTAATCTAGTTTTACTTATGCATCTAATGATCTTGATTGAGTATTTCATACAAATGAATTTTTGAATTTAAAGGTGTTTTGTTCCAGCATTTTACATTTCAGTCCATTGTGCATTTTAGTAATTATTTGTGCAGATTTTACATTTTGCAATGCTAGTATAAGTAGTTGTTTTCACATTTAGATCACCACCTTTCTAAGCCTTAAGTTAAGTAACATTTTAGACATTTTAGAAATGATTTTAGGCCCTCCTTTAATTAAAATTAACCAAGTCCCTGCATTTCACATAGCTTTAAATTTTGCATTTGCATATGAGACAGTCGAGTCTTTTCAGCAGTAGTTTCCCATCCTTTACTTGAACCTTATTTTCTTCGCAAGATAGTTGACTCCACAAGGCACCGGTATCACTTTCTTCAAATCATTTTGAATCCTTAAAATCTTGCGCAATCTAAAACAAGTATTGGTTGCTTAGTTGTGTCTCCCAAGTTGGTTGGTTTCCCACTAATCTTTCATTTTTCCATTTCCATAGGGTCTATCCCCCTTAATCTCCTATTGGGAGACAACTCAAACAAAGTGATTGGGGATCAGTGTGACAGCCCCTGATCTGAGCCGTTGTCGTGTTGCCTAGACATTCTGTGTGACAACAATCCTAATCAAGCTTTGATTGGTCTTTGATATGGGTGGAACCAAAGGAAAAGTTCCAAGTGGAACCCTTTTCAAATCCCCTATAGGAAGGTCAAATTTTGCATCAAAAGCAAGCCATTGTGAAGGTAAAGTTTCAACAGAAACAATATAAACATGAATCCAAAGAAATTGAGGAAGATATCCAAGAGTAGTACCCACAATATTCTGAAAAATAAGACCACATCAAGATTGTCATTGTGTAATATCCTAGATGTGAAATGCATTAAACGTTGATGTGCATTTCAAACAATGAATGGTCACTAGTAAAGATGCCCCACCAGTTATGCTTATTGCATACAACAAAAAGCCTTTGAAGTATGATGTAATAAAAGCAAGTTGCCTATGCTTTTATTTATAGAATAATGCACATGAACACTGAGGAGGGGAAATGAGATGTAAGATCCGAAGTCTTATTAAGTGGCAAACACCAATGGGAAACCTTTCATAGATATGACCCTTTGGAAAAGGGAAAAGGGAAAAGGATTCCATTCTCTATTATTAATTCTCACTCTCAATTTTGTTTTTTCTCATCTTATCATGGTGGTTGAGGAGCTTTCATAGTGGGAGAGTGAATTCTAGTTTTCAACCTTGTGGAGGTGCTCAATCCAACCATTTGTGAAGGATTATTGGTGTGGATAAGAAGCAAGGGACTTCACTAGCACAATCTTGATCTCTATAGAAAGGTGCAACAACAACAACAAAGAGGATGCATAGCTCTAATTTAGTGGTGCAAGCAAAGAATGCTTAACATCATGGGCTGGTAGTGAAACTTGCAGGTTAATTTAGGTAAGATTACTTTGTCTCATGGTTGGACCCAACAGGGTTCTTTTTCCTTGTGTAGTCATTTGATTTCACTAACCAACAAGGGTTTGTGTCATGTATTACTATTGTTTACCCAACAGATAGCTTGGGGTTTGGAATGAGACACAGTTTCCCTTGTCATATGTAGACAATCATCACAAGGATCACTTTGCACTATATTGTGGGTGCTAAATCCTCCAAAGCAAATCATTGTGCATAGAATTTCATGGAAAATAAGTGTTTTCTTTTACCTTAATGTTTATTTGCAGGTGTACATTACTTTAAACTTGGATCTGATAATAATGTGGAATGTTTGATTAGATCTGGTTGTTTTGTAGTTCATGCATTTGTGCATGTTTCTAGACTTTGTTTGCACATTGTTTCAATGGACCATATAATGGTTTTGAGAGAACAGAAATCATGAGCTAGTATCCTGTTGTGTTCTGAAGAGGTTATGTTGTTGTGTAAAGACTTTTCATGAGAGCTAATTTCAAGGAATAAAAAAATCTTCACTTCGTGTCCAAGGAAGGGCAAAGAGTGTGTTACACTCATGGTTAGAGATAGGTTCCATCATACTAGGTTTACAAATGTCTATTGTTTATTTTCTCAAAAAACATAAGCCTTTCAACATTTATGTAAAAATGCAAATTGGCCAAACCCTTTTGGGAATGGATAACTACTGAGCACTACATTCTCTCTATCCACTTTCTTCATTGGAAAGGAGTCATCGTTCCAATCAAATGGATGTTTGGGAAAGGTGGATAGAAGCATATGGGACACCATAAGCTTGAATGGTATCTACTTTTGGGAGAGGCAATTTAGAACCATCTTTAATGGGGATGTTGTGTGCTTCATTTGGAGAATCAAAACTTTCAGTTCAGATGCAATAGAGATTGCAACTAGGATACGGATCTTCACAAAAGACAAAGATTTTCAAGACACTAAAGCCAAAGTGGATATGTTGCCTTTTTTGCCTATGCAAGAAAACACAATTTTCATACTCAGGTTTGGGCTACTGATATGACTTGTAAGTACTCCCCTTTGATCGTTAATGAAATATAAGATGCATTTTCTAAAAAGTAAACAAATTGTCACTTTTAAATTTTGTTGAATTTTGGTAGCTGTGATCGGCATTCTTCAATTATATTAGCCCACAAAAATAAAAGAAATGAAAACAACAAACCTGAATTCAAGTCGGCTCCAAATAAAAGAGGGAAAAATTAAATTTTGAATTTGAATTAAAAGTGCTCATGCCACCTTTAACATATAGGTCAGCCCAGCACAAAGAGATGTGCCCCTTGGGCACCACAAGACCACTATATATACCAATTCGTCTTTCTCATTGCACACACAATTCGGATCATCTTGTGAGAACATCGAGTACAGGAGGAACCACAGATCTATAGTGAAGGATGAAGTTTGAAGTCTGTCTATCTGTTTTTGAAGTAAATATTCCCTTGCAAAGGAGGCCAAGTTGCTCCTCTTATCTCTGTCTACTTAACGTGAGAGAGGAGTGGAAGAAGTCTATCGAATCTGTTCTGAGGAGCTGAAGCCCTACAAGGAAGCTTCAGGCGTCGGATTTCTCTAAACAGCAGTATAGAAAAAGGCTGCAGGCAGTCTGAGGTAGGCCACAGGCTGAGACAAGAGGACTGCAGGTAGACAATAGGGGCCGAGATGCTTCAGGCCTAGAAGAAGCCAACACAGCACTACCATTCTGTGTTGATGAGTTGACTTGTAATGTCTGTTAGGGCCGAATTTTGGCAGAAGGTTGACAGCTGGTTGACGTAGCCCTAAAGGCTAGCAGAAGGACAAGGAATTGCTAACTGGAAGATCTACACAAGTTCTGAGGTCTGTCTAACCAGGTTTGATCAGCACAACAATTTTTGGTCTAGGCTGACCAAATTTGACTATAAAATCAGAATGTATTTCTTGTTGAATTGGACAATTTCGCCTAAGAAAAGGTTGGTGGGTATTTCTCTAATTAGGGTTTTCCTAGAGTAAATTCTGGTGTCTATTCTGCATTGTTCTTCTATTGTGATCTCTATTGTCCTACTGCATTTATGGTTGAATTTTCTGAAGTATAATTGCTTAATGATAATCTGGAATGTGCTAAAGTAATCGCAATGTCATTGGAAGTAATTATCAGTAGCAGAGAATTGTGCTTGTCTATATTGCACTTGAAAAATCAACAAATTTAACCCTCATAATGTTGGCAAAAGAATACTATCAAATAGCATAAAAACTAGAATGAGACAAATACAAAAAAATAGAGAGAAAAAACACAAAGTACACAGTTACCAAAAACATTTCACCTAAGATCACGACCTTACATGCCACTGACCATGCAATTGGCAGTAGTTCAACTAGATGGGAGATACCCATTAGAAGAAAATAATTGAGCACCAGAAAATAATAGCATTGATAATAATCATTTTTAAACATCATCGAGTAGTGAACTATAAAGTGAACCATTGTAATCTCAAGCACTAATGCAAATATCACAGAGATATCACAATATTTGCAACATTTCGGGATTTATTCTTCAAGCCAATATCAAACCCTTTAAAATTCATGATTTTTCATCTACCTTAAAATATTGTGATTTTTTACTAAATATCGCAATTATTTTGACAATATATTAAGTTGATTGAAAAAAATCTTCACTCCTATAAGAAAGTTCGTAATATTATCCCAAAATGTGATTTTTTGATTCATTTTGCAAAGGGCAGTAGCAGATCAACACAAAGGAGCTTACTCGTTATCTTCCAACAATATTGAAACGGGTAAACAAATGTTGTTATTGTCATTCGCAGATATATTGTGGAGTGGGGATTGATCTCCCATCAAGTGTTTTCTTATTCCCAAGATGTGTCAAATTTTCAGCTTGTATTTAATTTTATTTTATTTTCAAGAGGGAATCAATAGCATTTCTGTCATTGGAGATGACTTGGGGTGATGAGATACATTAATTATATTCCTTATGTGAATTTATGTTTTGAATTCGAGTTCTAGTGTTGACAAGATACCTATCAATGTCAACAACTGATGTGTGATGTACCATTATTTGACATCTTACTCAGCTTATATAATAATTTCTTTCCAAATATATGTGATTATTCGATGTTGTTGTTAGGCTTAAGTTGGTTTATTTTTGCCTATGCTTTACCTAATTTTTTCACTATCCAAAGTCCATGATCCTCAATGATATATTGTATCAATATTTGCAACATTAATCTCAAGCACTCCAAGTTGTTTGGAGTTATCTATGTTGCATGAGTTTCTGGGATGTGGGAACGTTGGGAACTTGGCTACAGGTGTCGAGAACGGCTAGAGGTTTCCCCAAAATTTACTGGAAACAGCTAATCAAGAGCGGTAATATTATATAATATAAAAACTAAAAATATAAAAATATAAAATATTTCTTAATTATAAAACTTATATAATAATCAAAATTAATATTGAACCAAAATATTCAAATATTCAAATCAATTTAAATATATAACCTCTATTATATATAAATATATTCTTTGGGTGTCCCTTTCCCTGAATCTCTCCCTTTTATATATATAAAATATTAAAATGTCAAGTTCATTAACAAGTCTTTCAAACAATCTGGCTTAAAAATACAAAAGAACAGTTTTACATATGTTTCTCTAGTTATTCTTAAGAGAAAAAGTAAAGCAACTTTAATGTTTAAGCATTGACTGCCACATACAATATGCACATGCAATCTTCTGAGATATATATACGTAAACAACAAAAGAAATACTCATTAGTATGACATCCCAGATATCGCCCTTACATTGAGGTGCCACACGCTTCCTTAACCCATCAAGAGATTGCTCCATTTTCTCAATTAAGGATATCGGTGTTAAGGATGTCTTTGGCCTTTCTTCCTGTGAAGGTTGCAACTTAGGCTCATGTTTTGTAGGCAGTTCGGCATATTTCTCTACAGACCTTGTATTCCCAATACCCAGGGAATGTCGGAACTCCAAAAAAAATAATCTTCAAAGCTCCCGGAACTTTCCCAAGCTCCCACTGCAGCTCCCACTAAAAAGGGAACGTTCCCATACTGTTCCAAAGCTCCCGGGAGCAAGGGAACCATTGGAACGGGTTTCCAACTCTTGGAAGCGGTTCCCATGTAACAGAGGGATTTATGCAATAGAGGGATATCACTGAGACCATCAAAACAATAATGGGGAGGAATTAATAATATTTAAGAAAAATAGAGAAAATTATCAATGGGATCTTGGTTAGATATTAAAAAAGGGTAAGGTATGTAATCCCACCAATTTGCAAATCTCCTAGATACATGGTCCACCCTAGTAGCTTTTGGGGTACTCCAAAAGTATCTTCAACTTGCTAGGAGAGCATCATGTCTCCTAGACCTCGTTGATGCTTCATGGACACATGGATAGTTTAGTTTGGGTGGATGATTGACCTTGGCTAGAGCATTGAGATGGTGCCTTTGCCTAGGAGGATGGTATCTTAATTGGTTTATTGACTAACCCATTAGGTTCACACAATGGTGGAGTGATTTGCTCGACTACGAAAGGAATCAACCTAGGAGGAGGAGCATTGTGCACTTAGAGGCGCACAATTTACCCTCACAGTTGACCATAGGATATAAGGTATGTGATGTATGGATGAGCATGCACATATGGAGGCAACTTGCTCTTAATTTGCTATACCTCAACTAGATGCTTATGTGGCATTCTTCTTTGGGGCATTGGAGATGTTGTGACAACATGTTACTTGCTTGGAGGACTCCTTGCACTAAGAAAGTGTTGGACTTTCTAGAGGAGGGTGTTAAGCCCTCAATAGCATTGGGTTACTTGGATGCTTGCATAATGGCTTGGAGTTGACTTAAGGAAACCTGGTTTGCAACAGTGATCATGTACATGAAATAGACACTCAGTAGCAAATGGCTTGGGAGAAGCAATGGAGTCTATGGACTTGGGGTAGAGGAGCATGGACACATCTTTGAAATGACATCACATTGTAGCCTTGATTGTGTAGAACATCACCTTTGAGCTTGACATGTGTGCCCTAGGAGTGTAGCACTTCATATGTGAGAACCCACTCATTTCTTGTTGGTTGCTTGTAAAGGTTGAGGCCCACATTTGTATTGTTAGCCTCCCTTACCTTTCATATATATAGAGGAAGGAGAGAATCATGTCTCTCCATCACTCATCATTCATCTTGTGTTTAGAGATGGAGTGCTATAGTTCATGAGTAAACCCTAGAATGTGGAGAGAAGAGTGTTTTGATCTCTCTTAGGTTTTCTTCTTTGTACAATATATTTCTCGTCTTGAAGGTGATAGGGTTTGTTTGAGCACTTTTAGTATCTTGAATACTACGGTTAGAGTTTCATCGCTTGGAAACTTGAAGATAAGGTTTTGTCGTTTAGACCCCTTGGTGGTACTTGAAGCCAAGGAGTCTTGCTAGTATGATAATAGTTTGTGGAGGGTCTTAAGTGGAGCTAAGTCTTCTGCGGTTCTCCCTAAGCTAAGATTTTGGAGAGATAAGTGGTAGATCTGTGTGATTATTGGCTAGTATGGCTTTATTTTTCAATGGTGAGATGCATAGGAGGACCCATGATAGGTGATTGATTTGTTCTAAGGATTGTCAATATGTTTTCACCTATGAGGCGCATATCTACCTTATTGTTGATTGGCTGACTTGTTGAATTGAGGCTTTTGTGATCCATAACAGTTTTAAGAAGGGTTTCGGCATAAATCACATGTAGAAAACATTTGTCGACGCGTTTCGAACCAACCAATGTGGTTCATCGTCAGGACGAGTTGAAGAGTCGGATCATGACTGCATATTAAATAGGGAGAGCAGATCTTCCAAACGGCTAGGTGTGACCATCAACGGCTATATAAAAACGGCTAGATTTGTAAAGTTATATTAAAATAATCTTATAATGTTAATGATGGGTTAATAAGTCAAAAACTAATAGTAATAATAAATAATATAATATTATAATCATAGTAAATAATTTTCTTCTTAGTAATTAATTTAATAATTTATATATTTTAATATTATATATTTGTATTTTATTATATTTTATTTTATTTATATATTTCTATTTAATTATTAAATTAATTTATTTAATTATTTTTTATTTATTTATTCATTTAATATCCAATAGGGATAAGATATACTCAATCTAGGTAAATAAGTCTAGAAATCTGTTTTCACCAGGTGAGATTAGTGTTTGAAAGTGGCTCCAAGAGTCCAACCTCATCGAACTTCATACGGAGAAAACAAAATTTCGTATACCATTCAAAATTCATCAAACATAACATTTTTCAGGATTTCATAATTGATGGGATTGCAACATTTTCATTGGATCTAGCCGCAGTCAACCTACAGCAAGTCGCATATGTTCAGAGGTAGCGAAGGCTGAATCAAGGTGTTTTCACATCCTAGGTAGGCCGCATACAATACTGTAACATATCTGTTCATTGTGGAGTGACTTGTGATGGTTCCAAGGCCTACATAGTGCAGGAAGGCAGCATTGAAGGGCTGTTAGTTTGAACAAAGAATCACAGTGTCTTGGAGCTGAATTAGGGTCACTGTGATGCCCTAACTAAAGCTCAGAAGTTTGCACAGAACCCTTGGGCAGCAGCAGCGTATGTCACCAGCTTCAGAGGACATTATGTGACTGCTCTAGAATTGCAACTTTAAACAGGCCATCTATTTACCTAAGGTCAGAGTTTGCAAGTCAATTTTGACTTTGAATTGATGTACTCTCTCTCTCTGTTTCTCTGCTGAACAATTGAATAATAAGAAGAATTGATCTAGGGTTTTCCCCATCTTGGGGTTTTTCCCTGGCTTGTGCCAATTATTGTGTTCTCTTGTCTTGGCTTGTCTTCTGCATTAATGTTGAATGTTCTTTCATCTTATAAGTCAATGACTAATATGATTGCTAATATGTTAATTGAATAAAGAATGGGCTCATGAAGTAACTGACCTAAGCAAAGAACATGTTAAAATTAACAAGAACAAATACTCACCTTTCCAGATCTGAACATCCTCTTGACCTTTTTTGTAAACAGGAGTAGCTGACCATATAAAATAACCCCCAGGTCTTAAAATGCGATTTAGCTCCAAAAGGAGCCTTCCACCTGAGAAGCTTCTCCACATCAGATTGACGCATATTATTGAAAAAATAGAACATCTACTCCCAGCCTATATTTACTTAGATTCTTACAAACATACCATCTGCATGCCATGGAACCCGACATCTTGCACAGTGCACAATATCAAAGATAACACTTGGAAAGGGAAGTCTTTGGGTGCCCATCACAGCTGATATTGCAGGTATTCCTCGTTCAAGAGCAAGCTGAACTTGTGCTTCATGCTCATCGTTAGGTGCAAAGGACATGGTTAAAACATCTTTTTCAAACAGGAAGCCTCCAAAACTGGCAACACCACAGCCAACATCCAGAACCACTCGGCTATGCTTACCCCATGAAATGTCTGGTAGAGCCTATTAACACCAAAAATCAAATTAAATCAATACCTTTACCGCTCAAAATGAGTGATTCAATAGCTAACATGACCCTAGATTATCCTAAACTAAAGATACAGTATGTGACTGCACTGCTGAATATAGTTTATAAATCACTTTGAAGAGTTGTTTTACTGAAAATAGATCAAATCAGAAGATGAAAGAATAACACGCAGTGAGCAAAAGTGATGACAGTTAAACAATTCAATAAAGAAGTACTATGTACAATAGCACTTATAAATCAATATTCAATAGGTCAATAATGCAGCATATGGCAGCATTATCAACAAAAAACCTCCGATAAATTCATATTCATGAACCAGAAACCCTTGGTACAGGGAATAGTTTGCCACTGTCACTGAGATCCATGTATAGAAATTGTGTAAGGATTACATGCAGTTGAACAAGTAATCAAGAGATGACAAAGGTACTCACTAAGCAGTATACAAAACCTTATTAGCGGTATCATGATTCATGGATTGAAGTATTTTGATAAGAGATACATCCATAATTTTTTGATATATGTACAGATATTGAAAACTCCAACCTTAAGTTATAACCATCATAAAAGCTCCAAAAACGTGGGTACTCAGAAAATATAAATGAGTTTCTTGATCTCTTCCTTATCATCTTAGTGCTAATACAATTTTTGTGTTATTATTCAGCATCAGTTCAATTGAAATTTGACAACAGATCAAGAGCAGATAATCATCTTTGAACTACTTCAAGCAACAGGAAGAGAGTCGTGTAACTCCACAATAGGAAGCCAAACTGCAGACCTCCCAATGGAGATCTAACTCCAAACATCTAATGCCAATTCTCATCAAAAACCGTCAAATAAGTAGCTCAACTTTACGTTATATCACCATATAACCCCAAGCACAAGACAACTAGCTTTAGTGTACCAAAGCTTATACCACAGTAAGCAATAATAAAAGCAGGGTTGTGGTAAAAGCAGGGTGTCCAGTCTGATACGCTGACCCTTTTAGGTTGAATCAGAAGAGGAAGCAAAGCCATTCACAGTGTTTGATGCATTTTTTATATCTTTGCAACATAAGACTCGGTTTTTCACAACAACAAATACAAGTGTGGTGCCCAAGAGCACAGCCACCCCCTCAGCTTACCTGGAATTTCAGATTATACCTTGTGTGGCAAGCCCATGTAATAAAATAAGAAACCATAGGGACAATAAAGGTAGAGCTGATATGATCAAAGCAGCAAACAGATACACGTGGCCAGAAAGTCATACATATGACAAACATCATATTCATAATAGCAGAATTAGGGCATTCGATATGGAAATTCAGCTAAGAATTGACTCACCCAAATACCCTCAAATTCGGTTATGACAAAAACAATAACAAATAGGTTAGAAAAAATGATTATAAAATAGAAATGTGATTTCATTTATAACATGGACAGTGTAAACTATTCAATAAATAAGGCAAATTAGGAAGTTCTTCCCTATAGGGAACACTTTCAAAATATGCTCTCCCAGGAATTTTAAATATCATTGATATGTTTTTCATATTTAATGAAATGTGTACTTTCGATTTTTGTTCCAATTGTAATTTCAATACATTTTCTTCTGAATCGTGTCAAATCTGAATCCAAGTGTGTATATGGTAACTGTTAGTGCCCAAAATCGTCTACTTTACATGTAATTGGGCTATTCTAGGAAGGCTGATTATTGGAGGCTACATGAGGGTCATTTGCCAAATATTTTTGGGGGTAGGTGGTTGAAGTATTCTTGGAGTGCTATCTTAGGCAGTTGAGCCTCTTATTGGTGGATCTCTATTTTTACACTTCTCTCTCCTCTATCAATCATTTTGCAAGCAATAGATTGTTGAAAATGTAGCTTGGAAGGTGATTCTGCATTTGTCAGATGCCATGACATGCAGAAAATCACCAGTAATTCTCTCACAACAATTATTTAATTATTTGACATTATTGTCCAAATTTTATAAAATTAAAAGGGTCAACTTGAAATAATAACCTGACCGTAGATCTCAAGCGTGGAGATGCAATCTCAGCCCTCCATCACTCTGGAGATTAGGTCAAATAATTATAAAACAGGAAATAGGTCGTTGGAAAGGCAGATTGATTGGCACAAGAACTGGGCAATCAGCTGGAGCAGAGAGTTGAACTGACAGCAAAGTGAGTAGCAGCGAACAGGCTAGTTCAGGAGCAGCCAGCAGGCAAGGAGGCCAAATACCCAAGCCGTACAGGTCAATCCTGCAGGGTAGAACTGGGCCGATTTGACAAGGCCGAATTTGGCCGGTTTGACATTGGCTGAGCTGGGCCGATTTGATTGGGCTGTACCAGCAAAATTTCTGGAATGATTTCAATTGGGTTGTATAGGCCAATTCTGCTGGGTCGTAGAAGCCGTAAAACACTTGGTCGTACATGCTGAATTGTGTTCAAGCTGTAACAATGAGATAGCTGAGTCACAGAGACAAGTCGTACAACAAATCAGCTAGGTTGATGGAGGTTGCACCGGGCTGGTCAATGCAGGAAATTTCTGAGTATAACTGTTGCTGTAAATTCCTGGAAAGTACTTGTAATCAATTTTCTGAAGCTGAAAAGAAGCCCTAATTTGCTGGTTTTCCCCACATTATGGTTTCAGGGTAAAACTGTGTCAAACAATTTATGTGCTTGGTTTTATGATTCCTGAATATTTTGTGTTATAAAATTCAGAACTGAAAGTAATTTTGTTTCTATTCTGAGTACATATTCTATTGAACATAAAACCTGACTTGGGTTCAAGAAAACTAACATGGATAAAGGTTACCCACGCTTTCTTCTTTCCACTTCTTGGTTCATAACTTCTAGAAAGTGTGTGATTGAAAGCTAACAATAGAGTATAGGTGTGGGTTGAATGACTCAACAGTCATCAATGTGATTAGTTTTTTATCCCATGTGATGTGGACAATTTGAAAAATTGTGGCTTCTCCAAGATCTTTGAGAGTGATTGGTGTTCCTACCTAGCAATGATTTGGTAATAAAGATTTATCACTAAATTTCTTGGAAACCATTACTTGTATTCAATTCATCAGGACTTCTAAAATTTGTAGACTCTTACTTGCTTTTATTGCATGCAATAGGAAATTGAGTAGCAACAACCAAACAACCTTTGTTTGCCCAATTGATTGGAGTAGAACAGTAAGGGTTCTGCTTGTCTAGGTGCCAAGGCTAGCAGAGGGACCCACAAGATAGCCAATTAGCAGAATTATTAATTTAATTAACCATTTCCTAAAGTTGGACTTAAAACAAAATCCAAAAGTCAACTTATGATTTAATCTCAGCACTTCATTAGCTTTTAATCTTAGCCATTGAGAGAGTTGGTGGGGCCTAAGTTGAATTATACGAGGGAATGGGGGCAGAAGTGGCCAATTTTGGAGAAGGCACAAAGAGTGTCTGTTGACTCCGTGAAAGGAGCTACGGCTTCAGCAGGCAGCAAGGAAGATCAGTGACCAAGAGGCAGAAAAGGAAGGGGCCAAACAGCCTTAACTTAGCCCAGAATCAGCGCGACCATGCAGTGAGCTAGTGTGCGCAGAGGAAGCCCGCACTGCGCATTCGTACAATGCATACACGGCTGAGAGAGGCCGTACGATAGAGGAAGTGCAAAGGAGTTGTTTCTAATCTGCTTGGTTCAGCTGTTTAGAGGAATTTGTGTAGAAAATTTTTGTATACTATAGCCCTTCCCAATTTCAAGCTTTTGCATAGGTTTAATGGCCAAACCCCATCATAACACATGAACTTATATACATGTTAGCATGCATTTAACTCAAAACATCAAAGACTACTCTACTGTTTTGTTTTCACAGCTAATACAAGGAATAAATGCAAGCAAACACACTCAGAAAATTACAAAGTGATTTGGTCCAATGACCCTGGAAAAACCCACAAGGGAAAAACCAATTTTCAAGGAGTATTTTAATTGCTCTTAAGAGAATTTGTACAGCAGAGAGACAATCAACTTATCTCCCTTTCCTGCTTGTAGAAGTCCCTGACAGATTACATAAAAAATTGAGCCCCCAGTCATAAGCTCAAACTAATACATGCTTTGATTTCTGTGCATAAATACCCACTATCAATGCCTTGATTTTTTGTCAAACTGAGTTGTACCCTTTCAGAAATTTCACACCACTGTTTTCTCATATCTGCCTTGAGTTTCATGCCTAGGGAGGGTAGGAAATAAAGTTGTTTGACCACTTCCTTAATGCTCAGCCCAAGACTGTAACTATGGAAGACTTTAACTAGTTTGAACAGCTGCTAATCACAACTTGAAAAACGCTGAGACTCCCTCTCAGATGCTCCAGAAACCAGCGCTGACTTGCGGCTTGAATCTCAGTCAACAAACACTGGAATCACGGCCTGCAAGTCTAGCCCGAAATTTTAAGGATTTGTGTCAGTCACCTACAACAAAAAAACTTGGATTGGCTGCATCTCCCTAGTTGTTCGAGTGTTGAAATTTTGATGTTCTGTGTTGTTACAATCACCTAAAGCCAGAACTTCTTTATGCTGCAAAATAAGTTAAGTAATTGTAGATAGAACTTAAACCATATAAACCATATGCACAATGGAAAACAACCAAGAAGTCAATGAGACACAGAGAAGTTAGGCCAATGACCAGGGCAAAATCCACAAGGAGAAAACCCAACCAGATTCTTTTTCTATTAGAAATCAATTGTTCAGCAAAGATACAAAGTACAATGAGCAAATGAAGAAGTTCACCCAAATCTGAATAAGATCTATGATAGCAGTAGCTGATGCAAACACTGAATCACTTTGGATCTCCAGGATCTGATCTTGCTCTTCAAGACTCTCTTTTTCTCTCTCTCAATCTTCCTCTAGACTCTCCAACTCTTTCTTTCTCAACTTCAAATTCTCTTCTCACAAGCACAAGTGTGTCAATTGAGGATGAGAGGCACAAATATATTGGAAGAGCAAAGAGGACCAATTCATGAGGGAGTAACTCATATGCCTTGAAAAGTTACATATGCCAAAATAGAAGTGTAACTTATGCATTAAAGAGGTCTAAGAGGAATCTTTTTATGACGAGTCATTAAAGTGTGTAAGAGGTGTGTAAGAACATATGACATGATTGAAAGACTTGAATTTCGTTTTAATAATAATAAATAACATCGTAAAGAGGACAATAGTAATAATGTCCATCATGTATATATGATTACGAATTGATGGCAGGTGATTTACTATTTTTGAAAATTCATGGTTGCAAAGATAGACATAACTTTTTTTTTAGAAACGCCAAAAATGAAATTCCATTCAAGGAAATTCATCCCATAGTTGTCAACACTCCCTCTCAGCTAGGGATAAATTTCCTTTTGATACAAAGATCTTTGTTATCTTTGCTTTGGAACAATGATGTTACAATCTAATGAAGAAGAATCGTCATAGGGGAGATACATCCATCACCCTATACACACTTGGGGGATCCACTTGTCAACACATAACAAGGATCTCACACATCCAAGGCTCATCACTGCTTGGGGGGATCCACTTGTTATGAAACCAGCTCAAGAAAAGATAGAAAAGATAGATCAACGCCTTATAATTCAACCTCTTCGAGGGGGCAACCTCCTTTACATTACATAAATGAACAATTCTTCGATGATACAAATGAAAAGACCTCCTTTCTATATATAGGAGTCCAAGGGGTCATAACATAATCAGAGCCGACATAACAATAATAATGTAAGGGCACAATAATAACAATAGTGGGCTTCTATGGGGCACAATGGTAACAATATGGGCACTACATGGGTACATCAATATAATAAGTGGGTTGTACTAATAACAATAAGGGGTTACACTAGTAGTATAGAGGCCTAACATGCCCCTCTCCTTCAAAAAGCGTTGTCCTCAACGCTTGAGTAGTTCTTGATACTTCTGTATAAAATTCTTTTCCTCCCATGTGGAATCTTCAGCGGGTAAGTTCTTCCACTTGATGAGATACTCTGAAATTGATCGATTTCGTAGCTGTCAGGTTCTTGTTTCTGTGACTGCTCCAGGTTCCAATATGATTTTTCCTTCCTCTTCAATTTCTGGAAATATTGTTTGAATTGGGATCTTTTGCAACTTTTGAATAAGTGGCCATACTTCTTCGTCCTTCTTCCATTCATCCCTTGCTTCATTTATCCAATCTGGTTGGATAATAGAAATAGCACAAAACAATGCTTCCACATCCTCATCCTTGAAGAGTCTTCCCATTCGGTAAGGTCGCCATTTTTTAAGTGCATGTAGTATTGCCAACATTTCCTTCTCATAAATAGCTTGCTTGAGATGTAGCAGTAAAAATACCCAATCACCTACATCAAAACATTTTTCACTACGATGTTGATCTACTTGTTGTATCGTTTGAGTTTGCACCGAAGTGGCGTTATCCTTTAAAATTTGGAGAACTTGTTGTTGATGCTCAATGTGATCTTTCACTGCTTGAACCTTTTTCTTCTTGATATGTCCTTCTATCTCTGGAGTTTGAGGAGTGGTAATTTCTTCCAATCCTTTACAAGATATGGTCGGATTCATTTCTTGATGCTCGATGTGATCTTTCACTTCTTGAACATTTTTCTTCTTGGTATGTCCTTCTATCTTGATAGTTTGAGGAGTGGTAATTTCGACCAATGAATTACAAGATATGGTTGGATTCATTTCTTCTTTATCGATGTGATCTTTCAATTCTTTCACCTTTTTCTTCTTGATATGTCCTTCTATCTTGAGAGTTTGAGGAGTGGTAATTCTTGCCAATGCTTTACAAGATATGGTTTGATTCATTTCTTCTTTCTCTGGGGTGGGGTCCTGGCGTATATCTTCTTTTTTTATGTTTCTTGATCCTTTTCTTCCTCCTCTTCATATTCTATGTAAAATAATTTCTTCTCAGCACACTTATGACCTTTAGTGCATTTGCTATCACAATTGTAACAAAGCCCTTTTTCTCTTTTTTCTTCCAATTGTTGTGGTGTAACCCTTGTAGGTTGTGGAAGGCTAGGAGAAACAACATTTCCATCTTTATAGTTGTGAGGGGTATGCTTCCTGGTTTCTTTCCAATATGTCACAAAGCCCTTTTACTCTTTCCAATTGTTGTGGTGTTGCTCTAAAGAAGGTGTTGCTCTTTGTATCCTCATAATGTGATGTCATTTCCTCTGTGAAAATTGACCACGTAACAAGTTGTTTACGAGAACAAAGCCCTTCATACCATAAAAATTGATCTGGTTCTAAATATGAAGATGCAATACATACCTTTTGTAACAGTGGTACACCATGTAGATCAAAATATTGCTCCATCTGAAGTATCCAATTTACCGGATCCTTGCCATCAAACTTCCTCATCTTGTTTTTTCTTGATTTTAGGAGCTCGATCTTGAAATGACTCTAACTCTGTACTTTCGGATCTTTAAGTTCTAAAATTGTGACCTGTAGTAGCCCTCTGTGTCCTCTTTCCAATGCCACAAGTCTGACCCAAATTGGATTCTCCAAGGAAGAGTTATGCGAAATCTCCCACAGTGACTTGATTATAGACTAGTTCAGTAGAGCGAACTTGTACGACGTGCCACGAGTCACTATTTCGACCTTTGGATCTGAAAAATGCATACAAGAAACTACAGTCCGTCCTCTTTCTGTACCTTCTTACGAAATTTCAATCCGATCCCTAGAGAGAAAGTTATGACGATTTTCCCCAGGTCATCTGTTTGGAATGTAATTCAGGAGTCTGCAAAAAGACCAACTTCCTCAGATCATATCTCTGCAAATATAGTGCGAAAAGCTCTGAAATTCGGACCCGAGGTTCAGTGCGATTTCTTCTCAAATGGGTTTTTTTGCAACTTTTGAAACATCGCTGAAAAAAAGTTATAGAGAAAATGCCACGATGACCTGTTTGGAGCAATGAAACCCTAGAATCCAAAGCTCTGATACCAAATGTTATGAAACCAGCTCAAGAAAAGATAGAAAAGATAGATCAACGCCTTATAATTCAGCCTCTTCGAGGGGGCAACCTCCTTTACATTACATAAATGAACAATTCTTCGATGATACAAATGAAAAGACCTCTTTTGTATATATAGGAGTCCAAGGGGTCATAACATAATCAGAGCCGACATAACAATAATAATGTAAGGGCACAATAATAACAATAGTGGGCTTCTATGGGGCACAATGGTAACAATATGGGCACTACATGGGTACATCAATATAATAAGTGGGTTGTACTAATAACAATAAGGGGTTACACTAGTAGTATAGGGGCCTAACACCACTTGTAAACACATGACAAGGATCTCGCTCATCCAAGGCTCATCACTGATTGGGGGGATCCACTTGCCAACACATGACAAGGATGTTGCACATCCAAGGCTTATCATACATGAACACCCTCTCTAGGAAGGGTCACATCTGTTAGTCCAAGTTGCTCTTTAAAAATCAAAAACTTTCCTTTAGGCAAAGGCTTGGTAAGAATGTCGAAAATGTGGTCATCAATCGCTATATGATGAAGTCTCATTGCTCCTCTTTGCACCATATCTCGGATATAGTGATATTTGATCTCAATGTGTTTGGACTTGTCACGGAACATGGGACTTTCAGCAAGTCGAATCGCACTCTTATTGTCACAGTAAATCACTATAGTATCCAATACTTGCTCAAACAGCTCTCCAAAGAGCTTCCTTAGCCATACTACCTCACAACTAGCCATGCTAGCAGCAATGTATTTTGCTTTAGCCATGCTAGTGAGCCCGTTGCCGGGAACTGCACAGTCCGCAGTCCTTGCCCTTCAAGAAGGTTGTTTTGCGCAATCCCTAAGTCCAGAAGACTCCCTTGACCTCCAGAATTGCGCAATTATGCCTCCTAGTTTGCCTTGAAATGCGCACTTCGCATCTTCAACCCTCAAGACTTTTCCTTGCCTACTGGGACTGTGCAATGCACAGAAAACCCAGCCTCCCTTAGCCTCCAAAACTGCGGAGATGCTTCCTCCAGTGTCCTTCCATCAGCCGAAGCTCACTGTCTCCAGAAACTGTGCAATTTTGCCCTTCAAGCCTCCCAGTTGCTCAGTCCCCTTTGCCTCCTGAAACTGCGCAGTCTGTCCTCCCAGGGCTCCACCCCGCAGCCTCCACTGCCTACTTGAACTGTGTAATTTTCTCTCTCAGTGGGCATTGCGCAATTTTTCCCTTTAGTGAGGACTGTGCAGAAATATCCCTCAATCTAGCCTGAGTGCGCACTGCACAATCTCAGTGATTAAGGTCTCCCCTTGTCTGCTTGGAACTATGTAATGTGTAGTCACTGAGCCCTTTCTCCTAGCCTGTGACTTGTCCCGGGCTCAGTTCATGGATAATAATGCATCATCTTAGACTAGGGGGTTTTCGGATTGATGTCGTCCCGTAATGAGTGAATTGCAGGAACAGGTACACTATCAAGTCATGGCGAGATGATGAAGAAGGAGAAGGAGGGAAGCATGCTTAAAGACTCTCTTGCAGTTGAACTCACAAGCAGATCTATCAAGAGGAAGCAAATGGGCACAAGTTTGCAACTACCATGCGGAGGAGAAGAGAAAGCATATCCAAGAAGACATTTAGCACTCAGTAGTAACAATGACCTGACATTGCCACATCATCAAGCAGTCCATGTCAGCAGTGTCATGTCATGTCATGATTAGCCATATGCCACATCACTATTGTGGACCATGTGTATTGTATTCAAATATATTGTAAAGTGTAAGTCCAAAGGGCACACATGAATAAGAAGAGTCATGTAAGTTGAAAAGTCATAGGAAGTTGAACAGTGATGAGGGTAGTCAAAGAGTCACAAGGGGGAAGCATCACCCCTTGGTTTTATATATATATATATATATATATATATCCCCCTCATTGTATGAGCAAGGACTTTTCACCTTGGCTCCTCCCACAAGGCATTAGAGAGATCGGCTAGCTCTTTGAGGAGCAAGGAGTGGCTCAACTGCCCCACTACTGGGGCTAGTGATGTACATTGTAAACATGTGTCTTGGAACTTTTGCTTAGTAACAGAAGCCTTTTAAGGCTAGCGCGTTCTTCATGCATGGACTATGAATGTTTGTAAAACTATTTTGTAGACGTTTGTATTTCATGTTTGCTTTCACATGTACTAAGAGAGTTGAACTATTTCGGTTATTTTAGTGCTTATCTTATTGAGAATGTGTTGTAACGGTTGTTATCGTCGTCTCATCCTTATGGACTATTCCGCGGGATATTAGACAGATCTTTCCTTGTTTGTTGGTTGTAACGACCGCCGCATCCACTGTGGACTATTCCGCTGGATGTTAGACAGATCCTTCCGGTTCATGTATGTCTCTTCTTGGGTGGTACTATTACCTCTCACTTAGAGGCTTACTTCTCTTTCCCATTAGCAGTAGAAGAACCTCGACACAGTTGCAACTGCACACTCACCAGGCACACTTCCCTTACTTTTTGAAGACACCATTGCATCACTCTTTTGTGCTAACAGCTAGAGCCAAGGCAAATCTTTAAGGATTTGGCAACCAGGCCTTTATACCGGATAGGACTCCTACACCAAACAATGTGAGGTTTGATTGGGATTTCATATCGGGGAGATCCCCTGAATTTTGAAACTCTAATATTGATGAATCATGAGAATCGAGATGTTGTAACTTGTGGACCTGCAGTTGATGAAGATTATAATTTATAACTACTATATGATTGTTGTTATATGGTTTTATCCATGTTTTTATGCTTTTTATAACAAATTCATCATTCTACATGCTTTTGTTGACAAATATGAATCAAAATATATAAAAATATATATTATATAAAATTCACTCCTGAATCACTCCCGACCCAAATGCTTTTGAAAATTGTTGTTCCCTGTTTGTGCTTCCGCTCCTCACTTCCAAGCATCCTTGTGCACAAAAATAGCTCATTGATGCTTGGAACTTGACATCATACAAGGGAGCTAGATTTTGATGTAACAAGCATAACAAAATATTTGTTCAATTTGTGTACTATGGGGCCTTAGCTCTGGAATCTATCTCTGGAAATTGTGAAATGGATATATATGACCATCCAAATAGATGTGCATTCTGTCAGCACCCTACTCTTTGAGATCCAAACTGAAGGTGTGAATGACACAATGATGATAGTCAAGAAACATTATCTTTAAGAATTGGAAGACAAGAAACCTGGAAAAATGATTGGGAATAGAATTATGGAACGGGTATAAAGGCAACCCAGAGTCAATTGATTAAGATGAAAGCCCAATAAGAAAAACAAAAATGGAACATCGTCCTTTTGGAGGTTGAGAAGAAAGCAAAAGAGAAAGCTAGAAGACGAAGACATGATCGAGGATCTTCAGGAGAAAGCAAAGTACTTGGAATTAGAGCGAAAGCTTGGGTTGAAAGAGTTGAGAACTGCAACTCCATCAACTTCAGTTGGTTCTTTTGGACATGACCAAGCAGCAGCCATGGGAAAGGACCCAGTGGACCAGCAAATGGAATGGACCAGGACTACAGACCCCTCTCTTCCATCTTCAATGACGGGAAGAAATAAATCAGCCCAGCTGGGCACTAGTAACCAAAATGTTTGATTATCTTTACAGTTTTCAGACTTAATTTCTGTTTGGGCAGTTAGTAAGGTTGTATACAAGCCAATCAGTTCATACTTGCAACAGGTTTTTTCAACATATGGCAATCAAGGATTACCTATCAGCCCTTGGTTTTTTGATATCTATGGAGAATTTGAACTGTGGATCTCCTTTTTTGTTTGTATGAGAAGGCTCAGCAACACCCCTATTTTTGTAGTTAACACAAAAGGTATCCATTTTTATTTTACAAAAAACCTAGGATTTTAATTAGGATCAAAAGATTTTCAACTTTTCAATGAAATGCTCGACAAAAATATCATCTTGAATGGAACAAGTTACGCTGTGCAAGATGGAGCATTACGTTTTTTAGATTTCTCAAAGAACTTCTAAGAAGCTTGCCCATGTTATGATGGATGAATAGGAATTACTAAGCCAATGTTGTCCCCAAAGAGAGATACAACCTTCCCTGTTATTGACAACAAGTGGATCTTAACAGAAACTGATGCAGGAGCATTTTACCTCCAAAATCAACCAAGTTGATGTGACCTCGTAGGTCTTTATTTTACTAAAGGAGTGGGTTCCCTAATTTCTAAATTATTGTAAATTTCCTATGTTTCTTTGTTTAATTCTAGAAGAATTGTATTAGTTGTATTGAAGATTGAAGTACATTGAAATCAGATCTGTCTTGTTAGAACAGATCTTGAGAGTTTGTCAGAGTCGGAGAGATCTCAGGGTGAGTTGTAGATATCTTGAGGATTTCGTGGATTTAAAGGATCCTAGAGATTGATTGAGCGAGGATTTTCTGGATCTGAACCACTTCTGGTTTCAGAATCCTCTGATGGTAAATATTGTAATAAATAAGGCATCGATTGATAGATAGGGAGAGAATTGAAAGGGAGGCCAATTAAAGAAGATTGGCAGAAGTAGGCCAAGCAAGGCCAAGAGGCCAGACAGAGGCCAATTGAATGTGAATCAGGCCAGTTAGAGGAGACAGGCCTTATGTAAACCCTATATACAGTGTGTGCATTTGATTAATGTAAATCACTCTCTTTCAAATGTTTGACTGTGTGAATGTATTAATCCTTTGTTCATGTCTTAGAAGACAATCACTTCATGGTTGGAGGTGAAGCAGTCATGGATACGACTGAGGGAGGAATCAGGACTGGATTCCATCGAATCTCACAAAGAAAACCTTTTGTTACAGTCGGAGCGAACAGTACATTTTGATCGTTGATCAACCATAGGGATCAGCAATCACAATTCATCGTCGAGAACCCAATACAAGGATCGTGTTGAAGTCGTTACAAAAGACTTGGACCTAGGTGGGACCCAGACCAAACAAATCTAGGACCGGACCATTCAAGCCTTGACAAAAGCGCCCATTGCTAATTAGCCCGAACTCCCAAATAGAACTGAACACCCAAAGAAAGCAGATCCGAACCGAAACCATCGTGGACCCAATGTTGTGTATTAAAGCTTTATTGGGCACGGTTCTAAATTCTAGGCCATGGAACGAAAGTGTCACTGTTGCAAGTTTGAGGTGTTCCTTACAACTAAACAAAATTAATCCTGACACAGTTGTGAGTAGCAAAGTAGATATTTTTGAGATTTGCAGATGTAGCACAACCAGGATAGGATTTGAAATTGGGCCACCAATTGGAGATTGTCGATGTCGTTGGCATCAGAGTAGTATCAGAGCATATTAAAACTACTCGTTTAGATGTTGCAGACATAAACAGTGCGACGGAAGATACCTATAAGATGTCATTATAATTAAGGGAAAGATTGCAGTGATGCTTTTAAACAGTCAAAAATGAGATAAAATAGTAAATCAGATTTTGGCTTATAAACAATCAAAATCAGATTGATGGTAAACAGTTGCAGGAACTTGTTGATGCGGAAATCAAAGAAATTTTGGCTTATAAAGGCAGTCAAAATCAGCATTCAGATGGAATGCTCACAGATTTTGATGAAGAGATCAAGATGTTGGAAGAGTTACAGAGAAAACCTGAGTCAGAAAAAGAGATTACAGCCAATGATAGGAAATGTTCACAAGTACCCAGTAAAGAAAGATAACCATAGCAAGATGATTTTTGGTTGTCACACTAATCATATGTGTGCAGGTACAGAGAAAGATGATGAACATGAAATTGTAGTTAGGCAAAATAGAATCAAAACTATTTCCTAAAGATAAAGTTAAATTCCAAGGACAGCAGAGTTGAGGTTGACAAATTTTGAGTAAGAGATGAAGTTCTTAGAAGATGAAGGACACACGTGATGAGTTTGCAAAATTAGTTCAAACTAATTCTGAGGAGCAGAACAAAGTGCCAAACAGCAATGGCATGAATGAAGAAGGGATGCAACAACTAGTATGCAGCAACAGTAGCAAATATCATCCAAGAAGCAGTAGCATCTCCCAGCAAGACGATAAACTCGAAAAAGAAATTGATGAGATGTGGATATTGATGATGAAAATGATTTGAGAAGGAAAATTCAAGTAAGAAGGGTGATCTGCAACAGGCTACAGTTGATTATATAGATTTACATCAGCAAGGAAATTGGGCAGCAACAAAGTCCAATTTGGGATCCTGGAAAGTTGCAAGCAATAACAAGACAACAAGAAAGTGAAATAAGTGAACAACAACAACATAAAGTTTGGGATCCAGGAGGGATTGAGAAATTGAAGACACCTGACCAGCAGGTCATGAAACTTTTTAACCCTGAGAGTCTGATGCAGAAGTATTTTACCTCCAAAATCAACCAAGTTGATGGGGCCTCATAGGTCATTCTTTTACTAAGGGAATAGGTTCCCTAATTCCTAAATTATTGCAAATTTCCTATGTTTCTCTGTTTAATTCTAGAAGAATTGTATTAGTTGTATTGAGGATTGAAGTACATTGAAATCAGATCGGTCTTGTTGGAAAAGATCTTGAAAGTTTGTGAGAGTCAGAGAGATCTTAGGGTGAGTTGTAGATATCTTTTGGATTTTGTGGATCTAAAGGATCCTAGAGACTGATTGAGTGAGGATTTTGTGGATCTGAACCACTTCTGCTTTCAGAATCTTTTGATGTAAAATATTGTAATAAAAAGGCATCGATAGATAGATAGGGAGAGAATTGAAAGGGAGGCTAATTAGGGAAGATTGCACAGGTAGGCCAAGCAAGTCCAGAAAGAGGCCAATTGAATGTAAATCAGGCCAATAAGAGGAGAGAAGCCTTATGTAAACCCTATATACAGTGTATGCATTTGATTAATGAAAATCACTCTGTTTCAACTTTCGAGCGTTTGACTGTGTGAATGTATTAATCCTTTGTTCATGTGTTAGAAAGCAATTACCTCTTTGTGTTTATAGGTGAAGCATTCGTGGATACGACCGAGGGAGGAATCGCGATTGAATTCCATCAAATCTCACAAAAAAAAACCTTTGTTATAGTTGGTGCAAACAATAGCCATTTATCATTGATCAACCATAGGGATCAACAATCCCAATTCATCGTCGAGAACACAACACAAGGATTGTGTTGAAGTTGGAGAAACAGACCTAAGTTGGAGAAAATTGACCTAAATCGGGGTCAATTTTGACCATTGATTCCATCAAAATTGAATTAAGAGGGAGGAACGAGGAAAGCGACACCCAACATCCTATAGTCTGACATCAGAATATCATCGGACCATCCAAATCAAGGACAGATCAACAATGTACAGTAGACCACATAACAGAAGGTGCTATAATGATAGCTTATTGAATTAGGACTTTTCCTAACTCAAAGAGTGGAGTGATCACCTGACAGCACGAAGTCCGACGAAGATCGGGTCATTCATTTGAATGGAAGACCAACAATGCAGAGGAGATCCAATGCATGGAGTAGCTATTGGGCAGTTGGCATTGTCTGAATGGTTGGTCGCATCCTGTGTGTTGGCATTGATGTCAACCAAGCTAGCACTGATGTCAAGCTGAAAGGGAGTCCTATGGTTGCTGCAGTCTTCAAGTAGAGAACCATCATAGTAGCAGGATATACAAAGAAGCTATACAATCTTATATCTATGATGGTTTGTTGGTCTAGACTGAAGGCATTTCTACCTCAGAAGATTATCTCAGATGCTCCTAGAAGTGGCATAGTTGGATAGTGCTCAGAAAGACTTTTCCAACTATATGTTGAAGTCTGGAAAAGGCAATCTGGATCAAGAGTTACAACCAATTGAAGTTTGCATACAGAAAGGTTCTTTCATTAAGGACTTAGTCGGAGTTTGGCCAAGTCGGGACTAGCCCAGGTCGGGCCACACAGCAAAGTTTGGCAGGAGAGCAAAGCCCCAACCCCCGACCCTCAACCTATGTGGGACCCGGCGCAGGCAGACCACTGGTAAAGTTGGTACATGGACCTGGCAGTCGCAGAGAGCTTTTTGTTTGGTTGGCATAGGGTCCCACTTAACAGCCAAGCCTGGTGGATGGACCCTATAAATCTTAAAGGGGCGCAGAAGATGAGCGACGAGATGGAAGCATCATGCGGACATGGACCTGGCAGCAAGAGGGAACATTTTGATTGGCCAGCGATGGAGCCCTACCTACACGTAGGCTCGGCGGGGGTACCCCGAAAGTTTTAAAAGGATGTAAAGGTGAAGGGTCGAGATCATAAATAGTCAGGAAATGTGGCAGCAGGAGAATCTCTCTCCTCATTGGCCGCAAACACAAGGCCTGGGACCCTGTTTCTCTCTCCTCATAGTAGGCACGTGGCAGCATCATATTGGTTGATGATGACATTAGCATGGCGTCAATACAGGGGACACGTGGCATGCAAATTCGACCTTTTCGGGTGGCCTAATGAGCCAAATCTGAGTGACACATGTCACCACTCCGAAAGCGACACGTGGCATGTATGACATCATCCCGCTGGCAAGAGCCCAGAAGGTTTTGGAGCAAGGCGCAAAAGGACCAGCGAGCGACTAAACATCGAGCTGACAGGGCAGCTGTTAGAGCCAACTCAACTCGATAAGCAGTGGATTGGTTGATGTGAGCTCTGAGCAAACCCCACATTACACACCATCCTGCACGGCTCATCCCGGAGGCAAATAGGGGCAAACAGGTGAAAGAAGCAGGCAAACATGGCGCCAGGCCAGTGCAATAGTGCACAAAGCCAATGAAAAGAGGTGTTGGACAGTGCCACTAGACATATAAGCCCGTAAGGCTTACCCCGAAGGAAACAAACAAGCGTCGGGAAATATCATTGGGGTAACGAGGCATGTTACCACTCAAACTAGCAGGGGTCCTAGGAGGGTATAGAGCCACTACTAAGTCAAGGGGCAACAATGGAGCAATAGCCCACTGTCACCTCAGCTAAGGCTCCCTGCTCTTTACAAACTTTCACCGATGGGAGGAATCACAATGATGAATAGATCAATGATTGGATAAAGAGTTACTCCTAAAGCCTATTCACAAGAGAGGCTCAAATAAATGGCTTACTTGCTTGAGAAGCAAGGTGATGGGCTCACAAGGAAGGGCTAAAGGGACTCTTGAGTTTCGGTTTAAGGAATATACTTTGACAAGAAGGTTCCTAGATGGATCCCAATGAAGGAATGGCTTCGAAGTAATCCTTGTGGAATTTGAGTTGTAGATTTGTGGGACCACAAAGAAGCCAAGTGGACCCAAACTAGGTCAAGAGTGTGGAGTTGATCACTCAAGGAGGGTCTTGACCTAATTAGGGGAGAGAATAGGATCAAAGGACTAATTTTCTTTTGAAATTTGAATGCAATGATCCAAATGAGGACACTAACCCAAATCAGCCTAAGGAGAGAAATGATCCTCGAGCTAGGGCTTGCGATATCTCAAGATTCCACGTCAGATTGTGCTCAAATTTGGAGGACCCCTTGAGAAGACCCCAACGAAGTTATGGACCAATTTTCAAGGTGTTTGGATGGCTACAAAAGATTTCACTTGATGTCGTAGGCGACCCTCTAGGGTTAGGACTAGAAATTGGAAAAGTGAAGAAAAGAGAGGTAAATTTGACCACCAAAGGGATACGAGGATAGTGTCTTATTGCTTGGGCTTAATGGAGTCAAGATACACATAGTTCGGGAATTTTCGTGAGCTAAGAGCCTTAATTGATCTTTGATAGCCTCTCCAAGGGAAACAACTAGGTCAATAGGGATTTAAACTTCAAATTTGCCAAAGAGATGAAGTTTCGAGGTATTTCAACCTAAGAGGTGCTTCTAGGAACATTCACCCAATCCCTCAAAGAGCCACACATGCATTAAATAATTTATTCAAGGTCCCAGAAGAATTTTGCATTACATTAACCCATACAAGAATAATGATAACAATATACATGCATTTGACAAGTAAGACATCAAGAATAGCATCAAAAATTTGGCTTACACGAGAGAGAGAGAGAGAGAATATATCCATTCATCCACTTTGCATTAGAAAGAAGCTCCAAAGACAATAGAGAAAATCTAAACATCATAGTGCATCAAGAAAGCTCCAAAAGTTATCCCAGCAAAAAGTGCGAAAATCTCTCAAGAGATACTAATCCAATCCAAGTGATGATGAGAGAATGAATCACCTCTCATCTATTTATACAATCTCTAATGAGTTTGATTTGCCTAATTTGCCCCAAATAATAAAATAATGTGCAACGATAACATCCCTTGGTAGCAAGCCCACCAAGATAGCTCAATAACATAAAAATAAGCCTCTCAAGAGGGCATAAGGATCAATAAAATGAATCGTTGGGCCTTTGAGGAGGCCTAATGAAGACTAGAGTGTGCCATGATGAGCGAACAGACTCCAAACATAGTGGACACGTTGGCACCTTGTTCTCCAAGCAAGTCACTGTGGTGCCCCCAAGTGGGTGTGAGGGGCACAAGGACATCCCCATGGGTCTCCAAGTGGAACGAAAGTGCTTGTAAACCATCTGCAAGAGCTAGGTTGATGACATAAGCCCTCATCTGGACCCCGGATCATCTGCCAAGTGTGTGGTGCAAGTGTTGAGTCGATTGGACATGGTGAACCAAGTGCATCATCCTCATCCAAAAGGTGGAACACGAGCAATCGTTGAGTGGTGTTGGGGATCCATGAAGTACTCTCTGCTATGGTGGAGGCCCATGGCTCTCAACACTCACCCTACAAGTGCCAATGTGGCCCTCTAGACGGCTAGGACCCTGTATAGGGAAACCAAGCCCCAAATGGAGACCCACCTACAATCTTGCATAAGATCCAATGCGTCCCCTTGCCCTCCCATACAAAAAATCATTAGAATAATCAAGTAAAAGAGCTTACAAGTCATGGAATCAATGGGGCACTTCATGGTGGCATGCCCTTCCATAATGGGCTTTGGCATGTAAAAGTGTCTTCAAGTTCAACAGGGGATTAATCAAAGACCCTATTAGGTGGTTTCAACCTTTAAAGGGGGTGACATGTCCATGGTACATCCCTCAAGTGGTAGGTGGCAAATGATAAAGTAACAGAACAGGGTGGGGACCAAGGGAGTGCTCCAGGCCACATGTCATGGCACAAGGGTAGCTATGATGAGTGAAGCCCACACTTGGATATATGAGTGTAGGAGGGAGCAAATGGTGGTACATGAGTTACCCCGGCCTTTTCCTTTCCACGCTTCTTCATATGCCTTTTGCGTTTGATTGATTTTTCTTCATAACTGCTCGGGGCTCCAAGGGATCAGAGCATGGTGGGTAGAATTTAAGGTAGGGCATTTCATTGCCCACCAAGGGTTGGGACAATCACGGGTTCTTAATGTGGAGGGGGCTCATCTAGGGCCCATAGGAACCAGGGTGATGGCCATAAATAAGGGGTAGAGCTCATGTTTGGCTTTTGCCCACGTGTTAAATTTGTATGTCCCAGCCATCTTTTGCATTTTGTGGTACATTTCCTGTTGAGAGTGGCCAAATTATGCTTTTTTGTTTCTTTTGGCGTCGTCTACCGAGCCGGAGGAATTGCCCAAACGGTCAAAAGTGGTTGGAATCCAGCCAAAAAAATTCAAAAAGCCTCGTAGAAGCAGTGTTTGAATCATGTTTTTGATGGTGGAAATGGATTCAGCACCATCAAAAACTTTGGGGCACCCAAAATCTTGAAGTTTGACAGTTGTAACCTAAATTTACAAAAATCCTTGCCGAATTTTATCAAAATCTTGCCGGAATTTCCATGATTTTCAAGGCAAATTTGCACATTGGTTAGACTACAACTTTCCTTTTTAGTTGCGTCAACCTTTGGGGCATCATTCCAAGCCCAACCCAAGGTGTAGGTAAGGGGAGGGGGAGGCTATCCCTATGTGGACCCAGTGGACACATGTGGGCCCGGATGGGGAAAATGATGAATGGGGCTAGAGACTGAGCCAAATCCCAAAAAAAAGGTGTCGGGACAATAAGGCTGGAGGCTAAGTCTAGCCCAGGAGTCGGTCCTATGGGTGCCATTTTACCAAGGACGCGGAGGTTTATTGCATAGTCCTTAAGTCCTCGGGCTATAGTTCAAAGAAGTGCCCAAGAGCAGTCTTTGCAGCATTGTTGCATGATATTGAGACCAAGGGATTTCTAGCCAAAAGCAATAAAAAAAGGGACGGATGAGTCAACAGCTTTGGGGGAAGTCCTCCATTTTTGGCGGGTGTGCCAAATGTGGCATTGCACCATATTCATAGATAACAGAGCTTGAACGGGTCGTAGCTAGATCTGCAAAGTAGTGACAATGGCAGAATCAGTGTTAATGAGCCATAATGTGAAATTGTCTAGAACAAGAAAATGAGGCTGCAAGAACCACGATGTACAAAGTAATTTAATGAGTCTGGTTCAAATTAAACAAGCCACACCTAATCTTTCTTGCACGCCATGAAAAATTAAATGGAAAAGATTGTACAAATCAAATGAGCCATGCCTGATGTACAAGCCTTACTCTATGAACAATTAATAAGCATGGAGAGCCTTGTTGAAGCGTGCAGTTCAACAAAGAATTGATTCTCAATATGAAAAACTCTCAGAGCCCATTTTGTGATTAATGTTGCAGTAGTGCGCAATTCGACTAAAATTCAATTCTCAGCATAAAGTAACACACGGGTGCACATTATCAGGTTTAACGTTGTTGAAGTGGCCAAGTTTATGGACGCAACAGCAAAATGTAGAGCCATGCTAAGAGTACGCTTTCAGGCAGAGTGGTTGATAGCTGAGATAGCATCATTCACTGTGTAACAGAGAAACAAAGCCCTGCATTGCAACTGTGTATGGGGGGATGTAGCATTGTTGTGAGTCGTAGTATTGAGAGCTATGTGAAAAGAGTGAGTTGTTGCATCTGTGTGTGTGAGCAGAAGGGAGATTGGAGCCGAGAGTTAACTGTCATACAGAGCAACTGAGGGTCAAGATCAGAGTTGTTTGAGCAGTGGAGTGTGCAGTGCAAAGAGGGACTGTTAAGCAAAGGGGAAGGTGTTGTGTGGAGCAACTGATCAAGTTTTACATTTATGAGCATTTGTTTAGGCCTTTGTTTTCGATTTGAAAATTGTATGAAAAGTAGAACAGGTGGCGAGAGCAGGTGGTGGCCTGCATTCATAAGAGGTTGTTGCCTACTGGCAAGTAGTGGTTTGCTATCTTAAAGGGGGTTGGGGTCTCCTCTGAGTGGGTGCTCACAAACAACTTGATGTAATTAAGTAGGAGCTTAAATTACAACATAATAACAAACAAATTAGTGGTTTTCTCCTTTTGGGTTTCCACATAAAAATATCGGTGTCAATATGTGCATGTTGCTCAATTGATGGATTCTATGTTCATGTGAATAGTTTACATTGTTGTACATGCATTGTATTAAGAATACTCACATTAGTAATTGCCAAGAGTGAAAGGAAATTAAGCATTGGGTTTAAAGTTTACGAACCTCACTAATTACTGATTCACCCCCCCCCCCTCTCTCAGTAATTCCTTATTCCAACAATTGGTATCAGAGCCAAGTTCCTTCAAAAACAGTGTAACCACTGGAAGGTAGATCTATAAGGAATCATGTCTAGACAAGAGAATCATGATGCTTGCTCAAATAAGATACCAGTCTTTGATGGGACAAACTATGCTTTTTGGAAAGTCAGGATGGAAGCCTATCTCATGTCCCTAGGGGTATATGTTTGGAGCTCTGTGTTGGTAGATTATGTTGTCCCTGCAATCCCTCTTACAGATGCAGATGGTAAAAAGGTGTATGGAAATAATACAAAGGTCAAGAATGCCATTATCTTCGGTATTAGTCAATTTGAACTTGTAAAGGTCATGCACTTTATGTCTACTAAGGAATTATGTAACAAACTCAATCAGAGTCATGAAGGAGATGAGAAAGTTAAGCAGACCAAACTTCAAACTTTCAGAATGAGGTTTGAGAGCTTAAGAATGAGTGAAGAAGAAAGTATAACAAAGTATTTCCTCAGAGTTGATGAAGTAACCAATATGATTAGAGGACTTGGTGAAGATATCAAAGAAGACGTAATTGTTCAGAAGGTATTCAGATCTCTACCTATGAGATTTAATGCAAAAATCTCATCCATTGAGATGACTGATCTGAAAAGTCTCACAATGGACCAGTTGATTGGTACTCTCACAGCCTATGAGGTGAGAGTAGGTAAAGAGAAGACCAAACCAAAGGAGGCAGCTTTCAAGGTGTCTAAGAAGGCTAAGGAGCACAAAGATCATCAAGACTATTCTAGTTGTGAATCTTTGCCAGGATACTAATACGTGGTTCAGGAAAGTATAAAGGCAAGTTGTCATTCAAATGCTTTGATTGTGGAAGAGTTGGACATTTTGCATCCAAGTGCCCTTACAAAGAAAAGTCAGAAAAGGACAAAGATCAAAAGCCCAAAGACAAAGCTCGGAAATATCAAAAGATGTTCTTCAGGAAGAAGGGGCTCTACTCCAAAGAGGATAGCTCTGCACCAGAATCAGATAGCGAGGATTCTTCAGAGGGTGAGTCAAATGAATGTCTACTCATGGCACTTGAAGTTGACTCCAAGAAACAAAATGTCTCAGATTTTGAAGAAGAAAAAGAAGAAGTAGTAGTGGACCTTGAAAGGTAGCTTATCAATGCTCTTGATGAGTTAAAGAAGGTCAAAAAAGGGAACAAGCAACTAAAAGAGCAGTTGTTGCGAGCTGAAGAAGGTATGTATAACTCAGACAACGAGGAATTTGTTTATCAAAAAGAAAAGCTTGAAGAAGCCATTAAAAGTAAAGATAGCTTAGCTCTCCAATTAGAAGAAAAACAAAAAACATGTGAGAAGCTAGAGAAGGAGAATGAACTCTTATAGCAGGAGCTAATTAAGAAAAAGGAGGAAATTGTTGATAAGTCTAGGGCATGAACAGTTAAAAGATTTCTCTGCTTGATAATTGCTTGTGATATACTTTTACTTCTTAGCTTATAGTCTTTTCTACGTTATGTTATTATTGTGTTATTTTCATCAAGACAAATACCAATATGCACAATAAAAGACAAGTGACACAGTATGCCAGGGCCAAAACATCTCACCTCTTGAGAGGAAAACCCGATCCAAATTCTTCTTCTAGTTCTTCAATTGATGAGTACCAATACGATGACAAAGACCTTTGACTCTAGTATCCTCCCAAGAACCTTGTCACAACCTTGATGCTCTGCACCTTCCCTTTCTCAACTTTCTTCTTGATCTCGAACTGATCTCCTCGGCTCCTTCTAGAGAAACTTGGTCTCTATAGTTCACATTGCTTCTTCTCGACTTCTCCTAGAGAAACTCGGTCTCTATGATCTCACTGGCTTCCTCTAGAGAATCTCAATCTCTAGATCTCTCTCTCGGTTACCCAGAACAAGTATCCCAGAAGAATCCTTCCTTCGCTGATCCAAAAGAAACCTCCTTCGTTGCCCAGAAGAAACCTTATTCGTTGCCCCAGAAGGAACCTTCTTCGCTGCCCCAGAAGAAACCTTCTTTTCTTGCCCAGAAGAATCCTCCTCACTTCTTCGCACTTCTTTTTGTAGCCTTCTTCTTTGCACTTCTTCACCGAATGCTTGACCAGTTGCTTGCCCTCAAGTGAGGTCGAGTGTGGCTATATATACACTTCATCTCATGTCCTTTAGGCCGACATGATCACAAGAGTTAGGTCGACTTCTTCTAGCATGTTCTTCCATCGTTGTAGGCTGACTTGAAGAGGATAAGTGACAAGGTCTTGGAGGATACTTTACATAGAGGAGTTTGACTCTATACAAAGTGTAACATGACTTCATGACAATGACTCTATCATTTTATGACTAGATGATAAGTAATTCCTAAAGACTCTCAAAGGGATCTTGACATAAAAATAAAATCTCTTGCTCATGAAACCCATGAAGGGAGCAATACAATAAATTTATTTTTCTTCTTTACATCACATTACATAAAATCATAATTACGTGTCATTATGAAGACCGAACCTAGTTACACTTTTCAACAAAAATGATCTTTGAAATAGGTAAAGGAGAGATTGTGTCCTTGAAATTCAAGCTAGAGGAAGAAAAACGTAAGAAGAAGTTCTTAATGATTCCATTCATGAATGGGAAGAGAACTGTCAACGTCTAGAGGCAGAAAGTGTCTCCTTGACAGCATATCTTGGGAGATTCGAGACTGAGAAGGATTTGGATAAAAGGTTTGTTGAAGGGACAAGAAAGTTAAACCATATTCTAAGCAGTCAAAGGTCTCCAGAAAACAAGACAGGCATGGGATATTCTAGATAACAAGAGTCTTCTATGAGAAAGATGAACTTCAAGTTCGCAGGACTTGAAGAACCCTAGAGCTACGCAAAGGTGCTTCAAGGAAGAATCAATGAAGACAAACAAAGATCAAGTTAGAGAGGCACCCAACATTAGAACAAGAATTCTAACTTCTCAAAGGACTCGCACCAAAAAAATATGAACCAATCAGCAAGACAACAAAGGTACCTGCAACCGGCCCAAACTCGTAAACTCTCCAATCTCAAGCACCCAAATTTGTTTTATGGTCATTGCTATAAATGCCATATCTTTGGACATATAGTTATTAATTGCAGAAGAATCAAAATTGAAAGAGATGAAAATTTAAGATACAGAAATTATCAAAATTTTAGTTCTCAAAACTCATTTCCCAGGAATAGGAACCCTTTTGAACCCTTTTTCCCCCTGATGGATGAAGTTGAGTGCTTCAAATGTAATATTTTTGGGCACAAGGCTAGTGAGTGCAAAAGCACGTTTGAGTATGCTTCTAAATCTCAGTTTGCTTTGCAAACAACCTTTCCAAAAGACAATAAGAGTTGGAAACGTAAGACTGAGAAAACCATGGAGTGTAGACTTTCTCTATCTATAGATGATCAAGAAAATATATGGTATGTGGATAGTGTTGGTTCCAAGCACATGACTAGGGATAAGAATAAATTCTTGTCTCTAAAGGAAAAGGACAGAGGGAACAATGTCACTTTTGGAAACAATGCTCCAGCTAGAAATAAGAGAAAGAGCATAGTCAGTCTTGATGAAAAGACCAAGGCTCAGAATGTGTTGTATGTGGAAGGACTCAAGCATAATTTGCTCAGTGTGAGTAAAATGTGCGATAATGGCTACAAACTTCCGATCTAAAGACTGTGAAATCCAAAAGGAAGAAAATGGTAAGCTAGTGAGAAAAGCAGTAAGGACTCACAATAATGTATGTGTTTAATGACTCCAAAGTGAGCTGCTGCCTAAGAAAACAAGTCAAACTTGGTTGTGGCACAAAACACATGGTCATATAAATTTTGACAGCTTAAGAAAAATCAGTAAGTCAAAAGTTGTAAGAGGATTACCAAAATTGTCAAAGTCTGATAATCCAATCTGCAAGTCCTGTCAGTTTGGTAAGCAAAAAAGGACTCAACTCAAGACAAAGGAGTTCTCATCCTCTAAACCTCTGGAGTTGATTCACACTGATATTTGTCGCCCAACAAGGGCAAAAAGCCCAAGAGGAGAAAGGTGCTTTATTTTATTTATTAATGACTTTGCCAGACCCACATGGATAATGCTCTTGAAAGAGAAATCAGAAGCTCTGAAGAATTTCAAGATATTCAAAGCTCAAGTTTAGAATGAGAAAGATCTAAAGATCAAATGCTTAAGGTCAGACAGAGGTGGAGAATTCACTTCAAGAGAGTTTGAAGAGTTTTGCGAAGAGCATCGCACAAGGAGGAAATACTTTGTGGCCAAAACTCCACAACAAAATGAGTTAGTGGAGAGAAAGAATAGGACAATTCAAGAGATGGCCAGAGCTATGATGGATGAGGCAAATGTTCCACAGACCGTTTGGGAAGAAGCAGCACAGGCAACAGTGTATTTAGCAAACAGAACACACCTCAGGCCTAACAGTGATAAGACTCCCTATGAGTTATGGAAAGGGAGACCAGCATCGTGGAACACTTCAAGGTGTTTGGGAGAAAATGCTTTATCAAAAGAAATGATAAGAATCTTAGAAAATTTGACTCTCGAGTAGATGAAGGTAAATTCCTTGGATACTCAGTCAAAAGCAAAGGCTACAAATGCTTCAACGAGAGAACAAAAAGGGTTGAAGGTTGCATTGACATTGTAGTGGATAAAATACTACCACAATCTGAGACATCCAAAGAAAACGTAAACTCATATGGAGAAGAAAGTTCAGCAACTAGATTCTCATACCAAGAAGAAACAGAGGCAGAAGGTGAAGAAAGAAGTACAATGCAAAGGCCCAAAACTCCTTCAAGGTATGTACAGAAACAACATCCTTAAAGTCAAATCATTGGTGATCAAAGACTTGGTGTTTAAAGTAGGAGGAGCTTCCTTGGCAATCCAGGATGCACAAACCTTGCTATGTTGTCTCAAATTGAGCCTAAGAACCTCAATTAGGTAAGTGAAGATAAGTTCTTGGTGAAGGCAATGAATGAAGAAATGGATCAGATTGAGAAGAATGATACATGGAAGCTTGTTCCAAGACCCAAAGAGAAAAACATGATAGCCACAAAATGGGTCTTCAAAAATAAGCTAAATGAGCAAGGTCAAATAGTCAAGAACAAAGTTCGACTTGTCTGCAAAGGGTATGCCCAAATAGAAGGAATAGAATTTGAAGAATCCTTTGCACCTGTGGCCAGATTAGAAGCCATCGGAGTGTTTCTTGCCTTTGTCAGTCACAAGAACATCAAAGTATATCAGATGGATGTGAAATCAGCTTTTCTCAATGGCGATCTAGAAGAAGTATATATCGAATAGCGAAAACGTTTCATGCTCTCAGAGAATGAAGATTGTGTCTGTAAACTGAAAAAAGGCTTTGTATGGGCTCAAGCAACCTCCTAGAGGTTGGTATGCTAGGTTGGATAAATACCTGCAACAACAAGGCTTCAAAAGAGGCATTGCAGATAGAAATTTGTATATAAAATCTGAATATGATCACTTGTTGATTGTGGTGGTTTATGTAGATAACATAATCTTCGACAGTGTCTTGGAATAGTTGGGACACCGAATTGCAAACTGTATGCAAAAAGAATTTGAGATGTCCCTGATAAGAGAATAATCCTTCTTTTTGGGGCTGCAGATTTCTCAATCCAAAGATGGCATATCCATCTCCCAATCCAAATATTTAAGAGAAACACTTAACAAGTTTGGGACGGAGGAATCCAAGCCAGTTAGTACCCCCATGATTACTGGTTGTAAGTTATGCAGAGAAGATGAGACGGCGCTAGTAAATCAGACAGTCTACAGATCAATGATCGGAAGTTTGTTGTACCTCACATCCTCAAGACCAGATACATGCAACCCGTAGGTTTGGTGGCCAGATTTCAAGCCTGTCCCCACAAAAGCCATGTCATTGATGTAAAAAGGATTTTCAAATATTTGCAAGGCACAGCGGACTACGGGCTATGGTATGCTAGAAGTAAAGATTTTAAGTTAAAGGCCTATACTGATGCTAATTGGGCAGGCAGTATTGATGACAAGAAAAGCAACTCTAGCGCAACATTCTTTTTGGGAGGTTGTTTAGTATCTTAGGTCAGCAAAACAAGACTCCATCTCATTATCAACAACTGAAGCAAAATATCTGGTAGTTGTCACTTGTTGCTCACAAATTCTCTGGATGAAGCAAACCTTAAAGGACATCAAAGTTGAGTTGACTAATCCAATTCCAATCATGTGTGCCAACACTAGCGCTATCAACATTTCTAAAAGTCCTAACGTGCACTCAAATACCAAGCACATTCCCATCAAGTTTCATTTCTTAAGAGAACAAGTTGTTGCTAATGTTGTTCGACTTGAATATGTGGCCACTAATGAGCAGCTTGCAGATATTTTCACTAAGCCACTAGCACGAGAACCCTTTGAATATCTTAGGCAACAAATAAGAGTTGTCTCTCCTCCAGCCAAATGACTCAATCACAATGAGCATTGGTAGCTACTCAGCTTGTGGGATCAACTGAAGAGTAGGCTGCAAAGTTTTAGGGGAGTTTTTGGGTGCATCCTTTGCCATTGATGTCAAAGAGGGAGAAGTTTATTAATGCCAAAGGAAGTATAAAGATGGAGAAAACCATGCTTGGTTTTAGGGGGAGCTTGGTCTGGTTTCATGAGGAGCTTAGTCTGTTGTCATCAATGCCAAAGGGGGAGGTTGTTGGGCAGTTGGCATTGTCTGAATGGTTGGTGGCATCCTGTGTGTTGGCATTGATGCCAACCAAGCTAGCACTGATGTCAAGCTTAGGGGGAGTCCTAAGGTTATTGTAGTCTTCAAGTAGAGAACCATCATAGTAGCAAGACATGCAAAGAAGCTATAAAATCTTATGGTTATGACAGTTTGTTGGTCCAGACTTTGAAGGAATTTTTGCCTCAGAGGATCGTTTCAAATGCTCCTAAAAGTGGCATAGTTGGATAGTGATTGGAAAGAGCTTTCCAACAGTATATTGAAGTCTGGAAAAGGGCTTGTGGATCAGGAGTTACATCCAGTTGAAATTTGCAGACAAAAGGTTCTTTCATTAAGGACTTAGTCAGAGTTTGGCCAAGTCGAGACCATCCAAAGTCGGGTTGCATAGCAGAGTTTGGGTGGAGAACAAAGCCTCGACCCTCGACCATCAGCCTATGTGGGACCCAATGCAGGCGAACAACTAGAAAAAAAAGATGGTACGTGGACCTGGCAAGGGCAAAGATATTTTTGGTTGGTTAGTGGAAGGTCCCATTTGACAGCGAAGCCCGACGGATGGACCCCGGAAATCTTAAAGGGGTACAAAAGATGAGCGTCGAGATGGAAGCATCAGGGGACATGGACCTGGCAGCAACAAGGAATGTTTTGATTAGTCGGCGGTGGAGCCCTCCCTACACGTAGGCACAATGGGAGTACCCCAGATGTTTTAAAGGGATGTGAAGGTGAAGGGTCGAGATCAGTGTTACTTGGGAGCAGGAGCGAAAACGGGTGCAAGAGCGACATTTTCAAAAGCTCCCGATTTGGGAGCGAATCTAGAGCATTTTTTATATAATATATATATTTTTTATATTTTGATACATATATGCCAACAAAAACATGTAGAATGACGAATTAGATATAAAAAAAAAAAAAAAAAAAAAGATTGAACCATATAACAACAATCATCTAGAAGTTATAATCTTCATCAACCACGTCCACATGTTAGTAACATAGTAACATAAAACATATTGAGTCTCATGATTCATCAATCTTAAAGTTTCAAGCTTTCAAAATTCAATATATAACATTTATCATAATTGATCGCCAAAGTTGTACTTGTAAGCTAAGTGTAACCATTACAAAAAATAATATCTAACATGAAATGAAATGAAACAACTTTCAACTTTCATGAAGCATCATATTCATAATTCATTACTAATGAGTTATAATTGCCAACTTCAAACTTAAATTGTCATATATTGTTTAAAAAAAAATCATAATAAATATGAAAGAGTCAATAGTTATAAAAATTACTAGAAACTAGAAAAGACAAGTAAATCTATTATCTATTTCTTATGCTTGGGCCTCTTGCCACCACAAGAAATGTCTAATTTTTTAGTCTTCTAGGAAAACCAAGATCTTTGTCATTAATATCACCCTCTAAGCATTAATATCTAGAGGTATCTTTGTCATTACCTTTGTATATGTGTAGGGATCTTTGTCATTAATATCACCCTCTAAGCATTAACATAAGATAGAAAAAGCATAGCATGTCAAGTCAAGATTTTGTTTGAGTGATGCGTACATTTTTAGGAGGCTCATGAGAGGAGTTCGACAACCAATATCATTAACATCAAGGTACATAGAGGGATTGGGGCTCTTGTTTAAATACAAGTTCCATACCCTAATACATGACAAAATTCAATGGAAACATTGCAATCCCCCAATCCTGAAATACTGAAAAACTGATAAGTCTGTTGTGTTGAAAATAGCAACAAGAAATGATAAAATAGAATCCAAAATATTCCAATTTTAATTTGTCCTTGAATTAAAATTGTGAATCAAAATCGAATTTAGTCTCACCAGTTGCTTGGAAATAATTAATTAATTCATTATGGATTAATTAGTTGGAGAAATTCAAGTTAGAAGTCTTTCTGAACTCATGCAACAGTTATCCCTTAAATTAAGGAGATTATCCCTTAATTAAGGAGATAAGATTGAGTTATATTTGAGTTGTAATTAGTTAGCTCAGTTTACTGAGTTAAGTCCAGTTAAATTAGTTCCAAACTGTTTGAGGAACTAATTGTGAGTTATCAGTCAGTTGATACATGCATGCACTCAACCAGTGTACTCCATATAACTGAAGATTCCCTCATCAATAACTCATGCATGTCTGTTCTGAGAAAGACCCAGTTGAGCTAAATGTCAAGGACAGTGTACTATCAGTTGCATGTTTTCTCCTATAAAGGAAACTCATCCATGCAGTCAAGGAAAGGTTCCTTGAGGATTGTGCAGTTCTGACAGTGTGTTAGAGCAGTGTGTGAGAACAGTGTTACACTGGGTGAAGGAGATCATCCCAGAGGCAACTGTGTAAGCAAATAGGAGCTTGGAGGGCAGAGGGGAAGGCTTGTGAGAAGATTTGATTGCCTGTGAGCATCCAGGAGGATTGTACTGAGAGCTGGCTAGATGTGAGAGCAAAGGCTTTGTATAATTCTGATGTATTTCCACCCTGTATGATAATACAAATAGTGGGGTTTTTAGCTAAGGCTTTCCCCTGAGTATTTTATGTGTTTCATGTGCATTGATTCTTCTTCTTATGGTTATATGTGTTCAGCTCAATCTTTAAGCTTCCATAAGTTTGATAGTAGAAGTAGATTATAGTATTTTGCTTTGGTATATTGCATTATCGAATTAATCTACAGTGAGATTTTCTACATAGATCTCAGAGGTAGATTTGTAGAGAATTTGCAGGAAATTCTACATGCTGGATTTTGAATGAAATCCAAAATTCTACTTCATATGAAATCCAATGAAGTCGGAACCACTCCCAAACATCCTGAGTCATTTCATGGTAATGTTAAAAATTTAAGTAAAAGGATGAAAATGAAATGTCACTTTTACTTTAAGAATTTAACATTACCGTGAATCACATATCAATACTAGGGCCATAGGCTTGATCATTACGCTGCCTCACTCAAAACTTATTTGTTTCTTTGAAAAAAATTGCATTTGGAACATTACTGCAAAAAAAATTTGCAAAAAAGGCTAAACGCTCCCGAAAAGGCAAGGAGCGTTTTTTTTTAGGGAGCGCACTCCTGAGGTGCTCTGGAGTCGCTCCCGCTCAGAGCGCAAATTGGGAGCGGGGGGGGCGCTCCCTCGCAACCCTGGTCGGGATCATAAACAATCAGGCAGTGTGGCAACAAGTGAAGGTATAAAAGCATGAATCCAGTGGTTTTTCCATTAGAAATTTAACGAAGGAATTGGCCGCAAAACACAAGGCTCGGGACACTGTTTCTCTCTCCTCATAGCAAGCACATGCCAACATCATATTGGTCGGTGATGACATCAGCAAAACGCCAGTAAAAGGGACACGTGGCAAGCAAATTCAACGGTTTTGGGTGGCCTAATGGGCCAAATTCGGTTGACACATGTCACCACTCTGGTAACAACACATGGTATGTATGACATCAGCATGACATCATCCCATTGACAGGAACCCAGAAGGTTTTGGAGCAAAGCGAAAAGGGACTGGTGAGCTGACTAGGCGTCGGGCTAACAAGGTAGTTGTCAGAGCCAACTCAGCCCAATAAGCAGTTGATTGGTACCCTGGAGGAAATAAACAAGTGTCAGAAAATATTGTCAGGGTAAAGGGCCGGGAGACAAAGTTTTTGTTGACATTTAACGGTCCCTTCAAATGACGAAAGGCGCATCCAGGTCAAGGTTTTGTGTGTTATTGTGATGATGAGCTTTCGAGCCAAATAAAAAAAAGGCGTCAGGACAAGAAGGATGGAGGCTAAGGCTAGCCTAGGAGTTGGCCGTGTGGGTGCCATGTGACCAAGGACGCAAAGGTTTATTGCATGATGTTTAAGCCCTCAAGGCTATAGTTCAAAGAAGGGCCCAAGAGCTAGTCTATAGTGGTTTCGCGGCATTGTTGCATGATATTGAGACCAAGAGTCTTATGGCCAAAAGCAATAAAGAAAAAATAGAGGGATCAATCAACAGCTTTGGGAGATGTCCTCCATTTCTGGCAGGTGGGCCAAATGTGGCATTATGCCATATTCATGGATAACGGAGGTTGCATGGGTCGGCAGCTAGATCTGCAAAGTAGCGGCAATGGCAAAATCAGTGTTAATGAGCCATAATGGGCAATCGTCCAGAAGAATAAAATGAGGTTGTAAGAACCACGATGTATAGAACAATTGAATCAGCCTGGTTCAAATTAAACAAGCCACACCAAGTCTTTCTTGCACACCATGAAAAATTAATTGAAAAACATTGTTGGGTGCAGAAGAACTGAATATAGATAAGATGAGCCATGCCTTATGTACAAGCCTTACTCAGTGAACAATTAATAAGCATGGAGAGCTTTGTTGAAGCGTGTACTCTGACAGAGAATTGATTCTCAAAATGAAAAACTCTCAGAGCCCATTCTATGATTAACGTTGCAGTAGTGCCTAGTTTGACTGAGATTCAATCCTCGGCATGGAGTAACACACAGGTGCCCATTACCAGGTTTAATGTTGTTGCAGTGGCCAAGTTTATGGACACAATAGCAGGATGGAGAACCATGCTGAGAGTACACTTTCGGGCAGAGTGGCTGACAGTTGAGATAACATCATTCTCTATGTAACAAAGAAACAAAACCCTGGATTATAACTGTGTATGGGGCGATGTAGCATTGTTGTGAGTCGTAGTATTGAGAGCTTGTGATAAGAGCGAGGTGATGCATGTGTGTGTGAGCAGAAGGGAGATTGGAGCCGAGAGTTGATTGTTATATAGAGCAACTGAGGGTCGAGATCAACGTTGTTTGAGCAGTGAAGTGTGCAACGCAAAGAGGGACTGCGGGGAAGAGAGGAAGGTGATGTGTGGAGCAATTGATCATGTGTTATATTTCTGAGCATTTGTTTAGGCTTCTATTTTCAGTTTGAAAATTGTATGTAAAGTAGAACAAGGAGCTAGAGCAGGTGGTGGCTTGCATTCAAAAGAGGTTGGTGCCTCTTGGCAAGTAGTGGCTTTCTATCTTAAAGGGGGTTGGGGCCTTCTAAGAGTGGGTGCTCACAAACAACATGATGTAATTAAGTAGGAGCTTAAATTACATCATAATAACAAACAAATTGGTGGTTTTCTCCCTTTGGGTTTCCACATAAAAATACCGGTGTCAATATGTGCATGTTGCTCAATTGACGTATTCTATGTTCATGTGAATGGTTTACAATGTACATGTATTGTGTTATCACTCAAAACGTTATCTTGGTTGTTGGAGAAACTCTTGAGGTAACCTCTAAACTGCTTTGAGATTTGAAGTTGGCCCTTCAATCCGGAGATGAATCTCTCCTTAAAACTATACCACTCACTCATTAAGCTCATTGACCAGATTTAATTGGTAATAGGTGAAATGAATTTAGAATGAAAGGACAGGGACCATTGGGCATGGACTCTGGAGTCTAGTGAAAAGAATGTTAATCACAGTGCACATAAACAACTCTAACAGAGGCAAGATAGGATATCCCTTCTTAAACAAATTACCATGAAGATGTGGAGACAAATTACAGAAATAAATATCAAAACAGAGCAAAGAGATTTATGTTGTAAATATTTAAGTAGAAAACATGGAAAATATTCAAATAACCTGAATCTGAGCATTCATAAGGAATTCAAATTCATAATTTTTATCCAAAATACTAAAGACTTGATGATTAAGATATGTAGCATAAAGGGAAACTAAATACCATAAGAAAAACAGATCAGAAGTCATTCGCACATGAATCTCTGCAAATTGTCTATGTAAAACCGCATATAGCAATATATAAATATCTGAAACCACAAAGAGTTTTGTCCCTTTCAAATGTTTTTCAACCCTATATTATTACAAAGTGATGAATAAATAGGCCAAAATAATAACAATCTGCTCAGCATTTGCTGGAAATTAAATCAAATGAAAATCATAAAGATAAACTAAAACAAATGTGGTTGCAATATGTCTCGAGTTGTTGAGGCTACTGGAGTCAAATCTCCTTGAAATGCTCGATCTATTCTCTAATTTCCTGTCTTGAAATATGCATCTGACTGCCACCTGTGTTCATTAACTATGTGCTTGTCAATCTGCCAACTGAACTTTTGACTGTTGGTTTCTTACCATAAAATCTGCATGCCCTGCTGCCACTTCATCCTTTATCCACTAACTTTATGCCTTCGAATCTGGGATTGCTTCTATTTGTTGATTTTGTGGTAAAGAATGTCAACTGCCATTTAAGTGTTGCCTTAAGATGTTGAAGGAAATCCCCAAGTCAAATTGATGAGGTGGCTCATCAACAGCTGTCCATGAGCTTTTTTAGGCAAATTCCTGAAAAATAGGCTTCAAAAAGCCATTTGAATCTCCCAAACCGTGATAGTTGTGTAAAATATGAGAGAGGTTTTTGTTAATCGGTCATTTCCCAACAAAAACCTCTTTTGGTTTTCAAAAATTCATTTCCATTTGTTTGGAAACTGTGCCCGAAGTTACTGTCTTTTATAGGAAAAAACAAAGTTTTGTCAATTTGGGAAGATTGTAAATTAAAATATACAGTTGGCATTTCTCCTGAGTGATTTGCACTTTGTAAAACCCATATTCCCCTCATCGTCATTCCTTGCCTTTGATTGTTGACACTTGGTAAATGACTATTCTGCTCATAGAAATCACACTTGAGTTTACTAGAGTTGTCAGCTCATCGATGTAAGTTTGGAAGTTAAAAAGGGACCGTTACCATTCGTAACCAAATGATGGCACCACAAAATATTTTGAAGACTAACAATTCAACAAAAATCAACCATATTTCTTATGACTTAATATGTTATTAGGAACATTTATGTCATAACCATGTTTTCCTGAGGATAGTGCAACATTCCAATCCACTAGGTCATTCATACAACCTCACAAAAATTGGTGTAACAACTTCACATGAACCATTTGAAATGATATACATCATTGCGGTCTTTTAATTTGGCAGCATGTGCCTTTTATCAAATTTAAATATTTGCTGACATTTGATTTGTCAGCGCCACCATTTCAAATTTTCTGAACCAACACTAACAAATTAATTGTCAGTGCGCCTGAGTTTTGTGAAAAAATTTAAACAAATGCTCTCAGCCATTACCCCTAAATCCATTACTTTGAAATTAAACTGTGATAACATATTGTATTAAGAATACTCACATAAATAATTGCCAAGAGTGAAAGGAAATTAAGAATTGAGTGTAGAGTTTAAGAACCTCACTAATTACTGATTCACCCGCCCTCTCAGTAATCCCTTATTCTAACAGTAGAACAACAGTTAGTGAAGATCAAGGTAAGATCTTATTGTTCGTCAGAGATCAGATCAAGGATTAGCGGGGCTATCAGAAGCACAGAGCTCACAGGTGTTAGACATTGAACTGATGTGGGCCCCTATACTAAGTCCAGCCATTTGAGGGTCCGAAAAGTTCAGAGTCCCGAATATGCCATTCGGCCCAAACAGCATAAGGATTGTTACAAAAGTCCTGAACCTAGGTGGGACCCAACCCGAACGAATCCGGGGCCGAACCATTTGGACCTTAACAAAAGAGCCCATCACTAATTAACCTGAACTCCCAACCAGAGCCAAACACATGAAGAAAGCAAATCCAGGCCAAAACCATCGTGGACCCATTGTTGTGTATTGAGGTTTTATTGGGCACGATTTCTAAATTTCAAGCCATGGAATGAAGTTGTTACTATTGTGACTTCTAGGTGTTCCTTACAACTAAACGAAATTAGCCCCAACACAGTTGTGACTATCAAAGTAGAGATTTTGAGATTTGCAAATGTAACACAACCACGATAGCATTTGAAATTGGGCCACCAGTTGGAGATTGTCGATGTTGTCGGCATCAGAAACAATAGATAATCATGTATTAGATGCAGCTTGATCAACCTTAGTCATTGCTTCATCCAAATCAATTGATCCATCATCAACGAATATGGAGACCTATAGTTACCTTGTATTAGCATTACTTGAAAGGGTAGATTGACATGGAAGATGTTTATTGAAATTTGTTTCCTAATTATGTAGGTGGGCCATGTTCTTGTGCCACTAAGAGAAAACACAACTTCTCATGAGCAAAGATGCATCTCAAGTGTTCCTATAATATTGTGCTAAAACAAGTTGCTTGAGCAACAAGAAAATGATAATGAAAAAATAAATTATACAAACAAATCCTTGTGTAGCTTAACTAAGTGGTGTCCACAAAAATCCTTGTGTAGCCTAACTAAGTGGTGCCCACAGAAGTGCTCATAAGTCAATAATAATTGTGCATTTTTAGAAGGTGGGGGTGCTGGAAAATGTAACTAGTTTCGGTCTTCATAATTGTCATTGTACTCGTGTCATTCTATATATCTTATGTAACAAGCAAAAGAAGAAAGAAAAATATTATTTTCAAGCATGGGTTTCATGCTCCATTTAGATGGTTAACTAGGTCAAGCATGCATTTCATGCTCCTAGGGTTTGTCAAGTCACAAGAATAATTGTCATAAGTCAAGAAAGTCAATATCATTTCTAAAAAACCCATTTGGGCTAGTTGTAACATGTAAAAGAATTTATTTTTGAGTCTAGAAAATCAAAATGACCTCTAAGACCTAGTTGGCCCTACCAGTGAAAAGTCAGCCTAAGAGAGGGCTATTTGACCCTAAGTCACCAGATTCGCCGTTTTTTATGCATAAAATTCGAAATTCGGTGAATTTGAAGGTCAAACGAATATGTTCGTTCGAGTTCGCCATTAAATTCGGCGAACTCGAATTTCATGCCGAATTCGAATTTTAGCCGAATAAAATCGCCATTAAATTCGTTTCGATGCGTTGAAATTCGCCGGCAGCAGATTAAATTCGTTTTTTTTCGCGCCCGCGAGTATGAGTGTTCCTGTTTTAGGTTTCATTGGTTTCAACTTTCATTGACTCGGGTTTCGTTGTTTCAAGTTTTCATTGCCGCCGCTGGTCATTGCAGACGCCATAGACTACACCTTGATGGGCTCGGGTTTTTCCAGAAACAAAGACTCGTATCTCCTGAACAGGCATTGATATCTCCCAAATCAGTGTAAGAGAAGTTTGTTGGAAGACAAGGCGTGAAAGAAATGGCATAAAATCTCAATTTTGTTACACATTGAATAACTAGATAAATGACTTTATTACGCATATGAAATAATTAAATAAATAAATTTATTGAAGAAAAATTAAATTATACATAACAAAAAATAATCGTATAATTTGAATCGGTTTATATATATATATGATGGAAGAATAAAACCATCCTTCACCCCTAGAGAAATATCTTACATCAATTTGATTTTTAATTCGCTCACACAACAAGATATCTTACATCAATTTCATTTTTAATTGGCTCATACAATTAATAGACTTGTGAGGATATTATTGTGCTCTGCACTATTAGGGATTAGACTTATATTACATATACTAGAAGTTAGAACAACTTGCTCACACTTGCGAGATATTAGGCATTAGACTTATAGTGTAATATATTTTAGATCCTCAAAATCGACCATCTTTATTCCTTTTGATAATGTGTCGGGTAATGTTATATTTCTTCACTCTCAAAGTTGAAAGCAATATTTTGCGTTTATGTCGCTTACGAGATACCGCTAAGTATATTAATTAAATTAAGAATGTATATTAAATATAGATATGCATATGGTATATTAATTAAGTATATTAATTAAATTATATAATTTAATTAAATTAATTTCTCATATGCATATCTATCTTTAATATACATTTTTTTTTTCGAATTTCTATATGTCAAATTTTATCGACAAAATTTTAGTTGCCGAACTTTATTCGAATTTCATGGGCGCCGAACTCGAACTCGAACTCGAACCTGGTGACTTAGATTTGACCTCATGAGAAGCATATATATAGAAGAAGCTTCGACCTCATTAGCACACACACTTCAATAGTTCGATCTCAAGCAAGAAGGAGAAAAGAAGAGCGAAAGTCAAAGAAGTCAAAATCAAGAAAGAAACAGGAATTTGAGTTTTTGACCTATTTCTCTCTCACACATGCGAAATTACGGTTTTTGAGAAGCTACTGCAAGGGCCGAGATTTCTGAAATCACTGTAGGTCCAAAATTTTGTGACTGGGGCACAAAAATCCAAGTTTTAAGCAAATTTGTAGGGTTTGACTTAAGTTGACTTTGACTCATTGAAGAAGGATTTCTTGGAGGGTTGACTTGGTGCTTGGAGGAGGTCTTGACTTTGGTCTTTGGATCTTGGATTTCTCATTTGAATTGATCCTATAAAAAGAAAAGAGATTCTTTCTTGCTTTTCCCCTTGGAGGAGTTTTTCGTTGGCTTGGAGCCTACTTCTTGTGTCTATTGTCTTTATATTATTTATGCTCTTGATAATTGTTTGACGCTAACTAAAGTTCTCAAGCAATTATTAAGGATAAGTAAAATTGTTTATATAGTTTCCCTACTAGATTCTCCAACAAGGGGGGTAACAATAGTATGTGAATGAGTGGTCAATATTTTTTATTCTTTTTTTAGTCACAAAGTTGGAAAACTTTGTAAAGTGATCCAAAGATATGTATTTATATTTTTAACTTTAAAAAGAACATATGGAAAACTGAATTGTAGACATATAAGTATCAAGACCACAATTGAAGATTCTTCATAAAACAAAAGTCTTTGGCACTTTGAAAAACAAAAACCTTTAATCAAAAGATGAAAAAATTCAACATATCTCAAAGTTAATATGGAGATTAGGTTGAAACTAGGGTAGCCCACACTATTGAACATAGGTGAACCAGAGCAAAGCAAAATCAATTTGGCAATGACGTCAACCACATAAAATCTACTAGATCACAAGGTATTTTTGTAGGAGTTTGCACTATACAATTTAGACGACACTGCAACTCAATCTCAACAAAATCTATAACTTTGAATGTGATGTGGGGAATCTAATTTGATACATGATTGGGACACTCCTTTAATATGATACACTACACATTTTAGAGATGGCAACTAGACGAACTCAATATGGAGATTAGGTTGAAACTAGGGTAGCCCACACTATTGAACATAGGTGAACCAGAGCAAAGCAAAATCAATTTGGCAATGACGTCAACCACATAAAATCTACTAGATCACAAGGTATTTTGTAGGAGTTTGCACTATACAATTTAGACGACACTGCAACTCAATCTCAACAAAATTTGTAACTTTGAATGTGATGTGGGGAATCTAATTTGATACATGATTGGGACACTCCTTTAATATGATACACTACACATTTTAGAGATGGCAGCCAGATGAACTAAACAACACAAAAAATATTAATGCCTTGAAGAACTCAATGAATCAGGCAACCCTAGAAAGATAAATAATAAGAGAGGTACTTGATAAGCCAAAAAACTCTGAAATAAGAAATCCTTGATTCAAAATTCAAATCCAAATGACCAAAACTAGTTAGAAGATGATCATTCATAATGATTGCACACACACTCGACACTCCAACTCAAAATAAAATTACAATCACTAATGCCTTGTGATATCAAGGTAACACTAGGGTTGTAACTTCTAAACATTTACTGTAGACAATGCATACACAGGTTTTTATAAACCGAAAAGTAAACAATGGCAATCACACATAATACTTAGAGATCTACCCTAGAAATCCCTAATCGAGAAAAGCCGCAAAATGTTTAGAGTCCCACCTCTAATTTTTATCATCAATAAATTTCATCATTTACAATAAAATATATAAGATCCTACAATATCCAAAACCCTAATCCTTTGACCTAGATTAGATTATGTTAGACACACGGGATTGAAGAAGAAAGTAAGGTAAGCATGTGTTGCATTCATTAGAATACACATATAAGTATAATGTTTTTGACCCTTAGATTCATCTTCCAAGAAGTCCTTTAGACTCCCAACGCTTCTTCATGTTCCCTTAAGACTCTTCATATTCCTTCTCAACTGAATATGGCAAATTACTATAACCCTTCAACAATTAGGTTTCCAGCATTTCCCCCCTTAATCCATAGGGGCGTGTCTGAGTTCAAGTAGAAAGTTGAAATATGGAAGTGGATAACAGCGAATAGTTGAATGGGCTCTCTAGATCTAGTGGTTTACGGAAGACCACAAACCAATTGTGGTAATAGACGTTGAAGCCTTCTACTAAATGGCGGTTTAAAGTTGACCACCAACTCTAGAACGTGGCCTAAAGCACTTCCCAAAACAATTCCAAATCTAGCTAGAAGTCGATGTCTTTTGCGGAATGGAAGTGCTCTTAGATGGTGGTTTAAAGACTCTGTTACATTGGAACCGCTCCCTAGAGGTGGGAAACTCGTTCCAATGGTTCCCGTGCTCCCGAGAGCTTTGGAACTGTATTGGAACGTTACCTTTTCAGTGGGAGCTGCAATGGGAGCTGGGGAAAGTTCCAAGAGCTTTAAAGACTGTTTTTCTTTTGGAGTTTCAGCGTTAGCCTATAGAGAAATATGATGAACTACCCACAAAACATGAGCCTATGTTGAAACCTTAGCAGAAAGAAAGGCCAAAGACATCCTTAACGCTGATATCCTTAATTGAGAAAGTGGAGCAATCTCTTGATGGATTAAGGAAGCGTGTGGCACCTCAACATAAGGGCGATATCTGGGATGTCATGCTGATGAGTATTTCTTTTATTGTTTATGTACATATATGGCAGAAGATTGTGTGTGCATATTGTATGTGGCAATCAATGCTTAAACATTAAAGTTGCTTGCTTTTTTCTCTTAAGAATAACTAGAGAAACATATGTAAAATTGTTCCTTTGTATTTTTAAGCTAGATTGTTTCAAAGACTAGTCATGTGTCAGAGAACTGATAATGAACTTGACATTTTATATATATAAAAGGGAGAGACTCAGGGAGAGAGACACCGAGAGAATATATTTATATATAAGAGAGATTATATATTTATTATTTATATATTTAAATTGATTTTAATATTTGAATATTTTGATTCAATATTAATTTTGATTATTATATCAATTATATAATTAAAAAAATATTTTTAATTTTTATATTTTTATTTTTTTATTATATAATATTACTGCTCCCGATTAGCCGTTTCCTGTAAATTTTGGAGAAACCTCTAGCCATTCCAGACACCCGTACCCATGTTCCCAAAGTTCCCACGTTCCAGAAACTCATGCAACATTGTTTAAAGATGACCACAAACTGAAGTCGAGAAAAAGTAGTAAGGCTTCTACTGGGTGGTGGTTTAGGTAGGACCGCAAACCAAATGGTGGCTTTGGAATGACCACAAACCAAATCGTGTTCATAGAACATGACTCTAGTTATAGGTTCAACTCTAGCTTTGACAAAACTGGCTCTAGGGTTTAGTTGTCGCTCTAGCTCTCTTGTTTCTGCTTTATTTATAGGACTTTGCAATTGGAAGTCCAACTCTCAATCGCTAATATCTGGTGGCCTGGGTGTAGGCGATATGGATAAACGGCCGAAACCTGATATAATTTCTTCTAACTCTAGTTGAATTTCTCCTTCTGCTTCAATTGGTGTATCAGTCATCTATTATTAGATTGATTGCTTCATGAAGTTCCCTTTTTATCACCCTCAACCCTCGTTATCAGACACAAATCATACCATAGGCCTGTTTTCCTTTACCGAGATTATAACCCCATAGGAATTATAAAAATAGACTATCGTTGCTTTAAAACAAGGAAAATACATTTTAACCGAAAGATACACAGCCGGCGAGCTTTTGTTCCAAAGGAACAGAATAAAACTATCGACACAAGATTTTAAAGAGATGTGTTATACGCATATAACACTATCGGTGATTAACTATCGGCCTTTCAATGTTTTTCTCCCCGATGCGATAACACGTAGCGTTATCGGGATTTGCTACCGGCGATTCCATAAGTCCAAACGTTTGGCTCCTCCCACTCCGATCTTGCGATGCGATAAGCCTCACGGACCCGACAACTTATTCACCCTGCTCTATAGTATTTCAGGTCCGAGCTATCGGAGTTCCAAACTTCGGCGGTTCCAAAGGTCCTTCCCACTCCCCTGTGGTTCTGCGATGCGATAATGGTTCAGACCCGATACGGGTATGAGCCAGATTTAATAAGTTTTCAAGTCCAAAACTTCATTCAGGCTAAGTCTTTTCACGAATTTGCTGTGTAAAACAGAGTTTCCGCTTGCGAAACTCAACAATGCTTATAAGGGAAACAGGGTGTGCCGATATATGGAAAAACTACACCAATAAGATTAAAGCAAATATTAATAAGAAAACAGGGCCGAATCACCATTAACAAGCTTCAGAAGAAAAGAACCGCAACCAAACACAAATACAATTACCAGTTAACAGAGAACCGTAAATTCAGATGCACAGAGAGAGTGTTTCGAAGATCACAATGTCTCCGAGATCAACCCACACAGAGAAGTCCCGTTATTTCCTTTTGAAACTAATAGATAAAGCCCACTCAGTCCTTATCCCTTGACAAAAGCATGCCAATTACATATCTACTGGTCCATTTTAGCAATCAGTTCCTAAAAACAAAAACTTAGTTATTATGAGTAACAGTTTTGCGAGACATCCCCCTAGAGAACCTCCACTACAGCTTATCCATAAAGCGATTATTACAACATGATCTTATTCTTAAATTCTATCTTTATCCTAAACTAGAAAAGCATGGAAATTGATGGCTAAAGGACCCCACTCCTTTGCTTGTAGAATTTTTTTTTATTTTTTGGAATAAGTTTGAAAATTTTTCCCTCCAAGTCACATGCTCCTGCATCAAACTCCTGAGGACAAAATTCTTCATGGGTTCCTGTCCATGAGCTCATCTACAGAACTGCCCAGTTTGTATAGCATGTTTTATGTGACCTAGGTAGCTTCAGCGGTTGGCTGATCCTTCCATTTTACCAAATACTGGAAGTACTCTCGTCCCCTTGTTTTCTTAAACACCTTCTTGTCCATAATTCTTTCTGGCTGCAATTCCTTTGTTGTAGGTAACTGTTTTACCCAGTCAATTTCTTGGGTCTCTTGATCCTTTTCTGTATCATTTGTAGTTTCACCTTCATACTTGTACAGGTCAGCAACATTGAAAATTGGTGATATTCCAACATTAGGGGGTAACTCAATCTCATAGGCATTTGCAGAAAATTTCCTCAATACTCTGCACGGTCCAATTTTCTTGAACTTCAATTTGTTATACTCCCAATTTGGAAACCTCTCCTTTCTAAGGTGTGCTAAAACCAGATCTCCAACTTCAAAGTTCACCTCTCTTCTTCTCATGTCTGCTCTGGTTTTGTACTTGATGTTACTATCCTGCAGCTGTTGTTTCACTTGTTCATGTATTGCTTGCATTTCTGAAGCAAAATCTTCTCCCTCTACACTTCTCATCTCATCTTTTCCCAAGTTTCTTAACTCAGATACTCCTCTTGGATGCATTCCATAAACAATATGGAATGGACTCTGTCCTATACTCCTGTTAGGTGAGTCATTATATGCATATTCAGCTTGTGCCAACACTTGATCCCATTGCTTTGGATGTTCTGCAGTAAGACTCCTTAAAAGATTGCCCAAACTCCTGTTCACAACTTCAGTCTGTCCATCAGTTTGTGGATGATAGGCAGAGCTGAAACTTAGTTTAGTTCCCAACTTCTTCCATAATGTCCTCCAGAAATGTCCAACAAATTTGGAATCCCTGTCTGAGACAATACTCTTAGGCAACCCATGCAATCTTACAACCTCCTTAAAAAACAAATTAGCAATGTGAGAAGCATCACTAGTTTTATAACATGGAATAAAATGTGCCATTTTTTAAAATCTGTCCACTACAACAAAAATTGAATCATTACCCCTTTGAGTCTTTGGTAAGCCCAAAACAAAATCCATACTTACCATATCCCAAGGCCTATCTGGAATTGGTAATGGAATATACAAACCTGTGTTTTAACTCCTTCCCTTTGCATATTGACAGACTTTGCAAGTTTTCACATACTTCTCCACTTCATATTTCATTTTCGGCCAGAAATAAAATCTATTTAACTGCTCATAAGTCTTCTCTACACCAAAATGTCCTGCAAGTCCTCCACTATGTTTCTCTTTGATTAAGTTCTCCCTCATAGAACAATTTGGTATGCACAGCTGATTTCTCTTAAACAACAGTCCATCTTGTAAGAAGTAATCCAACCATTTACTCCTATCCACCAAAATAGGATTTTTACAAGCTTCAAATGCCTCTTTAAAATCTAGATCTGTTTCATACAATTCTTTAAGAAAATCAAAACCCAACACTTGGATTTGACTCTCTTGAAATAATACACTTCTCCTACTTAAGGCATCTGCAACTTTGTTTGATTGGCCATTTATATGCTTCAAGACAAAATGGAAACCTTGAAGATACTCTACCCATTTGGCATGTTTCTGATTAAGCTTTGGCTGCTGCATAATATATTGTAGTGCATGGTTATCTGAATAAAGTATGAACTCCTTTGACATTAGATAATGCCTCCATTTCTTCAATGACTGCACAACTGCATAGAACTCCTTATCATAAGAAGAATACTTCTTCTTTGAATCATTCAGCTTTTCACTAAAATAAGCTATAGGTCTGTCTTCCTGACTTAATACACCTCCAATAGCTTCTCCGCTGGCATCACACTTCACTTGGAAAGGTTTACTAAAATCAGGTAGAACCAAAATAGGATTTTCAGCTAAGTCACCTGACACGGGGATTCGGGACACGTAGGATTCGAGATTCGTGGTGTCGGATTTGGACACACTGACCCCCCGGAACAGGACACGTTAGGACACGTTATATATTATTTTATTAAAAATATATATATATTAAAAATTAGATATTATCATATTTCTTACACAAATTTTAATTAATGATACAAATTTATTGATTTCAAACATAGTTCTTCATCTATAGCTATTAGCATGCATAGTACATACAAAATTCAAATACATGTCAATCTATTGTCTATTTCTTATGCTTAGCCCCCTTGCCACCACGAGAAATGTCTAATTTTTTAGTCTTGTTGGAAAATCAGGATCTTTGTCATTAATATCACCCTCTAAGCATTAATATCCAGAGGTATCTTTGTCATTACCTCTGTATCTGTATAGGGATCTTTGTCATTAATATCACCCTTTAAGCATTAACATAAGATAGAACAAGCATAACATGTCAAGTCAAGATTTTGTTTGAGTGATGCGTACATTTTTAGGAGGGTCATGATACAAGAGTTCGACAACCAATGTCACTAACATCAAGGTACACAGAGGGATTGGTGCTCTTGATTAAATACGAGTTCCATACCCTAATACATGACAAAATTCAATGGAAACATTGCAATCCCCCAATCCTAAAATCCTGAAAAACTGATAAGTTTGTTGGATTTTGAATGAAATCTAAAATTCTACTTTCTCCATATGAAATCCAATGAGGCCAGAACCACTCTCAAACATCCTGAGTCATTTCATGGTAATGTTAAAAATTTAAGTAAAAGGATGAAAATGAAGATTAGATGTCACTTTCACTTTAAGAATTTAACATTACCATGAACAGGACACGTTTCCCAAAATCACGACACGCTTTTGAAAATCGTGACACGACCTCAGATTCGACGTGTCGGAAAAGGACACGACGTGTCATATGATTTGGACACGAATCCGGACCAAATCGTGTCGGATTCGCTGGATTCGGCATTCGTAGGGGGTTTAGGACGAATCCGGTGACTTAGCTTTTCAGTGATTTTCTTCTTTAACAACTGAAAATTTTTTCCTGCTTCAGCAATCAATCTAAATGGTTGCTTATCTTTCTTTATGGTCTCAATAATAGAAGCATTGATCTTACTAAAATTCTTTATAAATTTCCTATAAAAACTAGCAAGACCATGAAAACTTCTTACCTCAAAAACACTTTTAGGTGAAGGCCACTCCATGATTGCCTTCATCTTCTCTGGATCCATCTTCAGTCCTTCAGCAGAAATAACAAAACCCAAGTACACTAGCTCTTCTTTCAAGAATGAACACTTCTTCAAATTCAGCAATAATTTCTCTTGCTGTAGCCTTTGTAAGACATAATTCAGATGTCTCATGTGCTCCTCCTTAGACCTGTTGTAAACTAATAGATTGTCCAGATATACTATTACAAATTTACCAATAAACTCTTTAAAAACTTCATTCATGAGTCTCATAAACGTAATTGGTGCATTTGACAATCCAAAAGGCAATACTCTCAACTCATGCATCCTTCATTTGTCTGAAAGGCAGTTTTCCACTCATCCCCTTCTCTTATCCTTATCTGATGATACCCACTTTTAAGATCCAGTTTTGAAAAATACTTTGCTCCACTCAAGCAAACCATTAAATCTTCAATTCTAGGTAAAGGAAATCTTTACCTGATTGTGATTTTATTGATGGCTCCTGAATCTGTACACATTCTCCAGCCTCCATCTTTCTTTGGACTCAACATTGTTGGTACTGCACAAGGACTAAAGCTTTCTCTGATCAGCTCTTTGTCAAGCAATTTTTGCACCTGCTTCCTAACCTCTTCATTTTCTGTAGGAGTCATTCTGTAAGCTACTTTGTTAGGTAGACTTGCTCCAAGAATCAAATCTATATGATGGCTAATTCTTCTAATGGGTGGTAACTCATTAGAAAAATCATCAACAATAATATAACAATAGTTCTCCAACATTTCTTGAATTTCAATGGGTAAATCAGAAACTTTAGTAGAAGTCATTATTACCTTAGGCTTGCAAATTACAGCAAAATTTACCTCATTCTCTTCAATCTACTTCAAGTATTCCTTTCCTCCTAGGAACAGAGTTTTTGGATCAATCTTCTTTCCTGATGCATCTTCTTCTTGCAGAGGCAGTAATGTATGATTGATACCATCCTTTCTAAACTTATAGGTGTTTCTTTTCCCATCATGCATAGCTCCTTTGTCATATTGCCAAGGTCTTCCAAGTAATATGTGAGTATGTGACACACATCCATTGGCATCACATCACATACAATTTTATCTTTATACTTACCCAACTGAAACTCCACTTCACATTGTTCATTCACTAACAGTTGATGTCCCTTTTGTAACCATGACACCTTGTAAGGTGTTGGATGTTTCATTGTCTTCAGCTTCAATTTCTCCACCACTTCTGTAGAGACCAAATTATCAGTGCTGCCACTATTAATGATCATCTGACAGCATTTCCCTTGAACCTTACACACTGTTCTGAATAAAGTCTTTCTTTGTGATTGTTTGACTATCTCCTTTGCTGGCTTGAGCAAAACTTTATTAACTACCAAAGATTCTCCTCTCTCTGGTATATTTTCTTCCTTTGTCACTGTTGTTGTTGTTGCTTCTCCCTCAGCTTGAGCAACAATGGCATTCCTCTGACTTGTTTTTGCTTTCTCTGGGCACTCAAAAGCTCTGTGTCCCAATTTGTTACATCTATAACATCTTACTTCTCTTCCTCTTCCTCTGCCTCCTCTTCCTCTAGAAAAACTCCCTCTGCCTCTTGCATCACCTCCTGTGGGTGCATGCTGGGTTGAGCTACTGCTAGCTCCATCTTTAGGTGTTGTAGATCTTCCTCTACCACCTTGACTTCCCCTTCCTCAGAAAGTACCTCTCCCTTTGGCAGACTGCTTCCTCATGAGTTTTTCTTCAGCTCTCAGTGCCATCTGATAAGCTTCCTCTACTATTTTAGGAGACAGTATACTTATCTCATCTTGAATGTCCATCCTAAGACCATTCACATATCTAGCCACCTTCTCATCTGTATCCTGAGTTTCTCCAGCTCTTATGCTTACCTTATAGAATTCCTCTGTGTATTCTTTCACTGTCATAGATCTCTGTCTAAGATTTTGCATCTGTCTGAACAAGGTTTGTTGATAATTACTGGGTAGAAACTTACCTCTTAGCTTTGCTACCATCCTGCTCCAATTCTTGATAGCTTGCTTGCCTAGTCTCTTTCTTTCTGCCTCCACACCATCCCACCAAAGTGTTGCATGGCCTTTTAACTTGGTGACAGCAAAATTTACTTTCTTCTCATCTTCTGTTTCTTCATAGTCGAAGAATTTCTCCATGCCATTAATCCAGTCTATCAATTCTTCTAGATTTAGTCCTCCTTCATATATTGAAACCTCGGTCTTTGGCCTAGCTGTGGATCTCAACACTGACTGGAAGAATCTCATCTCAGGAGTAACTGCTACAGCTTCTTCCTCTGCAGCTTCAACCTCAGGCTCACTAACATCTCCATCATCTATATTTCTTCCTGTTGTTAATGCATCCAATCTAGCTTGCATCTGTTGCACAGCTTCCATCACTTCAGCATTTGCAACAGGCCGTCCTCTTCCACCACGTCCTCGTCCTCTTCCAACTCTGAAAGCCATATTAACTTTCCTTCTCCTACTTCTGAGATTCAATTCAGTGTCAACAGGTTGCTCTGATACCACTAATGGTGGCCTGGGTGCAGGCGATATGGACAAACGGCCGAAACCTGATATAATTTCTTTTAACTTTGGCTGAATTTCTCCTTCTGCTTCAATTGGTGTATTAGTCATCTATTGTTAGATTGACTGCTTCATGAGGTTCCCTTTTTATCACCCTCAACCCTCGTTATCGGACGCAAATCATACCATAGGCCTGTTTTCCTTTACCAGGACTATAATCCCATAGGAATTATAAAAATAGACTATCTTTGCTTTAAAACAAGGAAAATGTGTTTTAACCGCAAGATACACAGTCGGTGGGCTTTTGTTCCAAAGGAACAGAATAACACAATCGGCGCAAGATTTTAAAGAGATGCGTTATATGCATATAACACTATCGGCGGTTAACTATCGGCCTTTCAATGTTATTCTCCCCGATGCGATAACACGTAGTGTTATCGGAATTCGCTATCGGCGATTCCAAAAGTCCAAACGCTTGGCTCCTCCCGCTCCGATCTTGCGATGCGATAAGCCTCGCGGACCCGACAACTTATTCACCTTCTTCGGGTCGAGCTATCGGAGTTTCGGACTTTAGCAGTTCCAAAGGTCCTTCCCGCTCCCCTATGGTTCTGCGATGCGATAATGGTAGTGTTATCGGAATTCGCTATCGGCGATTCCAAAAGTCCAAACGCTTGGCTCTTCCCGCTCTGATCTTGCGATGTGATAAGCCTCGTGGACCCAACAACTTATTCACCCTGCTCTATAGTATTTCAGGTCCGAGCTATCGGAGTTTTGGACTTCGGCAATTCCAAAGGTCCTTCCTACTCCCCTGTGGTTCTGCGATGCAATAATGGTTCAGACCTGATACGGGTATGAACCAGATTTAATAAGATTTCAGGTCCAGAACTTCGTTCAGGCTAAGTCTTTTCACGGGTTTCTGGTGTAAAATAGAGTCTCCGCTTGCGGAACTCAACAATGCTTATAAGGGAAACAAGGCGTGCCGATATATGGAAAAACCACACCAATAAGCTTACAGCAAGTATTAATAAGAAAACAGGGCCGAATCACCATTAACAAGGTTCAGAAGAAAAGAACTGCAACCAAATACACATACAATTACCAGTTAACAAAGAACCATAAATTCAAATGCACAGAGAGAGTGTTTGAAGATCACAATGTCTCCGGGATCAACCCACACAGAGAAGTCCCATTATTTCCTTTTGAAATTAATAGATAAAGCCCACTCGGTCCTTATCCCTTTACAAAAGCATGCCAATTACATATCTACTGGTCCATTTTAGCAACCAGTTCCTAAAAACAGAAACTTAGTTATTATGAGTAACAGTTCTGCGAGACATCCCTCTCGAGAACCTCCATTACAACTTATCCATAAAGCGATTATTACAACATGATCTTCTTCTTAAATTCTATCCTTACCTAAACTAGAAAAGCATGGAAATTGATGGCTAAAGGACCCGACTCCTTTGCCTATAGATTTTTTTTTATTTTTTGGAATAAGTTTGAAGATTTTTCCCTCCAAGTCACATGCTCCTGCATCAATATCCCCCCTTGTTGGATACAAGGTGAGAATTCAAAAATCTCTCCACTGCAAAGATGTGTCAATACTCTAGAATGAATTCTATAGTATGACTGATATATCTTCTTGGCTATTGATGACCACTGCCAAGAAGCAATCCATTCAAGGTGAATCTTTGCTCTTGTAAGGTACTTGAAACATCTGTTTAAAAGATGCTTATGTCCTCCACAATGCTCACGAGGATGAAGACTGAAACATTGATCCTTCACGTGGGAAACTCAATGACAACGTTGACATTTGGGAAATTTGATGTGGCAAGTGAAGATGAACTTTCTTGAAGAAACCTAGCACTTTGAAACTAGATTTGTTTGACGTAATCGAAATGTGAAAGGTTACTTCCTTTTTATATCCAATACCGGTTTTGTGCTTGTTGTTGATGATTTCTTCCCAGGGTCCGATGATGGGCTTGGGAAGTGCAAGTAGAACTTCTTCATCTTCATTTGAATCTACTTTCGAGGTGGCATCATGTGCTAGTTACTAATAAGAGTCTTTCTAAAGTTCAAAGAGAGAATTGTTCTGAACAAAGACTAGTGTAGATTCTAGAATGATGACTATTTTGTTGTATTTCATCCCATGGGAGACACATACAAAAAAAATCATCCCATGGCAGATACATAAAAAAAAAATCATCCCATGGGAGCTGTGATTCAAGCTAGAGGTATTCAATTTTGTCCTGCTAATATTGTAAACAAGTTAGAACATCTGTAGGAGTGGCTTTGTCGACTTTGATTGTATCATCAACAGTAGAGAGTATTAGAGTATTCAATAACTCTAATAATACATCAATTATGGCTATTTTCTCAACAACTCGAGTTTAGCAAATGATGGGTGTTGGCTTCAACCGAAAATGCACACATTTACAATGCAATTCAATAGGTTGTGAACTTACAAACAAACTATTTGCAAGTTACCATCATTATTCTTGATTATAAATGTGTTCTTGATGCTTATGATCAGAGAATGCCAATGATGTTGGGATTGTTGAGGATTGCCAAAGATCTTCTGTTGATCACTCGAAGCAGAGAGTAATTGCAACAAATTTGCATAGCTTTCAAACATAGAAATTGTAGAAAATTTTGTTTTGTTGTAGCCCACCCAGTTTCAAGTTTTTGCATGGTTTAACGCCCAAAACCCATCATATACATATGACTGATATAAAATGAAATTTGCATTTAACTTGAAACAAAAGACTACACTACTCTTTTCACTTCAACAACTGATACAAGAAATTATTGCAAGCACACACATAAAATTTAGACACTTATTTTTGGTCTAAGACCCTGGAGAAACCCACAAGGGGAAAACCAGTCTTTAAGGCGTTTTTGGATTGCTTATAAGAAGATTAATACACAGAGAAAATCAAACTTATCTCTCCTTTTAGCTTGCTGAAGTCACTTCCTAGTGACATTGAGAAATGAGCCTTCTCTCGATCATAAACTCAGATTGTCTTTGCTTTGTTTTTTGCGCAACTAACAGTGGCTTGATTATCTGCCAAACTGAGCAGAAATGTCCTGGGCATTTTTGCAACCTATTTGACTACAACCTCCTTGAACTATGTGCTGGTAGAAACCAGAATTTCTCACAAATAAACCCAGAATTTAGAACTGGGACAGACCTCGAATTCTGCACTGCTGAGCCATGGGAATAACCACTGTTTTCGGCCTAAACTCAGGCTAGACTCCACCCAGAATTTTAGGCTTAAACTCAGCCTAAAGACCCTGCAGACTCGGCCTAAACTCGGCCTGAAAACCACTCAGAGAATCTGCCTGGAAACCACTCTAAAAACTGCCTGGAATAGCTACCCAAATTTTTCGGAACTCAGGCCTAGAATATCGGGATTTGTGCCTGGGTATCATTTGAACATTTCAGGCTTCCTTCTTCTGCTATTCAAACTCCCCCCTTGGGCTGCAATCTTGCCTTCTTTCTCTCCTTTCTCTCCTTACTCTCTTCTCAATGGCTCATGAGAAATAATGAATCTAAGTGTTCTCTTCCTTTTCCTTTTTGTCTTCCTTAAGCGAGGAGAACCCTAATCCTTGAAATCAAGGGTTGAGACTAAATCTCAGCCCATGAGATAAATGAATGAGATCATGTTAAAATTGGCAACTAGGGCCAAACTCCACATGGGTCATCTTATTAATGACACCTGATATTTTTCTTGGATTCCTCTCTCCGAGAGGTGTAGGATTGATCTAAAAATCTTCCGATTCTGACATGTAAAAATGAAAATATGAATTTATTTATATAATGGACAAATTGTCAAGGTCGGCCAGCAAGCAAAACAAGAATTCAAACCCCCAGCTCATCCTCAACGTTGCATATAAAAAGAGGAGACCTCAAGTCATTTCATCATCATCTCATCTTCACACATCTCTCTCTCCTCACTTGATTGTGTACGCAAATCTGAGTACCTGTCTCTCACACGTACAAAGAAAGGAGGATCTGTTTGACTGCGTTGGTCGAATTGCAGAACTGTTGTTTGACTGCATTGACCTCTAGTGTGACCTGTTTTGACTGCGCATTAGGTCTGGCTACAGTTTGACTTTCGTTGACCAGCTTTTGACTTGATTTTTCCGGACTGTTTTGGGCTGATTGGGCTTGTTTTTGGAGGTTGAAGTTCACCAGGTTTGACCGAGCTGCTTAGAGGAAGAATTTTGCCCTGTTTGACCAACGTTGACTTTTCTGGTTAGGGATTCTTGCTGTCATCATAAGTTATCAAATTTGTAATTTGTACTATCTCTCTCTCTGCTGAACAATTGAAGAATATAAGAAGAATTGATCAAGGGTTCCCCACATTGAGGTTTGTCCCTGGCAAGTGCCACATCTTGTGTCTTCTTGTCTTGGCTTGTCTTCTATTGTTTATGTTTATGTTCTATCTGCATTTTACTATCACGCTGATGTGATTGCTAAACTGGATATCGATATTGGGCTAATAAAAAAATTGAAGTAAATTGCTCTCAAGCATAGAACATACCATTGTTACCTAAAATTAACAAATCAAGCCCCCACTTGAACCCCTCCCTCATGTGGTCCTTCTCAATTAAAGAGCCTCATAGTACTTTTTAATGTTTTGTACCATGTGCATTTTTCCTTTCACAAAGTCACTATAATAACATAAAGTGTACTTAGTACTTTTCTCATAAAGTCGCTTTTAAAACACGTGACTTTAATAAATAAAAGCAAATAGTACATGACTCATAATAAGTACTTTAGCTCCTTGACATTAATAAAACTCATAATGTAATTTAGACAAAAGGCCATTACAATGTCTTCTTAGGCCAAAAGGATAAATGCCTAGGAAACACCTCCTTGGTACCCTTTTCAACACCCCCTCTTACCGAGGAAGGTGTTGCTCATCACTCCCATCCTATCTATGACAAATATATGCTTGCCCCTTGGCAAACACTTGGTGAGAATGTCTGCTACCTATTCATCAGTGGATATATACTCAAGCTTCACAGCTCCCCTCTGACCTAGTCTCTGATGAAGTGGTACATGATCTCAATATGCTTTGACCGGTCATGAAATGCCGGATTCTCAGAGGGTTTCATACAACTCTAATTATCATAGTCTATCGTAGTTGGCCTCAGCCTCTAACCAAAAAACCATGTAGCATCTTACGAAGCCAAAGTACCTTGCAACCTGCCTGACTAGTTGTCATATACTCTGCCTCTGCATTGCTCAATGCCACTAACGTCTATTTCTTGTTGAACCATGACACAATTGCTGAGCCCAACGAGAAACAACACCCGAAAGTACTCTTCTTGTCACTAGCACTACCACCCGAATCTCAGTCCATGCAACCAATCAATCTGACTCCATCTCCCCTGACATAGTCCAAACCATAGTCCATTGTGCCTTATAGGTACCTCAATAAATGTTTCGCAGCCACTGAGTGCACTCTCCTGGGATCCATCACCTTTGTGGAGGTATACTCGCCCCCATTATCTGATCTCAACACCTTGATCTTCCTCCCTGTTTGGTTCTCCATAAGAGCCTTAAACTCTTGGAACCTCTTGAAGACCTCATCCTTGGTCTTCAGAAAGAAAATCCAAGTCTTCTTGGAGTGGTCATCAATGAAGGTCACATAGTACTCACATTTGCTCGGCGATACATGAGACATAGGACCATAAACATCAGTGTACCAAGTCAAGGATACCTGCAACTCTGTTGTCACTGCTCGGGAAAGGTGTCTTGGTGTACTTTCCCAAAGCACACCCCCTGCACACATCATGATGCTCAGTGTTGAACTCCGGTAAACAAGTAACCATCTCCCTCAGCATCTTAAATGCTCCATGGTGCAAGTGGGCCATCCTCCTGTGCCAAATCTCACACAACTCATTGATGTTGTCACCAAGGCTTTAATAAGTTGAAACATAAACCTGTATAGCCTCCCACTGCGGACTCCACTCACTCTAGCATGCTTGACACTAGATCCTCTAGGATATATCTGCACCTATCCTCCTCAAAACACCACCTCATACCCCCTGTCCTCCAAGTTGGAGACTGATATCAAGTTCTTCTTCAGCCATGGAAAATAAAAAACATTTGTCACTTTCAGAGGAGGTAATGACTCCCTCTGAAGTGCTATTGTCCCCAGTCATGCTGGTCTAACCTTGGAGTTATCTCCAAGCACAACCTCCAAGTCAATATCATCCTCTGAGAGACTCATGAAGAGCTCTCTCACTCCAGTCATATGGCAGGATGCTCCACTGTCAACAAGCCACACATGGGAAGGTGTGACATGAGTGGCTAAACTCACCACCAAGGCAAACTCATCCACCTCTGTTGATAAGGCAAACTCTGTGTCAAATCTAGGAGTGAACTCGTCCACCTCTACTAAAGTTGCAACTCCCTTCTTCTTCTAACACTTCTTGTTGGGACACTGAACAGCATAGTGACCCATCTTCCTACAAGCAAAGCACTTCACTTTGCTAATGTCCTTGTCCTTCGCCTTATGCTTCCCCTTCTCTTGCTTCACTCCACTAGAAGACCCCTTCTTGGCCTTCTTCTTGTCCTTTGCTACAAAAGCAACATTCTCCTCCTCACCTCCCCCACCACTCTGACTGTCTTCCTTGGCACTCCTCCTGGTCTCCTCCTAGATAAAATCGTCCCACATCCTCCCCCAATCTAGATGTGCTCTCTGGCCACAATGTCATGAATGGGTCCATCCCATTTCTAGGTGAAACCATCAAGTGCAATCCTAACCAACTAGTCCTCTAGGATAGCCTCTCCCACGGCAGCCAACCCATCCTTCACCTATGAGATACTGGTGAGGTGTGAGGTCACATTGTCGATCTTGGTCATCTTAGTCTTTCTTAGCTTTTGCCTCAACACTATCTTCCTGTTCTCATTGGAACTCTAGTGTAGTGTGACTAGCGACTCTCACATCTCGTAGGCAAACTTCTTCCCAGTCACATGAGGGAAAGAGTGGTCTTTGATGGCATCAAGGATGACTCTCCTTGCCTTCACATTCTTCTTGTTGAATTCCACAAACTCAATAGCATCAGTAGGAGGTTGTATAGGACTCTCCACAATGTCCCATACTTCAACCTCTTCCAGTAAAAGCATCATCCTCTCCTTCTAGGGACCAAAATTATCAGCCCCACTCAATCTGTCCTCCACCCTCAAACGAGTCATCATGACCCTCTCAACCAACAAATGGAGCAAATCTACTACTAGGCAATCTCCTCCCTCTCAACCAACAATTCTTTGGGTTTCTAACTGGAGTTTAGTGACTATTGTTCACTGATATGGCAGAAGTTTGCTTGTTGGTTTTTCTATCAACTGATGACAAATCTCGAGTCTGACTTCTCTCAGGCTCTGATACCATGTAGAAAATTTTGCTTTGTTGTAGCCCACCCAGTTTCAAGTTTTTGCATGGTTTAATGCCCAAAACCCATCATATATATATGACTGATATAAAATAAAATTTGCATTTAACTTAAAACAAAAGACTACACTACTCTTTTCACTTCAACAATTGATACAAGAAATTATTGCAAGCACACACACATAAATTTAGACATTTATTCTTGGTCTAAGACACTGGAAAAACCCACAAGGGGAAAACCAGTCTTCGATGAGTTTTTAGATTGCTTATAAGGAGAATAATACACACAGAGAAAATCAAACTTATCTCCCCTTTTAGCTTGTTGAAGTCACTCTCTGGTTACATTGAGAAATAAGCCTTCTCTCAGTCATAAACTCAAACTGTCTTTGATTTGTTTTCTATGCAACTAACAATGGCTTGACTAACTGCCAAACTGAGTAAAAATCTCGTGGGTATTTCTGAAACCTATTTGACCGCAAACACCTCAAACTGTGTGCTCGTAGAAGACAAAATTTCTCACAAATAAACCCAGAATTTAGAACTGGGATAGACCTTGAATTTTGCACTGCTAGGATATGGGAATCACCATTGTTTTCGACCTGAACTCAACCTAGACTCCACCCAAAATTTTAGGCTTAAACTCAGCCTAAAGACCCTGCAAACTTGGCCTAAACTCAGCCTGAAAAACACTCAGAGAATCTGCCTGGAAACCACTCTAAAAACTGCCTGGAACAACTACCCAAAACTTTTGAGACTCGTGCCTAGAATCTCAGGATTTGTGCTTGGGTATCAGCTGAACATGTCAGGCTCCTCCTACTGTTTGAACTCCTCCTTGGGCTGCAATATTGCCTTCTTTCTCTCCTTGCTCTCTTCTCAATGGCTCATGAGAATAACAAATGCAAGCGTTCTCTTCCTTTTCCCTTTTTGTCTTCCATAAGTTAGGAGAACCCTAACCCTTGAAATCAAGGGCTAAGATTAAATCTCAGCCCATGAGATAAATGGATGAGATCAAGCCCCCACTTGACCCCCTCCCTCATGTGGTCCCCCTCAATTAATGAGCCTCCTAGTACTTTTTAATGTTTTTGTACCATGTGCACTTTTTCTCTAATAAAATCACCTTTAAAATATAAAAGTCACTTTAATAACATAAAGTGTACTTTCCTAAGTATATATTTTCATATATGCAGACAAGGCACCTGAGGAGCCTGCATGGTGGTGGAAACACTTGTGGAAATTGAAATGCCCGGTGAAAGCCCACTTATTCCAGTGGTGCCTTCTCAAAAACAGAATTCCTACAGCTGAAAATCTCCAAAAGCGTTGCTTTGTTGGTCCGAACAGCTACCCCTTTTGTAAAAACACAGAGGAATCACTTATTCCTCCAGGGCCCTGTTTCTATCCAGGTGTGGAGGAAGGTATGTGAGGCGTTGGCAGTGAGATATCAATGGCAAGGCAAGTCCTTCGGGGAAGCATGGAAAGCTTGGTGGCATGCGGTTGATATTAAAATGTTGTGAAATCTTCCTCCTATCATCAGTTGGGGCTTATGGCTTGGTAGAAATAATATTATTTTTCAAGATAAACCGATGTGCAATGATAGGATGACAGGTAATATTATTGCCATATATGAACTCATTCTGGCTGATCCTGTTGTCAACAGAACTCATCAGGTTTGCAAAGAACAAGTGGACAGATGCAGGCTTTGGGCCTATTTTGATGGTTCCTTGCAAGTAGTAGGTCAATGTGGAGGAGGTGCCATTCTTCATCTAAATGAGCATCATTCTTTTAAACTCAAAAGTGGCTTAGGGAAGGGCTCAAATAACTTTGCTGAATTGTTAAGTTTGAAATTTCTCCTTATTTTTGCCTTGGAAAAAGGGTGCCGCCAGCTGCAAGTTTTTAGGGATTCCAGGGTGGTAATAAATTGGTTCAATGACATTTTTGTATGTCACATGCACACACTTAGCCCTATTCTTGAGGATGTTTTAAGGATTAAAGGAAATTTTGACTACATTTTTTGTCAACACATTTACAAGGAACGAAATGTTAAATCTGACGAGCTTTCCTAGCTGGGTGCACAGCAAGCATGGAGTACTTGGCAGATTACAGAACAGGTTGGCATAGATCATTTCGAGTACAACCATCAACCATTTATTGAGGGTTTGCAGGTTGCGGCAGAACAGGAATGATTCTGACAGTCTTGTTTTTTCTCTATGGCTTTACTGCGTATATGATCAAGTTACTACAGGCTCCTTCTAGAACAATATATGCAGATATGTCTATATGTTTTTTGCTATTATAAAGTCCTGTTATAACAGGCTCTGATGTTTTTTGTAACATGATATATGAACTTTGGCTTTTTGGATGGTTTGAACTTCTGTTAGGATTTGATACAGCAGTCCTCATTTTTTATATGCTTTTTAGCATCTACAGCATCTAATTTTCACTTTTATTAATGGAAATTACGATTTTTTCCTTACGAAAAATAAAATTAAAGTAAAAAAAAAAAAAATCGTACTTAGTACTTTTCTCATAAAGTCACTTTTAAAACACATGTGACTTTAATAAATAAAAGTACATAATACATGACTCATAAAAAATACTTTAGCTCCTTTGACATTAATAAAACTCATAATGTCATTTAGACAAAAGGTAATTAATGTGTCTTCCTAGGCCAAAAAGATAAATGCCTAGGAAACCAACAACAAAAAAAATCGTACTTAGTACTTTTCTCATAAAGTCACTTTTAAAACACGTGACTTTAATAAATAAAAATACATAATACATGACTCATACAAAATACTTTAGCTCCTTTGACATTAATAAAACTCATAACGTCATTTAGGCAAAAGGTAATTAATGTGTCTTCCTAGGCCAAAAAGATAAATGCCTAGGAAACACCTCCTTGGTACCTTTTTCAACAGAAATGTGCAAATAGCTATTGTTAGACAACTCACTAGAAAATCTAATGTCTCATACTTATTGCTCAATGAATTTATGCTTTTGATGAGATTAACCACAGGCAAGGTTTACCAAATTCCACTCTATGGGATGCTCTACGGTTACACACCCTTCAAAGGGGTCATTCAAAAGGAAACTTTCTACAATATCCTAATCAAGAAATCCCAATTCATTGAACCCTAGATATCATTACACAATCCCCCCTTCTTAGATTGCTGGAAAAAGAACTAGAGGAGAGACTGGTCTTCTGCCACAAAGCTCATCACATCAAAAACTGTGCATTGTTCAAGGGAGTCAACTGAGATTCTTTTCACAACATCTCCAAACGTCCCTTCATTCTGTGTCTCCTTCCCGATAACAACATAAAGGAAATCGAGGTCATCGACCTCGAAGAATGTGTTGAAAGTTTACAAACAAATATGCATATATAGTTTTTTAATAGATTTGAAGATGCAACTTTTCTTCTGCTATAATTGAAAACATTATACAAGAGGTGATTATCTTTGAACCTGTGATGGAAAGCAATGAAAATGATAATAGGGAGTCACATCAAACCCACTGGCTACTTTGCTTATGACTCTAAGTCTTATGCAACCCTACTTGCTCACAATTCCATGTCTCATGCAACCCCTAGCCAATTTTGCATACTCCGCTAAAATCTTTGGAGGCATTACTTTTTCTTTGCTCACAAAGTAAGAACTTAAATAGAGAATTAGGTGAAAACCTCCTACAACCTATGGAAATGAATGTCGCTACATATTAATTTATTCTAGGGTTTTGGTCATGACATTGTCAACCTCTTCACAAGATTGCCAAGCCCAATGTTGGGATACTCTCCTTCCCTGTACAATTCAACATGTAGATGGGCCATGCCTTCTCCTACTCTCTTGTTAATTGGCTCTCAAAATCCTTCAGTATTCTGAAATTTGCATAGGATACCCACTTTCTACTATGTCTCCCTCATCTCCATCAGCCCGGTGGGGCACCCCTCTCATAGTTGTGCTTGAAAATGGCTTGAATTTCTCAGGATGCATGACAAATGAGGTGAACATAGGACAGGTAATGCCACAGAGACACAAATGGACACACACATGGGAGACAAAAAAAAGCAGCCCACCTGTACAAAGTACACTGAGATTGTTGGACATGGGGCGAAGGAACAGGAATTATAAAAATACCTAAAGGAGAGACAGTTCTACACTAACAGACAAAGGGAAGGCCAAACCTCAGAGATGTTGCTACCAAAAGCACAATGAGTAGAGGCCTTTATACCAAAAGCACAATGCGCAAAGGATTTTCTACACACCACTTAGAGATTGGTAGATAAACAGAGCAGGAACAATGGAGTTAGAATAAACAGAGCAGGAATAATGGAGTTAGATAAACAGAGTGGGAATAATGGAGCGGGAATAATGGAATAATGGAGCGGGAATAATGGAATAATGGAGCTCTGATTCCACTGTTTGAGACACAAGATTGAAGAAGAGAGTAAGGCAAGCATGTAATGCATATTATTGAAATGATACACATATAAGTACAATGTTAAGTTTTAACACTTGGATTCATCTTTCAAAAGGTCTTTTGGACTCCCGACACCTATTCATATTCCCTTGAGACTTCCATGTTCCTGCTCAAGTGAATATGACAAATTACCATAACCCTTCAAGGATTAGGTTTCCAACAGATTATAACTTTAATTCCTTAACCAAAATTAAAAAACCATGGGTTAAAAACCATGTGCAACAAAACTACCAAAATTGAAAATCATGTGCCACAAGAACCACCAAAAAAAAAATGCAAAAAACTACCCCCCTCCCAAAAAAAAAAAAAAATCAAGGGCTCCACCCTGCCATGATCCCCCATTACACTTGGCATATAATGAAGAGAGAGAGACAAAGGTCACATCAATTAATGATTTAGTTAGGCATGGCTTAGAGAGAGAGGCTGATGAAGAGAGAGACAGCAAAGATAATTCAAAATGCAGGGACATCCATACACAGCATTCCCACAATTATGGTGGGGAAGGACACCACATCAATGTCATCATGATCCAAAAGCACAGAGATGACATGGAAAGGACAAGGGATGATTACGTAGAAGCAATCAAGTAAATGAAACAATTTAACAATTACCCACCAAAGCAAAAGGTGATCTACATTATGGAGAGTGGGGGTCAGCACAGAAGGAGATTAGAATAAGGTAGAAGAGCCAATAAAAGCAGATAGTGAAAAGAATAAAAAAGGACGAGATTTGGGGATGCCTTGTAGAAAAAAGAAAAAGGGAGAGCTGACAGACATGAACCAAAAGACGTGGCCACATCTAAGGAAAATTTGAATCAGGAATTGAAGGGGGTCACCAAGAATCCTTCCTGCCTGAATTACTCGCTATTCAACCATCAGAAATACCCACAACAACCCAAAACAAGTATATATAGTATATACATCCTGCCTTTTGAGTCGAAATATTTGTAAGTGTGAAATAGGGGAAATGCACTCGAAACAAACCCCATGAGTTTGCCCCATGAATTTTCTCTAGAAATATACAAGGCAACAAAAATTATTTATGATCCATGTACACTTGGACATGCAAGCAGAGGTAAAGAATGAGAACAAAAACATTATTAGGATGTTACACAAAAATGTGCAAAAAATGACAGACCATGTACGCTAGAAAACCTCAATGTCTGAAATGTGTATTCAGATAAGGATTCACCTTTTCAACAAAATCAATGTAATGAAGAGCTCCGTGTTTGAACTGTGTTCCACCACCAGGGAAAGTAAGATATTTCCCTGATACCCTAAGCCAGTTTTGAGCTCTTTTTACAACTGCAAGTTTGGTGTGAGGAACATTGTTGTACCATATCTGCACAATAAATAAGAATCTAACAATCAGTAATGTGTTCTAAGTCTATTTTACAAGTCATAATAGAGATAAAATGGTACAGAGATGAGTTAATTTCAGTCAAGCAATTAGGGAAGAGAGAGAGAACCTTAGCTCTGCTTGTGGGCCATGTTATTGGTTTCTTATATCCTTCAGGAAGAGGAACTAGGCATGTAGGGGGAACTTCGGGACAATGCCTTTCTCGATGCTCATAATGTGCAGTACTGCGAAGTTGTCTGATAGCCATTTCATTATCAAGACAAGGAATGTAGTCTGGACCAGATGAGACATTGCAAAGTTTCCAGCTGTATTGGTGCCCTAAATCTCCATTACCCTGTTCTTTTTGTTCCTTCTTCAATTCCTTTGACACTTCCTCACCGTATTCAGCCTGCTTGCTAGTTTTTGTGTCCACCGAGAACTTCTGATCTGTAGTCCGATCCTCAGATTGTGAAGATTTTTTCTCATCATCTGAGTTGGATACGGCTTGACTAAACTTTTCTTTCTTAGCTTCAGCGTCATGTGTCTCCCAGTCCGCTGATTCAAGTTTGTTTTCCTTCAGAATCTCAGACTTTCCAGTATTTGGCAATGTATCATCCAACCCGGAATCCATAACCTTCTCTCCTTTTTTAGACTGTCCATTTTCATTCAGATTTGCCACATCCTCCTTAGTCTGGCCACCCCTACTATCACCGGCATCACCTTCAACCTTTCCTGGTAAACCATCATTAATCTTTTCGTTTTCCCAATTCTTATCTTTATCGTCTAATTTCTCAAATAATTTTTCATCAGCATCTTTATTCCCCGCTGCAGTCAGCTTTTCATCATCTCTCTGATTGATATTCGTTTCTTCACCAGTTTTTCCTTCATCAGATTGCTCTCTTGGTACCTTTCCTAATTCATCTGCAGTACCTGAAAGAGATTGCGCCTTTTGGTCAAATTCTGATGTCTTTTCGGCACTGTCATCCCCTTTGATGGCTTTGTCCGGTAGGTCTCCTTGGCTGTCTTCAAAATCATGCAAATCATTGATCTTCTCGTTCACTTTTGCATTAGTACTTGCAACAGGTGAGCTAATTCTCTGTGCTGGCACCACAGATATGGACATTAACGCCCACGCTCCAAGCATGCAGAATCCCACAAAAACCACCACTGCCACTGATGAAAAACAAGAAGACGGACGTTTTTCCTTGCGGCCATATTTCCCAAGAGCCATATCAGACAGATGACAGTGATTCAGTTCTCCTGATGCTCCTCTAGATAAAGTGCAGCTGCAATGAAAGCTATACACATTAAGATTTCGTTTGAAAGATTATAAGCTAGTGCAAACCTATCTAAGCCCAGGTCTGATATGAACCTCGCGGTTGCATATCTTGAACTCCGGTTATTGACACGTCACCCTCGAGTTTAGCAACATCAAGCTGCGTGTCAAACCCTGGTCTAAATGGCTCTGTGCTAGTATCCATATTCAATGTATACGATCCACCATCTAGATTCAGTGCACTGCTCAGATGAAATGTTGATGGATACCCAGGCTGTAGACTACCGATCCATAACTAAAAGAGAAAGCACATAAAAATGCTTACAAATGCCTATAGAACACAAAGCATGCAACAGAGGCAGATGAATGGCTTATATCTGAAAATCAATCATGTTAGACAAAGCTAAACACCTTTAAATGTGTTCTATGTTATGTGGTTTCACATTAATGTGCATCTGGCCAAACAAGAAACAAGATTATCAGCATATGAATCTGAATTTGCACTGTTTCTTATTCATTCTATTCACGTTATGATTTCTACACAATGGCCTCCTTAAACATGAGCTTCGTCTAGGCATGAAATTGTGTGATATACCCACATCAGATATTGACTTGGGACCATTTAGAATAAAAAATGGACTGATCTACAAACCAACATATCATGGCAGCAATTAGGCTGTTTCATTGGCGACAAAAGCACAAAACTAGATATCATCACAATGCTCAGCTCAGCTTTATTCAAATTTCAAAAAGAAGAAAAGAGAGAAAAAAACGGAAAAGAAATCGTCGGATTCAAAAGAAAATAGAAGATTGATAAGCTGAAAACATACCTTCAGTCCATGATCTACTTCGTCTCCTGGTAGAAGATGTAAACACCCGTTGTTCCTTCCACTACAGAGTAGCCAAGGAGACGTGAATCTTTACTCCATTCAGAATCTTGCAATTGTTGTTCAGTTACTTCTGCGCTCTGCCCACCAAAAGGCATACAGAGTTGAATTCAGTTGAAGGAAGCAGATGGAACATAAGGAACTAGAGTGCCCGAACAAAAAGGGTTCTACATGTAATGTCAGATTTGTTGTGACATTCTGACCAAACTTTTCGGCTGGACATCAATACTCAGCCAAATTTCGGAACTCTTTTATAAAGAAAGCAGGGCCCAACTCCTAACCTTTTACCGCGACCTACGAAGAGCAAAATTGTTTCGACCGTGGGCAGTAGATTATAAGTTCAAAGCTTTGACTGTGAATCATAATTGAGATCCGCCTTGAATTTGACCTGACCAAGGATTAGATTGCGGTCGAAGAGTATACTGGGGTTAAGGCAAGGAAATAGGGCGCACTCTGTGCATGATCCATGATTTCAGCTCGAGGTTGAGATTGGATTCAGGTAAAATATTGTGGTAACAAATGTCATTAGCCGAACTGAGGATTAGAACCACAAATCGGGCCTGATTCTGTTGACAAATTCATCTAGAAGGAGAACCGACTCTAAGGAGGGTAAGTTTGAAATTCGCACGCGGCTAAAAGGTAAGTACTTTTTAAAATATTTTTATTAATGTAAATCTAATTGTAATATTATTGTACTTGTATCATGGCAGGAAAGGAGGAGCGAAAATAATTAAATTAATTATTTTTTAAATATTTTTATTAATGCAAATTTATTTTTAATATTATTATATTAGGATAGTTATTGTGTCCCGAGGAATAATAAATATTTTTTTTAATGGAATACATGTGGTAAAAATAAGTTTGGTAAATATTTTAACTTTGTCAAATTACATCAAAATAAAATTAATAATTGTAATTTTTAAATTTTAAATTAATTTAGATTTATTTTAATTTTGGATGTATCACGTGTTTAGAGGGACAAAATCTATTATGTATAATTTTTTTCTCAAATTTTACATTCAAAAAAGGTTTGCACCTTAAGAGATTTAATTTTTTTGGAAGTTTGATAGACCCTGAGTTAAGATGGATCCAGGCTAAGTTCGCTGGACACTGAATTAAGATGGATCTAGGCTAGTGCAAAAGAGGAGTGACCCACGATGTAAAGAAAAAAAAATGAGAATAATTAAATGAATTATTTTGGATTATTATTTTTGAAAAGATAATAGTGTAATTGTTTTATGTTTTAATTTTTTTATTTGTTATATTTTTTTTGGTTAATTTTATACAAAATTTCATAGGGATTTGTTGAAAATGGGAGTTTGAAAAATGTAGTTTACATAATTTCAATATCTTAAGGATTTTTCACCACACTAAATTTATTTATACATTTGAAAAGGTAATTTAAATAATGAAAAAAATTGTATTAAGATCAAATTGTTTTATGATTCTGGCCCAAAAAAAAAAAAAAAAGTCAAAAACCATAAAATGACACTCTTGAAAATAGTTAGCCTCTTGAAAATAGTGAAGTAGGTGGAAAATTAGAATTGAAATTAATGAAGTGAACCCCATAGCATTGATAATCCTCTATGAGATTTGTACATATAGATTTATTTCTCATGAGTTTGAAATCTACATGACAATTATTGCATTAAGTGGTATTCACAAAGGTGAAGAACTGGGACTAAAACTGAGTAGTCTTTAAGTTTGACTTTTTGGAAAGTTTTCCGATATATTTTCCGATTTAATTTGTCTACAATCTGGCAAGGTTTCATTGAAATCGCAAGTTTGGCAGGTGAACTCCTAACAATCGAAGTGCCACACGGGTTTTTGAGGGTGTTGAATCCAAAAAAACAGTTTAAACAACACAAATCAAGATTTAGCCACAAATTTTTTCACCAAATTCTAGCCAAAAATCCATCAAAACTCCAAAAAATCCCACTTAAAAACTGCTCCTTAAAATTAATAAAAAAAAATCACATTTACAGCTGGCATCTATTTATCATTTACCTGCATGTTCCACTTGCCACTCATTAAATGATACTCACATGGATGAAGAAATAGATTGAAATTAATGAAATAAATTGCGGAGCATCCATTATAACTTATTATAACATGTTAGACTTGCACCCATCCACTCTCATCATGATTAACCAAGTGGTCTTTCTCCATGGTCATGCCAACTTAATTTGCTAGTTATTTACAAGACCTTATAAGTATTGACCTTATAAGTATTGTGGTTCATAGAATCATTCATTAAGGGTTCCTTCTCTTATAAAGTTCAAGTTTCGTAAATGATGGATGATGTTTTAGAAACTCTCGGTTATTATGTGATGTTCTCAAAAAGGATAGGTAACCCTCTTGGAAAGTTTCAAGTATCAATGCAATTATTTGAGGTTGTGATTCATGCCATGTGATTCCACTTTTTCTTGTAAACGTTATGGTTTGTAATAGTGGTTAGTTGAATTATTAAAAGAATAATAAATGAAATGGCATTTTTCAAGGTATTTTAATGGTTAATTTTGATTAAAATATGGTTGAGAAGTTTAAAAATTTGAGTTTATGTTGTTTAATATGTAGAATTAAAGTGTCTCGAGGGGTTAGGGCATTGTCCAATTAATATACTAAATGACTTTTTGATCGGAATCCGACAATTTTTAGTAAGATTGTGATTTCTTGTTCTTTAAAATGGACTTTTGAATGCATAAATGAATTCGACACCTTAAAAAATCCTTGTGGCACTTGATCTTTACATATTAAACAACTTGATTTTGGAAAAGGGTTATTTCTTCTATTAGTTAGATTACGTGGCCTTTTAAAATGTTGAATCTATTTATACATTCAAAAATATATTTTTAAAAACAAAAAATCATAATCTTACTTAAAATTGTATAATAGAATTTTTTAAAAAATCATTTAACCTTTTTTTATTATAAAATACAATAAATACATATTCAAAATTTTTCATAATCACTTGAATATTAATCAAATAAATCATTTTTAAAAAAATCTAAATTTTAAAAATTATCGTATTTTTAAATAATATTAATATTATATCGATTAAAATTAATATAAATAAATAAAACAAAACAAACAACATAATTTTAAATTATAAAAATGATCATATTTTTAAATAATATTAACATTATATTGATTAAAATTCGTGAGATTTTAGGTTGATAGTGATAGGTACACTTTTGAATAGGTTATCAATTTAAATTTCTAATATTTGTGTAAATATTGTATATTCTAATCTATTCTAAATTGGAAAATATGTATAAATACCTATATATTATTTATTATGGTCGAGCAATTTATTTTATAAGTTAATTTACTAATGCACATAAATTTATTTAAAATCAAATTTAAAATTTATTAATAAAAAGTTTTAAAATTAATTTTATTTTTTAAAATAGATTTTTTCAATTTAGTTAGTTAAATTATAATGTTTTTTTAAAGTATAGTTAAATTAACATAGATTCATTTTAATTATGAATTTATTAAATGTAAAAGGATTAAATCTTTTTCATTTTAAAAATAGTTTGAATTTGAAGAAATTTGATTTCTCTAAGAGATGAAGAATTAAAATAAATTTAAATTAGTTTAATTTATTTTTTTAAATAAACTATATTCCACATAAATACAAATCATTTTTATATTTATATTATTATTTTTATTTTTATTTTTATATTTATATTATTATTTTATTTTAACCAAATTAAAATGTTTACACCGTAAGGCGTTTCCCTTTGAAATAAACCCTCCAGAATGCCTTTCTGTCCTAATAGTAGCCATCGGATCTATTGTTAGACGATTGAACAGAAATCAGTGGTCTAATTTAATAAAAAATGTAATAAAACATTTAAAAACCCTTAAAAAAGGTTAACGTATTAGTTATTAGTTAATATATCAGTTATATTACCTACCGAACTTTACCCTAACCACGTTAATGAACCCGTCATGCGCGCAAATATCCGCGTTTGATGTTGAGGAGGGCGAGGGTGTTGAGGAGGGTGCAGTTGCTGCAAAGGAGGGCGGGGGACCTACAGAGAAGGGAGAAGGGTTTGGACAAGGGCCACAGAGGACGAGGGGACTCTTTCTTCGCTGCATGAGGGCCGCGTAAGCCATTTTCCCTGTAGATCATTTTGCCCTCAGAATATGTAATCGTCCCTGTTCAATACAGAAGGTTTGTGGATTTTGTCTGTATCTGCTAGCTTTAGCGTTGTTTAGAGTTTCTTGATGTGGGTTTTGAACTAGAGGCAGTGCTCTGTTAAAAAGTTGTTTTGAGTTTCTTGATATGGGGTTTGAATTGGTGTCGGTTTCTTGATTCAGGGTACCCTGTCAAAGAAAGGGCGGAATTCGTTTCACCATTAATGGTCATTCGTACTTCAATCTGGTCCTCATCACCAACGTTGGTGGAGCAGGCGACGTTGATAGCTGTAATCCGCATTGCTTAAAAAATTGGCAAAATTTTCTTAAAATTATGCCAGAATTTCTATCATTTTCTGGGCGAAACCCTGGCCTCGTTAGACTATGGCATTGTGGATATTACAAAGTGCACTTCTATGGCGTCTGCTTTTTTATTTGGCTTGGGATTCTAAATCAAGTGTGCAATGGAGTTCTTCCAAAAGGGTTGGATTTTCCATTCCTGGATAGTTTAACATCGTGTTGAGTAAGTGTGCAATAGAGTTCTTCCAAAAGGGTTGGGTCATCCATTCTTGGATAGTTTAACATCGTGCCTAGTTCTCTCGAAGATTCAGATTTTAAAGGCAGGTTCTATTGTTTATCCATTGCAGCTTCATAGTTTTAGTTCCGTTTCTAAGGTGTCTTTCCACCTAATTTTATAAGTTCAGACCATGTCATGCTTCCTCTTTCCTTTAGTTGTCAAGCCCTAGGCTTTGTGATTTTCTTTGATTGCTTGATCCTTGTCCTAAGTATAAGAGGGAAAACTCTTTATATCTATTTGGCATGTGCGAGAAAGGAAAATGTGTAGGGCCGGACACTTTCATCCTCAAAGGGTAGCAAAGATCTCCTCCAAAAGAGGAAGATATGAGGAGCAACCTACAAAGCAAGAGGAAGATATGAGGAGAAACCAAAGAAGCGAGTGGTAGACAGAATGGGCATCTTGCTCAAAACTGGGGGCAGAGTGGGAACCCAAAATAAAGAACAGGAGAATCCCCAATGTATCCCCCACAGACCCATTCCCCTGAACCTTAAAACAGAGAATCAGGACGTATTTTTACTAGGTTGCATTGGACTCTCATTCACATTCATGCTGACCAAGCTAGCCAATCTATACTTGGCTGAAAATGTGTTATGAGGCACAACACAAGCACACTGAATGGACCATCAATCCTGCAAATGAAATGTTGGAGAATGGAGCTCTGATGAAGGACTAGAAGGAAGAAGTGGAATTAAGGTTGTACAACTTGAGGAATCCCATCATGCATGTATCCCATTGAGATGAGAAAGACAAAGAATCCATCCTACAAATAGAGACAAAACAGAGTACATACATTGCAAACACAGCACTGATAAAGAGCGAAGAATGAAGCAAAAAGGACTGAGGCATTGGGAAGGTTTTGCAGCCATTTAAGAAGGTTTTCTTATGTTATCAAAATATTTATCATGGGTTGCAAGATGGGGCCATCCAAGGTATTAAAATCTTAAAGGCTATCAATCTGATCTCTAGAAAGCAAATCAGTCCAACCATTAGGAGGCCAATTTTGTTACAGGGTAGATATGTATATTAGAGAAATTCATATCATGCCATTGTAAATATGGCTAGAATATCATGCATAAAAGCTTTAAAAGCCACTTCCAAACCACAACAGGGGGATTGGCTTTGGCCACCCCAGTTTTGTAATAAATTTTTTAGATCAGTAATAAGTATTAAGAACATCTTTTAATTACCAAAATAAAACAAGTTCGTATCACTATCGATATCAAAGAACATTGCAGAGCAAGGCAACTTTGTAGAGAAAAATGTAGATCTAAATAAGAGAGAAATCATGTTTAAAATGTTAGAAGGTGGTGATATGAAAGGAAAAGGAATGCATACCATGCTTCATAGAACCCTCATGTCTGGTCTTGGTTCAAAGGCCATAACACTGCCTTTCCATAAAGTGCAACAATGGAAATTACAATTTGAACTCCATATAGTAATTTTTTTTTTGTTGATTTCTAACAGGGAGTTGCTAAAAAAGTTGTTATCTCAGCTCCAAGCAAGGATGTGCCTATGTTTATTGTTGGGGTTAATGAGCACCAATACAAATCTGATTTGAACATTGTTTAAAATGCAAGTGGTACGATACAGAACCCAAATGTGCCACAGTTGTGTAACAAAAATGCTTAGCCAGGTGGATGGGATTAAAACAAAATTGAAAAGGCCAACTTGCAGTCCGAAATCGTCTCTGTATCCAATACAAATCTGATTTGAACCAAAGGAACCAAAGGACGTGCAGATGGAGGTGATGGTTAAGGAAGTGGAGAATCCATTGTGAAATTTTTGACATTTTAGCTTCTAATGGTTCCATAATGGTTTCAATCATGAATCCATTGTGAAATTTCTAGCATTTTAGCTTCTAATTGTTCAATAATGAATCCATTGTACATTGTTCCAATTGTAGAAAATTCTAGCCCTAAGTGATTCTTTCCCTTATGATCTCAATCAAACAAATCAATTATTGAATTTAATTAATGTAGAAAATAATTTCGGACCATATCAACAATCATAGAATAGCTGGAAAAGTAAATAGGAAGCATAAAACAGTTTTCGCATACATAGGTAATTTCTCTTTCAGAATCAGCTTCTAATTCCTTATTCAAAGGTTACAATAAAACCTCCAGAATCTACCTACCAATCTAGCAGCTCCACAATTAATCAAACTCACCTCAGAAACAGGTCTACACAAAAACTGAAAAGAAACAACCTACAGGGAAAACTGTATAGCCTGCTATATGGTTTGTTGTAGTACACCATACTGCTGTACAGATCTGTACAACTATACAAAATTGACATTGTTGACTGATAAGCAATTATATTCCTCCTCCCTTACAGTGACTATTGAGAAAGTTCCAAGAAAGTTACTCTCACTATTCAAAGGAATAAGAAACTTTACTCTGTTTTTTCTTGGGTTCAAAGAAAACTGAAGAGTTTAGAACCTTCTTTATAGTTTCTCTCACATCAAAGAAATAAGAAACTTTTCTCTCAGTTTTTTCTTCGGTTCAAAGAAAACTCAGAGATTTAGTTGCTGGAATAAACATATAACCTGACTCACCAAATCTAAAACGATTTAGGTGCCAATTTACAATTGGACTCCCACCAAATTGACTCCATTTATTATCCTAGGATTCAGGATTGTGTACCCAAAAGTTGATAAATGATATTTGAGGTAACTAAGTAGTTGTCACATGTAATACCGCTCCCTCCCTACATGAGTAAGGAAATTTGGCAATAACATGTCCGCTTTGGCTCTTTCTCAATTTATAAAATTGACATTGTTGACTGATATCGGCATAACCAACCCTATTCTAAGTTGAAACTTCTTTCAAATTGAGCAGTCACCTATGAAAGGTTACCTTAAAATTGCTCCATGGTTGTGACTATTCGAAATTGACGAGGTGATTAAAAAATAACATGCTTGTTTTCAGTTTCTTTGGAGAACAATCTATTTTATGATTTTTTTGTGGTGCATTCAAAAATATTTGAAAGGCTATTAACATATCTAATTTTGTAAATTTCAAACGGTATAAAGTGCAACAATGGAAATTACAATTTGAACTCCATATAATAATTTTCTTATGTTGATTTCTAACAGGCAGGTGCTAAAAAAGTTGTTATCTCAACTCCACGCAAGGATGTGCCTATGTTTGTTGTTGGGGTTAATGAGCATCGATACAAATATGATTTGAACATTGTTTCAAATGCAAGTTGTACTATACACAACCCAAGTGTGCCACAGTTGTGTAACAAAAATGCTTAGCTAGGTCAAAAAGCAATAAATTAGATGTCACAAGATTAAAGCTAAAGATAAGACAGAAGAATACTAATATGGAATGGAATTTCAACAAAGGGATATGCCATTTTGGAAACATACCCTATAACATCACATAGGTCACAATCAAATGCTGAAGATGGTCCATGAGGCATGCCATTAAAGCCACCAGCAATGATGGCACTACACAAAGGAAGTTTGTGCAAGGAGGCTATCACATCAACCCAAGAACTTGTACTCCAAAGCTAGCTTCCAATTGGTAAAGCTTTATGTGCCAACAATGCTTTATGAACCGTCTCAAATACTGAGATTCAAACTTATTGATGCCTTATTGGATTAATCCGTACCTTCTTTCTACAAAGGCAATGGTCACTAAATTGAGAATTTATATCAACACAACAATGTGTTGCAAGTAGACATTTTTCCACAGGGAGCAGTTTGTGTAAAATGGATCTTAACATGTCAATTAAGGTTCTCGCACCTTTTTCCACAAAACATACGCATTCATCACTACATTCAGAATGAATTTCAATACAACAATATGTCACCAGAGCAAGGTTGAGTTTGGTTTAGGGCTTGGTCTAAGGCCAATAAAGGAGATCGAGCCATGTTGATGTAACCCTTGAAGGAGGTTGAGTGCCTCAGCATGTGTGAATAGAGTGCACAAGGGCAAGATTGAAGGGTTTACATGAGTGAGAACAGAACCAAAATAACAACTCATATGTGTCTACATTAGCCCAAGAAGGAGATGCAGAATCTTAAGAGCAACTGCAGCAAGAAGAAGCATAATTTTATGGTATGTTTTTTGGCTCTACAATCTAGCAGCTCCACAATTAATCAAACTCACCTCAGAAACAGATCTGCACAAAAATCGAGAAGAAACAACCTACAGGGAAAACTGTATAGCCTGCTATATGGTCTGTTGTAGTAAACGATATTGCTGTACAGATCGAAGGTTTGGAAACACTATGAGCTCTCTATCACAGTACTTGGACCACAGTTCTGTCCCGCCTTCCCACTCCTGGACTGTTTAATGATTAGCTTCTACTGCTTATGAATCTCGGCGCTGATTTCCATTTCTGACTCTAATTTCTTTCTTGACAGGTAATTCGAATTGGGTATGGGATGTTACACCATACTAATTCCCTGAATGCTTTTCAAAAGATGCAGAAATGTCCACAAGGTGTCGGGTGGTGTTGACTTCATGGGCAGCAAAGCGTTGTACTAATTCCATAAATGGCTTTCACAAATGCAGAAATCTCCACAATGTTCGAGAGATGGATATAAAAAAATATTGCGCCTCCTGGGATTGACTTAATGGACAAAAATACTATGTGCAGTGACGCCGATGGCTATGCAACAAGTAATCAATAAAACTGTTGAATTGCGAATCAATTTTACAGAAATATTCTTCAACCAGTGGCTCTCACCAGGCCTCTCCGAGTTGCAATCTGCTTAGATTTAATTCACAGAGGCATAAATTCCATTCTCATAGATCCTCTACTGCCAATCTCACTGTTGGATCTAGGCGATGACCATCTCATCTCCATGATAGAAAATGCCAACAATGGTCGACTAGTGGCCACTGGGAGTGACACTGCTGCAACAATGGTGGCAGATTTTGGCAAATTCTTCGGAGAGATATCAAAAGCAGCTTTGATTATAGCTGGGCATGCAGTTTGCAACGCAGGAACAACAGTTGTCAACAACAGTTATTTTGCAACAGGAGCACTGATGGTTGCTGGGGTTCTTGACAGGGCAGCCAAAGTTGTTGCTCATTTTGGTAATAGGAATAATGCAGCAAAGAAGTAAACTTGAAGTATTTTGGCACTATCAAGTTAGAACTGTAATGTAGTGGTGTTGGCCTTCACGTTTATCTGTCTCATAATTAAGTATGTATGTAATGTTGTAAGTTCTTGTCCATAAGGACATGTGAGTGTGTAAGAAACTGCTAAAAATATTTGAAAGCATCTTCTGTAATCATGACCATGCAGCTATGTGGGGTAGAGTCAAAGTCGTTGGTGGGAATGTGTGATATTGTGTAGAATCAAAGTCATTGGTGAGAATATGTGATATTGTGGAATATCTACGACCTGCAAATAATATGTCATAAATAAGGATGGTTCAAATGGAAAGATCACATAGATTAAGGATTCTCTTTAAATTATTTAGGTAGTGTAAATGAAATTTATTAGATAAATTGGTTTCAAATATATGTTATGGAAATGAAATTTAAGAAACAGGGAAAATAAAACCTCGTTACGGTGCAAATATCGCCTCTGTGGATTCATCTATCAGAGGTAAGCATTTTCTTGAATGACTATGCTAAGCTTGCAAGGTGTTATACAATTATTGTTGATTGCACCGTGGAGAATAAGGGATTTTTATCAGAAATGCATATGCCTATTTTTCTTCATGATAAGAATGTTTAGATTGCCTTGTATTTCCATTGAATTTCTTTATTTTCTTGTATGATAGTTTATTCAAATAATTTATAGTGATCATTGTGATGATTCCATGATAAGAGCAAAAACTCCAATACTAAAACTTCAATCAAAATTTCCAATCTGTTTAAATACATCTGTTGAATGGTGAACTCAAAGACCACAAACATGGCATATCAGAAGATAACTAGATCTAATAATTCAGTAACATGAATATAGTGGACAACACACAGTTGTTTGAAACAACAATTAATATGTTTTTATCCACACAATATAAAAGTTACACCGCGTGGTTTGAAACAACAGCTAATATTTTCCTATCCACACAATATAAGCCTAACTACAATGCTCTCCCAACTTGACTTGACAAGAAAGGAAACAGAAATTACAAAAATATCTCTTTGTCAAAGGAATCATTAGCCAATATAACAAATAATTGTTCCTCAAGAGATGTTCCCTACTTAGCATGTGAATCTCCCATCATAAATGGCTCATAGCGTGAGAGGTATCGGTCACAACTTTCATATAATATGTCATAAACTTACATTGGTCAGAAATAGAAGATTCCAAGCGTCTATATGGAAGGAATTTTCATATAGATTCACTCTACTCATTCTAGCTATATATAAGCCTAACTACAATGCTCTCCCAACTTGACTTGACAAGAAAGGAAACAGAAATTACAAAAATATCTCTCTGTCAAAGGAATCATTAGCCAATATAACAAATAATCGTTCCTCAAGAGATGTTCCCTACTTAGCATGTGAATCTCCCATCATAAATGGCTCATAATGTGAGAGGTATCGGTCACAACTTTCATATAATATGTCATAAACTTACATTGGTCAGAAATAGAAGATGCCAAGCATCTATATGGAAGGAATTTTCATAGATCTATAAGTCGTCCTGCAAATCTTCAAAACTCATCTGCCCCTCCTCTTCAAAACTCATCTGCCCCTTTTTTTAGGAGAACAACTCTGAGCAACCAAACACTGACATTCTGTCTTCACAAGGAAGGTGTTCTCTACCAAGCCTAGCTTCTCTCTCAGAATCTTAACATCCCCTTTGCAAAGGGTTTCATTAGAATGACAACAACCCGCATTTAAAGCATTTCTCCACCCCTCTCCTAATTAGAAATACAATTTTGGGTTCTCTACTAATTTTCTCCACGCCCATTTAATCTAACAATGGACATAGAGCATGTCTATTTATACGTGTGTGTTGGAAATACCATTTTATACTTTAATGTTTATTATTTTTGTTTTATTATTATTACTTGAATTTCTTCTTAACAAGTGGTTGTGTTTCTTTTGGTTTTAGTGAAAGTATGGGCTCCAATGTTGGCTCTCTTATTATGGAGTATAATTCATCTTTGAGAATTTTTCAATTATTAAATTAGGTTAGTCAATTGCTTAAAATATTAAATTTATTTCAAAAAGTTTTTGTTACTTTATAGGTTAGACACTAGGTTGAAATATTAAACTTATTCCAAAATGTTTTTGTTACTTTATAGATAAGGCGTAGATTTCTTGGCTCTATGATAAAAATAATGAAAGGAAAATACATGTTAATTTGTTACTTGTGCTCTTTGACTGAAAATACATGGTGAGAGAAAAATGCATATTATGCTAATTGAGGAATGTTTTTCACTTCTGGAACTTATAGTACTGAATTTAACACACTAACACTTTAGAACAACGAACTAACAGTATTCATAATGAAAACATCAATAGGGAAGATTTATCTGCATAATGAAAAAGGCAATATGGGAGATTCCAATCACTTTCCAAGGCATTTTTTAAAATGTGGATGTGACAAAGGGTTGTTGTGGAAGGTGTTGTTTGTATATGAGAAATTTCTTGATCATTGTGTAAAATCATAATGTTGATAGATATGTCTACTAAGTGGTTCCAGTTAATGGGGCATTGATTTGAGCATTCAATATATTTTTATTCTTTATCAAAGTATTCTTTTGTTGTATTTGTGTTCTTCAATTTATGCCTTACATCGTTTCCTTTGCAACATCTGGTGCAAATGCTAGTTATATTACATTACAATATATATTAGAAAACACATCTCCATTTCCATGGTATTTGGCCCATATGCTTCACCTAAATAAAACTTCTTTTTTGAATGTTCCTACCTATAAAGTGAATTATGGAGTAAATATAAAAAAATGTTTTATTTATTTACCATACCTCTAGTTTATTTATATTTTTATTAATTTACCATACATCTTTTATAAATATGGTATTTGGCCCATGGTATTAAAATGGTATTTGACCCATAGGCATCATTTAAATAAAACCTCTTTTTTGAGCCTTCGTAAATATAAATAGGTTTATGGAGTAAATATAAAAAGAGGTTTTATTTATTTACCATGCCTCTAGTTTATTTTTATTTTTATTTATTTACCATACCTCCAATTTATTTATATTTATATTTATTTACCATATGTGTTCATAAATCTTTTTATCTTTTAAATTTATAATGTAAACTGAAAATTTAACATGTAATGTTTAACAAACCATAATGTAAACATAAACATTTAACATGTAATGTTTAACATTTAACATTTTTAATCTAATGTCAACCCTATTTAGAAATCAATCTAATTATTATTATGTATAAATATTAGATTAAAAATGTTTAGGGCCGACATTAGATTAAAAATTTTAAATGATAATTTATAAAAAAATTAACCTATGATAATTAGATTATCATGTATAAGGCCAACATTAGATTAAAATACTAAATATTAAACATTACAAATTAAATATTTACATTTACATTTACGTTTACATATTTACTTGAGATCTACTCCATACTAAATTATATAAATTATATAACTACTCTCGATACAAAAATAATTTTAAAATAAAATAATAACACTCTTCCTAATTAAAGTTCCAAGAAAATATGGCAACCTACTTTTAAAAAGTTCCAAGAAAATATTTTAAATGGCAACCTTGTTTTAAAAAGGCCAAATATTGAGAGTCTTGAGTGAAGTTTCAAGAAAGCATTTTAAAAGACATCTTTTGTTGTGGAAATTTGGGTGACGGGAAAGTACAAATATTTAACTAAGTGTAATTTGAATAACTAGCAATTGCCCCAAAAGGTGCAAATAAAGGCCGATAGAAATGTTAAATTGAAGAATTGTATTTTGGTTCAAAATAATAAATATTATAATAATTCAATCATCCAAACTAAACCTAGTCAATAAATTAACCAAAATAAAATAAATCCTTAATCAAAATTATACAAATTAAATCTGGTCATTGGGACTATTGCAGTCACCTCTAGCAGAGGTCCCACCAATGGCAATAATAATAAGAAGAAAGCTGGCAATATGCGTAGGACTACATTTGATAAACATGGACAGAATTTTGAAGAAGAAAAGGAGCTGCAATTTAGGCCTCCACCGGTTGAGCCTTCAAGGCCGAAAAAACATAAATTTCCTAAGGGTAAGGCTCCAAACCCACCCGTTTTTTCACCAAAAACCCATCGTTTGTCTCCCCAGCTTGAGTCTTCAAATCCTCCAGAGTTTCTGAGAAAAACCCATCAATTTTCTCCTCCAATTGATCCTCCATTTCCGCCTCAGTTTTCAGGAAAAACCCATGATTTTTCTTCTCTGGTTGAGCCAACCCAAAGCTTTTCTCATGTGGGAATGAACAAATCTAAAGTGGCCGCGGCCGCATCCAACGTCTTGGAAGTTCCTCATAATGAAGATATGACCAACTGTGTTAGGACTAAAGATGGCACAAACCCAGATGGCCTATCCACGGACAAACTGAATGCAATGGCTGAAAATTTCATTCATAATTTCAAGCAGCAGCTCATGTTATAGAGAATTCAATCCCGCAACGAAAGGAGGGGCAAATAGCCCAGCCCCATGGAAGGTGATGAGCCCCAATTTTTGGTACAATTTGGGCTCATTTGGCCTACTTGCTCTGCTCAAACCATTCATTTTTTATTGCTTATGCATTCATTTCTTGGTTTATTCGTGTTGTTTGTAGGAAGAAGGGTAGACATTCTATCTACGTGACTAATGCATGATGCTTTCAGGTTTTTGGCATTAAAAGGGAGAAAAGACAACGAGAAAGGAGACAAGGAGACAATGAGGTGGCACTGCTGGTTTTTAGGAGAGGATGTCCACGGTCTTGGGGACCTTCCTCGTGATTCCCACCATAGCTCCGAGCTCCAATCCATCTCCCCACCGAGCTTAGAAGCAGCCAGCTGTTCTACAGGAACAGCAGTTATAACTGTTCTACAGGAACAGTAGTTATGACTGTCCTACAGGATCCGCAGTTAAACTTCAGTTGGACAGCCGAGCTCCTAAAATCAAGGACACCTGTTGGATGATCGTTTTGGCATAAATACTGAGGCCGTAGCCTTGGATAGAAGCTTTTTGAACCTGGGTATTATTCTTGTAATTTGGAAGTACGAGCTACAGCTCGGTTTTGTAAGCCATTTTGGCATGTCATCAGACTTTCGTTTATGAATAAAGGCAGTCAGATTTTGGTTTCATTTTGAGTTTCTAAGGGAGCTATAGCTCTCAGGTTAGGGCCCAACCTGAGAGCAATAGATCTCCTCAGTGTTGTAATGTGTTTGCATTTCGTTCCAGCACTTTGAGTTTGTTTACTTCCACATGCAGTTCGAATTTACAGATTGTTAATTTAGTCTTTTTCATGAGCTTAGATAGGATTAGTTTATGGTGATTTGCTTTCAGTTGCTTAAGTTCGATAGGAGGATAGATATAATCTCTTGGAGCTCCAGCAAAAAGGTTGTAAAGGCTCACTGCCATCTCTGTTAGGGATTGGGGTGCAGCCCATAACCAACCACCAAAAAGAAAAGCAGTTCTTCTCATTTCCATGCAAGCTGCAACATAAACATTTTCATTGAAGATCCATCCATGTATTTTTGACATTGAACCATACTTCTTCATTCCATTTCCACGCATAAGTTTCGTTTCTTGGTTTTCCATTGCTGCTCATAGGTTTCATGGCACAGTTATCATAGGTTAATGAATTTCTCGTTTTGGTGCATAAGTTATTTGTTTCATTTACGCTGTTCCTTATCACTCCACTTTCTTCTTCTTCATCTTGACTTCTCCTCAAGCCCTACTCAGCCTCTGACCAACGCATTTACCCTCCAACTCATCCATTATTCGCTTAGCTCCATTTACTTACACTTTCGTTGATTCCATCCTTCCAATCATCAACCCTCTGCATGCACTTTTCCTCCATCTGATTTCTCTGCTCCTGAGCCATCACCAGCTCCATCTCCATCTCACCTATCCTTCCACACCACTCCAACACTCCACCATCTCCCAAAACCTCCACGGCCAATCATCCTGTAGAATTGCACAGACTTCCTGTAGAAACCCCTGAGTTTCCTGTAGGATCCCCTGCAGACTTCCTGTAGAAACCTGCAAACTCGGTTGCTGAGCATCCGAACGTGGTAGGCTTCTGTGGACTGATGCTGGAGACCCTCTGGGACCTCCCTTAGCCATCCTGACCTTGCCCATGCTTTCCTTCCATTCCAACCACTCCTGCACAACCAAACCCTAATCAAAAGCATCATCACAATAAATCCAACCACTTAATGAAAAAGTACAAAAACATGATTTTTCAGATGCAAGTAGCTTAGATGCATGTATTTCAGTTCACTGCAAGTAATGGCATTATTGGTAGTTGTTTCATTCACAGTTTTGCATAGTTAGGGTCTAGCTAGTCAAATTAGGGTTTCCATGCTTTATTGGTTTTCAGTTTCCTTCTGCAATTAGACTAGTCTCCTTCGAGTTAGCTTTCATCCATCATTGATAAAGCTTCTTCTGTGAGCCTATAGAAGTTGGCTTGAGCCCTAGCGGACTTGTGCCAGCTGACCAAGTGACAGCTGCGACAAGAGCTAGTACTTGTGCATACAGCACCGTCGCTTCCAAGTTTGTACGAACTACCGGGTTGATAAAATTAAGAGACAGGAAGCTCCAGGAGTTGTAGCATTATTGCTACAATACTGGAGCCCACCATCTTTTTGGCGCCGTTGCCGGGGAAGCGTCAGAGTATTAGTTATTGTTGCTTTTCTTCTATTTCCTTACTCTTGCCTTCTGCTGAGTAGTTTACTTCATTTCCATTCTGCAAACGTAGCATAGACATTTCCTGCTTTCATAGATTAGCATTTCCTACTTTCATAGATTAGCATTTCCTGCTTTCATAGATTAGCATTTCCTTTATGCAAGCGTAGACTAGCATTTCCTTTCTGCAATTTCGTTTGAGCAAAGTAGATTAGTTCTTTCCTGCTTTCAGTTAATTTTGCATCTTTCATAGTTAGTTGTAGATCAATCTGTCTCAGTTTTGCAGGTACCAAAAGAAAAGCAAAGCAAAAGCAATCAAAAAGAAAAAGAAAGTCTTTTCCATTTCATGCCTCGTAGGAACCGAGATAGATCAGGCAAATTCCTACCAAACACCCCCACCACATCACTGAGTCACCCTTCTCTCTTCTTTGGTGACAGTGACCCAGAAGAACCTATAGGTGAACAACCTGAGATATCCAAAGACCCTATAGTAGAAGAAGAGTTAGAGACCAATCCATCTGAAGCTATGGCTGACAATAGAAGAGAAGATGAGAGAATAGAAGGTGCCTTCCCCATCCGAGAGACCAATGGAGAGATGAAAATGAAGAACATTAGCCCCTCTGCCTTACCTCACTTCCATGGACTAACCACTGAAGATCCAGACACCTTCCTGTTTGAGTTTGCTGTCCTTTGTAGAACCTATGACTATACTGAAGATGAGCAAAAGTTGAAACTTTTCCCTTCCACTCTCAAGGATGCAACACTACGCTGGTTCATGGGCTTACCTGGGAATAGTATCACCACTTGGGCTCAGATGCAGCAAGCTTTCAACACCAAGTACCGGGATTACTGTAGGTCCAAGGAAACAAAGGGGGAAATCTTTCGGATGTCCATGGGAAATGATGAGTCCTTAGAGGATTATGAGGAGAGGTTCCAACTAAGCTATAAGCGGGCCAGGTGCACACTTGACCCTGAATCCCTCAAGTTGGTCTTGCTCCGAGGAGTCCCTGAAGACCTATTAGATACCCTTCACATGTTAGCTGGGGGGGACATTTACCAACTGCCTTATGAGGACATCAAGACAGTGTTTAGAAACCACTCCAAGGCAGCTCAGAAACGAGGTAGAGGAAACCACCTCTCAACTAGTGTCCCTTTCTCCAAACATGAGCTTGCAAATCAATTAGTAGATCTTAAGAGTGAGGTGAGACAAACCATTGCCATGCAGCTTGACACATTCAGGATTCAGCAAAAGAAAGAAGAGGCTGAGAGAGCCTTGGCTGTCTTCTGCCCTAGGTGCACAAGGAGGCACCCTAAGAACGAATGTCCATTGCATTCGGTTGAAGTGTGTTTCGTTTGTGAGGAGGACCATCCCACAAATCAGTGTCCAACCTTACCTGGGTTTAAAGCCATGTACCAAGGGACAGAAGCTCCCACAGAGCCTCTCTATTACCTCAACCAAAGGAGGCCACAGGGATCTAGACCTTATCAGCAGGGGATGCAAGGGGCATCTCAAGCTTATTATAGCCCCAACCAATCGGCTCCTATGCCTTCCTGGGGTCCCCCTGCTCATCTTGCATGGTCCATGCCTCCTCCATGGTCTTATCCACCTCAGTACCCCACTCAACCTACTTCTCATTCATATCACTCACATACCCAGCCTCAGCCTCAATGGAATGCACCTCAGTCGGGGTGGAGGCCCCAATACAACACTCCTCCTGCCATCTTGCCTCCACCACCAGTTCAACCTCAGCCATTACCTCCTGCTCCTCCAAGGCAGCCTCAAATGCCTGCTCAACCGAACCCGAACCCCAACAATAGACAGGCCCAGCAGGTATACACTGGGGAAACCTCATGCCCTACCTATGCTGTGGAGATCCAGGAGATCAATCTTCGATCTGGAAAGACTCTACCAGATCGCCAACCTCCTCCCCCAGAGGATGAGGAAGATAAACAGGAAAGTGAACCAAAGGCTATTCCACCCTTTCCTGAGAGACTAATAGCCACACAACCCAACCCAGAGGAGGATGAGCTTCTGGGTGAGCTCAAGCAGTTGTGTGTAAAAATACCACTTCTCCAAGCCATCAAGGATGTGCCAATATATAACAAGTTGGTGAAGGAGAAGTGTTTCAAACACCCAAGCAGACGGAAGAAAGATGCCTCGACCATCAATGTCATAGGACAACTGTCAGACCTTATGCTAGGACAAGTCATCTGCCCAAAGTACCTAGATCCTGGAAGTCCTGTAGTAGATGTTCATATCAATGGCACTATTATACCTCACAACTTGATTGATCTGGGGGCTGCCATTAATGTGATGACCAGGGATACCATGCTTAAGCTTAATCTTCAGGGTTCCTTGAGGAAGACCTCGACAGTACTGCAATTAGCAGATCGCTCCACCGTGACTCCCGAAGGGATTGTGGAGGATGTCTTGGTCTCTATTGACTCTTGGGAATACCCTGCAGACTTCCTGGTTCTGCAACCAAAGGCCAAGCTTACTGGATATCCTCTCATTTTGGGAAGGCCTTGGTTAGCTACTGCAGATGCTTACATAAGTTGTCATGCAGGAAACATGACCATCAAAAATGGTCCCATGTCCAAGCAGCTAGTCCTATACCCTCCTGCCCAACCCTCCTTGGAGCATGACTTACCACTCTGGTTGGAAGAAGGAGAGGAAGATGAGGTGTACTCAGCACCTCTGTGCACCTTAGATACCACTAGAAAAGACCCCCCAACCGAGGATGACTTGATCGAGACCTTGATCCAGAATCCACCTTCCAGTGCACTACCTTTAGAGAAATTGGTGGAGGATGCCCAAGCTAGCACCTTAGTGGATCTTTGTACAACCAACCCTGTTACTCCCAGAGTCAAGAATGTGGAGTTTGGCCCTGAGAAAGCATTGAAGATCAGCTCCTCCCTATCTCCTTCCCAGGAAAAGGAGCTGTGTAGTCTGTTGGCCAACCACCTTGATGCTTTCGCTTGGAGCTATAAGGAAATGAAAGGAGTCCATCCTTCGGTCTGTACCCATCATATATACATCAAAGAGGATTGTAAACTGGTTAGGCAACCTCAGAGGAGAATGAATCCAGCCCTTAAGGACATTGTCAAGGAAGAATTGCAAAAACTGTTGGATGCCGGATTCATTTACCCCATCTCAGATAGTGAATGGGTGTCCCCTCTAGTGTTGGTTCCCAAGAAAAATGGGAAATGGAGGATCTGTGTGGACTACCGAGAACTGAACAAAGCTACCAAGAAGGACCATTTCCCTCTACCTTTCATAGATCAAGTGTTGGATGGACTGGCAGGAAAGAAGTTCTTCTCTTTCCTGGATGGGTTTAGCGGGTACAATCAAATCCAAATCAGCCCGGAAGACCAAGATAAGACCACCTTCACTTGTCCTTGGGGTACCTTTGCCTATCGAGTCCTTCCCTTTGCGCTGTGCAATGCTCCTGCTACCTTTCAGAGAGTTGTCTTGAGCATATTCTCAGAGCTGGTCCATGATGCAGTAGAAATCTATATGGATGACTTTACTCCTTATGGGGCCAACTTCCAGGAAGCATTGTCCAACCTGGGAAAAGTCCTAACCAAATGCACCGAGATGAACTTGTCCCTTAGTCCTGAAAAGTGTGAATTCCTAATGACTGAAGGGACCGTGCTAGGCCATACCATTTCTTGCCAAGGATTGCAGGTGGATCCTAACAAAATTGCTCTCATCAAAAGGGTTCCACCTCCTCAAAAGGTTAGGGATGTCCGGAGTTTCTTGGGATTAGCAGGATACTACCGGAGATTCATTAAAGATTTCAGCAAGCTAGCCTCGCCATTGTTTGGCCTGTTGGCAAAAGATGTGGAGTTTAATTGGACTGACGATTGTCAGAGGGCTTTAAATGAATTAAAGGACAAGTTGGTGTCAGCCCCAATCCTGAGAGGTCCAAACTGGGCCCTACCTTTCCACATCCACACTGATGCCTCGAACAAAGCCATAGGTGCAGCTTTAGGACAAGTTGAGCAGAAACTTCCATATGCCATTTACTTTGTTAGCAAAAACTTGTCCAAAGCTGAGCTGAATTACACTGTAACCGAGAAAGAATTCTTGGCTGTGGTCCATGCATTGAACAAGTTCCGACATTATATTACTGGTTACCAGACCTTTGTACATACTGACCATGCTGCTATTAGATATTTAATGAATAAACCAGATGTGAATGCTCGTATTATTAGATGGTTACTTTTATTGCAGCAGTTTGATTTGACCATTGTTGATAAACCAGGTAGAGAAAATGTAGTTGCTGACTTTTTATCTAGATTGGATTTGTCTGCAGATGAGGATGGAACAGTGGACGATTAGATGCCTGATGAACATCTGTTTGCTATTTCAGCACTCTCTCCATGGTTTGCTGATATAGCAAACTATCTTGTTTCAGCACAGTTCCCTCCACACTTATCTTCCAGAGAGAAGAGCAGAATCATCAGAAAAAGTGCCTCATTCACTTGGATCGGGGGCAATCTGTTCAAGCTTGGCCCCGATCAGATCTTAAGGCGTTGTGTAAGGGAGGAGGAAGTCTTTGATATCCTCCTAACTTGTCATGATGGGCCTTGTGGAGGGCATTTTGCAGCAAAGAGAACTGCCTTCAAGATCCTGCAGGCAGGCTACTATTGGCCCACACTTCATCAAGATGTCAGAAGGTATGTCAGTCAGTGTGACCAATGCCAAAGAATGGGGAAACTGACCCAAAGGGATGAGATGCCTCTCCAACCTCAAGTGACTCTTGAGCCATTTGAGAAGTGGGGCATGGACTTTGTGGGCCCAATCAACCCCTCTTCGAGGCAAAGGACTTACATCATTGTGTGTACTGACTATTTGACAAAGTGGGCAGAGACCAAAGCAATCAAAGCAGCAACAGAAGAAAAGGTGGCCGAGTTCCTAAGAGAGAACATCTTTTATAAGTTTGGCTATCCAAGAGAGCTGGTCACCGATCAAGGGAGCCAGTTCACCTCCAACCTGGTTGAAGATCTCCTAGCTCATCACAAGATCAAGCATAGGACTTCCACCCCTTATCACCCTCAAGCAAATGGGTAGGTGGAAGTCACCAATAGATCATTAGAAGGGATCTTGACTAAAGTGGTGAGCAGCAGCAGAAAGGACTGGGCAGATCGCCTGGTTGAAGCCACATGGGCTTACAATACCACTTGGAAGACCACCACTGGCTTCACACCGTATGAGCTGGTCTATGGGAAGAGAGCTTTGCTGTCCATTGAGTTTGAATACAACACTTTGAGGATGGCAGCTCAGCTGGATCTAGGTCTCAGCCATGCACAACAAGAAAGGCTGCTGCAGCTAAATGGCCTGGATGAGCACCGCATGCAGACCCTCCTTCACTCAGAAGTGGTTCAACTTCAGAGAAAGGTGTGGCATGACCAACATCTCCATGACAAGCAATTTCAGCCGGGAGATTGGGCTTTGTTTTATGATTCCAGATACAAAGATTTCAAGGGGAAGCTGAGAACCAGATGGCTAGGACCATATACAGTGGAGAAATGCCATGACAATGGATCTGTCCTCATTCGAACCATTGATGAGGAAGCCATTCCCATGCTTGTCAATGGGCATCGATTGAAGATCTACAGGAGACCTCTCTCAAGACAAGAGTTTATCAAAACTATGGAGAAATCTGTATTGGTCATAGAGAAGGGTTCTGCCTCTGCCTCTGGCACACCCTGAAGAAAAAAATCTGAAAAAAAAAAAAAAAAAAAAAAAAAAAAAAAAAAGGGAAAAATAAATAAAGATCCTTGGGTGAAAACCTCTCTGAGGTGCCCAAGGCAGGTAGTAGGGGTGAAAACCTCTCTGAGGCACCCCTATTGTCTTTCAAAAGAAAAAAAAGGAGAAAAGATGAAAAGATCCTTGAGTGAAAACCTCTCTGAGGCACTCAGGGCAGATGGCATGGGTGAAAACCTCTGTGAGGCGCCCCTGCCATCTTTCAAAAAAAAAAAAAAAGAAGAAAAAAGAAAAAAGAAAAAAAAACAATAAGCAAGATATGGTAAAATTGCATGCAGGTTGCAGATGCTCTATGGAGAAGAGGAAGCCCTTCAACTCACAGCCAGGGGTCCTTATCACACTGTCAAGGAACCTCACCAGCACCTCCTCCAAGAGTACCCATGTTTTTTTCAAGGTATGTGCAATTTTATCAAGGTTTGAATCTTCTACAGGAAGATATTGTCTTTCTACAGGAAGGCGCAGTCCTTCTACAGGAAGGCGCGGATTTTCTACAGGAAAGTGCAGACTTTCTACAGGAAGGCCGAACTTTCTACAGGAAGCTCTGTGGTCTACAGGAAACTTCCTGTAGGAGTTTTGGACGGCCAGAATTCATCTTAAAAAAGAGATTTCGCGACTATGGATTGGTATGGATGCATGCAAGCCTCTATTGGCACCCCTGCACATTGCTGTCACCTTGCTCCACCATCCTTGTCGACATGCGACCAAGTTCCCTGCACAAACAAAGAAGATCGATGAGTTCTCGCGGGAAAGCAATTTTCACAGTCAAACAAAGGCTGGATCTCATACCGCAGGCATCAAAGAGCTCTGGGAACGTGATGGAGAGGCCAGAACCGCCATCGTGCAGCATGCACCCAAGGAGAAAGGACTGTTACGAGACCCCTCGGGGGGATCCTGTAACAGTTCAACCTGCTCGAGTGGATACCAGTCACAGCACCGCCATCTGAAATGAAACGCGGGTGCATGCAAGTAAAACATCCACTCCATCGTCGGCAGCTTGTAACCACGAGCCTCCGGGTCTGTGTAAGTCGCATGCAGCAGGTAGATCCGCTCACCATCGTCCAGGAACTGAAAAATCGTGTGCAGCCACACAGGTAAGTGTCTCAACCCTTCCTTCCATCAAATCGCATGAATCTTACTTTGAAATTGTTTGCATGGCGTAAATTTGAATGGTTGAGCGGCCGTATGGCCAGTCGACTGGCCACGTCGGCTAGTTAAAGTGTAATTGGATGTGTGGGTGGCGGCCACGACAAAGAGAATGAACTGCACGCACGTGAGAACACTCTCGTCGAAGCATGAGTTTAACAGGAAAAGGCGGCGGCAAATCTGTGGGAATGAATGCGGTAGCAAGCGAATATGAAGGCGGAGGATGGATGACGTCGCCCAACGGTCCGGTGGGGACAGCTCATCCCCCGCGCCACTGATTGCGCCGATTCAAAATCTAATCGGCTAGATCATGCGCCTACATTTATAATCCAACACTTCAAACTCGGGTGGCTATTATGATCTCCTCTGCACTTTGATACGTCGAGCTGTTGGCTATCAGAACGCCGGTAAAGCACACCTCGAGCGCGGCCAACTACAGTCCTCCCCGAGAATTGCGCACGGCTTCTACAGGAACACAGTCTACAGGAACGCAGTCTACAGGAACACAGTCATCTACAGGAAAGCGGGTGCCTCACGAAAAAGGTGGCCAATTAAAGAGGTAACCCTGAACTCTTAACGTAGCTGGTTATTAGAAATGGCAAGACCATCGTCCACAGTCGGGTCATAAAGATATTGGTGGAATTGTTGTTTGTTGTGCCTATGCTACCGTTCTACAGGATGTTGGTATAAGTAGACTGTGTTGAAATTTTGTATGTGCATGCTCTGTCTTCATAGACCAACTCTCTTTTGCATTTGCCATCTTTGATTAAACCGACCGTGTTCATCATGCCGGGTGGGTTTATAAGACGGGAGCCCACTGATTCAACTAAACTAAGGAGAAACCCGGCAGTGGTAGAGCTTTTCACCAGAGCACAATGGATGCCTTTTTGTGATAAGCTGCAGGGTTACGATGATGAAGTGGCCGAGGAATTCTTGCAGGCTCTGAAGCCTAAATCTCAGACACTGGCCACGGTAAACTTCAGAGGTCTAAGCCTCAAACTCACCCCAGAACATATCAGTCGGATCACAGAACTTCCTATGGGTCTGCCGTGGGATAAAGAGGAGAGAAAGCTGAGTCAGCAGGCAAAGAAGGAATTCTTCCCACCTGAGGAAGAATTCTCGGAGGACAAAAATGGGGTACGAAGAACGAGCCTGTCACCACCTTGGAATGAAGTCAGTTTGCAAATCATGAAATATATTACTTGTGAAGGTCGTTTCAGCATCGTGTATGCATATCACTTTCGGCTGCTCACTGAGTTGAGACACCGAATTGACCTTCCTGTAGAACAAAAACTGAGCATCCCCTATTACCTCCTGTAGTCTCTAATGGAGTGTGCTACAAAGCTGAAAGAGGGAATACCAGATCAGATAGCCCATCATGGGCTGATCAAGCTGCTTGTGGAAGATGCATTGCACTCATATAAGGTCCCCCTCTCATGGGAATCCTTCCGGAATTTAACAAAAGATGGGGATATTAAAATGTTGATTGAAGAAACGGGTTCCTCCAGCAGTGAGGAACACGAAGCAGTGGCCGAGGAACAGAGAGAAGAAGGCCAAGAAACCCCAACAACAATACAGAAGGGAGAACAGAGGAAGAAGCATGAGGGAAAGGAGGACAAAGAAAAGGGTGGCACGCCTATCCTGTCAGCAAGGGAAAAGAGGATGAAGAGTAGAATGGACAAAGCAGAGGTGGTCCACGTCAGCCCAAGTACCTCAACAACACCTGCACCCAAAGCAAAAAGCAAAACTCAAGCAGGCAAGCAAGCGGAAGTGGAGACACCTGTGTCTACAGGAAAGCAAAAACAGGCTTCTACAGGAAGCCCGAAAACACAAACACAGGCTTCTACAGGAAGCCCAAAAATCAGTGAAAAACAGGCTTCTACAGGAAGCCCAAAAACAAAAACAAAGGCTTCTACAGGAAGCCCGAAGATCAGTGAGAAGCAGGCTTCTACAGGAAGCCCAAAAGCAAAGACCAAGACTTCTACAGGAAGCCCGAAAATCGTTGGAGAACAGGCTTCTACAGGAAGCCCAAAAACGGAGACAAAGGCTTCTACAGGAAGCCCGAAAGTGCAAACACAGGCTTCTACAGGAAGCCCGAAGACAGAGACAAGGGCTTCTACAGGAAGCCCGAAATTGGAAAAAGGGGCTTCTACAAGAGGCCTGAAAGTCATTGAGAAACAGCCTCCTACAGAGAGTCTGAAGACAGAGAGAGGACCTTCTACAGGAAGCCCAACAGCGGGAAAGAAAGAATCTTCTACAGGAGGCCCGAAAGTGGGCAAAGCAGGGTCTTCCACAGGAAGCCCGAAATCTGAAAAGGAGGGGCCCTCTACAAGGAGCTCTGAGAAAGCAAAACGCAAGAAAGAGAAGGCTGGCACTCTCGAAAAGGAGGCAGTAGCGACACTGGCTGCCCTCAGTACACCTCCAAAACCGAAGGAGAAAAGGGAGAGGGAGACCCCTCTACCATCTGAAGCCAGGAGAAGCAAGAGGATGACCACGGGCAAGCCACAGCCTCCACCCAACAGCCAAACCATTTCAGGGGATGTCCCTACTTCACCCAGTGCAAGAACCCCCTCTAAAACATCAGCCACCCTCGAAAAGGGGAGCCCAAAAATAACTTCCTGGACACGAAAAATAGGCCAGTCGCCTTCTGAAGCCCGGCTCAAGGAAATAGGAAAGGGGGAGGAAGCATCACCTTCGTCACCACCAGGGGTAGCAAAGGCAGGGCCGCCAAAAACGGGAAAGGAAGAAGCGCCACCCTCGGCAGAAAAGGCAGAACCACCAAAAACAGGGAAGGAAAAGCGTGCTCCGGGCTCTAGTTTTCGGCCAAAGACGAGGAGCCAAGGCAAAGTTGCTCAAGGATGAGCAAATAGTTTAGCTAGGGGGTGATGATGAGCCCCAATTTTTGGTACAATTTGGGCTCATTTGGCCTACTTGCTCTGCTCAAACCATTCATTTTTTATTGCTTATGCATTCATTTCTTGGTTTATTCGTGTTGTTTGTAGGAAGAAGGGTAGACATTCTATCTACGTGACTAATGCATGATGCTTTCAGGTTTTTGGCATTAAAAGGGAGAAAAGACAATGAGAAAGGAGACAAGGAGACATTGAGGTGGCACTGCTGGTTTTTAGGAGAGGATGTCCACGGTCTTGGGGACCTTCCTCGTGATTCCCACCATAGCTCCGAGCTCCAATCCATCTCCCCACCGAGCTTAGAAGCAGCCAGCTGTTCTACAGGAACAACAGTTATAACTGTTCTACAGGAACAGTAGTTATGACTGTCCTACAGGATCCGCAGTTAAACTTCAGTTGGACAGCCGAGCTCCTAAAATCAAGGACACCTGTTGGATGATCGTTTTGGCATAAATACTGAGGCCGTAGCCTTGGATAGAAGCTTTTTGAACCTGGGTATTATTCTTGTAATTTGGAAGTACGAGCTACAGCTCGGTTTTGTAAGCCATTTTGGCATGTAATCAGACTTTCGTTTATGAATAAAGGCAGTCAGATTTTGGTTTCATTCTGAGTTTCTAAGGGAGCTATAGCTCTCAGGTTAGGGCCCAACCTGAGAGCAATAGATCTCCTCAGTGTTGTAATGTGTTTGCATTTCGTTCCAGCACTTTGAGTTTGTTTACTTCCACATGCAGTTCGAATTTACAGTTTGTTAATTTAGTCTTTTTCATGAGCTTAGATAGGATTAGTTTATGGTGATTTGCTTTCAGTTGCTTAAGTTCGATAGGAGGATAGATATAATCTCTTGGAGCTCCAGCAAAAAGGTTGTAAAGGCTCACTGCCATCTCTGTTAGGGATTGGGGTGCAGCCATAACCAACCACCAAAAAGAGCAGTTCTTCTCATTTCCATGCAAGCTGCAACATAAACATTTTCATTGAAGATCCATCCATGTATTTTTGACATTGAACCATACTTCTTCATTCCATCCACGCATATAAGTTTCGTTTTTGGTTTTCCATTGCTGCTCATAGGTTTCATGGCACAGTTATCATAGGTTAATGAATTTCTCGTTTTGGTGCATAAGTCATTTGTTTCATTTACGCTGCTCCTTATCACTCCACTTTCTTCTTCTTCATCTTGACTTCTCCTCAAGCCCTACTCAGCCTCTGACCAATGCATTTACCCTCCAACTCATCCATTATTCGCTTAGCTCCATTTACTTACACTTTCGTTGATTCCATCCTTCCAATCATCAACCCTCTGCATGCACTTTTCCTCCATCTGATTTCTCTGCTCCTGAGCCATCACTAGCTCCATCTCCATCTCACCTATCCTTCCACACCACTCCAACACTCCACCATCTCCCAAAACCTCCACGGCCAATCATCTTGTAGAATTGCACAGATTCTGTAGAAACCACTGAGTTTCCTGTAGGATCCCTGCAGACTTCCTGTAGAAACCTGCAAACTCTGTTGCTGAGCATCCGAACGTGGTAGGCTTCTGTGGACTGATGCTGGAGACCCTCTGGGACCTCCCTTAGCCATCCTGACCTTGCCCATGCTTTCCTTCCATTCCAACCGCTCCTGCACAACCAAACCCTAATCAAAAGCATCATCACAATAAATCCAACCACTTATGAAAAAGTACAAAAACATGATTTTTCAGATGCAAGTAGCTTAGATGCATGTATTTCAGTTCACTGCAAGTAATGGCATTATTGGTAGTTGTTTCATTCACAGTTTTGCATAGTTAGGGTCTAGCTAGTCAAATTAGGGTTTCCTAGGGTTTCCATGCTTTATTGGTTTCAGTTTCCTTCTGCAATTAGACTATTCCTTCGAGTTAGCTTTCGTCCATCATTGATAAAGCTTCTTCTGTGAGCCTATAGAAGTTGGCTTGAGCCCTAGCGGACTTGTGCCAGCTGACCAAGTGACAGCTGCGACAAGAGCTAGTACTTGTGATACAGCACCGTCGCTTCCAAGTTTGTACGAACTACCGGGTTGATAAAATTAAGAGACAGGAAGCTCCAGGAGTTGTCATTCTCGGACTTGGGCAAATATCATTTTGTATCGGCAATTTTTAGGCCGATTGCTTTAATCGTTATATTTTTCCTATGCAATGGAAGGATATGAATTTCCTGTAATTTTTGTTAATGTTTAATACAGAACCACGAGGCCTTGTGCCAATGTTGTTAGCCTTGTTGCATCTGGCACTCGCCAAAATGTTTGCCGGTGAAAATCAATTTTACATGTATTGGAGTCTTGGTATCCACAAAAAGTCATTTTCAGATGTTTCTGTTTCAGTGGCAGATTG